>CM037879.1:14353559-14953559 GCA_021292165.1 Shinisaurus crocodilurus
GCCCTGTGCTGGCTTCTTTCTGGTTGAAGGTTACTGCCCACATAAATTTTGTTCTTGAAAAATCTGTGATAATTGTGGATGTCCATGTGCTTTTAAATCACATCCCTGTGATGTGGGGAGATTAACAAATGGACCTCAAAAGTGGATACTGGGAGCCCTTAAAGTTGCAAAGAGTCTTATACTCCAAGCCTGGAAGGCAAAAACACCCCACTACCTATCATTCAGTGGGCAGAAGATCTTACTGCTGTCTATGCATTTGAACGGATCTCCTACAGCTGTCGATTTCATATGGATGCTGAAGGATTTGCACTGGCCACCAGTTGCTTGCCGAGCCGAATTCAAGGTTTAGATTTCATAGATCATAGAGTTGGAAGGAGCCTACAAGGCTATCGAGTCCAACCCCCTGCTCAATGCAGGAAACTAGAGGAGGGGTCTCCCATCCAAGTAATAACCAGGCTTGACCCTGCTTAGCTTTCCACACTCAGACAAGTGTTGGTTTTGACCTTTAAAACCCTATACGGCTCCGGTCCAGTCTATCTCAAGGAGCGTCTCCAGCAACACCAATTGGGCCGCTCAACAAGATCTGCCACGGATGGCCTTCTCCTTGTCCCTTCAGCCAGAGCAGCTAGACTGGTGGGGACGAGGAAGAGGGCCTTCTCTGTGGCGGCCCCCGTACTGTGGAACTCTCTCCCGAGTAACCTCTGCCATACCGCCCCCCCCTCTGCTGAGCTTCGGTCACTCATTAAAAACCTGGTTGTTGGGGCGGGAATATGGGGTGGGTTAAGATTTTAAAATTTTTATATTGTTTTAAATGTATATTATTGTTTTTATTCTATGTACATCGCCCAGGGTGGCCGGTTGCCGGCCAGATGGGCGATAAATAAATAATAATAATAATAATAATAATAATAATAATAATAATAATTTAGATATATGGACTGCTTATATTAATGAATATATTTGAAATGGAAGTGTTAAATCCTTTGTTTTTGCTCTCCGTTTTATATTAAGGATGATGTAAATTACTATTGTGCATGGATATGTTTTATGATATGTTCTTTCTTTCTTCTCCCCCCCTCTCTTTTGTGGTTTCCCTCCACCACACTTTTTGTCTTTTGTTTTGATGTTGTTGTCCTTGTTTTAAGAGAGAGATTCAACTCTATTTCCTGTGGTATGAATAAGGTCAATTATTATTTTTTAATTGTGTGCTAATCAGCTCACCCTTGCACAGTGTATTATCAATAGGTGCATCAATCATGTAGAGTTGGGGAGGAAAGATGCAGGCAACCTATGCACACTTTCTTGGAAGTAAGCCCCATTGAACCAATGCAACTTGCCTTTGAGTAGACATACTAGGACAAGACTGGCTAACAGACTGAAGGAAATGGAAACTGCAACAAACTGCATGCACTCCAGTTCCAGATTTATTTATTTTTTATATTTTTAAATTATATTTATATCCCGTCTTTTTCCTTATAACAAACCCAAGGCAGCTTACATAATCCTCCTCCTCTCCATTTTATCTTCACAACAACCCTGTGAGGTAGGTTAAGCTGAGAGTCAGTGATTGGCCCAAAGTCACCCAGTGAGCTTCATGGCCGAGTGGGGACTAGAACCCGGATCTCCCAAGTCCCCAGTCCAACACTCTCTCCACTACGCCACACTGGCTCTCTGAAACAAAGCAAGGGGATTGAATCAGGGTCAGTCTAGCTGCCCAAGCAATCCAAATGGCAGCTTCAGCTGTCAATATTCCTATGGGCCCCACTGAAATAACAACATATGGTATGATGGTTTCCCCTGCCACACCCCGAGTTTGCCATTATGAAGCGATCCTGGGGTGAACCTCTCAGATTGCGTGAGGAGGCAGTCCCCGCACTATGGGATGTCAACAGGCCTGTGGCTCATGCTGGCTCAGCTTGTCTGAGCATGGAAAGCCAAGCAGGGTCAGGTCTGGTTATTACTTGGATGGGAGACCCCTGCTCTAGTTTCCTGCACTGAGCAGGGGGTTGGACTCGATGGCCTTGTAGGCTCCTTCCAACTCTATGATCTATGAAATCTATGAAACATTTCATGGCCACATCGTAAGGCCTGGAAATGAGAGATATCATTGGTAGGCTGGCCATGTGTCCGACTGTACAGAGGACAGTCCTCTATCTGAAGAACTGTCCAGTCCAAAGCCTTTTTAAAGATAAAGAACCATAAACCGGGAGGGAAGCACAGCAGCATTCAAATTACCCATCCAAGGTTAGCAGCACCCGGACAGCTGACCGAGCACACAGTTTTCCACACTATGTGGCTTACGCTGGCTCAGCTTGTCTGAGTGTGGAAAGCTAAGCAGGGTCAGGCCTGGTTATTACTTGGAAGGGAGACCCCTCCTCTAGTTTCCTGCATTGAGCAGCAGGGGGTTGGACTTGATAGCCGTGTAGGCTCCTTCCAACTCTAAGCTCTATGAAATCTATGTATTTTTATTTAAATTATAGTAATTATTAATCAGTTTGCATCTATACATATAAATGACCATGTGCAAACATTAGGTAAATCTGTGTCCTTTTTTGTACTCCTTTTTGGTGAAACATGTCCTCTTCTTGGCAATGTCCAAGTGGCCATCCTAGTAGACATGGGTGCGGGGAGAGAATAGGCCCTTACGTGTTAGTGATATTTCTTCTTTGGTGTCTTCATCAGCAAAAACAAGGCCGCCGCTACCTGAGAGATTTGCTGGGGTGGAAGGAGTTTGATGAAATCCGGGATTTGCGCCGGAGCATCCAACTTGACGTGCATTACCGCAGCCTGGTGTTCGCTGCCGAGAAAGGCTTGCCCTGGCCGGCGGTGGTGGAAGTGGGGAAGTTGAGCGGGGAACTACTGGAGGAAACCAGAGGTGAGCCAAACCAGTGGGAGGGACGTCACCCGTGGAGAAATTGTTCCGCCCAACTCTTTCAGCCCCAGCCCTGTGCTGAACGAAGTCCACTTTGCAACGCTCTTTGTAGATTGCAAAGCGGAGTGATAGTCTGATGACTTGGGGCATGCAAACGAGGTTGAGATGTGGAGCAATCACACGCCCAACTGCAAGTGGTCACCATTTTGATTATCCACAAGGCTCCAGAATGTGTGTGTGTGTGTGTGTGTGTGTGTGTGTGGGTAGAACAGGAACCTTGCCACCTTGGAAAAAAAGTTGGTTCTACTCTCATGCCCCTGATAGCAGCCTGACAAGCAGAAGTGTAGCAAGCAAAGCTTTTCCTTGCCTAGAGATAAGTGGCAGGGAAAAGGTTCACCTCCTAATTTTCATAATATCAGATACTAGCTGTTGCCCGCAGCTGCGCTCGCGTGGATTTTATGATTTGGTACAATGGAAAAGATATAGTGTCTCTGACTGAAAGTGTAACGTTTAGGCTGGGTGCTGGCAGCAGAAAACTTTTCTGACAGAAATATCTGATCTTAAAGAAAAATCAGGTTAATCCTGAGAGTCTACATGTGATGAAGAGTGACTGTGGCAAGTTTGGGGTAGATCCGTCAAAACGTGATGGAGCCTATGCGACGACACTCCACACGCAGCGGTCAGTCAGTCAGTCATTTAAAAAGTTTCCCTCCCTTTTCACCCCCTCAGAGAACATTCTAAATGGCCTAGGGGAGATTTGCATACCCACCCCTATTGGCCCCTGCAGGAATTCATATGAACATTCTAAGTGTCGTATGGGCTATTTGCATAACTGCTCCTATTGGCTCCTGCAGGAATTTGAGGTGAGGCCGATTTGCATAACAGCTCCCCTGTTGTTTTGCCCATAGGAGATATGAGAGTGCGGCAATTTTGCCCCCTTTTTTCACCCCCTTAGGGACGGAATTTCCAAAAATCCTTCTTTAGTGGGGCTCTACGTCATAAAAGCAATGTTCCTTCAAAATTTCACGTTCCTATATTAAATGGTTTGAGCTGGGCGTTGATGAGTCAGTCAGTCAGGACTTCTTTTATATACAGTAATACCTTTGATTGCAAGCATAATTCATTCCGGAACCGTGCTTGTAATCCAAAACACTCTTATATCAAAGCAAGTCTCTGGCGGGCGTGAGCGGGGCCGATTTCGGCCCGCTACGCCCACTCGAGGCGAGCGGTTACATCCCTACGACTTGTCTTGCAAGACCTTGCTCATTTATCAAGTCAAATTTTTTTAAAAAAAATTTGCTTGTCTTGCAAAACACTCTCAGACCAAGTTACTTGCAATCCAAGGTATTACTGTATATAGATCAGGCCACTGCTGGAGGCAGAGGAGCAAAATCAGAAAAGGTGGCCACCCTCATCACCACCCGGCTGCGTAGGGAAGGGAGAAGTGAAATAACGTGGGCAGGGAACTACTGCTTCTTGGAAAGGTTGGCGTGAATTAATTCCTAATTAACTATAAACCCCTCATGTAATTAACAAGAGGAACACACGTCTCTCCTAAGTATGAAATGACAGAAACTGGCAAACATCTTGAGTAGGCAGCAAAGGAAGGCAGGGTTCCTCTACTTTTGTGTAGACGGGAGAGTTTCAGTGGCACAGCCCTTGCCGTCCCCGTTTTACGAGCCTTCTCCGCCTTTGAATCTCATCGCCTGGCAATATTTACTGGGTGACATAAGCTGCCGACAGACAAGTCTGGAGAATTACAGCCTGTAGGTAGATAAGATTCAAATGGGTTTTCATCCACCTAGCTGATGCCCAGAGTCGTAAAATTGGAAGCCGACAGAAAAAGCAGCTGAGCTCTGCATTCCAAGAGAGAGAGAGAGAGAGGATCTGCAGGTTTTCCTGGTTCGCAAAGGCCACAGTCAGGGCCTGGAAAGAGGTTATCCCTGTAGCCTGAGTGATGGTTCTGTGTGTCTGTGATCTAGGCCGCAGATACAGGTGACAGCAGGCCTCGCCCTGTCCCAGGCTGTCATCTCTGTTGGCACAGGGCTGGCCTCTTGCACAAGCCGAGGCTGCTGATCTATCAGTTTCTCATTTGGGTTGGAAATCCTGCCCTCGGCTGACCTTATTGTGGGAGACAGCGAAACAGGGGCTTGGATTTGGGCAGTCTATCCCTACTCTTTGCTCCCAGGGTTGTGGACGGCTCCAGAGGGTGGCGGTGTGTGTGTGTGTGTGTGTGTGTGTGTGTGTCAGGGCCGGTGCTACCATTAGGCCAACTAGGCAGCTGCCTAGGGCGCAGGGCTAAAGAGGGCGCCAGAAACACCTTGAAAAAAATACAGCGCTCTCAAGTGGGAAGGGGGGGCGCTAAATATCTGATCTTGCCTAGGGCACCAAACTGCCTTGCACCGGTCCTGGTGTGTGTGTGTGTGTGTGTGTGTGTGGATGGCCCCCCTAACGCAAAGGGGGACGACGGCCCTGGAAGAGGCTTGAGGAAAAGTCTGGACGAAGCCTTTCAAACAGGGTCACCACCTCGTCATTGCTTCCCTATCACTCTTAACTTACTTGTCAACTCCCTAGAGGTGCAATCCTACGCGAGTTTTTCTGCCTGAGGCAAACGGCAAGAAGGCAGGCTGGACTGTCAGTCGAATCGTTACTTTATCCCCCGCAACGGGACAAAATCCCCCGTGGCAGCTGAAGGCGACTGGCTCGCGTTGGAGACACGCAGGGCAGGCCACACAGAGCGCGCATGGCTGTGTCCTCCAACAGTGGGGTACAGTCATGGGGGCTCAGGAGGAACAGTGAAGGGTGGGGGTGACGGCTGCTTCCCTCCAGCTTCTGCCACCCGAGGTAGATTCCTCAGCCCACCTAATGGCCGCTGACCCTGCTCCTTGGCGTGGGTGGGAGTCTATTTCAGAGTGCGCCTTCTCCCTTTTCAGCCAGACCCATCGCTGAGGTCACGGGAGGAGTTATCACATCAGGCCAGCTGTAGTTTGAACAAATTACACATTGGTGTGGGATAATGTGGATAGTCCAACTGTCTTCTCTTTTCGGCACCAGATTATAAAAAAAAAAAAAATTCCTTTTGCGCAAGCATTTAATCTTGTACATTGTTACAATTTAAAACTTGACTTATTTTTAAACTGAATTGGTGTGTGTGTGTGTGTGTGTGTGTGTTTGGCTTGCTGGTTGAAGAGTTGCTAAAATTTAATTTGTCTTTTTAAGTGGAATTGTGTGTTTTTTATATTGGGTTTGTTTGTTTTGTTTTAATGTTGTGTACACCGCCCTGGAATCCCTTGTGGATGAAAGGCGGTTTATAATTTGTAGAAGGAAAGAAAGAAGATGCTGTGGCAATGGTCACTGGCTTAGATTTAGGGGTGGGTTGAGACCCGCCCTGCACTCAACTCATGGCGCGCGAGCGGAGCATTCCTGCCATGTGAGCCAAGCCAAGACTTCCGGGTCCCCGACTACGTTGCTTACGTAGAAAATAGCGTAAAATATGTTAATAGTGCACAAATCAGGCTGCGATTTGCGCAAATTACACAAACCATGGCTGTTTTTAACGTATCTTACGCCATTTTCTACTTAAACAACACCGCGCCGGGAACCGGAAGTCGCTTCCCCGGCTCAGCTTGCGAGAACGCGAGTCGAGCCGGGGAAAAGGTAGGGCGAGCGGAGCTCGGGGGGTGGGTAGGTCGAGCCTGGCGAGTTTGCTGGACTTCCACACACACACCCCCAATTGAGCTCTGCACACATCCCTAGACTAGATGCGTTGAAAAGGGGATTATTCTGCTTTAAAATCTGGGTACCGTTTTAAAAACTGTCTGTTTTTATCGGGGGGGGGTTTGTATTGCACATATTTATTTTTATTTTTATTTTTTTAAAAATGCAGCACGATCCTAACCAGGTCTACAGAGAAGTAAGTCCCATTGCGTTCAGTGGAGCTTACTCCCAGGGGTACATGGGCATAGGATGGCAGCCTTATTGTATATTTCTAGCTTCTTTTGTAAATGTGTGTGTGTTTAACAGAATAACAGGGGAAAGAACAATAATTAATACATAAAAGTAATCATGTTAATGTCTCACAAGGCCGTCTCGCTGCCCTGATGCGCCATAGTGACGTTTTCCTGTCTCGGGTTTTCTCAGAAGCTTACATGATGAGCTGGATCCTTTACACAAATCTGTGTCATATATCTCCCTCTTGTGGCTGGGATAACCGACCTTATTACAGCAGAAAAGCTCTTTTAAAAATCCCTTTGATAACTGAAAGAAGTCATCGTCCCCTTGAATCATCTGCACTCATTGTCCATAGTCACCCAGTTGCTGGGGAACATGGGCGGGAGGGTGCTGTGGCACTCCTGTCCTGCTTGCGGATTTCCCGTGGGCAGCTGGTTGGCCACTGTGGGAACAGAATGCTGGACTAGATGGACCCTGGGTCTGATCCAGAATGGCTCTTCTTAGGTTCTTATTCATTTATCCAAAAGTGATTCATGTAGGAATGGACACGAAATTCATTTCAGTTCACAAATCACTCGATGATGTCCCATTTGCAACCCCGAGCACAAACAGGAGCTCATGTTCTCCACAATGTTCACAAATTCCCAAGCTCGTGTTCGTGCTTGGAAAATACAAATGTTTAAAAATGCACACTTTAAGAATCACACTTGAACAAATGCACACTTTTTAAAATGCACATTTTAAAAATGCATTTTTTAACATGCATTTTTTAAAAAAAAAAAACCAAGAACTTTAAAAACAAGATCCACACTTTTCCCACTCAAAATCCGCACTTTCCCCACTTGAACAGACAAAAAAACAGGTCACAGACGAGAACGGGAGTGAGTTGAACGGAGTTTTGAAGTGAAATTCTGAGGATTTTGGCAAACTTGAGCATCCCCGGTTCTCTCAGCCCTAGATTCATGTGGTGTGTGACTGGTTCTGAGGGCAGAGGTGTTTTGTGCCTGAGTTGTAATCATTCAGCCTACATCCAAACCTATGCACATGCAGCCAAAATAACCACGTATTGCTTCCCAGTTTATGTCCACCTCCCCTCCCCCACTCCTCCCTGTGTTGCTTTCTCTCTGTCAGGTTTTAGACTGTAACCTCCTTGGGGCAGGGACTTGGACAGCAAGAACAATAACAACAGCGAGGGAGGGCCTTCTCAGTGGTTGCTCCCTGGTGGTCGAATTCCCTGCCAAGGGAGGCTACGTTTGCTGCCTCTCTGCTGTCCTGTCACCGTTTTTATTCAAGCAGGCCTTTAGTATGTAAGCTGGTCTGTTGGGTTGGGTGCTTTTAAAAAAAAAAAAATCCTTTTCTTCTTGTGTTTTTACATTTTGCTTTTAATGTATTTGTTTTATGACTGCTTTAAACAAGTTTTTATTTTAAGATCGCATTTTTAGCTGCCTTGGGTGCCATTTTATTGGTGGAAAGGCAGGATATCAATCAATCAAACAAAACAGTTCAATAAATAATTTCACCATCATCTCAGGGGCCAGGCAGAGGGGCCAACAAGTCAAAGTCACCCTGGTGCAAAACCAGGGTTGGAAATTGCATCAGGGGAGTCTATGTGTGTGTAGAAGAAATCCATTGCAGAGGTGGAATGACTGCGTTGGCCAACTAGGTGCGGTCAGAATCACCAGCGATGCGGTCTCCAGATTAGGTCTGGAGATCATAGGATTGCTAATCAAGTGGAATTTGACCAGTAGCTCCTTCTCCTGCCCTTTTGCCCCCCCAAAAAAGAAAAAAGGAGAACATCAGATGACTGCAGTGATGGTGGGCTTGGTCTACTTCCCACTGAGATGTTAAACCCATGTCTGGTCTGTTCCACTCCAGACAACAGGCCGGGGCCCACTTGTTTGAATGCAATTTAAAAATAAATAAAAACCTCTCCACATAGAAATCTAGCATGTCAAGGTGATATGTTTTAGACTAGCCTGCTCCCTGACAGGCTTGTTTTCTATGATCAGGGACTTCTATTCTTTCATATGAAGAAGCACTGAATTCGGTTCGCCTGCGGTCTAAAGCGTTACAGCCCCGACACGGTTTGATTTTCTCATTGAGAAATAAGAGCACTCATGCCCCTAAAGTGTTCAGGTGACCGGATGCAACGGAGAACAGGGCCCTGCCCTTTTAATCTTTGTACAGAAGTGGGGATTTGAGCAGGCCTGGATTATCTTGTCCCAGCTCAAGAAACATCACCAACCAGAATTCCTTCTTCTTCAGAGCTGTGAAAGTTAGAGGATCTATGCCCTCCATGGCAGGCAGTCACCCTTATGGATCGTAGAGTTGGAAGGAGCCTACAAGGCCATCGAGTCCAACCCCCTGCTCAATGCAGGAAACTAGAGGAGGGGGTCTCCCATCCAAGTAATAACCGGGCCTGACCCTGCTTAGCTTTCCACGCTCAGACAAGCTGAGCCAGCGTAAGCCACAGGCCTGTTCCCTTCTTTTGCTGCTGTATGTTGCTTTAGTACGCATGGTCCTCACTGAATGTGATGGAAGTGCCTGAAGGGGATGGACCCCTCCCTCTGGGGGGTCGGTGGGTGGGGAACTAGCACTGGATGGGAGACACACACACCCGTCTTCTCCTAAGGGCTTTTCTACACGAGGCATTGATTGTGCTGTTAATCGCTGTATCTACCTTCGGTTTCATCACTGCACTGAGATCCAAGCTCCACCCAAAGAGCTCTTCCTTTCCTGCTTTTCTGCTACACAACCTCTAGGTGGAGCGGTGCTACAGCGGAATAGCACAAATACACCAGGAGATAGAGCGCCATTTTCCCCATTGTAATTTAAAAGCTCATTTCCCCCATTCTAAAAAAAACAACAACCCAGGAAAGTGCTCTGAAAAAAAACAGAAGTGAAACTGGAGGATCACGTCGTCGTCGTCTAAAGGGCCTGTAAACAACCGTGAGTAAGGAATCACAAGCACACAATAAACGCCTTGTGTAGAAAAGCCCTAAGTGAAAGGCTGTGCAGAGGGCTCCTCGAGCTGCCTTGTGCAGCCATTCCATTTTTTCCTCATTAACAGATTCTCTCTGGTAAGAGAAAAGGCCGTGGGAAAATACATGAGGGTAACAAACAGAAGAAGACTGTGTCTGGACCGTCCCTGTCTACCACCCACCCCTAGCCCCTGGGTAAAATTCCAAGTCTGAGGCAGGGGGGCTGTACAACAAAAGCCATGTCGGGGAGCACCCAACCCGAATCCATAATTGAGGGATGCCGGGAGAACATTCCAATGGGAATATAGATTTGGACTTCTGTAACCAAACCAGGCAGGTTTTGCTGGAGAAGGTCAGCCTCCAGATTGGCTTCGGGGCCCATAGCTCAGTGGTAGAGCCCCTGCTTGGCATGCAGAAGCCACCACCACCACCACCCCGGTTCAATCCCTGGCATCGCCAGTTAGGGCTGGAAAACCTCCTGGCTGAAGTCCTGGAGAGCCGCTGCTGCCAGTCAGTGTCGACAATACTGGGCTAGATGGAACTGAATCAGGGGCGGTGCTAAGTACTGAAAAGATCCCACACTCAGGGCCCACAGGACTAAAAAAGTGCCAAAATTTGCATATGCTAATTTATATATGGTCTAAAGTCTCTCTCTCTCTCTCTCTCTCTCTGTGTGTGTGTGTGTGTGTGTGTGTGTGTGTGTGTGTGTGTGTGTCTTTGAAGGACCCAGTCTCCTAAGGACACCCCTATTTGTAAAAAAGGATGCATGGACAGGGGAGCGGAGGGCATTTGATTTCAGGAAAAGCCCCAGGCAGAAAGATTCAGGGGGCAGCAGGAGGTGAAGCAGATGTGGGCAAAAAGCCAGCTAATCCAGGGGGATCAGATGCAACAGAGATCCTCAGGGCCCCTGGACCTTTCTTTCAGCAATTGCCCATGGACAGCTGGGGGGTGGGGTGGAGCAGAGGGCCTCCCAGAGATTCGGGGCTTCAAATGAAAGATTCAGGGCTCCAGCCCTGGTGGGCCGCCCGCTCACATTGCCTCTGTGACCTGACTCAGTACAGTCATGCCTTGGATTGAGAGCATAATTCGTTCCGGAAACATGCTTGTAATCCAAAACACTCTTATATCAAAACGAAATCCCCCCAAAAAAAATTTGTACAGAGATTTTTAATTTAAGCCATACTACAGTACTTGTATTGCAAGACGTCACTTGTATATCAAGTCAACAAAAATTAAATAAATATTTAAAAATTTGCTTGTCTTGCAAAACGCTCTCAAACCAAGTTACTTGCAAAGCAATCCAAGGTATTACTGTATAAGGCAGTGATGGCGAACCTTTTTGAACCCGAGTGCCCAAACTGCAACACAAAACCAACTTATTCATTTCAAAGTGCCAACACTGCAATTAAACCTGAATATCGAGGTTTTAGTTTTAGAAAAACAACTCATACAGTTGTCCGAACTAATTAACATCTTTTGTCTTAAAAGAAAAACACAATAACAGAGCTTTCAATGATACAAACAGTTTTTTGTTGGGAAAAAAATCAACTCAAAAAATTATTATAGTACTACATTGTACACATAGCCTGAAGGGAATTTATACAAACTTTTTAAATAATTAGGCACATGTATTTTTGGATAAGGGATTCTCAACTTGTAATATGATTATATGCCAGACTGAAATTGTATGGGGCAAGCTTTACTCCGGGTCCTTTCCCTGCTTCTACAGGTGACAGATTAGTAAAAGTAAAAGTCAGTACTAGGATGAGCAAGATAAACAAGAAAACTAAACGTGCTTAACACATTTTAAACACTTTATGTCTTGGACTGCAAACACTGCACTAGGTAAAAGTTTGCATTGGGCATGCTTTTGCACAATTAATGTGATTTTTGCTATTGCATGCATGCTGATAATTTGTCAAACCTTGGCTCATACTCCGTTAGTTTGAGAGCAACACATGCAGCACTGAGGTCAACTGTTAGGGCTTTACATCCAAGCCATGCTCTGTGCATCATTCTTCAAAATCTTTTAAATGTGATAACAATGTAGAAAAGAATTCTGTACTGTAACAGGAATTCTAGAATAAAATCATTCTGTTCCACACTGTGAGAAAGAACAAGATCATTAGTGTTTTGCAGATGGGGACAGTCTTTTCGCGATCTGGTGACCAATGGCTCGAGTGCCCACAAAGAGGGCCCTGTGTGCCAGCTGTGGCACCCGTGCCATAGGTTCGCCATCACTGGTATAAGGCATCTTCCTCTGTCGATTTCACAAGCCTCCTAGCAGGCCTGCTGCCTTGGTGGGTGATGCCCGTGGAAAGCTAATCCAGACAAAGCTCTGAGGCGCCCCCCCGCATGGTTTTTTAGGGCTAGTTCCTGCAAGATGTTCAAGCTGCTATCTCCCACCCCGTTGCAGGGCGCAAGCCTTGTTGAGATCTATCTATTCAGTCCCATCAATGGCTTGGCACTCGACATGCACGCACAGGCATTCTGGGCAAGGCTTCTTCAGCTGCCTTGGGCTGTGTGCATACACTGCCTCTCGACGATAAACACGCACATTTGCCCTGACCTCCGAAATCCGGAGAAGGCTTGTGTGTGTTTTCTCCCCTCCCTGCCCCCCCCCACCCCGTAAACCCACCCCACCTTTCCACTTTCCCCTTTGCTTTGGCCCCCACATTGCTGCCAAGAAGCAAATCAGAGCTCATCGTGTTTCTCCTGTTTGCTTATGAGATAATACCTTCAGTTCACACACCGTCAAGGTGTGGTCTGTGTTTACTTAGCACAGGCTTGGAAGAGAGAGATGGGTTATGGAGGCCCGCCGAAGCCCCCAGATCCACTTCTTGGCGTGAATCGTCCTAGTGCAGCCTTGCAGGCTTTGTCATTTTTGCGGGCTGGCTGTCCCAGGTAGTGCTGCTGCTGACCTCCTAATCTGGGGTGTTTTTCTGCTGGTTGACAAGGAGCAGGGCTTCTCAGACACTGTCCAAAAAGACAGCCCCAAAACAGTGAGGCCCAGCACATCTTGGGAGGTATCAGGTAGGTTGGAGAAGGCTGGGTTAAGAGAAGGCCGAGGAAGGGGGGGGAACCAAAGATTCACTGAGATTCTCCTGATGTCCTCGTTCCCTTCAGATCCCCTTCTTGCCCGGGTGATGTGATAAGGTTCCTCCCACACGGGAGTGTCTTGATGAAACGGATTAACTTGCTATCGAGAGAGATTAACTTGCCACTCTGCTTCGGATGATGCCTGGGTGGAGAACGTAGGCGTCCCTGGCGTCCCATTTACTGTTATTCCACATTTTGCAATGCTTGCCTCTTGCACGTTTGCAGCACACACGCTCGTACGTGCTCTCAACCCTTCGCTGTTTGCATGACTTAAGGAGCAATCCTAAGCGTGTTTAGACAGAAAAAAAAAGTCCTACGACTCTGGCTGGGGCATACTGGGAGTCGTAGGCCTTTTTTTCCTGTCTAAACACATCTAGGATTGCGGCCTTAGTAACTCTGGGTGTTTTTCACGTAGGGAGCGAGAGCGTTCTAGATGCAAAGCAGCACAGCTGCTGTTGCAGGATTCCCCTTTAGGGCGCGGGTAGGGCCCCGCCAGGGCCCGATCGACATCCCTGAGATCAGAAATGGATTGATGGGGACTGAGCCATGCTCCGTCTGACTTCGCCGTTGCATTTATGAGGCAGCCCAGCCAGTTCGCAAGGTTTTAGGGGTAGGTCCTGTCCGTAGCTGTGCCTTACAGAGATTTCTTTTCAAGGCCAGGTGTCCCCTGGGGCAAACTGTCTTAACCTTGAAGATTCACCTGTGTCTTTGAGCTGGCCTCAACATCCTATAGCAGTGCTCTCCAACCTTGGGTCCCCAGATGTTTTTGGCCTACAACTCCCAGCATGCCCCAGCCAGCATAGCTGGCTGGGGCATGCTGGGAGTTGTAGGCCAAAAACATCTGGGGACCCAAGGTTGGAGAGCACTGTCCTATAGCGAGCAGAAAGCCCTGAGCATAAGAGCGCAAGAAGAGCCTGGCTGGATTAGAGCAAGCATCCATCTCGTCCGGCATTGTTTCCCACAGTGGCCCACGAGATGCTCCCCATAAGACCCTGGCCCCCGGCAGGGCGTGGAGGCAATCGCCCTATCCTGCTGTTGCAACTGGCAGTCAAAAATGTACACTGTCTGTGAACATGAAGGATTTATTCACAACACTGATATACTGCGGCATATCTAAACAGGTCCCGGAGCGGTGGACAATAAAAAGATAAAACAATAAAACAATATAAAACGGGATCTCATTCAAAACTGTGGCTGGTCAAACGAAGACGCCTTCCTGAAATAAATGACAATTTTCAGCAGGCACGGTAAAACAACACAGCATCAGAGCCTGCCTGACCTCCAGAGGGAGGGAGTTCCAGAGAAATGGAGCCACCACACTGAAGGCCCTTCTCCAGGTGGACTCCGATCGGGCCACAGGTCCATGTGGAACCACCAGGAGAATGTGACCTCGGTGACTGGGCAGGTTGGTAAGGGTGAAGGCGCCCGCCTTGCAGGTATCCTGGTCCCAAGTTGTTCAGGGTTTTGATTTGTGAATTTTAATTTCATTTCATACAAACACAAAAACACATATATAACAAACAATATACACAATTAAAAAGGACTTCCAATCTTCTCCACAGCTTAAGCAACCACAGTTATTCTTACAACATTTTCTGTTAACAAAACCTCACATTCAGTTACGGCAAACCAAAAGCAAAACAACATTTTAATCCAATTTTTTTTTTAATTTGTGAATTTTTAATTTCATTTCATACAAACACAAAAACACATATATAACAAACAATATACACAATTAAAAAGGACTTCCAATCTTCTGCCAAGTTGTTCAGGGTTTTGGACACTAGTCCCAGAGCCTTAAACCTGGCCGGGTAGCAAATAGGCAGGGAGTGCAGTTCCCTCTGCGAAGGAGTTGCGTGCTGAAAAGGGACAGCTCCTGACAACAGTCTGCAACAGCTATCATGACTAATGGCCAGCGATAGAGCTCCTCCTCCTCCTCCTGCATAAATTTGTCTAATCAGGCTTTGAGTATGCTCCAGCAGGAAAGGGGAGGATGGAGAAAAATATCTCTTTGCAATAAATGTGATTATTTTTATTTATTTATTTATTTATTTATTTATTATATTTATACCCCACCTTTTTTCTTGCAAAGAACCCAGGGCGGCTTACATAATCCTCCTCCTCCACTCCATTTTATCCTCACAACAACCCTGTGAGGTAGGTTAGGCTGAGAGGCAGTGACTGGCCCAAAGTCACCCAGTGAGTTTCATGGCCGAGCGGGGACTAGAAGTTGAACCCAGATCTCCTGAGTCCCAGTCCAACACTCTCACCACTACGCCACACTGGCTCTCAGTGTACATCCAAACAGCTGGGCCACAGGAGTGTGCATGGGGTTTGAGCCCCATCTATCCCAGGGGTGTTAGACCTCCCCACCCCATGGGCCTGATCTTGCCTGCAGGGCTCTCTAATCCAGCCTGTGAAGACTTTGCTGGTCCCTTTAAAACTCCGCCTCCTCTTTGATCAGTCTGTTCCCCGCCCCGCCCCTCCACATTTTCCCTGGATTTTTTCCCAGGGAGTGCAGACTGCCAGAATGCTTTCCCAATGCTTCTCTCTGCTGGACACTGAAAAGGGCTCCCTTTCTCACTGCTTGGCGAGGAACTGCTCTTATTTCCGATCAGCTGCTGACCAGAGGGAAGAGCCTTTCCCTGCAGGGTAGTCGGGGTGGGGCCTGAGGAAGAAGCTGCTGAGTGATTCAGTCCTGCTTCCTTCTGAGTAGCCATGCAGAGGACTTGCCCTGCTTACTTGTGAGTAGGCATGCTGCTCCTGCTTACTTGTGAGTAGGCATGCAGAGGCTTCAGGCTTGGTATTTGGGATACTATTTGAAAGTGCTGCTGAGTGATTCAGTCTTTTTTACCTCTGAGAGTGTGCGGGCAGAGGCTCGTCCTCCTTCTGAGTGGGCTTAAAGTTGGAATGTGGCCCCCCCAAGAACTTTCCCAGATTGGAGTTCACCCCCGTGTCTGGGACAAGTCTGAGAGCTGCCAAGCAAGTCATCTTTCTGGACTTGCGAAGCTCAGCTTGTCTGAGCGTGGAAAGCTAAGCAGGGTCAGGCCTGGTTATTTCCTGGATGGGAGACCCCGCTCCTCTAGTTTCCTGCATTGAGCAGGGAGTTGGACTCGATAGCCTTGTAGGCTCCTTCCAACTCTATCAGATCTATGAAATCTATGAAATCTACACTAGAGTCCCTTTCGTTAATCAGGGAGCCGTGGTATTTACGAAAAACACATTTCATTGGGGCACGTGCTAATGAACACAGCGTGTTGAAAACGTGATCTTGTGTCGCACACAAATGCAATTGCGGGAGAAGTAGGAAGAGTTTGTGAAAGGTGATGTGTGCAGGGGAGATGACCCTTTAAAAAAAAAAAAGTTTGTTTTGTTGTTGTTGTTCATCTATGCCAGTGTTCTCCAACCTTGGGTCCCCGGATGTTTTTGGCCTACGACTCCCAGCATGCCCCAGCCAGCTACGCTGTTGGAGAACACTGATCTATGCACAGGTGCGAAGGAGCTGGGATCATTTTAAAACAGAAGAAGAAATGACAGCTCCTCTTGCTGCCCCCTCACCCCAAAAAAAAAAATCACGGAGAAGAGGATGGGAAGAGACGAGGGGGGTGCTGTGGGGCTGCCGCCACCCTCCCACCTCCCATGGGGTGAAGCCAGCAGGATCAGTACCCCCATTCCTGTCTACCCAAGAGCATTTCCCCACCACCACCAAAAAAAGATACAGCCCCAGAACAGGACCACAAGTCTAGCAATACGGGGGTGGAGGGAGGAGAAGAACTGCAACAGAGCCAGTGTGGCGTAGTGGTGAAAGTGCCGGACTGGGGACTCGGGAGATCCGGGTTCTGGTCCCCGCTCGGCCATGAAACTCACTGGGTGACTTTGGGGCCAGTCCCTGACTCTCCGCCTCACCTACCTCACAGGGTTGTTGTGAGGATAAAATGGAGAGGAGGAGGAGGAGGATTATGTAAGCCGCCTTGGGTTCCTTGCCGGAAAAAAGGCGGGGTATAAAAATAATGAATAAATAAATATTTTTAAAAGTCGTGCTATAACCGGTCTGAAGAAATCTGGGATATAATGGAAGAAATAGCGTGAGGAGGACGGTTTGGGGTGAGCCTCATTGTGACATCATGCCAGTGAGTCCAGCGTTAACAGTGCTGGTAAAAATGCCTCGCGTAGATCTAGCCCTGGAGAGGCTGAAAAGCATTCACATTCATCCGTGCCAGCCTTCCCCCGAGCTGTTTCTTTCTCCGACAGTTGTGTTGGACAACAGCTCCCACCAATGGCCATGTTGGCTGTGGGATGGTGGGAGCCGTAGTCCTCACAAGGACCGGGAAGAATGTGTTTGGCCACAGCATGAGGAACTTAACCAGGAGGGCTTTAAACTGAATCCAACAGGGGAGGGAGACATAAACTCGGGGGTACCAATGGAAGAAGGCCTCTGTGCCACAATGGAGAGAACAGCTCCAGCGGTGCCCAATGATAGTCTACCACAAAATGTAGGGGGAAAGTCGGACTATAAAGCACATAGTCTTCGATGTCTCTATACTAATGCCCAGAGTATGGGCAACAAACAAGACGAACTTGAACTCTTGATACATGAGGGCAAGTACGACTTGATAGGGATAACTGAAACCTGGTGGGATGACTCCCATGACTGGAATACAGCAATTGAAGGGTATAACTTGTTCAAAAGGAACAGAAGCAACAGAAAGGGAGGTGGAGTTGCACTGTATGTTAAAAATACGTATCTCTGCACAGAGATACAGGAAGAGGAGCTTGGCAGCCCCATTAAGAGCATCTGGGTTAAAATAAAGGGGGCAAAGAATAAAACGAACATGGCGGCTGGAATCTACTACCGACCACCCAATCAAGGAGAAGACGAGGATGGAACTTTTGAAAAGCAAATTGCAAATGTTTCAAGGAGGCACAATGTGGTAGTAATGGGTGACTTCAATTTCCCTGATATCTGTTGGGAGACTTATTCAGCCAAGCATGGTCCCTCCAAGAAATTCCTGAGTTGTGCTGCTGATAACTTCCTCCTACAGAAAGTGGAGGAAGGAACTAGAGGATCGGCTATCCTTGACTTGATTCTAACCAACAGAGACGAGTTAGTGGATAAAGTGGCAGTTTCGGGAACTCTGGCTCAGCTTGTCTGAGTGTGGAAAGCTAAGCGGGGTCAGGCCTGGTTATTACTTGGATGGGAGACCCCTCCTCCAGTTTCCTGCATTGAGCAGGGGGTTGGACTCAATAGCCTTGTAGGCTCCTGCCAACTCTATGATCTATGAAATCTAAGTGACCATGTTATACTTGAGTTCTTGATTCTAAGGGGAGCAAAAGCTGAGTGTAGCCAAACACGTACCCTGGATTTTAGGAAAGCCAATTTTAACATACTCAGAACAATGATAAGTAAGATCCCATGGCAAGCAACTCTAATGAGAAAAGGAGCCCAGGATGGGTGGGAGTTTCTAAAAAAGGAAATTTTAAAGGCACAATTGCAAACAATTCCCACAAGGAAAAAAGGCAGAGGGCAACAGAAGAAGCCAATGTGACTTCACAATAAACTCAAAGATGGCCTGAAAACAAAAAAGGACACGTATAGGAAGTGGAAGGAAGGACAGGCTACAAGGGAAGAGTACAGGCAGGTAGCACAGAACTGCAGGAATAGTGTCAGGAAGGCTAAAGCTGAGAATGAGCTAAGGTTAGCGAGGAATGCTAAAAACGACAAGAAAGCTTTCTTCAGATACATGCACAGTAAAAGACAGAGGAAAGAAGTGGTGGTCCAACTACGCAATGAGGATGGCAAATTGATAACAGAAGACAATTCCTACTTCAGCTCGGTTTTCTCCCAAAAGCGGGTCTATGACCCCCCCCCCCCCCGGCAAACCTGAAGTGCTGACTGAAGGGGCAGGATTGCAGCTTGAGATTGACAGGCAAATGGTCAAGGAGCACCTGATTACTCTGAAGGAGTTTAAATCTCCAGGGCCTGAGGAACTGCATCCTAGAGTAATAAAGGAACTGGCAGAAGAACTCTCAAAACCACTGGCTATTATCTTTGAGAAATCATGGAGGACAGGTGAAATGCCAGACGACTGGAGGAGGGCAAATGTTGTTCCCATCTTCAAAAAGGGCAAGAAGGAAGAACCTGGGAACTATAGGCCAGTCAGTCTGACATCAATCCCGGGGAAATTTTTCGAGCAGATTATAAAGAAGCCAGTCTGCAAGCATCTTGAAAACAATGCAGTGATTACTAGAAGCCAGCACAGATTTGTCAAGAACAAATCCTGCCAGACTAATCTGATCTCATTTTTTGATCGGGTAACCTCCCTTGTGGACTGTGGGAATGCTGTGGACATTATATATCTGGACTTCAGCAAAGCTTTCGACAAAGTGCCTCATGATGTCCTGATTAGTAAGCTAGCTAAGAGTGGGCTAGATGGAACAACTATCAGGTGGATCCACAATTGGCTACAGAATCGGACACAAAGAGTGCTTATCAATGGTTCCTTCTCAAACTGGGGAGAGGTAACGAGCGGGGTACCACAGGGCTCGGTCCTGGGCCCAGTGCTCTTCAACATTTTTATTAATGACTTGGATGAGGAGGTACAGGGAATGCTTATCAAATTTGCAGATGACACAAAGTTGGGTGGAACAGCTAATACTCTGGAAGACAGAAACAAAATTCAAAGTGACCTCGATAGGCTGGAGCGCTGGGCCGAAAACAACAGAATGAAATTTAATAGGGATAAATGCCAAGTGCTGCACCTAGGGAGAGGAAACCAAATGCAGAGTTACAGAATGGGGGACACTTGGCTCAACAATACTACAAGTGAGAAGGATCTTGGAATTGTGGTAGATCACAAACTGAATATGAGCCAGCAATGCGATGTGGCTGCAAAGAAGGCAAATGCAATTTTGGGCTGCATTAATAGAAGTATAGCTTCCAAATCGCGTGAAGTGATAATTCCCCTTTACTCGGCACTGGTTAGGCCTCATCTTGAGTACTGCGTCCAGTTCTGGGCATCACACTTTAAGAAGGACGTAGACAAACTGGAGAGGGTTCAGAGGAGGGCAACAAGGATGATAAAGGGACTGGAAACAAGGCCCTATGAGGAGAGACTGAAAGAACTGGGCCTGTTTAGCCTTCAGAAGAGGAGACTGAGGGGAGATATGATCGCACTCTTCCAGTACTTGAAGGGATGTCACACAGAGGAGGACCAGAATCTCTTCTCAATCATCCCAGTTTGCAGGACACGGAATAATGGGCTCAAGTTACAGGAACCTAGATTCCACCTAAACATCAGGAACAATTCCCTGACTGTCAGAGCAATAAGACAATGGAATCAACTATCTAGGGAGGTGGTGGGCTCTCCCAATCTGGAGGCATTCAAGGTGCAGCTGGACAGCCATCTGTCAGGGATGCTTTGACCTGGATTCCTGCATTGAGCAGGGGGTTGGACTCGATGGCCTTGTAGGCCCCTTCCAACTCTACTTTTCTGTGATTCTATGATTCTATGATCTGGAGGGACCACCGGCATGAGGGAGGCTGATCTACACATTCTGAGAAACTGCTTGGTGCAGCCCTCCTGGAACTCCATGATGTGGGTGTGGGTGTGTGAAACAGAAAGCTTTCCCTGATTTTTTTTTTTTTAAATAAAATTAAAAATCATAGCACATACAAACTAGCATAAGAGAGAGATGGACAGAGTCCAGTTCCAGACCAGGCTCCCTGGTTGTTTAGTTATTAGTTCTTAAATGGGCTATGCAGCTGGCAAGGTCAGTGCAGTTCTAGGGGTAGGATTGTCTGATACGGGCAGGAGGAGGATGCAGCCCAGAGAAAGATTAGATACCCGCACTTGGGGGCTGGTTATTTAAACAGGATTTAAATATGACTAACGTGCTGCAGATCCTTGTGTTAATCAGTAAGGTTATGACCCCTTCATATCCCAACATCTGACTCTTGTCTCTCTTCATTTCCAGTCCATGTGCAATAGGGAAGTGTACATTTTTTAGTCTCGTGGTACACAGAGCTTGTGGGATCGTCTGCCAAGCCACCAGAGCAGAACCCAAGCTACTTACTCCCTCATTTTTTACAATGAGAAAGGGGCTGTTCACACAATGCCCCCCCCCGCATTCAGCTAGAGCATGGCTGGGAACAGGATCGCACACCCACTAGCTGTGCCCCCTGAAGCTGATGCACCCCTGGGCTACACCCCCAGCAGACTGTCCTTCGCCATTAGTGTGAAAGCCTATATGTGTCAGGCTCCTTCCTGCACACACGCAGGAACCCTGATTGGCTAGGATACCTCGGTGGGTGCCCAGACGTACCTCTGTATGTAGGTGTACATTGTACACCTACATGGTTTCATCTGTACGCATGGGAACATAGGAAGCCGTCTTATACTGAGTTGGACCACTGGTCCATCTAGCCGAATGGCCCCTCCCCTTTCACGGAGACGCTGGATGCGCAGCCATGTGGGGGCATGACTGGCAGGTCTGCCAGCACTGGAACCATGCTTCATGGGTGCAGTTTCCTTGCTCGGTCAGGTGTTCGCTAAAGGCAGATCCTGCGGATTGTCAGAACACCTCCTTTATCTGCCATCTCATGGAGATCTTATTTCCCTGTTTTCATCTGGTGAGCTGGAGGGTGCATGTGATGAGGGGGTGGGACCGGCCATCACCGGGCATGCTGACACAGCAGGGAAGGGGGAAACCCACACGCTCCTTGTCCTGCCAAAAGGAAAAAAAACCCAGTCTTGTGTTCTTCTTCTGCCTTCTTTGACAATTAGCACAAGCGATGAATGGATGAGAAGATAAAAATGACTGATTGAAGTCTTGCAAAAGAGGCAGAGCGAGCCAGCAGTTAATCTCCAGAAATAAAACTTTGTGGGGAGGGGGGGACGACAAACATGAATCCATTTCAGCTTCGGCTTCAAAACTTTACAACAGAGAGAGACAGCTCATTCTGTAAACCAGTGCTTTGTAGGGGCTTAAAAAAATATGCTGACCTGACAGGACCTTGGACAGTCACAGGCTGTGCCGTCTGCCGTGTGATACACCACCCAAAGACTGGCTTGTTCAGCTTAGGGCAGTGTTCTCCAACCTTGGGTCCCCAGATGTTTTTGGCCTACAACTCCCAGCATGCCCCAGCCAGCTATGCTATGCTGGCTGGGGCATGCTGGGAGTTGTAGGCCAAAAACACCTGGGGGCCCAAGGTCGGAGAACACTGGCTTAGGGCCAAATGAGGCATTGCACACAGATGTGTGTAAGTAACATCCCACTGACAGCCTTTTATTTCCCCCCCCATCCAAAACCAGCTCCGGAAAATGACAGTTTGGGAGCAGAAGGAACAGGGGAACGCTTAATCCTTTCCCCTCTGGCTGCTTTCCTTCTCCAAATAGGCTCTCTAGACCACCACTCCCTTTACTCCCTGAAGGGTTTTTGGCAAAGGTTGGGTCAACTCTGATCCCATCCAACTCTTACGTGTTTTCCTCACCTTTCACTCCCATCGCACGAGCTGCACCATTTGTCAACATTCTGCCGCTGCCAGCTTTCCCCACAAGCAGGTAAAATGTTCATGAGCATACCATCCGTATTTCATTATTCTTCCCCCCTGCCCCAATCCTGGCTTTGATGCCTGTCATTTCAAGGTGTCTTGTCTCCAATCATTGCTCATTTAGTAAAGTATGCTGGTCTGGATGTCTTAGAATGCAGGCCCAATAGGCACCTGCACTGGAGGAGGAGGACATAAGAACATAGGAAGAGCCCGGATGCTGGATCAGACCAAGGGTCCATCTAGTCCAGCATTCTGTTCACACAGTGGCCAACCAGCTGCCCACGGGATCCCACAAGCCGGACATGAGTGCCACAGCACCCTCCTGCCCATGTTCCCCAGCAACTGGTGTATAGAGGCATACTGCCTCTGATACTGGAGGAACCACAGAGCCAATCAGGACTACTAGCCATTGATAGCTCTATCTTCCATGAATTTGTCCAATCCCCTTTTACAGCCATCCAAATGGGTGGCCATCATCACGACATCTTGTGGAAGTGAATTCCATAGTTTAACCATGCGCTGTCTGAAGAAGTCCTTCCTTTGATCTGTCCTGAATCTCCTGCCAATCAGCTTCATGGGATGACCCCATTTGGGGTTCTAGTATTCTGAGGGAGGGAGAAAAATATCTCCCTATCCACTTTCTCCACATAATTCTGTACACCTCTATCATGGCTCAGCTTGTCTGAGCGTGGAAAGCTAAGCAGGGTCAGGCCTGGTTATTACTTAGATGGGAGACCGCCTCCTCTAGTTTCCTGCATTGAGCAGGGGGTTGGACTCGATAGCCTTGCAGGCCCCTTCCAACTCTATGATCTATGAAATCTATGAAAACGCTTGCAAGCCCTTTTTCTTAGCTAAACAATCCCAGCCGTTGTAACCTTTCCTCCTAGGGCAGTGGCTCCAGCCCCTTGATCATTTGGGTTTGCCCTTTTCTGCACTTTTTCCAACTCTATGAAGAGGAGGAGGAGGCAGCCGCGAGGGGGAGAGGAGAGCTGCATTCTTCGTTCACAACCCCAGCCAAACATCCATTAACAGGATCCTGTTTCTAAGCTGGGAAATGTGAAGGTTGGTTTGTTTGCCTCGGTCTGCAGCGTCTTAGGATGACACATGCAAACACAGAGGTAGAATATGCACAGCGGAGAGGTGAGGAAAGGGACATCTTCCCCTGCCACACACTGAGTGTTGCAAGATCACACTTGTGGGCCTGAAATGCGTACAGTACTTTTACATACACGTTGGTGCCGTCTGCCCTCTGCCTTTACGGAAGTTGGGTGTCCATCTGCAGCGGAATGAGTGGTAAGAGTCTGGATTGCCTGCATGAAGCAGGGTTTGTACCGGAGGGCCTTCCTCAAGGTTTCCTCCAACTCTGAGTCTGTGGGACTGTTTTACTATTTATTTATTTATTTATTTATTTATTACATTCATTCATACCCCGCCTTTTTTCCTGCAAGGAGCCCAAGGCGGCTTACATCATCATCATCATCATCATCATCATCATCATCATCATCATCATCATCATAATAATCCTCCTCCTCCTCCTCCTCCTCCTCCTCCTCTCCATTTTATCCTCACAACAACCCTGTGAGGTAGGTTAGGCGGAGAGCCAGTGACTGGCCCAAAGTCACCCAGTGAGTTGTTGGTGTCACTGAGCTCCTTCTGGAATTCCCCACCAGCAGTATAGTGGAGCCAGCGCTCACAGGGATGAAGTGCTGTCCCCCCCCCCCTTTTTTTTTTAGCATCATCAGGGATGGTGACAGTCATCTGCCTGCCTGCTCAGAATTCCCTGTTCCCGCTGCAGTCTTCATAGCAGGTGGCAGGGAGGGTGTGTGTGTGTGTGTGTTAATTTTGCCAGCAACAACATATCCTTCCCTGTTGCAACAGCAAAGCAATTTGTGGTGGCTTGGCCTTGAAACGGGCAATTAAGAGCCATTCGTTTTACAAAAGGCCTGCTGATGATGATGGTGATGCAAGCTCCTAGAACTGGTTCCTTGATAGGGATCACCACCACAGCTGCCTGAAGCTTTGGACTCTCCTTGGGGGGGGGCACTTGGGACTGCAGATCCACAATACCTGACGGAACTTCTCTCCCAGCCGCAATCTACCCGGACACTACGCTCAACATCTGGGGCCCTCCTCCGACTGCCACCTCCAAGAGAGGCTCGGTTGGTGGCAACGAGGAGGAGGGCCTTCTCGGTGGTAGCCCCCCAATTCTGGAACAAGCTCCCCACAGAGACCCGCCTGGCGCCAACCTTATTATCTTTTCTGCGCCAGGTTAAGACTTCCCTCTATGCCAAGGCATTTACCAATAGTTAAGAGCTCGGAATAGCACGGGGGAGGGGGGATTGTCACCTGTAGGCTCAGTTTTATTAGTTTTTTTTATTGTTATTTTAAACTGTGTTTTTAACATTTGGTTTTTAATCTTTTAAACTATTTTGTATGTTTTTATTGTTGTTTTTATGTATAATCTGTTGTGAACCGCCCAGAGAGCTTTGGCTGTGGAGCGGTATATAAATGAAATAAATGAATGAGATCCGAATTCGCCAGGACACCACTTCCCCACAGCAAAGGGGGGGGGGGAATGGCAGCCAAGCCTGGGACTGCGTTGGCAGGAATTGCACAGGAAGGTGGGACCCAATGTACAAATTTGCGTAGGCTAATTTACATATGCCCTAAAGCAGGGCTCTCCAACCTTGGGCCCCCAGATGTTTTTGGCCTACAACCCCCAGCATGCCCCAGCCAGCGTAGCTGGCTGGGGCATGCTGGGAGTTGTAGGCCAAAAACATCTGGGGGCCAGGGCCAGCGCTACCGCTAGGCCAACTAGGCGGTTGCCTAGGGCGCGTAGCGGAAGAGGGCGCAGAACGCTGCGCTCCTCTTCGCTGCTGGCGCGCTCCTGCCCTGCCCGCCCGCCCTCCTCTCCGAGAAAGCCAGGTAAGTGCGCCCGGAGTAGTAGTGGGGCCGAGCCTGGGCGCCTCCCCCCTACCTTGCCTCGCCTCCGCGCCGCCTCCCACCTCGCCTCGCTTCGCCTCTGCGCCGCCTCCCCCCGCCTCGCGCCGCCTCCCCCCACCCGCGCCGCCTCCCCCCACCTCGCCTCGCTTCGCCTCTGCGCCACCTCCCCCCCGCCTCCCCCCCGCGCCGCCTCCCCCCACCCGCGCCGCCTCCCCCCACCTCGCCTCGCTTCGCCTCTGCGCCGCCTCCCCCACCTCGCTTCGCTTCAACTCTCCTCCGCGCCGCCTCCCCCCCCCCGACACCTACCTTCTCCGTGCTGTTTCCGGAGCCCCGCCCGCGCTCTGTTTTGGCGGGAAGTACCAGGGCAACAGGGCTTAAACAGCCCTGTTGCTCTGGTTTCCCCCGGCGAAAAACAGAGCGCGGGGGTCCCTTTTCGGAGGAGGCGTCGGACTGGGAAGGTAGGTGGGGGGGGCGGCGGCAGCGGCAGCGTGCGGGGGGGTCCGGTGGAGGTTGCAGAGCAGGGCTGCTTTCCGGAGCCCCCCCACGGCACGAGGGGGGGGCGCTAAATATAATGTAGCCTAGGGTGCCAAACTGCCCTGCACCGGTCCTGCTGGGGGCCCAAGGTTGGAGAGCCCTGCTCTAAAGTCTCTCTCTGTGTGAGTGTCTATAAAGGACCCTGTCTCCTAAGGAGACCCCTATTTGTAAAAAGGGTTTGTGGACAGGGGAGAGGAGGGCATTTGATTTCAGAAAAAAAAAATCTCAGGCAGAAAGATTCAGGGGCAGATGGAGGTGAAGCAGATGTGGGCCAAAAGCCAGCGAATCCAGGGGGATCCAATGCAACAGAGATCCTCAGTGCCCCTGGACCTTTCTTTCAGGAATTGCCCATGGACAGCATGGTGGTGGGGCAGAGGGCCTCCCAGAGATCTGGGGCTCCCAATGAAAGATTTGGGGCTCCAGCCCTAGTGGGCTGCCCCCTAACACCGCCTCTGAGGTGCCTCAATCTTCTTTCTGGGAATGTAAACATTTGTTTACTTATGACAATGTATATGCCGCCCTGTGGCGAAATACATTCCTGCATTTGGCTCATGCATAGATACGAAGTATAAGATAAAAATATAAAGCTTAAACGGAAAAATATGAGCAGCAAAGATCAAATTTAAAAGTAATAATAAAAATCAACAATGCAAATCAGCGGTTTTCCTGCTGCTGAGAAGACATCCGAGACATTGCCCATTTGGCGAGCTTCCCTGAGGCGAGTGTTCCATCAGCAGGGCGTCACCACCGAGAAGGCTCTTTCCCGCATCGCCGTCTACCACACTTCAGATGGTGAAGGCCCGTGGAGGTGGGCCTCCGATGATGATCGCGGTGACCAGGTTCGCACAACACGATAAGCCACAGTGGGTTGTGTGAGCCATGCTTGAGTGGTTTGCTGTGTTGTCCAGACTTGGCATGGTTTGTGAACCACGCGCAAGCCGCTCCGGCCAGGTTCGGAAAACACGACAAGCCCCTCTGAAACAAACATGGCTGACAACCCACCGTGCCTTATTGTGCTGTGCGAATCCCACCCGGTCAGTGCATGAGCAGGTTGACGGAGGAGCAGATCAGCCTCTTCCGACATGGTACCCTCCAGATGTTATGGGAGTTGTCGTCCAACACATCTGGAGTGCAGAAGGATGGGAGAAGCTGGATTAGATCGTTCATCCGGCACCCAAGTCCTAAACTGTGCAGGGCTTTAAAGGCCGGCGCCAGCACCTTGAATTGTTTCCCAGAAACGGATCGAGAGCCAGCGCGGTTGGAAATGCATTCCCAATGCCGCATTCGGCAACCAAGCAGCCCTCATTTTAAACTCTTTGTCAAAGGCAGCCCCACGTACAACGCGCTGCTTCTTCTCTTATGATCCTCGGGGGATGTTGCAAGCATCATCTCTCAAAGGGAGGACTTTATTTAAAGTATCGTAGAGGAAAGGTCTATATATCATTTTCAGAGGCAGGTGAGGATCCCTCTGAGTCCCAGATGTGAGTGCTCAGAAGCGTCTGGCTGACTGGTTGTCATTGAAACAGAAGCTTGGACTAGATGGGCCTAATCCACCAGGGCAGTTCTCATGTACTGCCCTGGTGAGAGACCCCCTTTTCTTGGAGACTGCATGATACCTCTTCCTTGGACAGAGTTACGCTGGTAGCACGCAACCTAGATCTAAGTTAATTTGTTGTGCCATCCAATATTTTATGTGCATTTATCAGTCCCTCTAATAGTGAGCTCAGGCGGTGAGTGCCAACAGGATTGTAGCCAAAATGGGGCTATTTGTAGGGGAGGGAGATATCAGCATGCTTGGGAGAACCTCAAAGTGTGCAGAAGAAGAAACAAAATCCTTTTTTTAAAAACCACACACACACACACACACACACACCCAAAAAAACCGTGAAAGGGGCAAAACAAAACACAGGTCAATGAGGACCAAGCATATTCAGTAGCCACAGAAAGTTGAGTGTCAGTTGCGAAAGGCAATTGTGGGGAGTGGGCAGGAGAAAGGGAACGGAATGGAGTGTAACACAGAGGGGAGGGTGGCCGGCTGGCTGGCTGGGATGCTGAGCAGGAGCATTCCTATTAGAAGGTGAGGAGGATACACTGTAACATTTTATTGCAGCTCCTACATGTATAAGCTTTATTTGCTAATTATAAAGTTTTAAAGGGGGGGGGATAGCTGTTATATTAGGGCGGGGAAGAACACGGGTTTGGTTGGCTCTTACCCAAAGTTGTTATTCCCAAAAAATAATTAAAAGTGCTCATTTCCCAATAACCATATAATTTTGTTTCCTGAATCAAAATGTCTAGAAATGTAGGCTAGTAGTTTGGTCATCAAAGCAATATTCCAGATTCTTCTGAACCTGCCGAAAATGGGTGCTGCTGCAATATTTTATATTACACAGAGATTTGACTCCACTGGTTTTTATTGGCTATTTGCAGGTGATCGTACGCATACCAAGCCTTTCGGGAATCGGGATGGCTTTAGGTTAGAAGTTTAAAATAAATGCTGGAACCCAGCATTGCTAACAAACCATGGTTTGTTAACCACGAACAACCCAGGAAGAGAACCCATGATTTGTTGTTGGGTTGACTCCAAACACGCCTCTTCTCTCAATCCCTGGGTTCAGACAACATGATAACCCACACTCAAGGGCTGAGTATGGGTTGAGTGTGGGTTGTCATTGAACCATGGGTTCTCGTTGAACTGTGGGTTTTCGTGTTGTCAGAACCCAGCTGAGATAACAAACCACGGTGAACAACGCACAGTTCTCAACCCAACCACAAAACATGAGTTCTCTTCATGGGTTGTTCGTGGTTAACAAACCATGGTTTGTTATCTCGGCTGGGTTCAGACAACACAATAACCCATGGTTCAACAACAACCCATGGTTCAACAACAACCCACACTCAACCCACATTCAACCCTTCAGTGTGGGTTATCGTGTGGTTTGAATCCAGCCACTCTCCGTGCCTAAAAAAGGGAAGCTGTGAAAATCACTTCTCGTTGTTTGCCTCAAGCATTTCTCGAACTTGAATTGGTCACGAGCTTTGTGCCCGGAGCACAGCCCTTTCTCATTCCGACCAATATAATCCGAAATCCATATTTATGGGGATCTTTTATAGCACTACCTGATTGACCCAGCAGAGCCCTGTAAATAAACCATAGCCGAAAGGAACAAGGAGCCACGCATCTCCACCCGCCCCGAAAGGAGAACCTTTTACATCTAAACTGGGTTGGATAATAAGTGATGTCACCTTTTATGTATCCCACAAAATAAATATATTGCTCGGCGCTCATTATCTTGTTGTTCAAGCACTCTGGCTCCAAAACGTCTGCTTTCCTATTGTGACACCCTCAGCTCTGTGGAAATGTTCCATCAGTGCACAGGTGCAGGGCCGGCGTCAAGGGCAGGCACGGCCGGGCAGCCGCCGAGGGTCCACGCCCCAGTAGGGGCCCACAGACAAGAGCCCCCTGGAGTGGCTCCTCCTCCGCCTCGCAACCTGCTTATTCACCTGCCTCCTGCTCTGGTCCAGGCAGCGCGCGCGGGGAGAGCAGCAGAAGCCGCGGCCTCCTGGCTCCCAGGCTCGTTGCCTAAGCAAGCAAGCGGCAGCAGTGACTACTAGAAAGAAGTCGAGGGCTAGCAATAGCAGCTAGTGCTAGCCCACGGCAGGCCGTGAAGCTCGCTGCAGGAGGGGGGTGCCCAATGGGGGTGCCTTGCCCAGCTTGGGCCCACGGAAGCCTGGAGCTGGCACTGCATGGCTGAATACATGGACTGGGTTCAGACCACACAAGCCACACTCACGGGTTGAGTGTGGGTTGTCGTCGAGCCGTGGGTTATCGTGTGGTCTGAACCCAGCTGCGCTAACAAGCCGTGACTTGTTAGCCACGAACAACAACCCCTGAAGAGAACCCATGGGCTGGGTTCACACAACACTTTAAACCAGGGCTCTCCAACCTTGGGTCCCCAGATGTTTCTGGCCTACAGCTCCCAGCATACCCAGGCCAGCATGGCTAATCGCAAGGGATTCTGGGAGCTGTAGGCCAGCAACATCTGGGGACCCAAGGTTGGAGAGCCCTGCTTTAAACCCACAGAGGTTTTGAAACCTCTGTGGGTTTAAACTTGCCTGGGGCCCCGAGTAAGGATCGGGCACAGCAGGGTTCCCTGGCCATCTCCCCTGCCCTCTTCTCTCATTGGTGCTCCTGCAGGTATCCCAGGGTGCACCGCAGGAGCACCGTTCCCCCCCCCCAAGCTGTCATTGGCACTAATCTCTCTCTCTCTCTCTCACACACACACACACACACACAACTGGGGATTCCCTCTGGTTTTGCCACTTCCTGAGGTACTATCGACTTGGGTAAATGGCAACGCCACGAGGACAGTTGGGGTTTCCCTGCACCCCAGAAAAAAAACCCTGGGGATCCTGTGTGGAAGGGAGGGAGTTGAGGGGGTGTCCCCCCAAATACCCCTTTTTACAGGATCTTGGGATTTTGGGGGAGGGGGCTTATGCCTCTGGGTTATCCATACTTGGGAAAGTGCGGGCAGCCCAGGGGGACATGAGTCCCCCAACCACCCCCACCACCCCCAAGATTCTGCTGCAAAGGGTGCTTTCCACTCCCCCCCACTTTTTTAAAATGTAAAAGAAATAGGTAGCAGCGGGCTGCAAAGTTCCAATTTGGCAAGAGGACACTGTGCCCATTCAGACAAGTGTCCGTGCCGAATTGGAACTCTGTAGCCCATCACGAACTATTTCTTTTACATTAAAAAAAAAAAAAGTTGGGGGGGAGTGGAAAGCACCCTTTGCTAGCCCCTCCATTTTGCTGCTGTTGTCAAGGGGCTCTGTGCCTTTTTTTGGCTTCTCAGTGGGTTGGCCTGTCATCTGGGTTCAGACAACACGTTAAACCTACTAGGGTTTTCTTAACCCTACCGCAAACCATGGCTTAGCAGGGCGTTTCATAAGCCACACCCAGGTTGGCTTATAAAGCACCACGCAGCGTTCGGGCAACACGCTAAGCCAGTGTTCTCCAACCTTGGGCCCCCAGATGTTTTTGGCCTACAACTCCCAGCATGCCCCAGCCAGCTATGCTGGCTGGGGCATGCTGGGAGTTGTAGGCCAAAAACATCTGGGGACCCAAGGTTGGAGAACACTGTGCTAAGCCACTCCGCCTCTTCACCTACTGAGCTTTAGCATGTTGTGTAAACCTAGTCATGGTTTGTGGTTGGGTTGTGAACTGTGGGTCGTTCACCATGGTTCGTTATCTCTCAGCTCGGTTCAGAGAACACGATAACCCTGGGACCCTAGACTGGCCTCCTCCATCTGCCAGAGAACCAAGGGCCACTGGGAGGCTGCACCCCCATGCTTCCAAGATAAACATCACGCCATGGGGGAGACCAGCTTAGTCCCCATACATTGGCCACAGAAGGAACGGCAGGAGGGAGCTTGTTTTGCCCTTCCCTGCCAGAAAACAAGCAAGCAAGCAACCATCTATCATGATAGATAACCATCTATAAGATCTTGTAAGTAAGAACTGGTGCCTGAGTTTTGCTTTCTTCCTCCTCCCTCCCAATCCCTTTTCCTTTTGTGTCATGTCTTTTAGATTGTAAGCTTGAGGGCAGGGACTGTGTCGTATTATTAATCTTTGGAAGCCACTCTGGCAGCCTTTTTTGGCTGACGAGCGGGTTAAAATGCTGCAAATAAATAAATAAATAACACATGTTATTTATTTATGGATTCGTCAACTTACCAGTATCTTGGAATTTTAAAAAGCCATAAAGACTGATCTCTTCCGGCAGGCCTATCCGGTGGAATTTTAGGATGCTTTTAAGATGTTTTTAAGATGTTTTAAGATGTTTTATAATGTTTTTAAGTTGTTTTAAGATGTTTTATAATGTTTTTAAGTTGTTTTAAGATGTTTTAATAGTATGTGTTGTGTTTTGATTAGTTTATGTATTTTATATTTTTGTTGTTCCCCGCCTCGATCTAGACGGAGAGGCGGGTAAGAATTATTATTATTATTATTATTATTATTATTATTATTATTATTATTATTATTATTATTATTATTAGCGTTTTCCTGCTGCTGAGAAGACATCAGAGACATTGCCCATTTGGCGAGCTTCCCTGAGGCGAGTGTTCCAGCAGCAGGGTGTCACCACCGAGAAGGCTCTTTCCCGCATTATTATTGTTGTTGTTGTTGTTGTTTCAACAACAACCCACAGTTCAACAACAAGCCACACTCAGTCCATACACAACCCTTGAGTGTGGGTTTTTCTGAACCCAGTGACTGAGAGAGGAGGCATGTTGGGGGTCAGGCCTACTGGCCCTACTCCACTGCAACCTCCGTGCATGTAATGCAATGCGCTGCCCCTAATGCACCTGTGCTCTGTATGCACCATCTGTGTCTTCCATTTTTGCAAGTCACAGAGGTTGCACGCTCACAACCTAGACCTATTTGACGGTACCATGTGTAGGCTTTTCTGCAGAGGAGACCTCAAAGGCACGGAGTTTGGAGCTGGGCCAGCAGGACTAGTGATCCCGACGCTCCTGTCCGTGTGGTCATCTGTGCAGGGATCGAAGTCTGCACAAGGCTGGTGTTAAGGGTTTGCAGTTGCTTGGGGTGAAGTTTCAGGGGTCCCTTACAAAAGGGGTGTGTAGATTGGGACCTTGTGGTTGGTAGGACATTTGCAGTAGACCAGCAAGTGTTTCTGACTCCCAGATGTTGAACAGTTGCAAGAACAAAATGACTTTTCCCACCTAAATTAGGCTGCTGAAATGCAGAAACTTGGGGTAACCAGGAATCGTCTTTTATGGGTTTGTGAGCTCAGTTCAGTTCTGGTACTGAAAACAAATCCCTTGGCTCAGAATATGCTCAGAGGTGCCCTGTCCGTTAATTCTAGGTATATAACTTCTTTGTTTTAACTGGTTCCAGTTGATGGATCTTAGGGTTCTAGTAAAAACAAACACCCCAACATAGATCCAACAAAGCTGCTGTCGACCCACCCTCCCCTTACGACCTAGTGCCTCTGCTGAGAGATTCAGGGTCCTTTCCAACTCTGTGATTCTTGAGGCTAAGATTTCTGTAAATAGAGATATCAGTCTGGGTGCCTCTGGGCGGCTATTACTATTATTATTATTATTATTATTATTATTATTATTAAATTCCTCTCTGGGTGGTTTACAACAATTATAAAAATTACATAATAAAATACAATTACACAATAAAAATACAATTTTACAATAAAATACAGTATAAAACAAAATAAATACAAACAATAAAAACATCAAAAAAAATTACAGAAACATTTTAAAAACACTTTTAAAATTACTTAAATAACTAAGACAGATGTAAAAAAAATAGACTGGATAAAAAGATGGCATCACCACCACCCCATGTGCTATTTGCAGTTATTAAATGCCTCAGCATAGAGGGCAGTTTTAACCTGGCACCGAAAAGATAGTAAAGTTGGCACCAGGCGGGCGTCAGTGGGGAGGCTGTTCCACAGTGATGGGGCTACCACAGAAAAGGCCCTCCTCTTAAGACCTCACAAAGGACTGTTAACATCCTGGTGATGTGTTTCAATGGGAGTTAGGATGATGGCCCAAGAAGGAGCAGGTGAGGGGGCTGAGATGACTCACCTTTGAGACTGAAAGGAGGCAGACACAAGTCAGACCCTTGACACGAAGTTTCTCCCTTGATCAGAATGTAATCTATTTATTGATTTGAAGTACGGTACTTTTATGCTGCACCTCGGCCAAAAAGGCTCCCCGAGCAACTTGCATGCAATCAGTTAAAGAAGGCAGTCCCTGCCCACAGGTGTACAATCTTAAAAAGACATGACACACAAGGAAAAAGGAACGGAGAGGGAAGAGGGAATTCCCCAGGCCCCCCAAAGTTTGAAAAGAAATGGTCAGCCAAGGCCTTTGCTGCCGTCACAGCTTTGCCACTGTGTCATGGCTTCCTGGTTCTTTAGGGCAGAAGCCTCTGGCCAGTGTGTAAAAGGATCCCCGGAGATCCAGATGGAGCGGCCGCCAGTCTCTGGCCAAGGATGCCGACTGCCACGCCTTGGCTGCGTTGTGCCCCCCCCCCCCGTGTTGGGAGCCTCGTCTTTGCCATGCAAGCGAAGGAACAGAAGAAGGGCACCCCACTGGGCCATATAGGCACGATCCTGCGCTCCCGCTGTGTGGGGCCTCTGCCCACAGAGGTGGTCATTTGAACTAGGCAGATCTCCCGTCTGCCCGAAGCCTGGAGCTTTGTCCCGACTGTATCGCCAATGACGTCCCATGCTCTCCTGCTGCTCGCTCATGTGAGGCCGCCCTTCATCTCCTTCATGCCTGGAACTGCCTCCCAGAAGGAGGAGTAACCTTCTCGCTCTCTTCGGATCCCTTTCCAAATCCTACTTTCCCCATTAAACCTTTGACACAACCCTTTCATCACCACATCCTACCGCAGCCTTCCCCAATCCGGTCCCCTCCAAATGCTTTGGGCTATAACTCCCAGGATCTCTGACCATTGGCCATGCTGGCTGGGGCTGATGGGAGTTTCATTTCATTTCATTTATTTCATTTATATACTGCCCCACAGTCAAAGCTCTCTGGGCGGTTCACAATACTTTATACATAAAAACAACAATAAAAACATACAAAATAGTTTAAAAAATTAAAAACCAAATTTAAAAACACAGTTTAAAATAACAGTACAAAAGCCAATAAAACTGAGCCTACAGGTGACAATCCCCTCTGTGCTATTCCAAGCTCCTAACTAAATGCCTTGGCACAGAGGGAAGTCTTAACCTGGCGCCGAAAAGATAGTAAGGTTGGCGCCAGGCGGGTCTCAGTGGGGAGCTGATTCCGTAATTGGGAGGCTGCCACCGAGAAGGCCCTCCTCCTCATTGCCACCAACCGAGCCTCTCTTGGAGGTGGCAATCGGAGGACGGCCCCAGATGTTGAGCGTAGTGTCCGGGTAGATTGCGGCTGGAAGAGACATTCCATCAGGTATTGTGGTCCTAAGCCGTGTAGGGCTTTATAGGTTAAAACCAGCACCTTGAATTCGGCTCGGAAGCATATTGGCAGCCAGTGCAAACGGGCCAGAACCAGTGTAATATGCTCGGACCTTCCAGTCCCCGCAATAAGCCTGGCTGCCGCATTTTGCACAAGCTGCAGCTTCCGAACAGTCTTCAAAGGCAGCCCCACGTAGAGTGCATTGCAGTAGTCTAGCTTAGCCGTGTAGGGCTTTATAGGTTAAAACCAGCACCTTGAATTCGGCTCGGAAGCATATTGGCAGCCAGTGCAAACGGGCCAGAACTGGTGTAATATGCTCGGACCTTCCAGTCCCCGCAATAAGCCTGGCTGCCGCATTTTGCACAAGCTGCAGCTTCCGAACAGTCTTCAAAGGCAGCCCCACGTAGAGTGCATTGCAGTAGTCTAGTTTAGAGATCACCAGAGCGTTGATTACTGAGACCAGGCTATCCCTGTCCAGATAGGGGCGTAGCTGGGCCACCAGCCGAAGCTGGTAAAAGGCACTCCTTGCCACTGAGGCTACTTGAGCCTCAAGTGACAAAGATGGCTCCAGGAGCACCCCAAGCTACGAACCTTCTCCTTCAAGGGGAGTGCAACCCCATCCAGAACAGGTTGAACACCCTCCATCCGGTCAAAGGAACCACCCACTAACAGCATCTCAGTCTTGTCTGGATTGAGCCTCAGTTTGTTGGCCCTCATCCAGTCCATTGTCGCAGCCAGGCTCCGGTTCAGCACACCCACAGCCTCACCTGCTGAAGATGAAAAGGAGAAATAGAGCTGCGTGTCATCAGCGTACTGATGGCGACGCACTCCAAAACTCTGGGTGACCCCACTCAGCGGTTTCATGTAGATATTAAATAGCATGGGGGATAAGACCGACCCCTGAGGAACCCCGTACTGGAGAGTCCATAGGGCCGAGCAACATTCCCCAAGCACCACCCTCTGGAGCCGGCCATCCAAGTAGGAGCGGAACCACTGCAATGCAGTGCCCCCCACCCCCAACTCAGACAGCCGCTCCAGAAGGATACCATGGTCGATGGTATCGAAAGCCGCCGAGAGATCCAGGAGTATCAACAGGGTCGCACTCCCCCTGTCTCTCTCCCGACATAGGTCATCATACAGGGCGACCAAAGCTGTTTCCGTGCCAAAACCAGGCCTGAACCCCAACTGAAATGGATCCAGATAATCAGTCTCATCCAAGAGCGCCTGGAGCTGGTTGGCCACCACCCGCTCAAGGACCTTGCCTTGGAGTTGAAAGTCCGAAACAGCTGGAGGGCACCAGGCTGGAACCAGTCTCCTACGGTGGCCACACTATGTAACTGTAACTGAGATGATCACATATTCTTCCTCTGGATGCATGTGCCTACACACATGCGCGCACACACACACACACGCTTTTCCTTTGTTGTCTCCTTTGGTTGAATTTAGATTGTAAGTTCCTCAGGGGCAGAGACCTTGTACTTCATAAACATGATGCACAGCGATGACAAAATAAACAAAGGAGCCAGCGTGGTGTACTGGTTCCCGGTGTTGGGCCGGGACCCGGAAGATCCGGGGTCTATTCCCTACTCTGCCATGAAGCTCACTGGGTGACTTTGAGCCAGTCACAGACTCTTAGCCTAACCTACCTCAAAGGGTTGTTGTGAGGATAAAATGGAGGGGGGGTAGAATGATTATGTAAGCCGCCTTGAGTTCCTTGCAGGAAAAAAAGTGAGTTATAGATATAACAAATAAAATGAAAGAAAGAAAGAAAGAAGAAATTGTGGTCTGCCTGGATAAGGTACTAGCCAGGAAGTCTTTGGTAAGCTGCTCTAAGCTTCCCTGAAGGAACAGCTGGAACGCAATTGATAAATCATATATTATTGTCCCCCCTCCAGGTTCTCCCATTTCACAGGCCATCAGAATCCTTCAGGAGAAACTTTCTGCCTTCCGGGTAAAGCTGCCCCCTTTCCAGCTGCGGGCCGTGTGTGATTACTTCCATAATACGTTCATCAAGCATTACTGGCTGTACCAGTTTGTGCTGGCGCGGGAGCGGGACCGCCGCCAGAGGTTTGCCAGTCTGGAGGTCTGCGCTCCCCCCAGGCCTCCCCCGCTGACAGAGGGCATGGATATCGAAGTCTGGAAGTACCAGCAGAAGGTGGACGCCCTCTCCGCGGCCGAAGACGAAAAACGGGCCAGCATGTTGCACGTCCAGGGAATCTTGTGCTTAGAGAGAGAGCGCCTGCTGCAGGAAGTGTACAGGAATGTCAAAAGGCAGACGACGGGGTCCCTTAGCAAAGAGGTAAACAAGGAGGGCACACAAAGATATCCTCCGTGGTGGTGGTACGAACTGGGCGAATCCATCCTACAAACTTTTAACAGGTTTTGAATTGGATCAACCATCATTGGTTTGGCCATCTCCCTGCAAGGAATTCTGGGAAATGTACTATTGGCATAGACGCTGAACATGCTTTCACAGATGGAAATAGGGGCACACGTGAATTTGTTAGAGGTATGGTTAAGCAACATGAAGGTGTGGTCAAGAGGGCGTGGCCAGGCAGCATGAGGGCGTGGCCAAGGGTATGGCCAGGCAAGCAAAGGGCATGGTCAAGTACAAAAGTGATTAGAGGAAACACACAAAATCTGATATATTATAATTATTACATTATTATATATTATTTTATAATATTTTATTAGTGGCTTTTGTAATACTTTTTAACCTTACTTAAACCCTTAATTGTTGATATCTGGTGTTTTTCATGGGGGGGGGGCGGTCAGTGCTTGCAGGGCAATCTCTTTTTGTTTTAAAATTGTCAGGATTGGGCCTGGCATTTTCAGGGCAGTTGGACAACAAGGAGAAGAAAAGGAGATGCGGAGGAGGGGGAACTTTTAGGTGGGGGGGGGAAATACAAAATGACACATTGGGGTTTTTTTGAGCCCCTTCAGCCGTTTTTGCTCCAACACCTCTACAGCTCTGGTTTTTAAGCACAAGGAGTAACTTGGAGGGGCTGAACAGCTTTGTTGTTGTATGTTATTGTGGAAAGGCCCCAGTCTACAGCACTTTTTGTGTTCTGTTCACACAATTTAGATTTAAAGAAACACGTAAACAGGAATAATTTTACAGAATTTAACTACGTAACTTGAATTAAGTTAAAACAAACAGCGCAATCCTATGCACAGTTACTCGCGAGTCAGTACAAATGTCTTCAACGGGTCTTACTTGGTCAGAGGCAGCAGGTAGACACACACACATCCTCAGTCTGTTCCCTTCCTGCTTAAAGGATCCACGGGCAAAACAATCAGGACTTTTGCATAACGAAGTAAGAAGCAGGATGGCTTAAGTGTTTGCGGGACTGGCAAATTCCGGGCAACTGGAGTTTAAGGTTTGACCACAGATTATGTGGCCTCCTGCCTAGAGTTCCTGGAGTTCCTTGGGGAACAAACGGTGGCTCCAAGAGCGAACTCAGGTGCTGAGTGCCAACAGGATTGTAGCCAAAACAGGGCCGCTGAGAATCACGAGGAAGGTAGAAGCCATGCTCCAGGGAACCCTGGAAAAAGTGTAGAAAAGTGCAACTGAAATGATCAAGGGGCTGGAGCAACTCCCCTATGAGGAAAGGTTACAGCAGCTGGGATTGTTTAGCTTAGAAAAAAGGCGAGTGAGGGGAGACATGATAGAGGTGTACAGAATTATGCATGGTGTGGGGAAAGTGGACAGGGAGACATTTTTCTCCCTCATAATATTAGAACCCGGGGTCACCCCATGAAGCTGATTGGTGGGAGATTCAGGACAGATAAAAGGGAAGGACATCTTCACGCAGCGCATAGTTAAACTATGGAATTCACTTCTACAAGATGTAGTGATGGCCACCAATTTGGAGGGCTTTAAAAGAGGATTGGACAAATGCATGGACGAGCAGGCTATTGATGGCTACTAGTCCTGACTGGTTATATGCTGCCTCCAGTATCAGAGGCAGTCTGCCTATGTGCACCAGTTGCTGGGGAACATGGGTGGAAAGGTGCTGTGGCACTCCTGTCCTGCTTGTGGGTTTCCCGTGGGCAGCTGGTTGGCCACTGTGTGAACAGAATGCTGGACCAGATGGACCCTTGGTCTGATCCAGCATCCGGGCTCTCCTTAGGCTCTTAGGTAGTCCTGACAGCTATATAACCCCAAGGTGTTCAGAAGTAGAGAAATTATCTAGGGGAAAACCCAGCCTGATGAGGATTGAGTATGCTGAATGACCCTGGAATGGAGTGGGAGGGGAATGAAATGGACTGTCTAAGACAGTGTTCTCCAACCTTGGGTCCCCAGATGTTTTTGGCCTACAACTCCCAGCATGCCCCAGCCAGCGTAGCCATGCTGGGAGTTGTAGGCCAAAAACATCTGGGGACCCAAGGTTGGAGAACACTGGTCTAAGAAAAGGGCATGGCTGGCTGGCTGGCAGGAACCGAGCAGGAGCATTTCAGTCCACAGAGCAGCATTTCGGTGCAGGTCTTACTTATAATGTGACAGCAACTGGTTCTTGGTGTAACCCCAAAGGATCACACAGCATCTAGTCCGGTTCCCGGTCACAAAACAGGAGCATCCGTGCCTTTTGCCCTGGTCCGCCATCCTCTCTCTCCCTCCCCGTCCCCGAACCACAGATGAAGTCAGATGCGGTGATGGTCCACCATGGCCGCCTTTGAAAGGGGAGCAGACCAGTTCGCTGAGGAGTGGCGGGGTGGGAAGGGGCCCATCGATGTCCACGAGTCATCATGAGGGCTATGTGTAGGGTGGCCATCTGTCCTACGCTACTGAGGACTTTCCTCTATTTGAAGGTGCCCTCTAACTGAGCGGTTGTCCCGTCCAAAGCCTGTTTAAAGAGAATGAACCAGAAGAAGGGAGAGCAGCGCGGGGGCCTTGGCATTGCCCATCACCCACTGTCGGCACCTGGACCGTAGACGGAGTGGGCGGGCACCCAGGAGGTCACCTGGTCGCAGTCTTCCCTATGACAGTGAGATGTATTGTTGTATTTCTGTTTAAATTCTGGTAATTATTTCCAAGAGCCAGTGTGGCGTGGTGGTTACAGGGTTGGACTGGTGGGGAGATTCGGGTTCAAGTTCCCACACTCTACCATGATGCTCACTGGGAGACTCGGGGCCGGTCACTGACTCTCAGCTAGCCTACCTCACAGGGTTGTTGTGAGGATTTAAAAAAAAAGGGAGAGGAGGAGGAGGACCATGTAAGCCGCCTTGGGTTCCTTGCAAGAAGAAAAAAAAAGGCAGGATATGAATGTAATAAATAAATAAATCTGTACATATACGTCTGTATATGCCAGTGTTCTCCAACCTTGGGTCCCCAGATGTTTTTGGCCTACAACTCCCAGCATGCCCCAGCCAGCTACGCTACGCTGGGGCATGCTGGGAGTTGTAGGCCAAAAACATCTGGGGACCCAAGGTTGGAGAACACTGGTATATGCAAAAGTAATGCAAAGCTTTGTCCTCTTTTTTGGTGATGCCCACATGGCCACCCAAACTATATGGGATCTCTACGTTCAGAAGCGATTTGCCACTGAATACCAGTTATTGCGGGGGGGAGGCAAGCAGCAGGGGAGGTCTGTTGCCTTCATGCCCTGCTTAAGGCCAGCATCTGGCTGCCCACTGTCGGAGACAGGATGCTGGTCCACATGAACTGTTAGTCGCATCGAGTAAGGCTCTTCTTAGGTTCTAAGAAGAGCCTTACTCTTCTCAGAACATTGCTAAATCTTGACGCGAAATGGAAGATCTGGTCATCAGCCTTCATTTCATATTTGCCTCAAAAAGTTCTCCCCGCTCGAAGTCATCATGACTTCCACCCGCAATGCCATGTCTCCTTGCCCCATTCACCTGCTGCTGCCTCGTGGTCACAGGAGGGTGTTTTGGTTTCATTCATTTATTTGACTTCTAGCCCTTCCTTCCTCCCAAAGAGCCCAGGGTGGCTAACAACCTACCGGTATATAAAACACAGTATACCACATAAGCCACATTAAAAGCAAATCACAAATATGTAATAAAATACAATAAAACCATCGACACAATCAATCAATTACTTAAAAACAACACACACAGATAGAGCACTTGCACATACCCCCAAAGCCTGCACAAATAAATAGGTCTTTAACTGGAACCTAAACGAGAACAGCATGGGCTACCATCGAATCTCTACTGGAAGAGAATTCCATAGCCAGGTTGCCACCATCGAAAAGGCCCTGCTAGGTGTTTTAGGCCCACGGGCCACATTCCTGAAAGGGCATCCCAAGCAAAGCTTTCCTGACTGATCTTAAATCCAGGGATGGCCGGTACTCAGGAAGGTATTCATTTTGTCTCTTTCAGCCCAGCAGCCCTGGCTTCCCGTGTGCAGCTGGACTGGCCATTGTGTGAACAGAATGCTGGACTAGCTAGGCCTTTGGCCTGATCCAGCAGGGCTCTTTCTAGGTTCCTATGCCCTAGTGGCCCACAACACCACTTGTTAGTCCCAGTCGCTCTGATTGGCAGCGTGTGAGATGGCACTCGACAACTCCTGGCCCAATCAAGGCTTAGGCCGTTTCCAGACGGTCAGCTCCTAGCACTACTAGTCAAAAGGCATGGTGCAGCGATTCCGTCGTTGTTTCCTTCTTAACAGATGTATTTTTCTGGAAAGAAAAAGATGTATTTTTCTGGAAAGAAAAAGGACGGTGGGAGAACACAGAAGGGTTTGAAATGGAAGATGATGATGCCTTCTGGACTCTCCAGACGATTGCAGGATAAAAGCCTTGTCTGGAAGCACCCTTACATAAAAACTAGAGCAGGGTGAGCCCAGGTCCAAGAAGTCCTCAGAATTTCTCCAGCAATCAGCTGCAGCTCTCCAGATGCAGAGAAATCCAGTCGTCTAAGGAGGTCTGACTGCTATTTCTACGGTTACTGAATCGAACCTTCACCTTCAGCCAGCGAATCAGTGGCAGCGTGATCCATTCTACCTGCAGTCAACTTGCGGGATTTGGATCCCCCAGGTCAGACTGCAGATTGACAGCATCAGGGTTCTGTATTTCGCTGCCTGGATCAAAGCGCTCTCTCTCTCTCTCTCTCTTGCTCTCGCTCTCGCTCCCCCCAGCCATGATTTGCATAATCAAGTTGTGACGAGTTTATCAGAGTTTATATCGTGCTGAGATGGAAAACTTCCGCCTGCCTGGGCTTGCTTTGCTGCTTCATCTCTTGCCTGGAAGCATTTTGTTTGGGGAATGTAATGAAACTCCGAGGCGTTCTTTGTTGCCAGCCCATCTATCCAGTGGAATGGATCGTCCCTTAATGCCTACGCGTGTGCGTCTCGTTGCGCTGCCGGCAACTGTGGGCGAGTTCAAGTGAAAGCAGAGAGTGTCACCTTTTGACCTCGAGCGAAGAGATACAGGATGTGAATCCTGGAGCATTTCGTGTGCTGTCCGATATACCACGCTGCATGCAGATGGGAAACACCAACAATTGCGCTGCTCCGCCCCCCCCCCCCCAGTTCTCCGCAAGCCTTGGATTTGGTCCAAAGGCCCTCGAAATCTGGTGGATCGCCTCCAACCTCAATAGCTTCTGGGAGGTTGGCTGGAGGCCATTTCTCACAGGTGCCTGATGGCATCTGTTGACAAGTATCACTACATATGCGCCGCGCCAGCTGCCACCCTGACCCACATGCAACTCTGGGCCCCCACACTATCTCGTGGGGCCCTCTCCAGCTGTATGATCGGACTGAAGTCCTGTTCCCAAGCCCCACCCTGGCCCTCTCTCAGACTGCGCAGGAGAAAAACATCGGTATAAAAACGAGTCGCTGAGGACATACCGTGCAAGTGTCAGAGGGCTTTCAGAGGGAATTGGACAAATTCCTGGAGGAGTAAGGCTATCAATGGCTACTGGCCCTCACTGGCGATATGCCACCTCCAGTATCAGAGGCAGTCGGCCTATTTACTCGAGTTCCTGGGGAACATGGGCGGGAGGGTGCTGTTGCACTCATGAGTGGGGCCCAAGGGGCCTCTGCCCCCAGTATCTTGCCCGAAAGGCACCACTGATGTCGGCAGCCATGTTTGTATGCGTTTGCTTCATCATGCACACCTAAAGTGCCGCTCCCTGGCTTCATCTCCTTGTAGTGTGTCGTCCCTCCCATCCCAGTTTTCTCCCTCCCACCTAGCTCTCTTCTGGTAATGGACACGGGCTGAGAAGCATGGGTAATAGCAGTGCTTTTTTTCTGGAGAAAAAGGTACCGGAACTCTTGGATTACATTTCCTCAGGAGTAGATGGCGATTAAATTGTAATGCAATTAATAGAAGGAAAGGTGCTGGAACTCAGTTCCGGTGAGTTCCACCAGAAAAAAAGCCCTGGGTAATAGAATGAGGAAGGGTAAGCTGAAGATAATGCTCAGTTCCTCCCACCCTCATCTTTGTATGTTAAAATTAGACGCACACCCTGCTCCTTGCTCTATATAGGACTGGGGCAGACACGTAACAAACACGGCTGCCGTCGCCATGGCTAGTCTGCTCCTCCCCTCCCCCCAGCCGTGTTCTTCTCCTGCTGTTGTCCCTCCTTCGGGCATCACCCCATTTGCCAAGCGGTGAATTATCACCAGGGGGACCACTAATGAATCCCCGAGAAAGAGGAGATGCATCACCAAAAAAAGAGGACAAAGGAGCACCGTGCTTTGCATAACGCTGGCATACCCTAATTTATATGTGCAGATGTAAATTTGGAAATCATTATTATAATTTAAATAGAAGTACAGTATATCTCGCCATGGTGTGGAAAACTGACCCCGGTGACCTGTTCGGTTCGGTCTGCTGTCCAGCAGGTGCTAACTGGTGACGGGCAGCTATTCTCATGGTTCTTCTGTCTTTATACCAGACTTGGGCTGGACTCAAATACAGGGTTGTCCTCTGTAAAAGTGTTCCCGTCCCTGATTACGGTGGTATTCAGGTAAGCACTTTGGAAGCCCACCCTGCCAAGCAGTGAGTGAGTGAGGATATAAGCACGTTTCTGCACCTGTTCAAAAATCCCGGGGAATCACAGGCGTGGTAAGATTCTCCTCGCCATCTTGCAGGTCAATACAGATGACCACCTTGCTACGCTGCTTAAGGGCACAAGCCCCTTGGTAAATAGCCATCCATATTTCTTCTAAGTCTGGCAGAAGCATCGGTGACCAAGATGTACTCTGTGTGTTTTCCAGACTCTGATGTCCCTTGTCAAAGATGCCATAAAGACCCAGATCCAGAGTCTGCAGGGAATTATCCAGCATGAGATCGAGATCACCTTTGAAATCTTGCAGCTAAGCTCCAGAAGAAGGCTTTGATGCTCAACCCGCCCGCTCCGTACCCCCCACCTCCCTGTCCCGAGGAGCGAGGAAAGAAAGCCGGCAAACCTCCGAAGAAGGTGCAAGAGAAACTGTCAGAAATTAAGGACAAGGGGGAGGAGAAGAAAAAGAAGAAGAAGAAGTAGTAGTAGTGAAGGATGCATTCGAGTTCACTTGTGCACCCCTCAGGGGTGGGCAAGTTGTGGCCCGCCAGGTGTTTTGGCCTTTTAATTACCATCAGCCCTAGCTACATAGCCCATGGTGAGGGGTCATGGGAGCTGTAGGCCAAAACATCTGGACTCTGGAGGGCCACAAATTGCCCACCCCATCAGCCACACATAACCGTATGAGTGTGTGTCTCCATTCCACGAGTGTGTTTCTCCCCTTCCCTTCTTTAAGGCTGATTCTCAGGGTTGTTCCACTTCAGACTGCGGGTGGGGGGTTCATTTGACCAGACGCATCTCCATAGGAAAAATAAATCCCCTCCGCATAGAAAACTAGCACATCAAGGGAAAGGATTCTAGCTAGTCTTCTCCTTGACATGCTTGTTTTACCACGGGCCAGGATTTTTAAATTTTATTTTTTTTAATCCACCATGTGAAATCTCTTTCTCACCACCACCACCACCACCACCCTACTCTGAAGTGTTATAGTCCAGAAACAGGTTTACCAGCTCAGTGAGAACAAGACCCAAGTTTCTTTGTTCACAGGGACAGAGAACTACAAGCCCCGCCCAGTGTGTGTGTGTGTGTGTGTGTGTGTGTATGTGCGTGCGCGTGTTAATGTTTGAGGAATCACCAAGCATTGCTTAACACTGAAATTCAGAGACCTCATTGCTTTGCTCCTCTGAATGGCTTCCTGTTGGGCCTTGGGATGGATGGCGCGCCATGTTGGGCACTGTCAGTTACACCGAGTGAACTCCCTCTGTCTTTTCCTGATGCGCAGTGGCAGATATCTCCCCAATAAACCAAGCCTTTCTTCTTCGTTTTAAATCATGCTGTGTGGATTGTGGTGGTTGTTTTGAATATAGCTCTGTAGCACTCTAAGCTTCCATGGGATCGTAGAATCATAGAAAAGTGGAGTTGGAAGGGGCCTACAAGGCCATCGAGTCCAACCCCCTGCTCAATGCAGGAATCCAGGTCAAAGCATCCCTGACAGATGGCTGTCCAGCTGCACCTTGAATGCCTCCAGAGTGGGAGAGCCCACCACCTCCCTAGGTAGTTGGTTCCATTGTCTTATTGCTCTGACAGTCGGGAAATTTTTCATGATGTCCAGGTGGAATCTGGCTTCCTGTAACTTGAGCCCATTATTCCGTATCCTGCAATCTGGGGTGATCGAGAAGAGATCCTGGCCCTCCTCTGTGTGACATCCCTTCAAGTACTGGAAGAGCGCTATCATATCTCCTTTCAGTCTTCTCTTCTGAAAGCTAAACATGCCAAGTTCCTTCAGTCCCTCCTCACAGGGCCTTGTTTCCAGTCCCCTTATCATCCTTGTTGCCCTCCTCTGAACCCTCTCCAGTTTGTCTGCATCCTTCTTAAAGTGTGGTGCCCAGAACTGGACACAGTACTCAAGATGAGGTCTAACCAGGGCTGAGTAGAGGGGAAATAATACTTCACGCAAGGGTTGGACAATCCTAAAACCAGTAGGCCCAAGTTCACTTAACCCTGTGTCAGGATTGTAGTCTTTGGTCCTGATCCAGTTTCTAGATGTTGGGGGTCCATGACACTAGGCTGCACATGGCAACACTCAGAACATGGCAACCACAAGTGCGTCGCCGTGCGGCGCATCCCATTCATCGCCGTGCCACTTGGATAAGCCACTGCTCACACATGCCGTGACCTGGATTAGGCCGATGATTCTTTTGTGTTGTGATCCTGAGCGTTCAGGGATGGGGTTTAAAAATCCAAATAAGTAAACAAATAGAATAAAAGTGACGTGCCATGGAGAGTAGGAGCGTGAGTAATATTTTGTTTTTGTTTTGTTTTTTTAAAAAAAACAACTCAGATATTTTAGGCAAGAGCCAGTGTCTGTCTGTCTGTCAAGATGGCATTTGCCCTCTCCTCCGGCCGCCCAGCTCTTCCTCTTTGGGGAGCTCTTGCTTCTACCCTTTCATCAACAAATCAAACAGGAAAGTAGGTCGGATTTGGAGTCACCCCCTCCCACACCACTTCAATTTGCATTTACGGTAGGTTCCTCTAGCATCTTCGCTTTAGCCTTGCCTTCTCCCTCCCCGGGGTTTTAGGGGAGAAGATCATCAGACCTTGCCCATCATCCAAGCAGATTTGGCTATTTCCTTCCTGAGAGAGAGAGAGGGAGAGAGAGAGAGAGAGCGACCACAGCAAAACGGGCTGCGACACAGCACAAGAGGCCCATAGAAGTGACTGCGAGGCAAAGGGAAAGGCATGTGTGGGAAAGCAAGATGGCAGACGCACCGAAGATGAAAGGAGCACCAGCCTTATCCAAGCAAAATGGCTTCTCCACAGGAACCCGATGCCAGCCTTCCCCAACCGAGTGCCTTCCGGAGGGTTTGGACCACAACTCCCATCACCCCCAGCCAGCACGGCCATGCTGGCTGGGGATGATGGGAATTGCGGTCAAACCCCTCTGGAGGGCACCCGGTCGAAGAAGGCTGCCCTACACCAGTGGAGATCATCAAGCAGTAACCTCTGCGGTGTAGCCAGAATTGCTTATATGACATGCAGCACTTCCAGGGCAGAAAGAGGATTCCCCAGGAAATTTGCCCGTAGAGCGCAGGAAGGCTGCCCCTTACAACAGCATGCCTAACTTGGGTCTTCCCTGATCTGTGTGGTTTATTTATTTGAATGCCCAAGGTCCATGTTTTAATTTACAAAGCAACAGTGCAGACTCAGAATCAACTGGCACAGATGAGTCATGTCTTAATTGTTAGGAGATCCTGAACAAATCATCTGTGTTAAGAGATCCTGGGTGTGCACCCTCTTGCTTAAGAACCTTAATAGGGTCGGATACAGATTTAGTCATATTTAGAGTAGACCCATTGCAGTATTTATTTGTTTGTTCATTTATCATGTATTGAATTTCTTAAGGTGCAAACCTATGCAAGTTTAGACAGGGAAAAAGGCCTACAACTCCCAGCATGCTGGCTGGGGCATGCTGGGAGTTGTAGGCCGTTTTCCTTTCTAAACTTGCATAGGATTGCACCCTTAGTCATCTTTCTCTTTAAAAAGACCCAAGGTGACTAGTTCCAGTGAACCACCAGTGAAATAAATGGGATTTCTTAAGTTGGACCAAGTGCTTCTCTTGGTCGGACGCAGCAGGTCCCATTATCCCAGCATGCTCTGCAAGAATCTTGCAGCTTGCAGGTGTTAGGTGGTTTTCTGGAACTTGGCCAGTGGTCTACCAATGGACGTCGGTTTCCCTTCTGTGCACTCCTGGGCATGGCTTGGTCACAGAATGGTAAGAGTTGGAATGGCTCTTGGAGGACATCCCGTCCAAGCCCCAGCGCAAGGCAAGTTCTGATGGCATATGGAACAGCAGCAACGAGCAAAGGAAAAAAAGACCACCACCACAACAGGAAAAATGCAACAAACAAAAGAAATAGTTCCTGATATATTTCAATATTTTCATCAGTACGTTTTTCTGCAATTACATAGAATCATAGAATAGTAGAGCTGGAAGGGGCCTACAAGGCCATCATCGAGTCCAACCCCCCACTCAATGCAGGAATCCAGGTCAAAGCATCCCTGTCAGGTGTCTGTCCAGCTGCACCTTGAATGCCTTCAGTGTGGGAGAGCCCACCACCTCCCTAGGTCGTTGGTTCCATTGTCATATTGCTCTAACAGTCAGGAAATTTTTACTGATGTCTAGGTGGAATCTGGCCTCCAGCAACCCGAGTCCATAATTCCGTGTCCTGCAAACTGGGATGATCGAGAAGAGATCCTGGCCCTCCTCTGTGTGACAACCCTTCAAGTACTGGAAGAGTGCGATCATATCTCCCCTCAGTCTCCTCTTCTGAAGGCTAAACATGTCCAGTTCTTTCAGTCTCTCCTCATAGGGCCTTGTTTCCAGTTCCTTTATCATCCTTGTTGCCCTCCTCTGAACCCTCTCCAGTTTGTCTACGTCCTTCTTAAAGTGTGGTGCCCAGAACTGGACGCAGTACTCAAGATGAGACCTAACCACTGCTGAGTAAAGGGGAATTATCACTTCACTTGTGAGCCACTGCTGAGTAAAGGGGAATGATCACTTCACTTGTGTCTTGGATACAACTCCCAGCATTCCTGACCATTGGCTATGCTAGCTGGGGCTGATGGGAGTTGATGTCCAAAACGTTTGGAGGGCAACCAGGTTGGGGGCATCTGCCCTTCTGGCTTAGGCTGTTGTGTTTTTCATGTGATGCAGAAACCTGGCTGAAGCAAAGCAGGTCTGGGTGTGTCCAAATGGGAGACTTTGGAAGGGAACTCTTTGTATGCCTCGGACCCCCCCTAGAAAAGAATGTTGGGATATGAGTAAAAGTCTTTTATTTGTTTCAAGGGTTGAGAGTGGGGAGATGCCATTGCCAATTTGCATGTCTTAATATTCAGACATAGGCAAACTTTACGTTGCTCGTTGCCTAGAGTTCATGCTGAGCTAAAAAAAAAAAAACCTTCCGTAGATGGAAAACCCTTAGTCCTCAATGATGCATGTGAACTCGTTTGTACCTGATTTGGTTTTCCTGAACGTAACACGTATCTCCAATGCAAAGAGGACCATGTGCCCCGCTTAATAGAGGACCCTCCTCTATCTGAAGGTGTCTTCTATTTAGCACAGTGTTCTCCAACCTTGGGTCCCCAGATGTTTTTGGCCTACAACTCCCAGCATGCCCCAGCCTGGGAGTTGTAGGCCAAAAACATCTGGGGACCCAAGGTTGGAGAACACTGATTTAGCAGCACCTGGACAGCAGCAGACTGAGCGGGCACACAGGAAATAATCGCCTGGTCACGTTCTTCCCCGCTATGGTCCGATGTGCTGCATTTCTATTTAAATTACAGTCACCATTGCTAAATTTGCACCCATATGTATACATTAGCATATGCAAATGTTATGCAAATCAGTTTCCTTGTTCTTCTTTTTTTTTTTGGTGGCCCGTGTCCTCTTTTCTCGGCTGCGCCTTAGTGGCCAGCCTGAGGGCTCTTCGGAAATGTTCAGCCTGCCTGACTAACTTTGCCCGGCCGGGATTAATGTGCATTTTACAGGGAGCGTGTGTCCCCTTGGAGGTTCATTCCAGTGACTGCCTCTGCATTAGGGACCCCTCCATCAAGTAGGGGAGGTTGCTGACTCCTATTTCAGTGGTGGTGGTGGGGCTCCTTATCCATTGCAGGCTTTGCGGCTTTTCTTTCGGAGCGATCCGGGGTGCTGAACTCTATCCCCCAAATAGGTCCACTGCCATGGATGGCTCCTGTAAAGCTCCAAATAAAAGCTAGCAAAACCTGCAATGGATAAGGAGCCCCGCCGAAAGAGGCGTAATCACCACCACCACCGGCCTCTGCTGCCATCAAGCAAGCGAGAAAGAAGGGAGGAAGGAAAGAAAGAAAGGACAGAAGTCTTGACGCTTGCAGCAGCTGCTCCTGATCCTTCGGAACCGCGCGTAAGGTGGCCGCTCAGGCATCACCCACCCCAAAAAAGAGGACAGAAGAGGACGCAGATGTGCATAACATGTGCACATGCTAATTTATATAAGTCGCTGCAAATTTAGAAATGATTGCTGTAACTAAGGACACAGTCCTTCGCAGGATTAGATAGAAAAGAGTCCTACAACTCCCAGCATTCCCCAGCCAGCTTTTGGGAGTTGTAGGACTCTTCTGTCTAAGCCTGCGAAGGATTGCGCCCTTAAATAGAAATGCAATACATCTGACCATGGTGACCAACCAGGTGAACGCCTGTGTCGCTTCTCGGCCAGCTGTTGTCCAGATGTTGCTAACTGCAGCTGGGCAACTTCACGGTCGCCGCCGCCAGCCGCCATTCCCTCCCGGTTTTATGCTTCTTTATCTCTGAACAGGCTTTGGGGCTGGACACAGCCCTTCCAATACGGGACACCTTCAAATAGAGGACCATCCTCTGACCACCCTTCAAACAGAGGACCGTCCTCTGTATATTGGGACACGTGCCCAGATCCGACGCTGTGGTCTGGAACAGGGGAACCCACCCAGATATCTCTACGTCTCATGTGCTGGGATACATACAAGCCATCGCTGTATTTTCTACTCTTATGTTGTTTTCTGCACGGTTTTGTACGAGCTTCTGGGCAGCCTTAGACGTCTGTTGTTCACAGGGAGGATGAAAAAGAGAGAGAAGGAGAAAGGGTGATGGGGGAAGAGAGAGAGGGGGGGAGGGGTGTTATTTTTCTCGAAGGATAAACAGTTCGTGATTTCTCCTCAGCCCTTCGCTTAAACATGAAGGTAGTAGCACCAGGACTCCTAATAACATCCGTTTGGAGGGGCTGGCTACTCTTATCAGGCAGGAAACAGCGCTGGACACATCCTCTCCTTCGTGTCTCGGCAGCAAAAGCCACCTCCAGTGGCAGGATTTGGCAGGAAAACACACAGCAGCATGTCTTATTCCTTCTCCTTAGCACACAGCAGGGACCTTCCCTTGGCCGGCTCTGGGGGAAATATATATATATATATTCCTCTTCTTTCCCTCCTGTTACAGATCAGACTGGGAGAAAGTGTTCTGTCCGGCGGAGCAGCAGGATTTGTGTTGTGAGCTTGGCTTGCAGGCCCAGGGAGAGAGAGAGAGAAAGACTAGCCTAAGGCTAGCTTAAGGCTAGCCTCTTTCTGTATACCCACTTTTGAGAGAGAGAGAGAGAGAGAGAGAGATTGTTTTAAGGCTAGCCTCTTTCTGTGCACCCACTTTTGAGAGAGGGAGACCCAGTTTTTAGGCTAGCCTCTTTCTGTGCACCCACTTTTGAGAGAGGGAGACCCCCTTTTTAGGCTAGCCTCTTTCTGTGCACCCACGTTTGAGAGGGGGGGCACCTCATTTTTAGGCTAGCCTCTTTCTGTGCACCCACGTTTGAGAGGGGGGGCACCCCATTTTAAGGCTAGCCTCTTTCCTGCCCATTTTGAAACTGGATCTCCTGAGGTAGCTTCAGGCCTGGTTGACAGTGCAGTAGCCCGAGGTGGTAGAGTCCTGCTGCGATAGAATGGAATGTGCCATTTCAGGCTGTGGGTGAGGAATCACCTCCCATGCTCTCTATTCTCTGTAAACAAAAATATTAAAAATTGGATCGTCGGAAAAGTAGCACAGCATACCAGGCTAGCGCCTTTCTCCCTGATGTGCGCTCATGTTTTTGCTGCACCGGTGAAGGTTCCTCCGCATTTTCTCACTTTTGCATTGAAGGCAAAAGCCCTTTAAAGTCAATAACTAATGTTTTTTTTACGGAGGCCACAAGTCGAGCTGAGCAAAGATTCGGAAGGGTCAGCAAGAAAGACTGCCTCTGTCCTAAAGGGTCAAACTCGTCGTGATTAGAATCTCCTGGTTTATTTATTTATTTATTTATTTATTTGATTGATTAATAGCAGCCTTGACAAGAGTGTATTAATTGGATGGGGAAGATGGCTCCAGGCAAGGGTGGATTAACCCTTTCCCTCAAAGCTATTTCCCCAGTTAAAATCACACAAACCTGGAAGGCGGCAATTTGGCCTGGAGGGCTGGCGTACACACACACACTCCCACACATATAGGGCAAATGGGGGATGCATGTTTTTTTTTAAATGAGGAAAATGTTGGGGAGAAAGGGCTAACCAACGCTTCTCCCTCCGGCACCACCAGAGTCCTAATCAATATTCCCACCTCCACCCGCAGTTTATGGAATTATTAATTTTGTGAAAAAGTACGCATCTCCCACATCACTTTTCATTGTGCCCTAATGCCCCGTGGCAGCTGTGAGACGGGCAGAGAACCCCTTAACCATGGGGTGCGGGATTTTTCTTCCACTGAGGGCTGGTCCAATCTCTCGGAGGCTGCACACTGGCACTGGCCAGGGCTGAAGCCGGTGGTGAGCAGGATCACCCCATTTATTTATTTATTTATTTAAAACTAGCTGTTGCCTGCGGCTGCGCTCGTATGGATTTTAGGATTTGGTATAATTGTTTTTAAAAGAAACACTGTATGGAAAAGATGCAGTGTCTCTGACTGAAAGTGTAACGTTTAGGCTGGGTGCTGGCAGCAGAAATCTTTTGTGACAGAAATATCTGTTCTTAAATAAAAAAAATCAGGTTAATCCTGAGAGTCTGCAGGTGATGAAGAGTGAGCATGCCAAGTTTGGGGTAGATCCGTCTAAACGTGATGGAGCCTATGCGACGATGCCCCCCACACAACAGTCAGCCATGTAAAAAGTTTCCCTCCCTTTTCACCCTGTCATGTAAAAAGTTTCCCTCCCTTTTCACCCCCTCAGAGAACATTCTAAATGGCCTAGGGGAGATTTGCATACCCAGCCCTATTGGCCCTTGCAGCAGGAATTCATACGAACATTCTAAGTGGTGTATGTGTTATTTGCATAACTGCTGCTATAGGCTCCTGCAGCAAGTTGGCTCCTGCCACAATTATGAGGTGAGGCCTATTTGCAGAACTGCAGATATGAGAGTGGGGCGATTTTGCCCCCTTTTTTCACCCCCTTAGGGACGGAATTTCCCAAAATCCTTCCTTAGTGGGGGTCCACGTCATAAAAGCAATGTCCCTTCAAAATTTCACGTTCCTAGGTTTGAGCTGGGCGTTGATGAGTCAGTCAACCAGTCTGTCAGGACACCTTCTTTTATATATATACCAGTAGATTATTTTTTGGGTTACATTTAAGGATAAAATCCTTTATCTCTCTTTCTGCTACCCTTTTCTCTCCCTCCTCTCTTTCTGTCACCTCTTTCTCTCTCTTTGACACCCCCTTCTCTCTCTCTCTCCAACACCCCTTTCTCTCTCCCTGACCCTCCCTTCTCTCTCTCTTTTACTCACCTTCAGGCACCCCTTTCTCTCTCCCCCCACTCTGACAACCTCTCCCTCCCTTTTCTTCCCCATCCAGCAGTCTTCTTGGAGGAGGGACTGATTGTTCTCGCCAGAGGTCTGAACTGATCACCTGGCTTTTGAAACATTAGGTTGAGGCCTTTGGGCCACAGGTTGCCTGTGTCTGCAGGATGGCAATCCCGCTTCTTCTTATGGAGAGAGTAGTTGAGGTGCATAAGGAGAAAACTCTGCCAGAGCCTCTCCTGTTGCAGTTTGTGCTGGAGGGGAGAGGGTTAAAGCGCCCTTTGCATGGTGTATAGGATTTCATGGTGACAAGGGGATGATGTTGAACAATACAGAGGCGTCCTTGGGATAGGGGACTAGATGGAAAGCTCCTGGCATTGCTAGTTGCTTATTTATTTATTTATTATATTTATACCTCGCCTTTTTTCATGCAAGGAACCCAAGGCGGCTTACATAATCCTCCTCTTCAATTTTATCCTCACAACAACCCTGTGAGGTAGGTTAGGCTGAGAGGCAGTGACTGGCCCAAAGTCACCCAGTGTGTTTCATGGCTGAGCGGGGACTAGAACCCGGATCTCCCGAGTCCCCGTCCAACACGCTCACCACTACGCCACACACTGGCTTCTCTTTAAGGTACATTTTCCAAGCCACAAAGAATTTTGCAAGACAGCGCAACTCCTCGACCAGCTTTGCAAGACCTTGTTGCTACAGCTCATTTGCAGGCCAGCCAAGACGAGTGTCTAAATTTGGAACGAGCAAACCTTTCTGAAGGCTGCAGAAATGTAATGCAGGATCCACAACATTTCCTTTCTCAGCAGACAGATTTTTATCTCTGTAAAATTCTGAGCTTGGCAATCAAGGGGAGGGCGGGGAAAAATCCACCACCTGTTTCTTCAGCTTCAAGGAAGTGGTCTCCTGGGGATATACTCACTCACTCACTCACAGGCCAAATTACAGAGGTTATCCGGGAAGGGTGAGGTCATGATGCCTCAGGATTACTAACGCAGAAATTTGCATGACAAACATACAGGCTGTAGACTTAACTGGCCTGCCACTTTGCGAATCTTCATGGCACCGGGCCAGTACCCAGTAGCTGGCATCAGTGGCAGCTGCCTCACTTTGCTCCGAAGTCGGGCCACCCCACCATGAAAAATGTGCCCAAGAGAGACTTCTTCCTTCCTTCTGACTCATTGTGTCCAGACAGTAGCTTCCCTCCTCACAACACATATACACAGGCACACGCACACTTGGGGTCTTTAACCCTCCCTCCAAACTGCAGAAGCAGAACTGGAAAACAGACACATGCTAGGTCAATATAAAAGTCAGTAGCGGAAGATGTTAGCAGAACCGGCTGAATAAAGCAGACAGGAATCCAGAAGGTGAAGGGCTTAGCAAACGTTACCTGTTTTTCTTTTTCTTTTCATAAACAGGTAATCCCCTGGCTAAGCAGCCAGAAGTATAAACCAGTAGAGCAAGTCAGGCCAAGATCCCAGCAGAATGAAACCACCACTACTATGTAACATACTGAGCATGCTGGTCTTTTAATACACAAGAAACCCATTCTTAAAAAGAAAAAAAATATTAGGCTTCACCTGGCTGCTAGGAAACAGCATAGGATTGCACCACCCCCAGCATGTATATATAAATCTGCCAATTTGAGGCTAACACTTCATGTGTCCCTGAAAGCTTATGCCAGAATTAAAGTGCAATCCTATGCAAGTTTAGATAGAAAAAAGGCTTGCAATTCCCAGCATGCCCCAGCCAGCTCTGCTGGTTGGGGCATGCTGAGAGTCGCAGGCATTTTTTCTGTCTAAACATGCATAGGATTGAGCCCTAAATGTGTTTGCCTTTAAGTTGCCACAAGACTCATTGTTTTTGCTGCAACCAACTAACACAACTACCCCTCTGAGCACTATTATGTGACTCCATTGATAGAGGGGAAATGTGGAACCTGTTGGGATGCTTGTTTTTACAAGTTTCCTGAGGCTTTATTGTTGTCTGATGTACTGCTATTCTGATTTTATTTTACAAATTACTATTGTGGCCTTGTTATCATTTCAGATATGGTTTTATTGCAGTTTTTTAAAATCAAAAACTGCTATGGGTGACTAAATGTTGACTATATATATATCAACATTTAGTCACCCATAGCAGTTTTTGATTTTAAAAAACTGCAATAAAACCATATCTGAAATGATAACAAGGCCACAATAGTAATTTGTAAAATAAAATCAGAATAGCAGTACATCAGACAACAATAAAGCCTCAGGAAAGCCTTATATATATATATATATATATATATATATAAAACTCCAGAACACATGCAAATTTCAACTTCAACTAGTCAAATTCAGTAAATTCTTATGCTGCAGTGGGGGGATTCTAAACAAGGAGGTCTGGAGGAAGAGAAAAAAGTGACAATCACATTATTCACAGTGGTCTTTCAGACCACTGGTAATGCAAACATCTCAGGATTAAGTAAGCCATTTAACACAAGTAGTGTGATTTAAGCCTCTGGCGATAGAATTAAACCTCTCCCTGCATTCTAACTCAGCAGTCTTTTGCTCCCTCACAGGACAAAAAAATAAAAAATAAAATAAAATGTACAACTCTGCATTTGCTAATTTACATATGTTCTAAAGTCTGTAAAGGGCCTTGTCTCCTAAGGACACCCCTATTGGTAAAAAGGGATGTATGGACAGGGGAAAGGAGGGCATTAGATTTCAGAAAAAACTCTCAGGCAGAGATTCAAGGGTGGGGGCAGCAGGAGGTGAAACACATGTGACCAAAAGGCCAGCTAGTCCAGGGGGATCAGATGCAACAGAGATCATCAGGGCGTGCCCGTGGACAGCAGGGTGGTGGGGCAGAGGGCCTCCCAGAGATTCGGGGCTCCAAATGAAAGATTCGGGGCTCCAGCCCTCGTGGGCCACCCCCTAACACCACCTCTGCTCTAGTCTCCCTTTGAAGTTTGCTCCACAATTGCCACTTGAAGGTCGGGACTGAATGTCCTGGGCCTCTGAATATTGCCATTTCTGATTGCTAATGGCACAATTCCTCTGCCCGAGTCCTCTGCCTACCCCAATAAACTGCTGTAAAAGAAACAATATCAAATAATGAGTGTTTCTGAGGACATGGAAAAACCACAAGAACGCAACGCGGGGGCGGTTTGTTGCTTGCTTCCGTATGTTGCTTTGATGAGGGTTTGTGTAATCGCTGGGTGGCAAGATCCTGTCTTTGTGATAAAGGTCTCCGAGGACACCTGACGCAGGCCTATAAATCTGCATGCTAGGCTGGACCAACTTGGTCCTTGCTAAATGACCCACTTCCCCACCCCTCACCTTCGTGCACACCTCAATCCATCGATAAGCCATCGATAAGAATTACACCTGGCAGACAGATGAAGGCCATTCAGCCTTCGTTACGTGGAGAAGCCGTCTATAGCTCCCAAGCACAGCTTTTAATAAAGCAATTAAATGCAATCAAGCATTCCATAAAGTAATGATATGTTTTTAGACGTTACTTCTGCCAGCATGCCAAACAACAGAGGCTAATTACATACCAAAAACGGCGGTCGCCTTTGTACAAGCTCAGGGCAAGTCTATGCCACAAACTGTGCATGGGACTGACTGAGCGTTCCCTGCAGATCCTGGGAACTGTGGTTCTGTGGGTGGGGCTAGGCTGGTCAAAGAGCATCCTCTCTGAACTACAAGCCCCAGGATTTGGAGGCTGGGGGGGGGGGGAAGCCATGACAATTAAACTTGTATAAAACTGATAAAACTTTGTGATGTATATATACTCCTCGGGACGGCATTGCTAGAGAACTGAATCAGTGACACAGATTAGCTGGCAGCTGCCAGATGTTTTGGACTACCACTCCCATTATTCTGGGCCCTTCTGGCTGGAGCTGATGGGAGCTGTAGTCCAAAACATCTGGAGGCTACCAAGTTGTCTATGCCTGGATGCATGTCTTGTGACACTTTTCTGTGTTCGGACAACACAACAATCCACACTCAAAGAGTCAAGTATGGGTTGGGTGTGGGTCGTTGTTGAGCCATGGGTTATTGCAGTGTCCTCCAACCTTGGGTTCCCCAGATGTTTTTGGGCTACAACTCCCAGCATGCCCCAGCCAGCATAGCTGGCTGGGGCATGCTGGGAGTTGTAGGCCAAAAACATCTGGGGAACCCAAGGTTGGAGAACACTGGGTTATTGTGTTGTCTGAACCCAGCTGCACTAAGACATGGCTTGTTAACCACGAACAACCCATGAAGTTAAGAACCCTCGAGTGTGCGTTATCGTGTTGTCTGAACCCAGTCACCGTGTGAGTGCTACAAGTGCTCATGTTTTGGCTCGAAGTAACAGCACCTGGCTGTAGTTTTCGTGGCTTTGCATCCTTCCATTCTCATCTGGAGGACTGTCTGTGTCCAGTTCTGGACAGCCCAGTTTAAGGAAGAAGATAGGCACAAACTGGAAGGTGTTCAGAGGATGATGATCGAGATAGTGAAAGGAGGCTCAAGACCAAGTCCTGGGAGGAACAGTTGAGAAAACTGGGTACTGTTTGGTACTGGAGAAGACATGATAGTAGCAGGCTTCAAATATCTGGAAGGCTGCCATGCAGAAGAAAGGGAGCAAATTTGTTTTCTGTTGCTTCTCAGGTTAGGACCCAAACCAAGGGGTTCAAGCAGCAAGAAAAAGGACTTTTGACTAAAGATTAGTGAGAACTTTGTAACCTTTATACAGAGCAGGGGGTGCAATCTGTGACTCTCCAGATGTTTTGGTCTACACGTCCCATGACCCTTCCCCATCCACTGCGTTGGCTAATGGTCATGGGAGTTGTAGGTCAAAACGTCTCGTGGGCCGTAAGTTGCCCACCCTAGATTTAGAGCATGAAAGGGAATGTGTGGCCTCCAGATGTTGCTGGACTACAACTCCCATCAGCCCTAGCCAGCATAGCCAATGGTGAGGGTAGATGGGAATTGTAGTCCGACAACACGAGAGCCAGTGTGGTGTAGTGGTGAGAGTGTTGGACTGGGACTCGGGAGATCCGGGTTCTAGCCCCCGCTTGGCCATGAAACTCACTGGGTGACTTTGGGCCAGTCACTGACTCTCAGCCTAACCTACCTCACAGGGTTGTTGTGAGGATAACATGGAGAGGAGGAGGGGGAGGATTATGTAAGCTGCCTTGGGTTCCTTTCAGGAAAAAAGGCGGGGTATAAATATGATAAATAAATAAATAAACAAACAAACACCCGGAGGGCGAGACATTCCTCATCCCTAATTTGGAGGTTTTTATGCCAGTGTGGCGTAGTGGTGAGAGTGTTGGACTAGGACTCGGGAGATCCGGGTTCTAGTCCCTGCTCAGCCATGAAACTCACTGGGTGACTTTGGGCCAGTCACTGACTCTCAGCCTAACCTACCTCACAGAGTTGTTGTGAGGATAAAATGGAGAGGAGGAGGATTATGTAAGCCGCCTTGAGTTCCTTGCGGGGAAAAAGGCGGGGTATAAATATAATAAACAAATGAATAAAAAAATAAGCAGAGCCTGGATGGCCACCAATCTAGGGCGCCGTAGCATGGACTTCCTGCAGGGGGTCAGACTAGGTGATCTTTGAGGTTCCTTCCAATACTAGGATTCCAACAAGCAGGCAAAATTCTGCTGAGGTCTGTAGAAAGCGGTAACCACTTTCTTGGTTCCCAGGGGTCAACAACGCAGGCATGCAGGCGCAGGGACTTGCTTGGAATTTCTAACCCCACGCAGCATAAATGGCTCACTCTCCGACGTGTTTTGAAGAGCTTCCTACCACGGCACTTAAAATGCTGCAGGAGGAGAACAAACAAACAAAACCCTAAAAGATGGGGTTAAATGTAATATGCGGGCAATGCCCACAGCGGTCCGCTCTCTCCAGTGCCTGTCGGTCTGCCGTAAAGAGGTTTCTTTCGATAAGAACACGCAGCAAGGGGTTTAGTCCATCCCAAAAGTCTCCTTATTCTCACGCCACTGCAAAGTTGCCACCAGCCGGATTCGTAAGGAAGCCACTCAAATTTGATGACAATCGTCAGGGATAAACGTCCTGCTGTATATTTAAGGGACAATGTATAATACAGAGTTGTGTCTATTCAAGGCAGCTCGAAAAGCCCTGCTGAAATAGCAGAGCACCAAAAGGTCTCTCTAGCCCAGTGTTCTGTTTCCAACAGTGTGGCCAGCGAAATTAACTCGCAGAAGCCCAAAAACAAGGCATAGGGGGGCCTTCCCTGCCTGTTTGTCTGAAGCATCAGCTCACATCTATTTTAAACTGTGAATCCATTTAACCAGATCTTGAAGCACAGAATACGGTACTTTTGTTTTCAATGATATGGGAAATGGTGTGACGAAAGAAAGGATCGCAGAACACAATGGCAACCCCCCCCACCCCACCCCACTCCAGAGCCTGCCACAATCTAAAACAAGGGGAGGCAACTGGGTGCCCTCCAGAGATTTCGGACTACAAACCCCATCAGCCTTACCAGCATGGTCAATGATAAGAGATTATGGGAGTTGTAGTCCAAAACATCTGGTGGGCACTGGGTTGCCCAAATCTTGATATAAAAAGATTGACAGTGTCTGTATAAAAAGATAATTTAACTTAGGGCACACTCCCATGCGTGTTTAGACAGAAAAATGTCCTACAATTCCCAGCATACCGCAGCCAGCATGGCTGGCTGGGGAATGCTGGGAGTTGTAGGCCTTTTTTTCTGTCTAAATAGGCACAGGATTGTGTTTATGCAAACTGAAATGATCCACACTTCTCCAAAGAGCGCCAAGGAACGTAAAACGAACAGGAATATTTTAGGCACAACCTTTCGTGAGTTTTGCTTCATTTATTTATTTTTATATATAAAAGCATTATTTGTAGATTAAAGAACACACATTTCAGGAATAAAATTAGAAAAACAAAAAGAGAATTATATAAACCCGCTAACTAATCATTACATTAAGATTAACTCTGTTAAATAACTGATTAACAAAGGAACATAGTCAATTTCCATCAATACAAGAAACTTCTAGCAATACAAAATTGTGTGTGCGTTTGTGAGAATTTTGTGAAACGTATATATGTACAGTGTCATTTCCAGCAGAACTATACCGACATCAAAAAGGGACATCAAAACGGGATTTTAAAAAAAATTAAACATTGACATGTCGTCCTTCAAGGATGGTTTGAAAAAATCAGAATATTAATGTTATGAATCCTTTCAACAACACTGTCCCCAGACCATGTGGCAGGAATGAGGAAGACATTTGGGGTGGAAGTAGAAGGAGGGAAAGAAAGAAAGTGAGTAAAGAGAGCGAGAGAAAAGAGAAAAAAGAGGGGAGAGAGAGAGAAAAGAGAAAAAGAGAAGAAAGAAAAAAAAGAGGAGAGAGAGAGAGGCTATTAAATTAAGCTCACACAATCCAGGCCTTATGTGGAGCTAAGATTTAGCCCTGGAACACATGACCCAATAACAATGCCTCTGAGCAGGTACAGTGTGCTGTGCTTTCTCCTCCACACCAAGTAACTACAAGCAGCCTCTGAAATTAATCACTAAATGCCGCATTCTTAAAACATTTAGGAACATTAATTACCTGCCTGCAAGTAAGATGCCAGCCTTCCTGCAATGCCCACATAACCGGTCGCATTGTGCCACGTTAGGCCGGAGCAGCAGTCAACAAACCACGTGCGCACTGCGGTTTTAATTGGGCCGTGAATCATTTACCCGAGCGTAATCCTACTAAGGCCGGTGGGACCGCAACAGCGGAAACAGTTGCCGGGTCGCTGAAAAAGGAGATCTCCTCATCTGACAAAACGACAAGATCTTCAGGGTGGCTACAGTTCAGAAAGAACACACACAGGCTGCTTCTATGGGATATATGAGCTGATGGTTTGCCTGTTGCAGCTGTCAGTGTGTGTGTGTGTGTGTGTGTGTGTGTGTTTTAAGTCAGCCATATTTTCAGAGCACATCTCACATGTGCACCTCAAAAGGCGATGTGTGAACATGACGAACACATATGATCGCACAGGCCCACGGAACAAGGAGCAGGGATCCTCTGTCGAATACCAGCTTGGTGGCAGACCTGGGGTCCCTGCCCCCATAACGGGTGAAAAGACACGGCCCTGTGAGTTGAGCAGAAACGGGTGCGTGATCGCTTAGGCACCCTCCTCCTCAGCAGGTCGCTGGGGGGTGGGGTGGGCGGCACCAGGCCAAACAAGCCTCTTCCGTTTCCTTGCCGCATACTGAGGATGCGCACGCACGATGCGCGGGTTTACCGGACACGGAAGGGGCCCAGCCGGGAGGGGCTCGCTCGTTGCGCGACTCCAAAATTTGATTAATATTGGCCAGGAGGAAAAGAAAAATGGAGGCGGGGTACAAGCTGGCAGGGGGTGGGGAGATGATTGGAGGGAGGCAGAACGCTAAAGGCATTCAGCAAAACCACTGGGCCACAGAAACATTTCAAAGATTAAGGGTGCAAAAATCCTATGCATGTTTAGACAGAAAAAAAGTCCTACAATTCCCAGCATGCCCCAGCCAGCCAAGGCTGGCTAGGGCATGCTGGGAGTTGGACTTCCCCCCCCCTGCCTAAACATGCATAGGATTGCACCCTAATCTGGATTAAATGTCTGGGTGAAAAGACCAGGAGAGCAATTTTCAACAGTGACATCACGCTGAGACGTAACATGGTAACAGTACGGTGTTTTTAGAAATACTACACAAGCCTTCCCGAACCCTGGTGCCCTCAGATGTGTTGGACTACAACTCCCATAATTTCGAGCCAGCATAGCCAACGCTGTTGGAATATGCACACAGACGGTGAGGGAGGGCCAAAGGGGAAATTTAGTACTGCCACAATTAAAAATACAGACATTGATTTGTGCATGTCCGTCCGCCAGCAATTTCAGCAGAATATTATCTGGTTTAGAGAGGACTGTTCATATTTTAGGAGCTTCCTTTGTATAAATGGAAACAATCCCACAGTCAATTAGTCCATTTGGGGAGTGGGGGTGGTACAGGCAGAATTGTCACTGAACCAGCTATAGTAAAATTGGCTTTCCATTTAAAAATGGTTAGTGTTGGACTGGGACTCAGCCGAGTGGAGACTCGAACCCGGATCTCCCATGAAGCTCCCTGGGTGACTTTGGGCCAGTCACTAAACTCTCAGCCTAACCCACCTCACAGGGTTGTTGTGAGGATAAAATGGAGAGGAGGATTATGTAAGCCGCCTTGGGTTCCTTGCAGGGAAAAAGGGCGGGATATAAATGTAATATTTTTTTAAAAAAAAAAGTTGGGGGGAAGCGGGGAGCTTGAGACAGCTGCTGAAAAAGCTGCTGAAAAAAGCTGCTGAAAAATAATTGTAAAAACCTAACAAGGGCAAGATTTTTGCTTCTTTGTTTAGAAATGTAGCACACAGTCATGCCACTTTACTTGCCATCGCCATCTTGAAAACGGATACTGCCGCACAGGGGAATAAAGGGCTACATGGTTAGGTTATTTCTACTCGGAATACAGTTCAACATGCAAAGCAGCTGCAGGCAGTGCGGCCACCCTGGCTGGGAATTATGGGACATGTCGTGCGACACACCTGGAGGCCACCAGCTTGGGGGGGGGGGGGAAGGCTGTTCTGACGAGATGCTCTCACAGCCAGTTGAGACACCTCCCTCTATCGTTCGTTCGAAGCCTCAAGGAAGAAATCTGAGCGGAGACCTCCCGCGACAGGCCCGTGACAATGAACGGGGCCAGCACGGGATAGAAGCCTTGCACACACAAATTCCATCCTGAAGTCAAGATACGCAATATTTAGATGAGGAGGCAGGGGGAGAGGAAATTTCGATAAATTAGAGTAATTACCTATTAAGAGAGAAAACTCCAAAGTTAGTTCAGTTCAGACTGAGCAACCCTGAGGAGAAGGGGCAGGAAGAGATGCCCAAAAAGACCTTTTCTTTTTTTTTTTTTGGCCCGGTAAAACTCCCCGAGTCCTTCCTCGGCTGGTCCACGTCTCTCCTCCCAAATCTAAGAAACGCTGTAGTTGTTGTAGTAAGTGGCCGTTGCATCTGCTAGGACGGAAATAAGGCTGGCCTCGGAGGAGTGCGAGCCGCCAGCCGCCTGCGACACCTGGACGTGCCCGCTGACGACCAGCCCGCCGGGCTCGGGGTCTCCGGGGGCGTTCAGGTACTGGTCAAACTCATTGCGGTCCATCTCCTCCAGCAGTTCGGCGTGGCTCAGCTGGTCCAGGCTGTCGAAGCTCTGATGCTCGGGGGGCGGAGAGAGCTGGCCGAGGTGGGCGTGGATGCCGGGGGGCTGGAGGGGTGTGTGGAACGCCGGGGAGTAGTAATTGCCCGAGGAAGGATGCGGGCAGCTGGAGGGAGCGGAGTGGATGGCGGAGGCCGGAGCCATGTGGCCCAGGGGACGGCCGCACTGCAGGGGCCTGGGGGCGTAGTCCAGCGCGTAGGGGGTCGCGGACAGGCGGGGATGGCGAGGGTCTTCGGGGCAGGGGGAGGAGAAGAACCTCTGCTCGGGGTCGATCACGTCCAACGGGGACATCTCCGGCGGCGTGGGCAGGCCGTAGGGATAGGTGTCCGTGGAGGCACCGCCCGTGTTGCCGGGGGCCTCCCGGAATCTCCCGAGGCCCGGCAGGATCGCGGCGGGCGCGTAGTCGGCCTGCCCGTCCTCCTTGCCCGCCACCGCCCTGCCGCACGGCCGCTTCTCCGGCACGGGGTCCTGATCCCTGGAGAGGTTCCCCAGCAGGAAGCCCGGATCCACCCGCTTGCAGATCCGCTTGACCTGCTTCTTCCGTCGGGGCCGGTATTTGTAGTTGGGGTAGTCCTGCATGTGCTGAACCCGCAGCCGCTCCGCCTCTTCTACGTACGGCCTCTTCTGGGACGGGGTTAAAGACTTCCAGGACTTGCCTGCAAGGACAAGGAGGAGATATTATTCCTCCTCTTTTTTACAGAGCGCATAGAAGGGATTAAGCGAGGCAAAGAAATAAAATTTTCACCACACGCTCAGCTGGGCTACGGACATTTGATTCCATGCAGCCTTGCTACGTTTTGCTCTCTATTCTCAACATTGTCTCTTAGTCTCTTCACACGGTGTTAATGTTTACACTGTAAACTCCGGGGGGGGGGCTGCACATTATTATTTCCCAATTATTATCAGTTATTTATTTATTACATTTCTATACTGCCCAATAGCTGAAGCTCTCTGGGCGGTTCACATCCATTAAAACCATAAAATACAACAGAAAATACACTATAAAGGTTTAAAACTACAGTATAAAATAGTCAAAACCTAGCAGCAGGACAGAGATTTAAAATACAGTAAAGTATTTAAAACAGAGACTAAAAGACTAAAAATGCCTGGGAAAATAAGAAAGAACACAACACAACGTAGATGCCAGGTGAGCCTCTCTGGGAAGCTCATTCCACAATCGGGGTGCCACAGCAGGAAAGGCCCTCTTCTTAATAGCCACCCACCTCACCGCTGAGGACAATCTTAGGGTCTGGGTGGATATATATGCGAGGAGACAATCCTGCAGGTAACCCGGCCCCAAGTCATTTAGGGCTCTGAATGTTAATAGCAGCACTTTGAAATTGGGCCCAGAATGGACTGGCAGCCAGCGCCGATGGAAAAGTGCTGGCCTAATATGATCACATTGGCCAGTCCCCGTTAGCAATCTCGCTGCCCAATTACGATGATCAGTTCTGTTGCTCTGTGAAGTGCCGTGCACGTTGACGGCACGGCATAAATAATGAAATCATAAGAGTTCCACTCGGGGGCACAACCCAGCCAGCCTTTCTCCCGTAAAACCCCACAGATGTAAATGGGGCTATGGGAGAACGTCCCACTGGATTGTACCCAGGCAAACAGGACTTTCCCCCTCATTTATTTCATGTATCGCCCACCCTTTCCTGCCCCAAAGGAGCTCACAGCGGCATATGTGTCTCTAGCCCCCCCCCCCATTTTATCTTCCCCATGACCCTGTGAGGTAGGTTAGGCTGAGTGCGTACAACCGGTCCGAAGTCACCCAGTGAGCGAACCATGGGTCAAGCTATGGGGTGATGGAGGATAAAGGATCTGCCTTGGGTCCGAGAGGCCGCTAAAGATCTGCCTTTACCAATACAATGCCTGCCCAAACACGAAGATCGACGCCAGAGGCTGTTCACCGAGTCGTCGTCCCCCCCCCCGGGGCTCTGGAATGAGGGGATCCGTTTACTACAGAGCGCACCTTTTTGGTTGTCGCACCGTATGTGTGGAGCGTTCAGGGAAACAGTGCCAAACTACAGCCTCACACAACAACTTGTTAACCTACCCAGGCCTGCCGTGCAGCACGTTTTAAAGAAGGGCGCAATCCTATGCATGTTTAGACAGGAAAAAGTCGTACAGCTCCCAGCATGCCCCAGCCAGCATATGCTGGGAGCTGTAGGACGTTTTCCCGTCTAAACATGAATAGGATTGCACCCTAAGTGAGTGTCCATTGGCAGCTCTCCCTCCCTCCTGTCCGTCCGTCCGTCCCCCGCCCCGTCTCTCAAGGGCTGGGAAACAACAGCCCGCCTCACAAGGACTGTTGTGGAAAGGAACAAGAGACTGCAAACGCCGCGCGTGGAACACATTCTACGAGTTATAATGACATTTAAATATGAACATGGGGTTTCTGGGTTAAGGGATAATGTCTATGATCGTGTTCATTTTGGAAATAAATTCAGCAGAGCTATCACACAGGAGTTATTGCTTGCCTACCAGGTGGACACATTTGGGACTGTTTTTGTTTTGAAACAGAGAACTAAGGCCTGACGCTGGTGCATAACATCATGAATGGTGGTGCACAAGAGGATGGTTAGGGAGATGTCTCCCTCTCTCATAAATAAAATATTACACATCGATACATATTAATATTATAAGATCTCATCGATAAAATCTCCACCTTGCATTTTCCAAAATGCAAAGTGTTCAAAAAGTGACATGCAGCATCATATCCGAAAGAGAGAGAGAACAAGAATTTAGCATCACCCAACCAAGTTGACAGCCAATTTATCAGCATGTATATATGTGCGTGTTTTTTTGCTATCATCACCCAACATCCCATTCTCAACAGCCAAGTATATTCAGAAGTTCAAAATTCAGGGAAACGTTCCAGAGTTAAATTCTAAAGTGAGCAACAACAGAGAGAATGCATGTTGGAGGCAGGACAGGACAATGAGAAGTTCCATTTCTAAGTGCAAACTTGTCTGAGCGTGGAAAGCTAAGCAGGGTCAAGCCTGGTTGTTACTTGGATGGGAGACCCCTCCTCTAGTTTCCTGCCTTCAGCAGGGGGTTGGACTCGGTAGCCTTGTAGGACTCCTTCCAACTCTATGATCTATGAAATCTATGAAATAGCTGGCACAAATTATTAGTGAGAAACTATGTACTCCCCCAAAATTAGTTAAGACATTTGTCGAGGTTCATTTACAAAGGGTTCTTATGACTCTGCCTATTAGATAAGCAGAGTTGGAGGGCATGATGGTGACATAAATGCATTAAAAAAAAAAAAAACCCCAAAGAAACAGGGTTGGAGCCATCAGCCAATCTAAAAATGGGATGTAGAAGAGACGGAGGCACACATAGAGCGAAACATCTCCCCCCCCCAATGGATAAGATCCAATTTAATTAGCAAAAGCAGATTTAATCAATACATCTGTTAATTAAGAGCTCTTTCGCTCCTGGAGTAATTAGGCTGCAATCCTATAACCCGTTTTTTCCCCAAGAGTAAGCCCAACTGAACTCAATGGGACTCACACATCTGAGAAGACATACTGTAGGATTGTGCTGTTAATGTACCAAGGAGCGGAAAAGGCACATGTTAGAGACAGCCTCCCCGCCCAACAAGGAGCCGTAGTTTCTGTTGATTAAATTGTGTACAATCTCAAATGCTTCCTTCAATCTCTCTCTCTCTCTCTCAAAAAAAGAGCACAGATATTCAAGTTCCGGCACGGCGCAATATTAACTTGGAAAAGCTGTCAGAATTGAAGCCGGGCATTTCAGACTTTGGCTTCGAATGCTAATCCGGAGACAAGTATAGAAAAAACAACAACAGTATCTTAACTTCCCTTGACCAATCCTAGAGATAGGAATCTTAACCACTAGGTTGAGAATTGCATTCTTTCGCACCCATCTTCCTGACCCTGAATTGCACCACTGCCAGACAAGAATGGGACAAGCCCTCCCCCCCCCCAGATGGAATCGGTGATCAGGGTCCCACTCCCAATTTCTTTCCAAACCCCTCCCTCCCCAGGGCCGCCACCATGTTTCCTGGAGGGGTACCTGTGCCACTAGCTGCTGATTAGCAGGCAGCAATTCAAGAGGTAGTTTTTTCTGGGCACGGAGACTCAGGAACAGAGATACACCTGTTGAATTTGATCCTGTTCTGAAGCTAAATCAAGTTACAGAGCTCTGTGTGTGTGTGTGGGGGGGGAGAGAATGTATTAAATAAACAGAGCTTCGACTATTGAGCGGTATAAAAATGTATTAAATAAATAAATAAATAAAATGTACAGTATTCCTGGCTGTCCCCGCCACCCTCTGGGTTTCCGTCACTCTGCCTCTACATATAGCTCCTACCAGCTCCACAGCTATGTCCCATGAGAAGTCCTATCCTAACCCACCATCAGTTCTCCTAAAACTGAAGGGAGAAACCCAAATAGAAGCCTCCTTTAGTGCCTGGCCCTAACCTCTTTTTGCTGTTACAGAGTAAAATCTGATCTTCTCAAGTCTGCAATTCATACATGCAAATTGAGTAATTTACATAGGTCAGTCTGGCTTGCATAATTTATCAGGAGCATAGAATGTCTGGCAATAGGCTCCGAGGCAACAACATAAATAAATAAATAAATAAATAAATAAATAAATAAATAAAGAACTCTGGGAACCCAAATTGCATATAATACATTAATGGGATGTGACGTGGCAGTGAATATACAGGTAAGATATCTTAGGGTCATCATAGGAACTCAGTGAAAGCCTCAACTGGGTGTAAAGCAGCTGTGAAAATGGAGAATTCCATGCCAGGGATTATTAGGAAAAGAAGTGAAAGTAAAACTTCCAGTATAGCCATGCCTTTTCACAACTCTATTTGGAATACTGTTCTGTCCCCCAAACAGCATTGCAATGCATTCAGGAAAGGTGAAAAAAACAGGGCAACCGGATGATCACAGACAGTTTGGGGACAAGCCCCCAACAAGAAAAGTCTGCTAAGTTTAGAAAAAAGAAGAAAACTAAAGGGGGACACACACATGACAGAAGCCTCTAAAATTGTGGAGAAAATGGCTACGCGGCTTCCTCTGAATTCCCAACATTTGAGAATTCAAAAAAACAAAACAAAAAACCTGAAGACAATAAAAGTTTAAACACAGAAACATTCCTGCGGATTCTCTCTCTCCCCTCCTTGCCCAAGTTCACTGCTGCAACCCTAAATATACTTACTTGGAAGTAAATCCCATTAAAATCAATGGGATTTATTTCCAAGTGAACATGGTTAGGATCAGGCAGTACAAACCTAAGGTGCCGATCCAAATACTTGAAAATCCCTTGTATTCTCTATTTAAGAGGAAGAGACTTAGAATAGCCCCTTAGAAACAGGACCTGCTTTGATCAGAGTGGAATTTACTTCAAAAGGAACCATACTTAGAATAACAAGGGCTGCAATCCTATACCTACTTACCCGGAAGTAAACCCATGGAACTCAATGGAACTTACTTCTAAGTGGACATATATAGGATTGTGGTGTAACAAACAGTGCCCTATTGCAGTTCAGTGCAGCTTACTCTCAGGTAAGTGCGCACAGGATCGCAGCCTAAAAAGTATTAAAAATAGATGTTGAAAACAAACTGGGATTGCTATCAATTGCCAGGTTCCTTCCCTCCCCTATAATTTAAAAGGAATTTCCATTTCTAATGTGTGATTGTAAACAAAATAATTTCATTTCTAAAGGAACAGCTCCTTACCACACAGAGAACAAATTCAAATAAAAGTGGTTGTGGGTTTAGTTAGTCCTACACAGAGAAAATCCATTGAAATGGCTGGCTAAGTTAGACTAACTTTGGATACAACCCAATGTTCCACACATCAGATGTTTTAGGATGTTACTGAATTGCTTTCCTTTGAGGCTGGTAAAATGTTGGATTTGCTCATTTTATCCTGATGTTATCTTGGTTTATCCTGATAAGAAATCTTATAGTCCTTATTGGGGCTTTAACCTTTACATACACACACACACACACACACACACATAGTGTTTAGCACTTCAGGCAATTTTTATGGACATGTAACTAGTTAAAATGATAAATATTTATTGACATGCATTGCCTAACTCCCTAGCAAATGCCTGGAGATGCAACGTAAATGAATATGGAGAAATAAATTTGAGAAGTTGCCCTTTTTTGCACATTTTGTGATTTAAACATCCTTTCCCATATTCTACCAAAAACAGACCAGTAGAGTCTTCCTTAGTATTGCCAATCCAACATCCAAACCAGAATATTAATAAACATTCGCTGATTGTTTTAAAAGGGATAAAAATTCAGCTATACTTTAAATTTCCCAGATAAAAATAAGAGTGCTGTTATATCTGGCTTTGGAAAGGAAAGGAGAAACCCCAAACACTACAAACGTTACCAAAATATTCATATTATTCTTCTCTTCTTTCTTAGGATACTATTTTTAGTACTTGCGAAATAAATAAATAAACAACCTTGAACTCTAATGCGAAAACATTTCCCCCTCTCTATTTTGTAAAATTGTAAAACACCAGATTTGATAGTTCGTTGAAAGGCTCGTTCTGTCCCATTACGGGATCTTTGCAACTGCGAACGCTTCATAATAAAGGTACCTTCATTTTAAAAGGCATCACCTAATTTAAACTTGGGTACCTACCCGGCAGGTTCTAAGAAACACTGACAAAGAAAACCGAAAGGAGGAGAGACTGATTTTCAAAACATCCAGGATGAAAACAAATCCTTTCCCCCCCAGTCACACAAGTCTGATTCTTTTACAAAGGAGAAAAAAAAGAAACGGAAAGGAAAGGAGAGGAGAAAGTTTTCAACTGCTGGTAACCCTAATCCTAAACATCTCTGGGATCAGTCCCCGCCAGGAAATACTCCTGGCCAACCCCTAATTGAAATGAAATCCGGATGGCCTGGGTACCCAACGAATAACTGGCAATTATGAGGGGGATTTTACAGGGCAATTCTATGGGATGTTGGGAAACAACGCAGTGAAAGCCCTTGACTTTTAAAGTCATTAATCAGTAAGTCGTAATAAATACACATTTTTAAAGTCCCATTTATTCCACTGCGAGGACTGCTGTAAAAGCAAGAGGGGCTGAAGACAGTTCGATTCCGTGGGGGGGAGACTTAAGCACATGCTTACTTAACGTCCCCTCTGAAAGCAGTGGGGGCTTAGAGAGGCTGGTTGGAGCTATCATTATCATTACTTAGGCTAGGATCTGAAGGCGCCTTTAGCGCGGAACTGCGCGGAACTGCTTTCCGCGCCTCGGTCCGGGGCTGCCCCGAAAAAGCCACGGGCGAAGAGGGCCGGGAGAAGGCGAGGAGCGCCAACCAAGCCAGCGGCAGCCCGAGGAGGAGCCCCGGGGGGGGGGGGCGCAAGGGGCGCGGCGCACCCACCCACCCAGCATCTTGCTCAGCTCGGCGTTGTGCAGGTCGGGGTTCTGCAGCGCCAGCCGCTTCCTCTCGTCCTTGGCCCACACCATGAAGGCGTTCATGGGGCGGCGGATGCGGCTCTCGGCAGGGCCCTTCTCGCCGCGGGGCGCCGCGGAACCTGCGCCGCCGCCGGGCAGCTCCAGCGCCGCGCAGTCCAGCCGCTCCGCCCACGCGTACGAGCCCAGCAGCGAAGCCATGCCGCCGCCGCCGCCGCCGGCGGGACTCGGGCCGGCCGCCGCGATCCCGTCTCCGCTCCGCTCCGCTAAGCACCCGCCGCCGCCCGGCCGCGCGCTATTTATGAGCTCCCGCCCGGCCGCGCCGCCTGGGGAGGGCCCGGCTCCGCCCTGAGCGCTCCCGGGGGGCCGGAGGGGGCGGACTGGCGGAGGTCGCTGCGCGGAGGTTGCTCCGCGGCCCCGACCTCTCGCTCTTGCGTCCCGGGGCGTGGTCCTGGCACAGAGGTGAACAGGGGACAGTGCCCCTGAGAAGGCGCAGACTGAGTGCCTCTTCTTTGCCGTGCCAGGGCTCTCCCGGAGAACATCTCAGGTGTGCAGAGGTGACAGTGCCCCTGAGAAGGCGCAGAGTGCCTCACCACCACCACCCCGAACATCTCAGGTGTGCAGAGGTGACAGTGCCCCTGAGAAGGCGCAGAGTGCCTCTTGTTCTCCGTGCCAGCAGGGCTCCCCCCCCCCCGGAACATCTCAGGTGTGCAGAGGTGACAGTGCCCCTGAGAAGGCGCGGAGTGCCTCACCACCACCACCCCGAACATCTCAGGTGTGCAGAGGTGACAGTGCCCCTGAGAAGGCGCAGAGTGCCACTTGTTCTCCGTGCCAGCAGCCCCCCCCCGGAACATCTCAGGTGTGCAGAGGTGACAGTGCCCCTGAGAAGGCGCGGAGTGCCTCACCACCACCACCCCGAACATCTCAGGTGTGCAGAGGTGACAGTGCCCCTGAGAAGGCGCGGAGTGCCTCACCACCACCACCCCGAACATCTCAGGTGTGCAGAGGTGACAGTGCCCCTGAGAAGGCGCAGAGTGCCACTTGTTCTCCGTGCCAGCAGGGCTCCCCCCCCCCGGAACATCTCAGGTGTGCAGAGGTGACAGTGCCCCTGAGAAGGTGCAGAGTGCCTCTTGTTCTCCGTGCCAGGGCACACCCCTAGAACATCTCGGGTGTGAGCAGGCGACGGTGCCCCTGTGGAGAGTGCATTTCCTTCACCTCTGAATAACAACAGGGAATTCCCACACATGAGGAGGGAACGGGCTTTCACACCAGGGGTGCTGGTGATTCCAGTCAAACTTGAGCCTCAACATCTCTTTTTAAGAGAAATTAACACACACGCACCCCGCCGCCGCCCTGTCGTCCCCTCCCCTCAACTTTCAACACCCCTCCATTGGCAAAACAACAACAAACCACCACAAACATCTTGCTCCAAGAGGTGGAGGTGATGCTGAGGATAGAGGAAAGACGCTGCAGGAAGACCTCCACTTCCTGCTCCCAGAAGGAATTGGGGTGTGTGGGCAGCGGCGAGGACGACCCTTCTCCTGAAGAAAAATTGCAAAATGCACAGCTTCCTCCTCTTTCCATCTCCCCCATGCTCAGTTTGAGCCAGAGGTCCAGGACCTGATAATGACTCCAGAGTATATACAGAGAGAGTACCTTTTCTTCACAATGCTGTGTAAGTACCACCTCTGGCCCCTGCATTGCGATTCCAGCTCAGCAATTGGTGCTTCTATGAAAGCTACCTGAATAGTGCTGCAAAGTGGGACATGCAATCTCTCTCTCTCTCTCTCTCTCTCTCTGAGCACAAGTGTTTCTGGATTATTTACTTCTTGCATTTATATCCTGGCTTTTCATCCAAGGAGCCCAAGGTGGCTCACGTGGTCTTCTCCCCCTGCATTTTATCTCCACAACAACCCTGTGAGGTAGGCTAGGCTGAGAGTCAGTGATTGGCCCAAAGTCAACCAGTGAGCTTCATGGCTGGAGTAGGGACTCGAACCCAGGTCTCCCAAGTCCCCAGCCGTACACTCTTAACCACTACGCCACACTGGCTGTCTAGGATTACAGGCAGAGGTTTGGAACAGGAGAGGGTAATTTTTTCCCCTCCTCAGAGCGAGGGGCTGCAAACATGTTTGAACCTCCCTCCTTCTCCAACACCGCTCTATACTCTACTGCAGGGCTCTCCAACCTTGGGTCCCCAGAGGTTGCTGGCCTACAGCTCCCAGCATACCCAGCCGGCATGGCTAATGGCAAGGGATTCTGGGAGCTGTAGTCCAGCAACCTCTGGGGACCCAAGGTTGGAGAGCCCTGCTCTACTGGCATTCTGTTCTCACAGTGGCCAACCAGCTACCTGTAGCAAACCAACAAGTAGGGCATGGCCGCACAACAGCACCCTCCTTCCTACTTCTCCCAGCAACTGGTGTACATGAGCATGCTGCCTCTAACGCTGGAGGTAATACATAACCACAATGACTAACAGCCTTTGTCTGAAATCCTTATCCTCTGTTAATTTGCATAATCCCCTTTAAGGCCATCCAAACTGGTGGCCATCTCTACACACCTTGTAGGAGTGAATTCCATAGTTAAACTATGCACTGTGTGAAGAAAGACTTCCTTTTATCTGCCCTGAATCTCCCTCCATTCAACTTCATTGAGTGACCCTGGGTTCTAGGAATCCGGACCTAATTATATAGATTTCATACTGTAGAGTTGGAAGGAGCCTACAAGGCTATCGAGTCCAACCCCCTGCTCAATGCAGGAAACTAGAGGAGGGGTCTCCCATCCAAGTAATAACCAGGCTTGACCCTGCTTAGCTTTCCACGCTCAGACAAGCTGAGCCAGCATAAGCCACAGGCCTGTATATTCATATTATTTATGATAATATTCATATTATTTATAGTAACTAATAATCGCGAGGCTTTTTTCGGATCTACTGTGACGGGGAAGGTAAAAAGATGAGCTTTTCTTTTAACAGTGAGAAGCAACTTTTTATCAGGTGCGTATATATATTTAAAATTACATTTTAATTTTAAAATGTACATTTTAATTTTACGCTTCTTCTGAGGAAGCAGATATGGTCCTACTACCCATTTTGTCCTCACAACGACCTTGTTGTGAGGTCGGTTAAACTGAGATACAGAAAAAGAGGAGATTAGCCAAACTCACCCAGTGAGCTTTATGGCTCAGTGGAGATTGGCTCTCATGCCTCCCAAGTTTATAAGTTTATAACTTTAAGCACCGTGCTGCACTGGCCCTCCTGTTATCTCACATAAAGAGGTTTCGGTGATATGTGTGCTACTTACGTGTTACTGGTCAATGGTTTAAAATTTAGGCAGATTAACCAGTCACCGGAAGGCCATTCAGTTCAAAGCCATCCCCAAAGGGGAAGACCAGCGGCCACTTAGAGGTGGAAATCCTGCACCGGTGCGCCATGGAATGAGTCACGAGGCGCTGCAGAAGGAGGCTCACAGAACACATTTCAGAGCCAGAAGTCCACTGTAGACCTTTGCCTCGACTTAGCCCACGTTTCCGAGTGGGGAAGTCATATGTGTGGTGAGGGATATCCTCAGGATGCGGTGATGGCCTCGATCGATCGTACATGGCTAGAACAAGGAATTAGAAAGAGCAAGATGCGTCTATAGCCTGTATAATCCCTGAGCATTGGCCATCCTAGTCTTGTCTTCTTAGAAGGAAGTCCCACTGAGTTCAGTGCTTACTTCCAGGTAAGTGGGTGTAGGTTTGCAGCCTCAATCTAGTGGATGGCTATTAGCAGAGATGACGAAGGCTGCAATCCTCTAGCGCACACTTACCTGGGAGTAAGTCCCATTGTACTCAGTGGGGCTTTCTTCTGAGGAGAGATGTATAGGATTGCACTGTAAATGGAACCTCTTAGTTTATTTATCTGAAGTGTTTATACCCTACTCTTGAGCCAGAAAGACTCCCTGAGTGGCTTAGGGTGCAATCCTATGCATGTTTAGACAGGAAAAAAAATCCTACAACTCCCAGCATGACTGGCTGGGGAATGCTGGGAGTTGTAGGACTCCCCCCCCCCCCCGTCTAAACTTGCATAGGATTGCACCTTTACTTGGTGTCCTCTGGATCTGTTGGGACTGCACCTCCCCATCATTCTCTGGGCGAACACCTTCACAAAGCAGAGGGTTCCAGCTCAGAAGTCACTGACTGGCGGTGGTTCAACCCAGTTTCAGACATGAGCCTTTCCCAGTTCTATAGAAACCCGGTTGATCCAGAGATGGAATCCAGGACCTTTTATGTGTTCCACCCCTGCACTGTTGTGCTTCTCCCAAGTGCATTTAAAACGGCATGCGAGAGGCACAAGCATCTGCTTACATCCGTCCCTTCTTAGCCCCCTGCCTCTCTGCTAAATTTTGATTGTAAGCACATCAGGGCAGAGACTTGCGGTTGTTTTGCTTTTTATGTAAACTCAGGAACGTCATGAGCGTACTGATAGCATGATGGAATATATTTCTCCATGCAAGTAACTTGTGCCACCTTTTTATAGAACCATACAAGGAATAATTTGCAACGGTGTAGTTGGAGTGAAGAAAGAATGGGATGCAACTGTGACCACATCCTGTATAATGTTTTGAGTATTTTCTTGTTTTCTTAGTACCGTGCTTTTAAAAACTGTTACGACCCTGAGGCATAGGAATGGGGCAGGAGAGAGACATTTTACATACAAAGATTGGTCACTACCAAAAGATACAGTGATGGCCACCAACAGGGCTAGCTTTAAAAGGGGATTACCCTCTCGCCTCAGCATTTAGCCTGAATCTAGTAGCAATGGTGTGTGTGGGAACCCTTCAACGGGGGTGGATTGCTGCAGGCATATTATGTCTACGCTTTCAGTCTGTCATTCAAGGGGCTGCTTATTAGTAGAGCTGCAACCTCTTATCAGTGAAATTGGTAAATTAATCAACTAGAACTGATTAATTCAAGAGAGTTCCGGCTGCCGGGGAGGTATAGAAATGTAACAAATAAATAAATAAACAGTAAAACCGAGTTGATTAAATTACGCGGCCAAATTTTATTAGGAGATTCTGTGAGACTTGTTCGTCTGGGTCAAAAGATAATACTGAAGATAAAACCATTTCTTCGAACAGTTAGGGGCGACTTTTGTATGTGACAATATGCTATTCTTACACTTTGTTAAATATCTCAAAAGGATGATGTTTTAGTAATAACAGGAACATTCAACTCAATACTCTCCCAACCAGTTGACACCCTAGTTTTTACTGTAATGGGCTTAAGGCCTACATATGTGAAAGACCACCATGTCCCTCCTTTTCATTCTTGATGCCTTCAGTAGTTTAAACCACACATACTAGAGCTGCAACATTTTCAGCACAATCCTATGCATGCTTGCTCAGAAGTTATCCTGGATTCAAAAGAGGCTTCCTCCCAGGAAAGGACAGCAGCCTTAAATTGATTAACTAGTTAGGTCAATTGATTAAAAAAAAAAAGAAACCTTAAAAGGATGCCCTGATTAATTAGGCAGCAGAGTTTAACAACAAAAACAAAAAACTTTTAGTCCATGTACTAACTGCAGATGCAAGTGCCACCTTAAAACGATGCTCTTCGTGCGCATGCAGGATGGGATGCCTTTTCAAAGGTAACCCCAAGATAGCGTATGTGCACATCAGCTAAAAACAAAGGCTGTCTTCAGTCCCAGAATTAGCCTTTAATCATATGCCTCTTTAACAGATTAATCAATCCAATCATTTGACTAATAAAGATTTAATTGCCGACAACCCAATTAAGAGCTCACGATTGCGCTTGTATCCAGCTCCTTCCAGAGAGGTAGCAGTGTGAAATCGGGTTGCAGCAAAGGCAACACAAAGCCTTCTGGCACCTTAAAGAGGATTGTGATGAGGAAGACCAGCCATTCCCAACCTGGTGCAATCCAGATGTGTCGGGCTACAACACCCATCACCTCACCAGCATGGCCATGCTGATTGGGGGTGATGGATGCAGTAGTCCAACACATCTGGAAGGTCATCCAGGGTTGGGGAAAGCGGATTAGCCCTTATTGCAGTGTTCTCCAACCTTGGGTCTCCAGCTGTTTTTGGCCTACAACTCCCAGCATGCCCCAGCCAGCGTGCCTAATTGGCTTGCACATCCAGGAATATGGCTACGGTACTCCTTCCTGGGAGTGATTTGCATGGACGAGGTGGCACATTTTGCAGCTGCTACACTCACACGAATTATTGCAGAAAAAGAAAACGGGGGCCGGATCCGAGAATGTGCTGGCTCAGACACTACTTTTACCACACATCTGCATGCCCAAGTAGCAACAGACGACTCATTGTGAAGCAGCGTGTAAATGCCTGCGCTGCTTCTTAGTAAGAACAGAACCGGTCCCCTGCTTACCCTTCATGTTCTTCTGTCGCCTTCCCCCTTGGCAAAATTTAAACTGTATAGCTGGACACGGGGGCTGGCTTTTTTCGGTTGACTTTATAAGGGCTTTCCTCATGGCTTTTAGCTCACTGAGAACTTTGGAGATGCCCGGACAGACAGGGCTGGTCTCGGCAAATGTGTATTTTGGCTTCTGGAGAGAAGGTCGCATACCGTTAATTGGGGAGAGTGTGCTGGTGGTCGGAAAACATTCTAACAGTTCATGTGTCAAAGCAGAAGAGCGCACTGTTCCCATGCGTGTGCAGGGATTACGAGTAAGACGATTTTCCGATCTTTTCCAAGCCAGCCACGGGTTTATTACACGCCTATTCCTACTTAATCTGTTTACTTTCTTGGTCTGGCACCTGATTTTCCATCGAGATTGGAACTCTCCTTTGTTAAAATAATTACGTTTTGCGTGTTAAACTTCGCAGATACCGAAGAGAGATCAAAGTGTGTAGAGGAAGGAGGTGGGTGGGTAGAAAAAGAACACACACACACACACACACAAACATCAATTCAATTTAATAAGACTTCTGTCCCCAAGTTTTATTTCATTCTTCAGAAGGCTGCAAGGGGGAATGAAACCCACAACACCCAAAACAGCCAACCATGAGTCAGTAGCCAAGGTTGAAGGGCATCTTTTGATTCATGCATTAACGGGCAGCGATCCGCCATTTCACCCAAAGTAATTCACTGCCTGCCCTCCGTGCTGCTACGCTCGTTTGAAGAATTCCCACAAAATCTTAAGGAATGCAGATATTGCAAACCACAAATTGGCAGGCGCACGTCCCCCCTCCACGCCGCCCCCCCATTGCTGCTGTGCCATTTATTTGGGGGCTCCGTTACAGATGCCCTTATGGGCCTGTGGCACATTGTTCAAGAAATCCTGGTCATGAGATCGCTTCCGCCGCAAACTAGTGTGCGAACTTTTAACATAACCGTGAGCGTTCATGTAAGCTGGAAAAGCCACTAAAAATTACAAAAAACAAAAATTGTCATAAATCACCACGTTTTATAATTAAGAGAAAAGGCCGCTAAAAAGTTTGCAAGTTGAGGAAATGAAGCATGCAGACATCAAAATGCGCTCTGTAGGGTTGGCGGTGTTCAGAGCCAAAGAGTTGAGCTCAGCCTTCCCCAACCTGGTGCCCTCCAGATGCATTGGACTACAATTCCCAGCATGCCCCAACCAGCTGGGGGATGCTGGGAGTTGTAGTCAATGCATCTGGAGGGCACCAGGTTGGGGAAGGGTGCATCCCAGGGGCGGCATCAACACCTGACGCCGTTGCATCCTGCTGATGCCACCATGTGGCCACCTTCCAGTGCATTGTGGGAAATTTAAAAGGTGTCTAGAACCAGCTGCCCCAACACTGCTCAGAGTACTCCTGTTGCCTGCGCCGATGGCAGGTAAGCCCGCCAGGGCCCACTGAGGGAAGAGGCGCGGGGGGGGACGGGACACCACCAGAGGGCAAACTTGGAGCTGGCACTTGTTCCCCCATCGGCAGAAGAGGCCAACAAGCTGCGCCAATGCCATGACTTTTCTGTTAACACATGGGGGAGTTGCTTGCGACGAGTACTGTTGCTCACCGAGCAACTGCTTGCCTGTTCCATCATTGACTGATACTCTGCTCCATCCCAAAGGGTCTGCGTCTGGAGCCAGGTCGGGGCAAGCGGCTCGAGGGCTGCAGCTTCAGCTCCCTAGTGCACGGTGCATGGTCTCCCCGCCCTCCTCAATTGCCCTCTTTGTGGGCTGCAAAGAGGGTCCCCCCCCTCCTCTTGGTGATTCTTCCAGGATGGGGGAGGTACTGCAAATACAGGCCGAGATTGTTTCAGACAACGGCTTGGATGAACTTGGGTATGTTTGGACACCTGGCTAATGCATTCTTACAACCAAAAGGTCGACAATTCAACTCATGCGAACAGTCCGGGGAGCCGCGTTAACTGGAGCGTTTCTTCTTCTTTGGCTTAGTGCTTTCGACATCCTCAGCTGCATGCCGATCTAGATTTTTACGCTGTCTCTTGTTCCTCTTCTTTGGCCTTGGCTCTTCTGAGTCACCCTTTCCTTCCCAAGATGTTCCGAAGAACAGGATCCGCTCTCTTGGGTGCCATTTGGGGATCCATTGCAAATAAGACTGTCGCCACTGCTCAGGTATTTAGATTTCTTCTTCTCCTCTTCTTCTTCTCCTTCTGTGTGTCCAGCTCATCCACTGCTTCTCCACTTGAGCCCTGGTGCCCGGTGCCTGGTGCGCCACCCTCATTCTCCAGCCCGATAGGATTATGCTGCCGCTTCTTCTTAGACTGGGAACGCTCCGACCGCACAGCCATCTCTGGAGGAGAATCCATCGACACGCCATTGACCCCACGCTGGGCTTTCTTCAGTTTCGCCATGCGCTTGGCAAAATACTCCTGCACGGTAAGGGCACTGGTCACGGTATTACTCGTGTCCACATGCTCGGGTGGCTCGTTCTCCTCTTTGGGGTCTTCCTCCAGAGAGTCTGTGCCGGTAGCATCAACCTGGGAAGTGGAAGGGACAGGGGTAGAGATCAGGTCAGTGAATTGAATGCACCGTTTCTAAAAAAAAAAAAAAAAAAAAGTGTTTCAAGAGGAATATATATATATATATATATATATATATATATATATGTGCACGATCCTGTTCTGTCTCCTGAAAACAAGATAGTCCTGCGCAACTTGTGGCCTACCAAACTGAACGTAGCCCAATAAGCCAGGTGTGGCCGCCCACCAGGGGTTTTGATAGATCTCCTGTTTTGGTGCCTGTCTGCAGTGGTGCAGCGAAGTCATTTTAGACCCTGGACTTATTGGTCTTATGTGGGTGCCCTTTAGATGGCCAAAGGTGCAATCCTATGCAAGTTCAGAGAGAGAAAAGGCCTATAACTCCCAGCATGCTGGCGTATGCTGGGAGTTGTAGGCCTTTTCTCTCTCTGAACTTGCATAGGATTGCGCCCCAAATGTATTACTTCAGTTGTGAAGCACACAACTGACATTTCGGTTCTGCCTCCCATGCTTGACAACTGCTGCAACATTCCTGATACATTAGCATGACAACCATTTGCCAAGCAAGACTTAAAAACAAACAAAACACCAGTCTGAGCGTGTGCAGTTTCACATTGTAATCAGGGCTCCAGAATGAAACTGGAGTTTGCGCTTCTGCTGCCCCGATGCCCTCACTGCCTGCCACACTCTGGCTGGTCATTTGGGGGGACTGACTGGGCTTTGGGGCCCTGGAATTTGGCCCCAAGGTGCAGGCCTAGTTGTACCTCTGCCCCTCTGGGAAGGCAAAAACCCGAGGGGGTTGTCAAAGACCTGACAGTACCACAACATATGGCTGCATTTGGCTTCATGGCTCACAAGTTATGCAGGCCTGTCGGAATTGGGTAGCCTTTTATTTCACAGGACAAAGTCCACAGGACAAACAGGATAAGGTGTTGGACACAGACCAACATGGGTTGGAATACTCAACACTGCAAAGCTCAACTTAGAGAGAGAGAGAGAGAGAGAGAGAGAGAGGCATTCCTAGGGAGAATTTACCCAGAGATTTTTAAGTGCCCCAAGAAACACTAATGGAATCTCGAGTGCAAAGTTATTTTTGTTTCACCGGACTTGGTCTTTGGAGTGCAGGTCTTTCAGGAAGCTGCCTTCTCACCGTACTGCTAATCAGGCAAGGTCGCCTTGGAATCAGGGCCTAACGGAGTAATTCCCAGACGGTGTGCCAGAAGGATGGAGTATCAGGGGCAGACTAACGTGTGCCATGAGACATGAATGGTTGAAATAATTAAATGTTCCTGTGGGCCCCAAAAGATAGGATGAAATCACATCTGACAGAAGAGCAGGGGTTTGCGTTCCTGTCAAGCTAGCAAGGAGTTCACAGCATGGCATGGATCTCTGAAATCATTCTAGTCCAACCACCTGGATATTCCTGCCTCCTCAGCCTTTGGACAGAGAGTGGGAGGCCGTCCTACGTTTAGGGAGCAGGACACTTTCTCTGCATTGGTTGCCACATCCAGCATTCACCCAGCTCATCAACGAAGGCGACCAAGCATGTGGCACTAAGTCTGCCTCAAAGACCTCCTTGCAACCATCGTGGTATACTCCACGCCTACACTGCACACTTCTGGATGAAGGCCGCATCAATATAGGGTTGTACAAAAATCTTATTCCTGTTCACAAATCATGCAAATATGTTCCGTTTGCAACCCCATACACAAGAAGGAATGAAGTTCTTGGGAAATTTTTGCAGTTTCCCAAACTTGCGCTCAAAAGTGCACACTTACACAAATCCACATTTTCACGCTTTAGCCTTGGGAGGAGGAGGTTTATTTTCGACTGGGAAAAATGTACATTTTTAAAATGCGTAAAATGCTTGTACAATACATCATGTTCTTTCTATAAGACCACTTACAAGATTTGAAAATTATTGTATTGAAGAGCTTTAGTAAATAAATAAATAAATAAATAAAGGATTAGTCTCAGTCATCTATAAGATTATTATTGAGGAAGAATATGGTAATACCATGGGAGCTAAGGTGACTTGGGGGAAGGAAACCTAGATATTAGGATATCAGAAGCGCCATGGGCAAGAATATGGTCTTCGCAGCCCTATAAGCCTGTATCGGCCAGGTCTAAAGAAATGGTATTAAAAACAGTCTATAGATGGCATTTGTGCCCCACAAAATTACACAAAATTAATAATGAGTTATCGGATATGTGTTGGAGAAATAACGGTTTAAGGGGATCACTTGAACACATGTGGATCTTCTGTCTGAAGGTTAAACCATTCTGGCACTGAAGTAATAGATTGGTTGAATGATATAACATACAAAAGATAACCCCTAATGAAACTTTATTACTGTTTTCATTGTTTACTGGGGAGAATGAGGGGGCGTGTTATAAAGAATTGTTGGCGACGTTTGTAGGGGCTGCGAGAACCGAGATTGCTAGAACTTAGAAAAATGCCCACTGACTCCTGTTCTGGAGATACCTTGATAGAATATGGTCAGTTGTGCTGGTGGAGAAACTAACCAGCCGCTTTCGTGTGGCTCGAGGAGAAATAAAGATAATTTTGTAACAACTTGGTACCCATTGTTTCCCCCCAGAACTGAATGGGGAAGATGGACCTCCAATTAATCACCTGGATTTCTGGTGTAGTAGATTCTAATCTGGCATAGAATTCAGACCAATTAATAATAGATGCAATATTTTAATTGTATTATTTACAGATGTAAGAACAATGTTGTGTATGTGACTATATTTAACATTTGTTAGTTTTTGGGACTGTTATTGTTAAAAACGCAAATAATTAAAAAAAAGAAAGAAATGCAAAAACGGTGAAATGAGCTTCAATGAAGAATTCGGAGAACCTCAACGAGCTTAAGCATTGCATGCTCAAGCATCCCCTACACATCCTAATCTTCTCAGTCCATCTGATGTGGATTAGGATGTGTAGGGGATGCTTGAGCATGCAGTGCAACTGGGAAACGACGGAGTTATTCCAGAGGTAACATGGAATTCATGAATTCACGGTGTGGTAGATTGGAGACCATAGTTTAGGGCACTGGGATCTCTGCTGATGTCAGGCTTGGGATCCAGTTGATTTCATAATGGCCTAGCTTTGTCCCAAACTCCCAAATAGTCATGTGGGGTATTTGAGGTCTCAGTCAAACAGCACACAATCCAAAGGGGTGCCCCAGCTAAGACTGTCTGGAAGCTACTGGCCATAAGGAAGGGGCCACAGAGAACATGCCGGTGCTGGCTTCCAAGCCCAATTCAATCCAAGGTAATAAGCTTTAAAGGCTTAACAGCCTGGTCCTTCAGAAAGACCTCCTCCCACAGTCCTCTACCACCACCACCTGGAGCAGAAGGGCGAGACCCAGCCTCACGTTCCCTTCTCCTCAGAACCAAAATTAGCTGGGATGCAGGGCAGGATCTTTCCTGCTGTGGCACCCACCCTTTGGAACTCCCTACTCCAGGGAGATCCGCCTAGCCACCTCCTCGTTCCTCTTCCTCTGACCAATGAAAACCTCTTTCTGGAAAAGCATCTCTACCAATATTGATGCTGCTGCTGCTGCTGCTTTCCCCCTCTGAGCTGAGCTGCTTATTTTGTTTAGCTTTGTTTTAAACGGTGGGCTCCCCTGATCCAAAGTGAAGCACCGTTGAGCTCCCGGGGGGGGGGGGGGGCTCCAGCGGAAGAGAATTAAGCCCCTGCTTTGCTCTCTCCCACTGAAACCAATTGGGCTGAATGTGCTCAAATCCAGCCGGATCGTGCCCTGTGTATTTTATATTGATTTTTTTTTATTATTAAAAAAGTTATTATTATTTTAATCTGGCAATTTCCTTTTTTGTTAAGTGTTTTTTCCCCCCTTTAATAGAAAAGGAATGGTTAGGGTCTACAATGGAGAAACAGGAATTCTGGGCCGTATTTCTTGGATTGTGCTACAAGGCGGCGGTGGTGGTGGTGGTGGTGGTGATGGGAGATAAATATCTCTCCCCCCCCCCCCCCGCACCTGCACCTTTCTGTTCCTTCTGACTGCAGAGTGGTTCTGAGACGCCACACTTTACATGATGATGATGAACAACGTCTCCACTCTCCCGACTCCAGCCAATTGCCTCAGCAGCTGCCACCACCCGGGCCTGCTCCACCATGGATGAGGAACCTGTCCGCAGGCAGCCCCCTATCATGCCTCTCAAACTGAAGTGTATTTTTAAACTACCTTTGCGAATCCCAGCCGAGACACGTTAATTACCGTTAACTGAGCACGGCTGAAGGAGGGGCGTGGAGGGAGAATATTAAAAACAGAAATGCCAGGCTTTAAATCACCTTCAGGCCAACGACAGGCGGTGCACACACAAGCCTGGCCACAGCCCGTACGCGTACGGTGGAGTTCGGAGAGAAAAAAACGGCAGGGCCTGAAAACAGGAATGCTGGCCAGCAACTCCTGTATCGGTAGGAATTTTAATAACCACGGGCCACTGAACATGGAGCTAGCAGGGCGTGAAGACAGGTAAAGGCAGTGTCAGGCCCAAAACAAACTCGCACACAGTTTCGGGGATGCTTATGGAGGACCATTAATCATTTGGAAAATGGAGGAAGGTGCCAGGAACACTCCCCAACCGCCTCGCATGACAGGCTCCCCAAGGAAGCCCTGGAAGCCAGGCAGAAGCAACGGCGGCCGTGCTGAACACGACTGACAGGTTCCATCGGCTGGTGGCGTCGGGCAGGAAGAGCCGCCAAGTGGTGACCACGGCAGACGGTCCCCCCGCCCCCTGCGTCCTTCCGGACAGGGCTGCTTCGGCACCAAGCAAGTGTGCTCAGCTGCCGGTGGGCCAGCGGCCTGGTGATGTCAGTGCCCCATGCCCACAGAGACCCCCCCCCTTTCGATTCTGCCTCTTGACACCTCCTGGGAAGGATGTGAGGCCCTTTCCGCCTTGGTCGCCATGCAGCGGCAGCGGCTGAGTACCCCTACCTCCCGCCCGCACCTCTCGCCAGCCACGTCGGCTGATTTAAGAGCCTAAGAAGAGCCGTGCTGGATCAGACCAAGGGTCCATCCAACCCAGCATTCTGTTCACACAGTGGCCAGCCAGCTGCCCACGGGATCCCGCAAGCAGGACATGAGTGCAGCAGCACCCTCCCGCCCACGTTCCCCAGCAACTGGAGTACAGAGGTCGTGTTGACCATCTGAACAGCCCGATCTCGTCTAATCTCGGAAGCTAAGCAGGGTCGGGCCTGGTTAGTACTTGGGTGGGTGGCCACCTTGGAATACCAGGTGCTCGTAGGGAGGGACAATAGCTCAGTGTGATAGAGCAGTGTTCTCCAACCAGTGTGATAGAGCAGTGTTCTCCAACCTTGGGTCCCCAGATGTTTTTGGCCTACAACTCCCAGCATGCCCCAGCCAGCGTAGCTGGCTGGGGCATGCTGGGAGTTGTAGGCCAAAAACATCTGGGGACCCAAGGTTGGAGAACACTGTGATAGAGCACATGCTTTGCATGCAGGAGGCCCCAGGTTTGCTCCCCGGCTTCTCCAGGTAGGGCCGGAAAAGAATCCTGCCTTAAACCCTGGAGAGCCATGGCTGCCAGTCAGTGTCGACAGTACTGGGCTAGAGGGACCAAGGGTCTGACTCCGTATAAGGCAGCATCCAATGTTCCAATACGCATACAGGGAATCGATGCTCTGGGTTGCCCATGTGGCAATACTGGTTCCTAAACTAGCGTTATCGCCAGCACATTACACTGATATGTTCCCTATGCTGAGGAAATTGCAGCGGCTGCCTATATGCTACCAGTCAAGGTTTAAGGCAGGGCTCTCCAACCGTGGGTCCCCAGATGTTGCTGGCCTACAGCTCCCAGCATACCCAGCCAGCATGGCTAATGGCAAGGGATTCTGGGAGCTGTAGCCTCTGGGGACCCAAGGTTGGAGAGCCCTGGGTTAAGGTTTTGGTGATTGTGTATAAAGCCCTAAACCACTCAGGATCAGGATACTTAAGAGGTTGCTTGATCTCCCACCGGCCTGCTCGGTTCCTGTGCTCATCAGAAGATACCCTCCTGGTGGTACCCAAGAATTCGGAGGTTCAATCCATCATGGGTTGGAACAGAGCCTTTAGTATCATAGCGTCCTTTCTCTGGAACAGGTGTCAACCTTTCTGGGTTTTCAGTACCTACTGAAAATGTCCTTGTTCCAGCAAGCATTCCAGAAGGGTAATCTTCGCTTCAGTATACAGTAATAGTATACAGTATTCTATTATGCTCTTATACTGTACTGTTTTGGACATTGCTTAGACATTTATTTTTCATGTAAGTGATTCATAAATATTGTTAAATGAATCACCATCATCTTTACCTCTAGCCCCAACAGAGTGCTAGGTATCGGACAGAAGCAACAGCTGTGAGAGTCAGAGAGGCATTTGTTGTCTTTTTTGTGTTTTAACTTTTGCGAACCGCCCCAGAGAGCTTTGGCTACTGGGTGGTATAGAAATGTAGTGAATGAGTAAATAAACTGTTGACCTGATAATGATAGCTTTGGAGAGAGTTATGGGGAACAGTTTCAAGTGAGGTGGGAAAAGATTAAGGGGACTTGGTTATCTGATGCAAAGTGGAAATCTATGTTTATGTTAGCTTTAGCAGCCTCCCCCTGTGTGAATATTAAAGAAAGCCACGGAAATATTATGTATCAATGTCACTGTACAGAATAGATAAGACTGATTTTAGACATGTCTGGTGGGTCAGCCTATTTATTAAGAATTACTGGATGCATGTAATCAAATATATTGAACATACTTTGGGGTGTGTGATTTGATTAAATTGTGAAGTTATTGCTTCATGTTACCACGCAGTTTATGTTGAAATATTGAATTTACAACTAAAAGGGAGATATGCTTCTAAAATGACAAACATTCAATTGGACGCTAAACAGAAACTGGATATAGTTCTATTGCTTTGTTAGCAGAGTGGTCAAATAAACTGTGGTATTAAAGCCAAATTAGCAAAACTGACAACTTCTAAGTTTAGATAAAATAAATCATCCTTTCTTGATGGATTTTACATAACATGAGGTCCTTTTGTCAAGATTCCGGGGAGAGGCGAGGTGACTTAAGTAAAACTGGAAGGTATCTGTATGATCAAGTAGCCTGTCCTACAGTATTTTGGGGGGATAGCGGTGGTGCTTTTGCCTTTAATTTCCGGGATTTCCTTTTGTGAAAGTTTCAAACAATTGTTTTGCTAATATGGGAACTTGTGCTTTGTTTTCTTAAAAAACATTTAAACAGTTATTTTATATATATGTATACACACACACACACACGAAAAGAACACCCAAAACCTAACCTGTAGCTTCCCACATGGACTAGAATCTTGAAGCCAAAGATTTGGATAGTTATTGCTACTCCTCACTGCTCCAGCTCTCTTCTTTGCCTGTTTCCCCACCCACTTTGACATCTTTCTCCTCCCCCTTCTTCCCCACCTGCTGTCTCAAGTGCAGAGTTTCACCGGCCCGGCCCTGCGACAAGGTCCCTTCCACTTTAGGACCAGCTGCATAAACCCTTCTCAGGCTAAGCACCAACACTTAAAAACCTGAGGGGAGGGTCAAATGAAACCTTTCCCCTACCAATGAGGGAAAAGATTAATACAGGTCATTAAGGATCTATTTTAAATCTATGATACTGTGGGTACAAAGGTGTGTGTGTGTGTGTGTAGATTTAACCGCAATGCAGGTTAATAACGCCAGGCTGACACGTAGGATTTGGGTAGCAAACAAAATAAAAATAAGTTTAGTTTAATTCTCCAAATCTTAGTTCCAGAAAATAACTTTAAACCTGCCTACCCCAAACACTTTGTAATTAACCTAAGTCCCTATAACTCTAAATACTTTCACTCTTCAGACAAGCATGGATTTCTCTCAAAACTCCTGACAGACAAGACAGGAATAACTGTAAGAAGGAAAAGACAAGGACCGGACTAACCCAACTCCTTAACCACCTCTGACATCACTCAGACACTCCTTATATACTCCTCCCCCCCACCCTTTCCAAGACATCACAAACCACACCCACTCAGTTCAACATTCTATCCTCACTAAACATACTAACACAGACATACACCAGGGAACTGAATTGTGGGGTTACGCCACACTCCCCTCTTCTCATTTATTCATTATTAATTCATTCAAAGCATTTTTTTAAAATCCTTCTCTTCAGTCAAAAGGTTCTCACAGCAGCTTAGAGGAATCCATCATTAGACAGCCCCTGCCCTCAACAACAACGACGACGATAATAATAATAGGCATGAGACACAAGGAAAGGGATTGGGAGGGAGGAGGAAAAAAGCACGATAGTGATATTTGATTCAGTTGCCCAGATGGCTGGAAACAGACCTATTTTGAAACTAATTGTACTCAGGTTTGCATTGCATCTATTGCCCTTCTGGGCTGGTCCGTTCCTCTTTTCTTCCTTTCCTTCTGCAGCTTCTTGGTCTGCTCTTTTCTACTACCCCTTGCTCAGCTCTTGCTTTCCTAGGCCCAGTCCTGTGCATTTCTGCTGTCTTTCCTTTGCCCTGCCTGTCTCTAGGGTCTGAGCTGTTTCAGCCAATGGCAGCTGGAGAACCCCCCTGCCTGCCCAGCAGTGTTTTTTCTTCTTCTTTTAAAAGATTTTTTTTGTACTTCTACGTATCTCAGGGTTCTCCAAAGCCTGCTGATTCTGTGTGGGTGGTGCCATTTTGGCTCCATAAACAAGGGAACTCACAGCCTGAACGCTGCAAATAGAAGGAGTGATGATGACAACAAACACACAGAAGGGACCAGGATAGGGGGAAAGAGAGAACCTGTTTTACAACTTGAGGAGGAAAGGCGATCATCTGCATATCTCCCATGCAAGGCTCCCTTCGTTTAGCCAAACTGATCAAGTCAAAGCATGACCGGGCACCTGAAAGGTTGAAAAAACTGTCCTCCTCACCAACAGGATGAGTCATTTGCATGTGGTTGTGCTGATTTAAAAAAATCAAGCTGGATGGCCCAACAGTTTAAAGATTCTTGCAAGTTTGATGTGGGAAGCCTCTTGTGTCTGGACCAGTGTTCTCCAACCTTGCCCCTCCCCCCCTGATGTTTTTGGCCTACAACTCAGCTGGCTGGGGCATGCTGGGAGTTGCAGGCCAAAAACATCTGGGGGGCCAAGGTTGGAGAACACTGGTCTGGACCACCCATATTTAGCCTAACAGAGAAAAAATATTGCAAAGGCCATTTCTGGGGCTGGGGTGTGTGTGGAAGCTCTGAGGAACCTGGGTTACAGGCCTACAAGATGGTTGACTCTTCTATTATTTTATTTATTTATTTAATTATTTATTATATTTATACCCCGCCTTTTTTCCTGCAAGGAACCCAAGGCGGCTTACATAATCCTCCTCCTCCTCCTCTCCACTTTATCCTCACAACAACCCTGTGAGGTAGGGTAGGCTGAGAGTCAGTGACTGGCCCAAAGTCACCCAATGAGTTTCATGGCCGAGCGGGGACTAGAACCCGGATCTCCGGAGTCCCAGTCCAACACTCTCATCACTACACCACATTGGCTCTATCCTGGTCTTTAAAGATCAGAGCTATCTCCCCTTACTCATGCTTCCTATTGCTCTTGCAGGATAGAAATTGCTGCACGGTCTCCCCCCACACTCACACCAGCTTGGTGAGACAGGCAACAAACATCCTCTTTTTACTGATGGGAGAACTGAAGGTGATGGACGGGGACTCGCCCCAAGTCACGCGCAGCTCAGTTGCGGTGAGCCGGGCATATGCGGAAGGTTTGCAAGTCAAGGCAAATGAACCCAAGAGGCTGACTAACAGGATTGCTTCATCAAGCCCAGAACTGCCTTCTCCCGGCTGGCAGTGGCTCTCTCAGGTCTCATGGGGAAAACCTTTCCCAGCTCTGTCTGGAGATTGTTTCAGTTGGACAGGCCAAGAATTAGTACATGCTCACTGAGGGATGCTGGAAGTTGGTTGGCCGGCTACTGGAGAGAGGGCCTTTTCTGTGGTGGCACCCAAACTGGGGAACTCTCCCCCTAGACATTTTTGCCATCTTCGTTATCTTTTAGGCACGATCTTTTAGTCATTTATTTATTTATTTATTTAATAAATATCCCACCTTTTCTCCTGCAAGGAACCCAAGGCGGCTTACATAGTCCTCCTCCTCCTCCTCCTCCTCTCCATTTTATCCTCACAACAACCCTGCGAGGTAGGTTATGCTGAGAGTCTGTGACTGGCCCAAAGTCACCCAGTGTGTTTCATGGCCGAGCGGGGACTAGAACCCGGATCTCCTGAGTCCCAGTCCAACGCTCTCACCACTACACCACACTGGCTCATCCATCCATCCTGTTCTCTCAGGCTTTTAATGGTACTTAAGAACCCCTGAAGGGTGTTTAGCTGCTGAGCTTATCTCTTGGCTCTGCTGCTTTTATCCTTGTAGAGGTTTTTGTTTTGGCCATTTGTACTTTGCTGTATTTGATTGCTTTGAGTGATTATTGTAAGTGAGGATTATTGCAGTGATTACTTACATGAAAAGGCAGGCTATAGATTCCATAAAAAACAGTTGTTAATAGATTTGTTATTCTGTGTTACAGATATCATAGCACCGGTTTGACCCAGCAGGTAAGGATTGCAATCTAAATAAATCTTTTGTGGGATTTTGGTTGGGTGGGGGTGGGAAGCCCACATTACAGTACAGGGCACCCTTGGTGGTTCACAGGGGTGGGAGACACTTCAGGAATGACACATGGCAGGTTGGCATACATCTCTGCCATTTTCTAACAGGCCTTATACACCTATATCCAAGCCTTCCTCCTCGTCCTCTTTCCAATTTCCCTCCAATCATTTCTTAGGACTGGTCCACTATTTCTTAGGACACATCCTGCCATATATAAACATCTCTTCTTCATACACTGGGGTAATTTCATCTCTCCTCAAGCATATTCAACGTTTATTTCCTTTCTATCCATCCTGATTTACACATTCTCCAACACCATGTTTTAGAAGGCTCAACAACAACAACAACAACAACAACAACAACAAATGCTTGACTTTGGTTAGATTGTGCTCATTGTAATGATAATGAACAAGTAGCAAACACGATCCTACCAAGTTCAATAGAAGCCTGATTAAAATCTCTCCCATATTAAGGGGAATTAAACATGCTAGCTTTGGTAGGATCATGCCTTCAAAAAACTGGAGATTTCTCACCCCTCACCAACCCCATATTTAAAGAATTTTTCCTTTTAGTAGGCTTGTATCAAGGGTGTGTGTGTGTGCGCGCGCACACGCCACTTAATAGGAATTTGTAAGTTATACAAATTCCTTTGTATAACTTTGTATAACAAAGTTATACAAATATACAAAGAGCCAGTGTGGCGTAGTGGTTAAAGTGCTGGACTGGGACTCAGGAGATCCGAGTTCAAGTCCCCACTCGGCCATGAAGCTCACTGGGTGACTTTGGGCCAGTCATGGACTCTCAGCCTAACCTACCCCACAGGGTTGTTGTTGTGAGGAAGAAATGGAGAGGAGGAGGAAGATTATGTAAGCCACCTTAGGTTCCTTTGCGGGGGGGGGGGGGAGGCAGGATATAAATATAATAAATACATATCGAAGGACTGAATCCCAAAGAATTCCAAACAGTCAGCGAAAGAGGAAAGCAAGATTAGTTGTGTGTATACTGTGCTATATAGCTGGGGAGATGCACCGACGACAGACTACCTGCGGTTCTCCAGATGTTGCTAGACTCCAACTGCCATCAGCACCAACAATGATGGGAATTGCAGCCCAACAACATCTGGAGGGGCCACAGGTTCCCCACCCCTGCAATATGGAATGACTCAGAACGAGAGAGGCCCAATAAGAAACACGTCTGTGCAGCGTTTGGCTCCAAGGAAGAGACTGCCGGCGGTCAGGTCTGCCTGGTTCTGCGAGGTCTGCAGGTCTGCGAGTGCGATCCTCGAGCTCGCAGGAGCTGGCTGTGGCGGCCCGCCCACACACCCACTCCTCTGGGCTGCCTGCCAGTAAGACAAACCCAGCAGTCCATGGACAGTCTGGGTGCCACAGCCATAGTTCAGCCTCCCCCAGCCTGGCACCCTCCAGACGTTGTGGACTTCAACTCCCAGCAGCCCCAGGCTGGGGAAGGCTGCGACTGATTATATGTTTTTTATTTATAGTCTGATCCATTTGAAAGGGTTGACCCAGAACAAAATGGAGGAAAGGAGAAAAGAATAATAAAACCTCCATGAAATAGTGGGATGGGATGGGGGGGGGAGGGAGAAGCCAGAATAAAGCCAAAGCACCCCAAAATACACTAGAGCCCCCAGTCAGGCTCGCCATACGTCAAGGGTTGCGAACAGGGTGTAAAAGTAAGATTCTCGAGATAAGCTGTTTGGAAAAAGTGATGCCACCACCGGGAGTCTGGAAAAACCCTGAAGACGGAAAAGGATTCCAGCAGCGATTACAGGAGGAAGCTGTGTCAACAAGCCAAGGGCTGGGCTTCTCAGGGATGAGGAAACTAGGGTGCTTTTGAAATTGGAAACGACAGGAACCTCGGGTTGTAACCAGCAACCTCGGGTTGTAACGTGCTGGGAGAACGGGGGGGGGGGGGGAGGAGGAAGCAAAGCAATCAAATCAAATCATTCTGGAGGGGAGTAACATCGATCAATCAAGAATTGTTCTCTTTCAGCATCATCTCTTTTAACTGTGTGTTTCAAAAGGGCCCATCTTCTTTCATCTTAAGAAAGAAGGTTCATGGAAGAAAAACAAGGCAGGATGAAAGAGTAAAATAAAATGCCGGATTTGTAGTGGGGAACGGATGTAACGGATTGTTCAATACAGTCCAACCACTCCATCCCATGGTAGAAGCAGCAACAGGTATTTCCTGTTTTGTAGCACAGATTGGGAGGGGGGGGAAGGAAGAAGAGGCTGGGCTTGGGAGAAAACCCCAGAGCAGTGTTCTCCAACCTTGGGTCCCCAGATGTTTTTGGCCTACAACTCCCAGCATGCCCCAGCCAGCGTAGCTGGCTGGGGCATGCTGGGAGTTGTAGGCCAAAAACATCTGGGGACCCAAGGTTGGAGAACACTGCCCCAGAGGTTGCCATTCAACCAATCGCTTGCCCATAACCAGGGCCGGTGCTACCATTAGGCCAACTAGGCGGCTGCCTAGGGCGCCGGGCTAAAGGGGGCGCCAGGAGCATAGGGCTGGAGGGAGGGAGGGCTCAAGTGGGAAGAGGGGGGCGCTAAATATCTGATCTTGCCTAGGGCACCAAACTGCCTTGCACCGGCCCTGCCCATAACTGTAGCAGCAGACCTCTTGTTCTACAATGTGCAAGGGGCCACGAGGTCAGGGGAACCTGGGGAAGCGGAGAACTTGTTCCAAGAAGCCCAGAACGGAGGCCGATTCACACAGCTTTTCTAATTCTCTGTGTGGTATAGTGGTTGTCTGGGAGGGCAACAGTCCTCTCTACAGCAACTACCGCCTGTGAACCTGGAAGTGAAGTACTTCCAGCCAGGGAGAGTCCTATCTTCTGCTAGGAATCTGTCTAGCTCGCTTTTCAAGTCAGCTAAGCCGGCCTTCCCCAAACTAGCACCCTCCAGCTGTCTTGGACTGCAACTCCCATAATTCCCAGCCAGCATGGGAATTGTGGAAGGCGCCAGCTTGGGCAAGGCTGATCTAAGCTAAAGGCACTCACTACGTTCCGTGGAAGTGAGTTCCATTGTTTTATCTCGGCACCCGTGTGATGAAGTACTCTCTTTTGTCTACCCCAAATCTCCTGTCAATCATTTTCACGGGATGACTCTGGCGTTCGAGAATTACGAGGCAGGGAGGAAAAATGTCTCTCCGTGCCATGAATGTTACGAACCTTGGTCATGCTGCCACGCCTTGCACATCCTCACGTTATCGTCACGCCACAGAGGAGAGCATCTGCGCGTCTCCAATGGTCAGCAGTGGAGAAAACACTCATCCCACCACCTGAGAAATTACATTCAGCCCTGAGAGCAGAAGGAAAAAGCTCCCTCTTCTCTTCCAGGCGGAGCTTCCGGGTTAGTGCCAAAGCTGTCTCTCCCCCCCCCCCCCCAATTTATAAGCTCTGTGAGGCGAGAACCACATCAAGCCCTGTGTTCTGCTCAGCATGCTGCCAAGGAGGTTGTTGTTGTTATTATTACATTTATATCCCAACTTTTTTCCTCTGTAAGGAACCCAAGGCGGCTTACATGGTTCTCCACCTCTCCCTTTTTTAGCTTCACAACAACCCTGTGAGGTAGGTTAGGTTGAGAGTCAGTACCTGGCCTAGTTACCCAGTGAGCTTCATGGTCAAGTGGGGACTTGAACCCGGATCTCCCGAGTCCCATTCCAACACTCTAACCACCATACTGGCTCTCAAGGTTGTTGCCGTGGAGGAGCCACGTTGAGTCAGAACAAGAGTCCACCTTGCTGCCCACAGCTGCCGACCAGCTACTTCAAACAATTTTGGAGAAGCGAAGCAGGATATAAAGTAAAGCAAAGAAGCCCACAAGCAGGACATCCAGTGTACAAAGGTATACAGTCATGCCTTGGATTGGGAGCATAATTCGTTCCGGAAACGTGCTTGTAATCCAAAACACTCTTAGATCAAAACGAAATCCCCCCAAAAAAATTTGTACAGAGATTTTAAATTTAAGCCGTACTACAGTACTTGTATTGCAAGACATCGCTTGTATATCAAGTAATAAATAAATAAATAAATATTTAAAAATTTGCTTGTCTTGCAAAACGCTCTCAAACCAAGTTACTTGCAATCCAAGGTATTACTGTATTTATTTATTTATACCCTGCCTTTCTTCCTGCAAGGAACCCAAGGTGGCTTACATAATCCTCCTCCCCCTCTCCATTTTATCCTCACAACAACCCTGTGAGGTAGGTTAGGCTGAGAGCCAGTGACTGGCCCAAAGTCACCCAGTGAGTTTCATGGCCGAGCGGGGACTAGAGCCCGGATTTCCTGAGTCCCAGTCCAAGGAAGGAGGCACAAGGGAGATGAGAGCAGGCAGAGGGAACATCAGGGCCTGTTCCAGTTGGGTTACCCCCCACAACCCCCTGGAGATGAGAGGGGAAACAGGGCCCTGCCACCAGCCCTGCTGGAAGACTACTTCATTTTTTTTCCTCTTCCCTCCGCATCCCCTTTTCCTTGTGTGTCGTGCATTTTGAAGATTGTAAGCCTGCGGACAGGGGCTGTCTTGTTTACCGATTGACTGTAAGCTGCTCTGGGAGTCTTTTTTGACTGAGGAGCAGAGTAAAAATACTTTAAATAACCAAATAAATACACTGCCTTTGAACATGGAGGTTCTGCAAAGCCATCATGGCTCACCGCTACTGATAGACTGCTGATCTTCAATGAATACGCCGAATAGCCATCATAGCCAGGGGCCATCCCCGCATGTGGTGGCCCTGAGTTCCAGAGTTCTTTTTTTGTCTCCGTCCTGAACAGCCAGTCAATTTCACTGGATGGCCATGAGCTCGAGCAGCAGCTCCGTCTTGCAGGACGGACTCAAGTAGCGACAGGAACAACAGGCACCCGAAGCGGTAACATTCTGTTCTGAAATGACAAACTCCACGGGGGGGGGGGGGGCACAAAGCCTCAAACTTTCCCTGCAGAAAGGCACGGCGGGCATCCCTTGCCAAGAGGAAGTTGCAGCTCCTGGCAGTGCCGGCGCAGAGGCCTGGTTCAGCAGGTCCCAACAGAACACGAAGCAAACCCGAGCCAAGCGGATGGCCTTTCTTCAAGACAGAGGAGCATGCTGGGAGACGTAGTTTCATGGGACACTTGCTGCTGCAAGGGTGAAGCCATCCCCAGGCAACGTTTGAGCTCTGTCCTGCAGTGCTAAGCCTGGCTACCTCCAGCCTAAACAACCAGGGCGCAGCAACCCGGTGGCCTGCAGATGTTTGGGACTAGAATCCCTGACCGCTGGCTATCATGCCACCTGGGCTTTCTGGGAGCTGTAGTTCAAAACATCTGGCGGTCACTAGCTTGCCCAGCCCTGCAACGGTGAACCACCAACAGCTCAGTGCAGATGTCCGTCGTGTGTTTCCTTGTGGGTAAGGAATGCAATCCCGACTGGTCTTCACTGGCACGCCTGGCCTGTCGTTTTCCCATAGCTCAGTGCTTTGCATATAGAAGGTCCCAGGTTCAACCCCCAGCAGCTCCAGTTAAAACAAAACTAACGAACAAAAAAGATCAGGTGGCAGATGCTGGGGGGAAGGCCTCTCTCGGGGGCCCTGGAGTGCGGCTGCTGCCAGTCAGAGGAGACAAAACTGGGTGGGATAGACCGATAGCCTGAGCTGAAATAAGGATGTTTCCTATGAAACGAGCAGGTCGCTCGACAGAGAGCTGCGTTGGGGAACTGCCACGAACACCCCTGCAATGGGGCGAAGGGGTGGCTAAAACGCCTTCAGCCCGAGGGTGGAACTCCGTTTCGGAGGCACTCTTCGGGGCTGCATCCCAGTGGTGCCAAAAGGGGAAGGGCCGAAATACCAGCATGTGGCGTAGTGGTGAGAGTGTTGGACCGGGACTCGGGAGATCCGAGTTCTAGTCCCCGCTCGGCCATGAAACTCACTGGGTGACTTTGGGCCAGTCACTGCCTCTCAGCCTAACCTACCTCACAGGGTTCTTGTGAGGATAAAATGGGGAGGAGGAGGACCATGTAAGCCGCCTTGGGTTCCTTGCAGAAAAAAAGGCAGGGTATAAATCTAATAAATAAACAAACAACAAACAAACAAACATTTTTGCTTCAGGGTGCAATCCTATGCATATTAAGACAGAAAAACATCCTACAAGTCGCAGCATTCCCCAGCCAGCATGGTTGGCTGGGGAATGCTGGGACTTGTAGGACTTTTCTTCTGTCTAAATGTGCATAGGATTGCACCCTGAAGCTCTTCCTGCCAGTAACGAAGCCCCAGAAGGGGCATTTCAACCTATTAAAATGGGGGAGAAAACGTCACAAAAGCCAATGAGCCACCAAACAATTGGCAGTCGAGGGGGGTGGCAGGGGCAGGGCCATCTCGCAAACCCCGGAGAGCCGAATAGGGCTGGATTTCGCCCCGGGACTGTCATGCTCACCGGAAGATCGGTCATGTAATCGCCAGAAGTGGTTTTGTAAAGAAAAAAAGGCGGTAGCCCCGCCTTGCGCAAGCCGGCACCCTGCAGATGTGTGGAACCGCCACTCCTCTCCTCCTCTAACCAGCACGGCTGTTGGGGCTGGCTGGGGATGATGGGAACTGTAGTCCCACACATCTAGAGGGCGCCAGGTTGGGGAAGGCTGGGCTGCAGCGTGCCTAGGGGAGAGAGATGTTGGCGCAGGAGGCCCGATGGAGGAGAAGGAAGTGCCTCTCCTGTTGCGTCGCTGCTCGCCCACAGGCAACAGAAGGCTGCTACTGGTAAATTTGAGCAGGCCTCCAATCCCCAGCCGTGAGTAAGCTGCAGAGATGAGAGCAGAGCCAGAATACACCAAGAAGAAGGAGGCTGCGTCATGACCTGAGCTGCACATCCTTGGGGCTCATTCGAACCCAGCTGACCTCCTTGCCACACTCAAAGTTGTTATCTACCTGAACTACTCGGGCCGCATCAAATCTGCAACATTAAATCCGGAGCTCCATTCACTCAAAGAAAAAGTTCGAGAGCACTGAATGCACTGCCCGGGCAGGAAGAAAACATGACCCCTTTATCTGCAGGTGCCAAGGATCACACCTGGGGGGTTCTGCATGCAACGGATGTGCCCTTCCACTGAGCTATGGTCCCTCCCCAAGACCGGGACCGTTCACCAGACAGAGACTGGGTTCAGACAACACGATAACCCACACTCAAGGGTTGAGTGTGCGTTGCTGTTGAACTGTGGATTGTTGTGGGAACGTGGGTTATCGTGTTGTCTGAACCCAGCTGCGCTAACAAGCAATGGTTTGTTAACCACAAACAACCCATGAGGAGAACCCGTGGTTTGTTGTCAGGTTGCAAACTGTGGGTTGCGCACCATGGTTTGTTTTCGCAGCTGGGTTCAGTCAACACGATGACCCATGTTTCGGCAACAACCCAGGGTTCGACGACCACCCACGCTCAACCCACATGCAGCCCTTGAGTGTGGGTTGTTGTGTTGTCTGAACCCAGTCAAAATGTTAGCCCGGTAGCCTCAGGCCTCTTTCCTGCCCCACTCCCCTCTCCAATCCCCCAGAGTAATGAAATACCAGAAGCAACTAAAAAGACTTGACCCTTTTGGGAAGGAAGCCAAATTAAACCCAACAGCCTATAAATTATTCTTGGGCAAAGCAGTCTCCGTGTGGCGTGACAGAAGCAGCGCTACTCAACAACAAGCAGCCGCTGGATTCTTCGGATGGCTTCTTGTGATAACTTCCTCAAACACAGGGAAGTTGGCAAGCTGTGATTTTGTTAGTGGGAAAGTGCGGAAGATCAAGCTTTTCTTTTCAGGCTGTCGCTGAGGAGGATGGGGCTGCGGCTGAATTTTAAAATGGTTCCTTTCATGTGTGTTTTTTTTAAAGTGTTACACATTTTGCTGTTCATCTGACACGCTGGGAGCTGCTTGAGGCACGGTCTTGTGGGAAAGCGGCATGCAAAGAAACACAGGAGGAGGAGTGTTTCAGCGCTCCCCCATGAGGGACCCACCCCACCCCAAAAAACGAACAGTGCAGGGACAAGGCAGGTGGCACCCTCTCTCTCTTTCTCTCTCTCTCTCTCTCTCTCTGACATGCTACCTTTCCATTGGCAGGGGATTTTCAACATGGGGGAGCATTCAAACATGCAAACTTTCCACACCCAACCAAACGTGGTGCAGCCCAGGAAAAGCCTTGCCCTGCTATTCTGTCAGTTCTGTAAACTAGATCTAAAAAGCCATCCTCTGAAAAGACAGGAAGATGCCCTGAAATCTGTGATGCGCACACAAGCAAAAGTTTACAGTAGGTTACCTCCACCTCCTTTGAAACCGACTTGGTTCTCACCACTTGCTCGGATCTCCTATCAACCCACATACGGGGTGAACACAACAGGTGAACCCTGAGCAATGGGGCCAGTCTAGGGGTTACAGCTGGGCATACCGATGTTGGGCACACTAAAATGTCAGAGGAAAGTGCTCCTACAGTTAAAGGCACAATCCTTTGCATGTTTAGACAGAAAAAAAGGCCTACAACTCCCAGCATGCCCCAGCATTAGCTATGCTGGCTGGGGCAAGCTGGGAGTTGTAGACCTTTTTTTCTGTCTAAACACGCATAGGATTGTGCCCTAAGTGTAGGAACTGTGACTAAGTCTGAAGCTCCTGTGTGAGTCAAGCTGCAAAGGACCTGAACTACTGTTAGGTAGAATGTTACAAGTACTGAGATGTTAACATGGCTGAGCAGAGGCATCCTAAGATAGTGATGGCGAACCTTTTTGAGCCCGAGTGCCCAAACTGCAACACAAAACCAACTTCTTAATTTCAAAGTGCCAACACTGCAATTAAACCTGAATACCAAGGTTTTAGTTTTAGAAAAACAACTCATACAGTTGTCCGAACTAATTAACATCTTTTGTCTTTAAAGAAAAACACAATAACAGAGCTTTCAATGATACAAGCAGTTTTTTGTTGGAAAAAAAATCAACTCAAAAAATTATTATAGTACCACATTGTACACATAGCCTGAAGGGAATTTATACAAACTTTTTAAATAATTAGGCACATGTATTTTTGGATAAGGGATTCTCAACTTGTAATATGATTATATGCCAGACTGAAATTGTATGGGGCAAGCTTTACCCCGGGTCCTTTCCCTGCTTCTACAGGTGTCGGATTAGTAAAAGTAAGAGTCAACCTGTACTAGGATGAGCAAGATAAACAAGAAAACTAAACGTGCTTAACACATTTTAAACACTTTATGTCTTGGACTGCAAACACTGCATTAGGTAAAAGTTTGCATTGGGTATGCTTTTGCACAATTAATGTGATTTTTGCTATTGCATGCATGCTGGCTCATACTCCGTTAGTTTGAGAGCAACACATGCAGCACTCAGGTCAACTGTTAGGGCTTTACATCCAAGCCATGCTCTGTGCATGCATCATTCTTCAAAATTTTTTAAATGTGACAACAATGTAGAAAAGAATTCTGTAATAGGAATTCTAGAATAAAATCATTCTGTTCCACACTGTGAGAAAGAACAAGATCATTAGTGTTTTGCAGAAGGGGACGGTCTTTTCGCGATCTGGTGACCAATGGCTCGAGTGCCCACAGAGAGGTCCCTGCATGCCATAGGTTCGCCATCACTGTCCTAAGAGTACAAGAAGTCTCCCAAACATGATTACCTAAGCCATTGCCATGCTTGCCAAACAGGTAAATATAAGATCTCAGTGATGACGGTTTTGTTGGGTTGAGAGGAATGAGAATTTTAATTTTATTAAGGAACATGCTAGCCACTATTTCTATTATGCTTCTAATCATCCTAACTGTATTGTATATGGTGATGCGTCTTGCTTGTTTCATCATTACACAGTTCTGTTATTCTCGAACACTGTTTGAGCAACGAATATATATATTTTATGGTGCCACTGTGTGTTATCTGGCTTGGGGGATGCTTCAGGGACAACTCGAGATGTGAAGGCCCAGAATTTAACAAGAAAAATTTGGACTCCCCCCCCCCGGGGGGGGAACATTTCCCCCCCAAAATTTTTGCCCCTGCCTTCACATCTCTATTATTTATTTAATATATTTATTTACCACCCATCATCCAAAAGGCTCCCTGGGTGGTTCTCTAGGGACCACTACCCATAAATTAATTCTTGAAGCCTGTAACACTCAGCTGGGCTGTATAAATCTGTTGCTGCATGGGGTCGATCCACATGGCAGTGGTTTTCTCTCTTGGTTAGACACACCTGTTCAGGTAAGGGAAACCAGCTAGTCAGATGGAGCGAGAATGATTCGTCTGCTTTGCCCCAACCCCCAGATGTGTTGGGACTCCCAACTGCCAGCATCCCCCCCAGTCAGCAACACATCTGAAGGGGGTCAGGTTGGGGAAGGCTTCTGTAGTATCTCAGGCAGAAAAAGGTATCTCTGGTCATCTGCCACATCAGGGGAGGGCGATACGCGGGCATGTGGCCCCTGCCAGCGGCACCAAATTGGCTGTTGAAATCTGGCAGCACAGTAGTGGTGGGGAAAGGCTGTGATTTCACTGTTCAGCTTCTCCAGGTGGCGGGGCTGAGAAAGACCCCTAGACACGAGGCTGCGGAGAGCTGCTTGCCAGTCAGAGGAGGAGGCACTAGGCTAGATGGACCAATGGCAGTGGAAAGCAGCAGATGCTGAGGGTTCACAGCTCAGATGTAAAGCTGATGGTTCCAGGTTTGATCCCCAACAGAACCAGTGTGGCGTAGTGGTTAGAGTGTTGAACTGGGACTCGGGAGACCCGGGTTCTAGTCCCCACTCGGCCATGAAGCTCACTGGGTGACTTTGGGCCAGTCACTGACTCTCAGCCTGACCTACCTCACATGGTTGTTGTGACGATGAAATGGAGAGGACCACGGAAGCCACCTTGGGTTTCTTGCAGCAAAAAAGGCAGGATATAAATATAATAAATAAAATAAAACCACATGTAAACAAGTGTAATTCCCAGCTGGAGGCTGGGAACCTTATGCAAATGTACATAATTCCTCTGATGGCTCTGGGCCACCTCAGAATCTCCTGCAAATGTGCATAGTTTTCTTTGATGGCTCTGTGAGGACTCAGAGTCTCCCATGTATTCACATGCAAATGTTCCCCAAGCACTCTAGTCATGATCAGGAGTTCACCCCCCTGACACCTAGGAGCCACCCCTCCCCTGCCTAGCCCAGATGAAATTCATCCTGATTGGCCAAAGACAGCCGGGCCACTGAAAGGAGGGGGCGGATCTATACTGCCAGCCTTGGCTTTTGGGTTTTGTTGCTGCATGGACGTGAAGGAGCAGGCCCTAAGGAGACCAACCCCCCAGGCAAAGAGTAAGTGCCTGGGTGTTTATATAGTAAAGGAACTAGTTTTGTTTTGTAGCTCTACTTGTGTATACCAAAGTGTCTCCCCACCTTCCCCCCCTCCCTCATTTCCCACCTTTTATTGTAATCGGTTTACCTTTAATAAACTTTCCTGGTTCTACCCCACACAGGTGTGTGTAGTTCCTCTGTGGTTCAGTGCTCAAATCCAGTGTATAGGCTAAGGGCAAAGCACTGAGAAAATCAGTGTCTCAGGACTGCAGGGTCAAGGCTGGCAGTTTGGCACCTTTGATCTCTCATCTTGAGATAAAGGACTGGTTGCAGTCCTTCACAAAAATAAACATCCGAGGCCCTGGCCGCTAGTCAAAGCAGGCTAGATGGACCGGTGGTCTGACTCAGCAGAAGGCAGCTCCGTACGTTCAACCCTGAAGATTACAACAGGGCTCTTTATGTAACTTTGGAAGTCTAAAGTGAATGAACCACAGCGCAGGGGTGCTGAAACTCTTTCAGCCCACGGGCCAAATTCCATTTTGGAGAAGATCTCGGGGGCCGCATTCCAGCGGTGGGCGGGGTCAAAGGCAAAAGGGGCGGGGGCCCAAATACCGCCATACTGTAGTTCAGTGTTCTCCAGCCTTGGGTCCCCAGATGTTTTTGGCCTACAACTCCCAGCATGCCCCAGCCAGGTATGCTCATGAACATTTTACCTGCTTCTGCTTGTGGGGAAAGCTGGCAGTGGCAGAATGTTGACAAATGGTGCAGCTCGTGCGATGGGAGTGAAAGGTGAGGAAAACACGGAAGAGTTGGATGGGATCAGAGCTGACCCAACCTTTGCCAAAAACCCTTCGGGGAGTAAAGGGAGTGGTGGTCTAGAGAGCCTATTTGGAGAAGGAAAGCCGCCAGAGGGGAAAGGATTAAGCGTCCCCTTCCCCTGTTCCTTCTGCTCCCAAACTGTCATTTTCCGGAGCTGGTTTTGGATGGGGGGGGAAATAAAAGGCTGTCAGTGGGATGTTACTTACACACATCTGTGTGCAATGCCTCATTTGGCCCTAAGCCAGTGTTCTCCGACCTTGGGCCCCCAGATGTTTTTGGCCTACAACTCCCAGCATGCCCCAGCCAGCATAGCTGGCTGGGGCATGCTGGGAGTTGTAGGCCAAAAACATCTGGGGACCCAAGGCTGGAGAACAATGCTGTAGTTTAACGCTCTTCCTGCCTGTAACTAAGCCTTACAAGAGGAATTTCCTTTTCGAATGGGGAAAAAACCCATGCAAAAGCTGGGAAACCACCAGATGAACAGGGGTCAGAGAAAGGGCATGGACAGATTAGGACACCGGGCAGGCCAGACTTGGCCCAAGGGCCTGATGTTCCACACCCCTACCATTTTGCCCAGTGGGAGAGCACATACTTTGCATGCAGCATATCCTAGTCCAACCGTGGGTAATCTAAGGTAGCACATCCCTCACATAAGAAGAGCCCTGATGCTGGATCAGACCAAGGGTCCACTTAGTCCAGCATTCTGTTTGTTTATTTATTTATTTATTTGTTGCATTTATGAATCGCCCATCTGGCCAGTAAACCGGCCACTCTGGGCGATGTACAACATGATAAAATATAAAATACATTTAAAACAGTATAAAATTTTAAAATCTTAGCCCACCCCATATTCCCGCCTGAACAGCCATATTTTTAGTGAGCGGCGGAAGCTCAGCAGAGAGGGGGCATGGCAGAGGTCACTCGGGAGAGAGTTCCACAGTATGGAGGCCACCACAGAAAAGGCCCTCTTCCTAGTCCCCACCAGTCTAGCTGCTCTGGCTGAAGGGACAAGGAGAAGGCCGTCTGTGGCAGATCTTGTTGAGCGGCCTACTTGGTGTTGCTGGAGACACTCCTTGAGATAAACTGGACTGGAGCCATATAGGGTTTTAAAGGTCAGAACCAACACCTTGAATTCAGCTCGGCAAGCAACTGGTAGCCAGTGCAGCTCCTTGAGCACTGGAGTGCTGTGATCACGCCGGCGGCTGCCTTTAACCAGGTGAGCCGCCGCGTTCTGTACCCGCTGTTCACACAGTGGCCCACCAGCTGCCCACGGGAAACCCACAAGCAAGGCAGGAGTGCAACAGCACCCTCCCGCCCATGTTCCCCAGCAACTGGTGCACATAGGCATCCTGCCTCTGATCCTGGAGGTAGCACAGAGCCATCAGGACTAGTAGCCATTATAGCCTTCTCCTCCAGGAATTTGTCCAATCACGTTTTAAAGTTATCCGAATTGGCGACCATCACGACATCTTGAGGAATGAATTCCATCGTTTAACTATGGAACACTGAGACACCAGAAAGCAGCTGCCCATCCAAATCGACAACCCTGGGCCAAATGGGCCACCATTCTGACTCGATGCAAGACAGGTTCAGACGTTCCGCACTGAGCACACGGTGCCCCGGTGTTCACATCTCACTGCCCTTTCCCGAAGCCCTTTCCCGATGGTCGTTTGGACTACCTTCTCCCTCCACGCTAGGAAAGTGGACACAAAAACGACACAGCGGCCAAATACCCCTTTATGCAGCTCGTTGCTGCAAGAACTCTCCCAGAAATCACACTCCCAAAAAAAAGAAAAAGAAAAGACGAAAGCCTTTCCCCCCTGTTACTTTCCCTTCTGGGAAACGTCTTAAACAAACAAAACAGGGAGGCGTGTTGAAGTCACACTGGCTTAAAAGAAAAGATACAAGCAGAAGTTTTCGAATGACCCAGCCATTATCAGGAATTTTCACGGGATGAAAAAACAAAACAATTCCCAAAACAACCCCCCCCCCCAAACAAACAAACAGTCTTGCTTCCTAAACAAGGAGTGACCCACTTTCGCCTCTCCGGCCCCCCGAAGCCGTGTGGAGAAGGCTCCTGCCCCGCAGACGTTACGGCCCCCCGTTTGAAGTCCCGGCTGTCGGGAGATGGTCAGTTTACGTCTCCCGATCCTAGGACAGGAAAAGGATGCACTCTCAGCAGCCCGTGTGCTCCGCCGAGATAAGCACAAAGAGTTCTGTCCTGGGAGCCTTATCGGCTTTTCCGGCAACTCTCCAGTACAGACACCACACCAAGACCGGCAAGTCAAACTTTTGCTCATTCGAACAAGGCGGGGTGGGGGGAGACCACACCAGTCAAAAGTAAATAATTCTCTTTCTTTTTTTTAAAAAAAGAGAGTAGACTTTGCAGTTTCTCAGCACGCTCTGCATGGAGAGAGGAGACTGCCTTCCCCCACCCCACTGGGGGCCCAAACCACCACTTCGTCGAGCAGCTGCCCTCCCCCGAAAGACCTGGTTCCCACGTACAGCATCAATCGCTCGATCTCACGTCACTCGGTTGCTCAAGACTTGCGCTCGATTCAGGCGCCGGTGCTCAGTGTAATGCCTTTTCTGCAGGGGTGACTCGGATGTTCGCATGCCCAGCCCCACACGACTAGCACCTTGCTAGAGCTGGGTGACCACGTAGGCCACGGATGGGGGACCTCTGGCGCGGGAAGGACGGATTTCGTTAAACCCGTTCTGTCTCTGTCTCGCGGATTGTCAGGCGTCCTTCGTTCTGTTGCCTGCTCATTGACGGAATCGGATTCTTTTGGAGGGATGCATGAGGATTTTGTTCCTGTTTGCAAATGTACATTTGTGCAAATTCCACACACACACACACACACACACACACACCGGTAAAAGACAAAAACAAAACAAACCACGGTCCGCAAATCCACGAAATCCACACAACTTGGAAAAAGCTGGTCGGCAGCGGAATCCGCAGGTCAGGTTCGTAGAAATCTGAACTCATTTCAATCCGTCGCAGATTCCTCCGACACCCCTAGCTCTGGCCCGCCTCAGCTTCCTCCGGGGGGGGGGGGCTCTGAGATATGCAGGCCCCTGAGCCACGGAAGGCCTTAAACAGTGAGAACGGGCCCAGAAGCAAAGTGGCAAGTGGCGTAAGCGCCGATCATGCCAGGGAACATACACAGCCTGCGCTTCTGGCTTGGGATGGGCTTAGAACAGCCTTCCCCAACTGACCACCAGCCGGGCTGAATGGCAAGAAAGAAACAGGCCATGCCGTTCTTGAGAAAGCTTCTCTCTCCAACAGAATGATTAGTTGATAATTAATCATTCATCACTTATCATTTGCCGCAGACAAATCCTTCGCTGCCACCCCTCGACTTGGGACCTCCCATTCTTGGAATCGTTTATTTCTGTGATGCCCTGCACCCGAAAAATGCTCAGAAGCCCAACTCAAAGGGCAACGGCTTGGCCTCCCTACAGCAGTTCCACAGTGACATGCAGAGTCGGGGGAAAGGAAAAAGACATGTGCTTGTCTAAAATTAACACACAGGACACGCCCGGCCCTCCCCAAGTTCTATCAGCGTGTATTTTTAGATAGGAACCACACACTGGCTCCAGCGGCTCTGGGAAGGGAAGGGTATCCTACAGATACCAGAGACCTGCAGCCAAAGATCTGGGCGATCCTTTCAAATGGGTGCACGGAGCCGAGGTCTCTTCACCTCTCTGCACCGCTGCCCATCGAAAGCATGAAGCCCCTTCCGCCCCCCAAGCCCTACGCGAGCAGCCTCCAAGCCTCCTGGCTTTTGCTCTTCCTCAACCTGGCGCCTTCTAGATGTGTTGGGACTGCAACCACCTAGGCTGACCTAGGTTGGGCCCACAGCTACACTGTCTCACATGCCGCTTGCCACCCAACAAGACAAGCCCAGGCCAGCAGGCTGAACAGAGGGAGACGAGAGGGGAGGCAGGGCCATTCCACCGGCCCTGCTGAAGGACGACTTCATTTTTCCCCCCTCTTCCCCTCCCATCTGTCTTTCTTTGCGGACCACAGTCTTTTTAGACTGTAAACCTGAGGGCTGATTGTATGACTGGCTGCTCCGGAAGCTTTTTTGGCTGAGGAGCGGGATAAAAAGACTTCACATAAATAAGACCCGTTTGTGCCTAGAACCTGTTCTTCTCTCAGACAAAACAACCTTTCATTTCCTTGCGCTGATTTAACTCCCCCCACACACACATATTAACTAGGGAGGGACCACAGCTTAGCAGCAGAGCACATGCTTTGGCTGCAGAACCACCCAGGATAATCACCAGCATCTCCCATACCCAGTTAAATGGATCTCGGATAGCAGGACTGGGAAAATCTTTGATTATCCCACTGTCTGATTCAATTTATTTATTTATTATATTTATACCCCACCTTTTTTCCTGCAAGGAACCCAAGGTGGCTTACATAATCCTCCTCCTTCTCCTCTCCATTTTATTCTCACAACAACCCTGTGAGGTAGGTTAGGCTGAGAGTCATACCTTGGATTGCAAGCTTAATTCGTTCCGGAGCCGTGCTTGTAATCCAAAACACTCTGATATCAAAGCGAGTCTCTGGCGGGCATGAGCGGGGCCGATTTCGGCCCGCTACGCTCGCTCGAGGTGAGCGGTTATATCCCTACACTACTTCTATTGCAAGACGTCGCTTGTTTATCAAGTCAAAATGTATATAAAAAATTTGCTTGTCTTGCAAAACGCTCTCAAACCAAGTTACTTGCAATCCAAGGTATTACTGTAGAGGCAGCTTGGTATATTCATCAAGACTGTTCCTTTCCCACTCAATCACAGAATATTTGTGGGCATTCTGTGACATCACAGCAGTACAACCAATAGCTAGGCAGGCTCACCAACAGACCTCCACGAGCGGACATAAACAAAAAGGCTAAAGCTGGAGGTTGCCTGTTTATGAGCTTGCCCAGCCGATGTCTATAAGCCACATATAATATACACTCAGTTAACAGCCTATTCTTATGCATGAGTACTTGAACGTAAGTTCCAGTGAGTTCAATGGGGCTTACTCTCCCATCAGTGCGCATCGGATCACAGCGTGAAAGAGTGAGCTGAAGCTGCCTTTCTGTACACTGGCACAAGCATTAATGCAGTGTTCTCCAAGCGAGGGGCCCCAGATGTTTTTGGCATGCTGGGAATTGTAGGCCAAAAACATCTGGGGACCCACGGTTGGAGAACACTGCATTAAGGCAAGCTGTTACTGTGTGGGAACAAGAGCCTCTGAGGACCGCACCTCTGAAAAATGAGAGAACACGAGGTCTTCCCTGCAAGCGATCAAAGAGGAAGAATGCTGGACCGCACATTCCATTTTCTGCAGTAAATCCGGCGCATGTATGTTTACTTATAGATATTGGGAGGACAGGAAAAGTTTGGAACATCAGCCAAGAAAAGTGCTCCGTAGAGGAGCCAGCCAGTTTTAAAAGACATTCCCCGTAAGCAGGAGCTAGCAAAGCATTTGTCTCTGGAGAACAGTAAAAAAACCAAAACCCACACATAGGGGGTGAAACAGGCCAGTGCGGGCAGAACGCACATACCTGTTATGTGTGTTTGAGAGAGAGAGAGAGAGAGAGAGAGAGAGAGATGAGAATGAGAATGAGAATGAGAGTGCATTCCTTTTGCTGAAGGAGTACAACATTTTTGACACCAGCAACGCCAAGGAACAGCAGACTGCGTTCCACCATTTTCGGAAGGAATCCGTTTTGCCACAATTTTATTTATTTATCAAATGTATATCCCACCCAACAGGCAGATGTAAGCCACCCCAAGGACAAACACCCCCCCAATAACCAAAACAATACAACTAGGGGAATTGCAAGGCACTTTAAAAAGTTTCAGGGACAGAGGACACACATCTGCATATGCTAATTTATATCTACTGATGCAAATTTAGAAATAATTATTTATTAACATTTCACAGGAGGCAAAGCCAGTCAATTAATTTCATAGATTTCATAGATCATAGAGTTAGAAGGAGCCTACAAGTCCAACCCCTTGCTCAATGCAGGAAACTAGAGGAGGGGTCTCCCGTCCAAGTAATAACCAGGCCTGACCCTGCTTAGCTTTCCACACTCAGACAAGCTGAGCCAGCGTGAGCCACAGGCCTGTATGATCTATCAGAATGTCTTGAACTGCAAACAGAGAAATGCTCCCGACAATAGGGCTAGTTTTCTTTTACTCAGTAACAACCAAGGTGAAAATGTGCACAGCTGAAGACATCAACAAGTTGATTTTTTAAAACCTGTTGTTGCAGGCCCTGAGCCCCAGGGACCTGGCAAGTTGAAGCTAAAAATAAATAAATCTGATGAGATGTATATAAGACCTCAGATAATGCAGACTGATCAAGATAAAAATCCACCAACACTTTGTGGCCACATTTGATATTATGAATAGCAATGTATTGTTGGTGTATTTTTATTTTGGGTTTTTTGGTTTTGTCACTGCGAACAGCTCTGAGCATAAATGTATATGAAAAAGTGGCATACAAATAAAGTGATTAATTGAGGGATCGTGGCCATACTATATATTCTTGCATATGAAAGACATGACACCTACTGTGATAAATGCATAAAAGCAAGCATGAGAAATGGCAGTGAATTGAATTAGCACAATGAATTGTGCTATTGAATTAGCACAATTGAATTAGCACAATGAATTGAATTGAATTAGCACAGAGGTGTCAAACCTCTTTCAGCCTGAGGGCCGCATTCAATTTTGGAAAAGCTCTTGGGGCCACATTTCAGAGGTAGGGAGTGGGGCCAGAGACAAAACCGGGCCAAAGGCAAAAGAGACAGGTCCAAAATTACTAACTGATTTTAGCTTAAAGCTCTTCCTGCCAGTGATGGGCACCCATTTGGAGGGCTTTAAAAGGGGATTGGACAGATTCATGGAGGAGAAGGCTATCAATGGCTACTAGTCCTGATGGCTATATGCTACCTCCAGGATCAGAGGCAGTATGCCCATGTACGCCAGTTGCTAGGGTGCTGTTGCACTCCTGTCCTGCTTGTGCATTTCCTGTGGGCAGCTGGTCAGCCACTGTGTGAACAGAATGCTGGACTAGATGGACCCTGGGTCCGATCCAGCACGGCTGCTCTTCTTATGTTCTTAATTAAACCTTAGGAGAGGAATCTGAACCTTTTCAAATTTGAAAAAAACGGCACAAAGGTCGGGAAACCACCAAATCATTGGTGGTTGGGAGGAAAGAGGCGTGGCCCTCTGGGGACCTCAGGCAGGCTGGATTTGGTCTATGTGGCTGAGGTTCAACACCCCTGCATTAGCACAAGGCCGGAACATGGCAGATAGAGAGATATCTATCGTTAAATAATTGGGAGTCAGAAACCTTTGCTGATGTACTGCAAATCACTGAGAGCAGCCTTCCCTAACCTGGTGCCCTCCGGAGGTTTTGGACAAGAACTCCCAGAATTCCTGACTGTTGGCCGGGCTGGCAAGGTCTGGAGGGAGTTGGAAGTACACAAAGTCTGGAGGACACCAAGTTGAGGAAGGCGGACCCAGAGGATCTGCTGACTAGATCCTGATTTAGCTTCTGCCCACCCCATCACAGGTCACACGCCTGGTTCATGCGGTGCAACAGAGAGGCCCTGCGGGCACGGCCAGGGCCCCACGCGGAAAAAAGAAGCACACGTCCCAGAATCCTCTGTCGCACGCGGAGATTCCACGGTGGATTATCTGGGGTTCTCACGCAGCAACAATGCGGAAGCCGCCCCTAAAGGCGGAACATTTGGAAGGGGAGAAAGAATCCAGTTTAGAAAATAACCACTGGGTGGAAGCAGCTTCCGTTCGAACAGCGCCAGGCTGTATACGTCAGCATGAGAGGGGAAGAAAGGGATTTTGGATTGGCTCTCTCTCTGACTCAGGAAGCCGAGGTCAAAGAGCAAGGGAAGGAGTGGAGTTCGCCTGGGCAAATCGGTTGTCGCTTGTAAAATGAAGTAGCAGCTCTAGGTCTGACAGTTTGTACTTAATGCATCATTGGGGCTGTGGACTCCCTGACATGTATTCATTACAGCTCAGGCTCCCCTGGTCAACCCCCTTCCTGGTGGCAAAGTAATTTTCTCTCCCTCCCTCCTCCTTTTTTGGAGGGGGTAAAGAAAAAGAGAGAGAGAGCCCGGCGTTTTATACTTCAACAGAAGTCAAAGGGATGTGGCACTGTAGCAAATTGCGATGGATTTTCTCCCAGGGTGCCAACCGTGGCTCACGCTCTTATCTTATTGTTTTAAATGCAACTGACATCTCCCGATTGGATTCCGGGGCCTGGGCAAAAGCAGCTGGGTTTTCAAAGATCCCGCTGGCAGCCTCGACCCTTTGGCCGTACAGCAGCCTCTGAGGAATGGTTGGTCCAATAAAGAAATAAATAAACGGCTCCACAAGTAAAGGTAGTAAGAGGGGCTGGTGTGGTGCAAAGTGGATCATGTTTGGACCAAGGACGTCTGGCGTGAAAACTCTGGAGACTGCAGGGCAGCCCTTGGGTGCACGGCCTTTTTTATCAGCCTCATGGGGTGGTTTGGGGGGATAACCCCATGGAAACATCCCTCACCCCACTGGAGAGGAAGGCCCTCTGCCGGGTTGCCAGGCCCCTAACCCCCAAAGGCAGGGGCACCCCAGAGAAGGCCTCCAAAGAAGGTCTTGCGTCAGATGAAAAGGACGGTGTGTCCACAAAAGCTTGCAGTCAGGACAAATTGGTTAGCCTTTAAGGCGCCACATGACTCTGGTTGTTTTTTTTTGCTGCAACGGACTAACATGGCAACCCCTCTGGAAATCGCAGAAGAACTTGACATTGTGGAAGGTTCATACAGAGCAGGCAAGTCCTGCAGTGAGTGGGTGTCTGTGCACTACGGTGGTGCGCTCAGAGTTACGCCAACCTTGCTTGGTCAGCGTTACCGTTGCTTTCCCCGAGTGTTTTGCCCTGAGAGGGTGTTTTGCACGGGTTCATGGCCGAGGCGAGATTGGAACCGCAGACTTCCCCGCTCACAGGTCCCCCTCTTAGTCGCTACACCACGCCAGGGTGCTCTGGCCCGCAAGCTCTTCTCCAGGAAAATGCCAGCGCAAGCAAGGGGTTGCACAAAACCCCAGGGAGTGCCAGGCAGCTCATCGCCTCCTGTGCGTCAGGAGATCCGGGTGGCGGCGGCGGCGCGTTAATGCCCCATAATTTATGGGGCCAGCCATGCCTATATGTCCCTCCCCCCACCCCTCAGAATCACTGCCCGGAATTTCTTAAACAGAGGGCACAGTACTCTGCCTCTTGACTAAATTGTTGGAAATACAAGACTCACATTAATCATTTGGGGGGGGGCACACCCTCCAGCTCTCTTTCGCTGTCAGTCATTTTTGGCAGAGTTGCATTCTCCTCCCCCCAACACACACACACACACACACACACTGGCACCTTGGCACGAAGGAGGATGCCTGTCCTGGATAATGGGGTTTCTGTTCCTTCAGGAGAAATGCTGCCCCCCTCTCTTCCAGCTCTGGCGCTGGAGGAGGGGGCAGGCAGTCGGTTGCAAGGCACTTGGCTTGGGGCTCAAAAATAAAAAAAAGCCGCCTAGCTTGTCAGCCTGGGATTTATATTGTCATAGTTCACTAGGGAGAGATAATCGAGAAGGCTTTGATGTTTGAAACTGGGCTTGTTTGCTTTGCGCTGTGAACATTTTAGTAAGCAAATGGTCGAAACCTGGTGGAAGGTGGGGGACCCTGAATGGATAGTGAAGCTGGCTGACAGGTGGAGCAGGAGTAACACCACCACCACCACCCGCCCAGCGATGCGGAAAGGAAATACACCCACTGATGTGCTGGAGCTGAGAGAGACCCTGCCCCAAACAGCTTACAATCTAAACGTTGACCGTGGCAGCGTGAGAGGGAGAAGAAATGGACGTGAGCATAAATAGTTGGGCTTTTATTCTAGCTAGGGATGACGGAAGGCCAAAGACCTACACCAGTGTTCGCCAACCCTGGGTCCCCAGATATTTTTGGCCTACAACTCCCAGCATGCATGCTGGGAGTTGTAGGCCAAGAACATCTGGGGACCCAAGGTTGGAGAACACTGACCTACACAGAAGAGCAATCGTGGGGGATCTCATAGAATCATAGAAAAAATTCTGTTGGAAACATCTTTTTCCCTGGCCCAGCCCATGCCTTGGACTAGCTTGCTTTTTCCCCACCTTAAGAATCGCCCGGCTGGATCAGACAGAGGCTCCTTCTAGCCCACTCTCCTGTTTCCAGCAGGGGGCCAGCCGGGTGCTTCTGTAAGGTCAGGAGAAAGGGCCAACGGCAACAGCCCTCCCTTTTCCTTTGACCCTAGCAGCTGGCTACAAGAGGTATACTTCCTCTGCATGGGGAGGTTTTGTTTTGCGTTGGCATGACAAAAGAGCATTTGGTAACACCTATCCTGCATGAAATGAATCCGATCGTTTGTAAAGCGGTTTGAGCTAGCATCAACTGCCACAAAAAGTGAGGGTGGCGGCAGCAGGAGAAAATGGCCAAGTCTACAAGCAGCAGCGGTGGAGGCCAGCTAGTCTCACATGCACACACACCTACCTTGCTGGTTTACTTGCTACTCGCAAGTGGCCCTTGCTATTCCCAAGGGTGTGCTAATAGCATTGAGACAGGGGTGGGCAACACACGATCCACACCAGCCTCTCTCTGGTGTGACCCTCTCTGCTGCACAGGTGAAATCTGCATCGGTGGCCAACTCCCCCCCCCCCCCCGGTTTGCTGCCAAATTTCAGCAGCAAACCACTACCGAGGGTTCGGAGAGCGGCGACCAGAGGGAGGGCCTTCTCTGTGGTAGCTCCCCAGCTCTGGAACAAGCTCCCCCCTGAGGCCCGCCTGGTGCCAACTCTACAGTCCTTTCGGTGCCAAGTTAAGACTGCCCTCTATGCTGAGGCTTTTAACAACTCTACATAGTGCATGGTGGGGTGGTTATTTTTAATTGCATTAATTTGTTTTAGCTTTTTGTGTCATTTTATACTTGGTTTAAAATGTTTTTGTGTATATTTTATATTGTATTATGTCTTTTATTGATTGTTGTAAACCGCCCAGAGAGCTTCGGCTATTGGACGGTATATAAATTATATATATATATATATATATATATATATGTTTTGCCGCTGCCAAATTTGGCTGCGGCAGGAGTGCAGCCCGCACGGAGGGGGAGTGGCCCCAGGCTCAGCAAGTTGCCCACCCGTGTCCTAGGGTGTTGGTCTCCTTAGCAACTGGTATTTTATTTTATTTATTTATTTATTTATTATATTTATGAATCGCCCATCTGGCCAGACATCCGGCCACTCTGAGCGATGTACAATCCAATAAAATACAAGGGGGGGGGGGCACACACACACAGTATAAAACACAATTAAAAACAGTACAAAACTTAAAAATCCTAAACCACCCCATATTCCCGCCTGAAAAGCCACGTTTTTAATGCACGGCGGAAGCTAATCAAGGAAGGGGCATGGCGGAGGTCACTGGGGAGAGAGTTCCATAAATTGGGGGGCTGCCACAGAAAAGGCCCTCCTCCTAGTCCCCACCAGCCTGGTTTCTCTGGCTGATGGGACAGGGAGAAGGCCTGTCCGTGGCAGATCTTGTTGAGCGGCCTACTTGATGTTGCTGGAAGTGCTCCTTGAGATAAACTGGACTGGAGCCGTATAGGGTTTTAAAGGTAAACGCCAACACCTTGAATTCGGCTCGACAAGCAACTGGTAGCCAGTGCGACTCTTTGAGCACTGGAGCGATGTGATCACGCCGGCAGCAGCCTTTAACCAGGCGAGCTGCTGCATTCTGTACCAGCTGCAACTTCCGAACCGTCTTCCAGGGTAACCCCACGTAGAGCGCATTACAGTAGTCTAGGCGAGAGGAGACCAAGGCATTTAAAGGTGCAGCGCTATGCAAGTTGAGACAGAAAAAAGGCCTACAACTCCCAGCATGCCCTAGCCAACTCTGCTTAGTGATACATGGGAAGGTTCAATGAGCCCCCACGGTTACGGGCCTCTCCTCCCTTTGATGTTTAGGGGGCTGTTTCTGGTTTACCCAGTGGTAAGAGAGTGCATTTGGCACATGCTCAGAGATGCTTAATGGGATGTCTGAAAAGAGGCGCAGCTGTTCAGATTCAGCCCTGGAGACACCTCAGGGCAGCCTTTCCCCGACTTGGTGCCCTCCCAGATGTATTGGGCTACAACTCCCATTATCTCCAGCCAACGTGGCCACTGGGATGATGGGCATTGTAGTCCAACACATCTGGGAGGGCACCAGGTTGGGAGGTGGTGGTCCTGGGGGAACAAGGATGACAGCCACCCTTGACTGCCTTCGCCGCCGAGGCTTCTGCCACAGCTTCACAATTTTTCACATCCCGACTGTGCTGCAAAAAGCAAAGGCAGCAAAATTGAAAGAAGAAGGAAAAAAAGGGAGCACGAAAAGCTAGAGAGAGAAGGGGAAACGGTGAGGGGAAAAATACCAGGGAATCCAGGTTTCAGCCAAAGTATAGTTAAAAAATGACTTAAGGTTTGTTTTTTTGATATATGAATTTGTGGGGAAACCATTTATCAACACGGCTGTTTACCTCCGTGGCGGAGTCCCTCAAGCCGAAGAGCCGTGTCATTCCCCTTTGACTGATTAATTAGCCAATCAGGGGACATTTTTCACTGTGAGGCATGATGGGTTATCCCAGCTAATGTCTGGTCTCTAATGGCGACACATTAAAGCCAACTCGGCTCTTTTAGCCTATCGAAGTGACCGAACGGGAAGGCGAGATGATAAATCAAAAGCAAACTTCCCTGCCCCCATCGGTTTTGCGTTGGGCCCTAACAAAACCCCCAAGGAACGAACGGCTCGAGGTGAGATTCTTCACCAATGAAGGGACTGGGCCGGGGCGGGGGGGGCAGCGAGCAGGAGATAAAAAGAGAGAAAACTGCAAATTCTAAGATGGCTCCACATCTGATTCTGTGCAAGCAATACATGTGTCCTCTCCTGGTTAACAGAATACCGACGTCGGAGGCAATGGCGCATCAGCATTTGGCTCCGCGTCCTTTTATCGGGAACTCCAGAAGCACTTGCGACGTGTCCCGGGAGGGCTCCCAATTTTACCCCTCCCCGACCCTTCGAAATAGGCACCAGGGGTGAACTTAAATGGCTGCGAGCTTTGACGGGTACCGCGGCTGGGATGCCACGCTACCACATAGGCCGGAGCTGTCCAAAGTGAGGCACCAGACGTGTGGTCTCCCTCACACGCCCGCAGCACAGGACGGCTGGATGTGCTGTGCTGTGCTAGGCTGCGTGCGAAGGGGTGAACAAGAAGCTGCAATGGAAGACCGCCAGGAGCCCTAGTCCAACCTCCTGTGCCCGACACGACCCAGCCAGAAGCCACCAAAAGACCCACAGGTGGGACATGGAGGCAACTGGTGTCCCCCTCCCCCGACTGTTTGTCCCTAAGCCCCCAAGCCTGGAGAAACCATACGGCTGTCATGACTATTCATCACTGATAACTCTCTGCCAAGACTGCTGCTCTCACTAAGCCTCACAGCGGGCTGGTATCTGGCTTTCCTAACAGCCTTGAGAACCATTTTCTCGGTAGAAAGACTGGGGTACAAAGTAAATAAATAAACAAATACATTTTCATCTGCTGTCTCAAAGACCTATTTAACTGAAGAGAACATAAGAAGAGCCCTGCTGGATCAGACCAAGGGTCCATCTAGTCCAGCATTCTGTTCACACAGTGGCCAACCAGCTGCCCACAGGAAACCCAAAAGCAGGACAGGAGTGCAACAGCACCCTCCCGTCCATGTTCCCCAGCAACTGGTGTACATAGGCCTACTGCCTCTGATACTGGAGGCAGCATAGAGCCATCGGGAGTAGTAGCCACTGATAGTCTTCTCCTCCGTGAATTGTCCAATCCCCTTTTAAAGCCATCCAAACTGGTGTCCATCATTACGTCTTGTGGAAGTGAATTCCATAGTTTAACTCTGCGCTATGTGAAGAAGCCCTTCCTTTTATCTGTCCTGAACCTCCCACCAATCAGCTTCATGGGACGACCCCATTGGGTTCTCATATTGTGCGAGAGGGGAAAAAACTTTGCCTCCCTTAACATTATTTTTATAGTTGTCAACCTATGGCCTGATCTTTGATGCCTACTGTGCAGCCTTGCACAGGATGCGCCCATGGCAAGAGCCCCTGTCAGCCCACACCACAGTTAAATTGCTGCCTGGAAGAATGGGTCCGCCCACCCCCTGTGCAATATCAGGGATTAATCCGAGTCAGGATTCAAGGGTTTTATTAGGTCTCTGCTTCAGTGCCAGGTCGCCACCCTGGTACAGTCGATAAATATGTAAAATCCACAACTAGCCAGATTGGTCTATTAAGGACATTTCATGGAGGTATAGTAAAGCAACACCTTTATAAAGAGGCCCTTCTCCATTTAACCAAGAAAGTCAGAGCTGATGCAGCTGGTGACCAACGTACAAAACCCCACTGAGATATCTACATCCCCCAAGGCCTGTTGGAGAGTATGTACATTGACTGGGAAATTCCCTATTTACAGACAGATTACAGGCACATTCTCCATGAGACCTGATGAATGTACATATACAATGGCCGGTTCTTATGCACATTCACTGTTCAAGTTACCCTAACTAGCGATGTGAAGGCCTGGGAAAAAAATGGGGGGGGGGGGAGAACCCCTTTGTCCTGGAAAAAACAGAAAAGCACACATTTCCCCCAATTTTTCCATTTTTTCCCCTGGGCCTTCACATCTCTAACTCTAACACAGGGTAATGATGCCACAGTATCTCATAGTGGATTTATTTATTACCGCTTTCCAACAACTTTCTCAAAAGGTTCCACTTTCTCAAAAATCTGAGATCTCTTGCCCTGGGCACAAAATTAATGAAATAGTCTGCTAAGAGCTTCCAGGAACACCATCTTAAGGCTGAACACATGGCAGATGGGGCTTTTACCCAGACTAGTAGCATCTCCTCTCTCCATCCCACCCCCTTTATTTCTTCATCCCAAGCTCTTTATTTTGTAAACACCTTTTTACAGCAGCAGCAGCAGCCCCCACACTCTATTTGAGCCCCCTCGTGGTCAGGATTGTGGAAGCTGATCTGCAGAAGGCTGGCGGATGGACATAGGAAACTCCCTCAGAAGCAGCTCAGACTATTTGTGCATCTAGCCCAGGTGCAAAATAGCGGCCCAAGGGCAGGCACACACCTAGTAGAATTAAGAAACAGGGTGCCTCTGAGCGTGTGGGTCAGTCCAAGAATTTTGGGCTCAGCATCCCACACCCTGACCTTTTTGTTGTTGCTGCTGTTAAATAATTGGGAGTCAGAAACCCTTGCAGATCTACTGCAAATTATCCAGAGATCCACCGGTGGATCCTGATCTACCTTCTGCCCAGCCCTACGCCACTGAGCAGGATCATGTGGCCTTTTCATCCCACTCAGCTCTATGAAGCCCAAGGGGGAAAAAAACAAACAAAATAAAACAAACATGACTTTCTAGTCCTCATGGTATATGGCTGAATGAGCAAGGGCTAAAACCGCCAGCACTGTTTCCCCGTGCCAAATGAACGGCCTCCCCCGCTCCACGCAACTCATGCTATAACCATCAGGAAATGTGAATCAGGAGAGGAAACTTTGGAGAGGGGGGGGGGAACAGAGTTAGTAATCAGGAAATTGCCTTAAGATGAGAGCAACAGCAGCATGGAGGAAGAGAGTAATCCGAGATGACCAAATGAGGGAAGGGATCAGGCTGCTGAGTGGTCGCTGTTCCAAACAGGCCCAGGAAGGTGTTTGAAAGGAAGGCTGCTACTCACCAGGAAGCCCCAGGATCAGACAGCAAGAAGATACTTGGAAATATTGCTGACGTACCAGAGTTGTCATTCCTTACTTTAAAGAGGCCCTTCCCTAACCTGGCACCCTCCGGATGTGCTGGACTACAACTCCCATCATTGCCAGCCAGCAATGGCATGCTGGTTGTGGGATGATGGGGGTTGTAGTCCAACACACCTGCAGGGCGGCAGATTAGGAAAGGCCGCTTTAAAGTGCTCTTGCGAACGTCTGCTCCCCCCCCCCCCAAGTCAAGATAAAACCAGAACTGCGCTTAGTCAGGTCCCAATCACAGGTTTGTTCCCAAAGCCCAGTCTCTTTCAGGAACACTTTCCCCAGTGATAAGGGCCTCGTCAGGAAATACAGCTGGATAGAGGAAGGAAACACTGAGAAGAAATTAATATTATATTATATATATAGTAAGGGGGTTCCAGGAAGTTCAACCAGATAGGAACTAATGGAATGTGTTTTTCTGGCTTCCAAGCGAAGAGGTTTTAAAAGGGAGAAAGGAGACACAACACATAATGAATTCCCTACTCTGGATTGGAGAAGCGCTCTGGGCTTTGAATCAGGCCCTTGCCCGGTGGTCTCGGGAGAGCCGTCTAATGGCCAATCAATATTTTCAACGGCTTCATTGTCTCCCTGAGAAAAGTGCCGACGATTCCAATTTAGGTGTGCTTCAGACAGACGGCCATTGTTTGGAGATGGTTATATAAAATAGAAATATCAAGGACGACAGAATCAGCCCACCCCAGCCCTGTCGCTGATTAAGCTTCACTTAGCCTCACAATTTGCCTCGAAGGAAACGAGCTCAGAGCCGGAAGGAGGCCAAAACATTTGCTAGCAACCAGGCCGAAAGAAAGGGGAGGGTGGCGGGGCGCGTGGGTGTTACGGAGCATTGGGAGAGGAACAGATGTCCGGGAGAGACGTCACCGGGCTGGTTTCAACCCAGCACTAGGGGTAGAGAAGAGGAGGATAAAAAATTGCCTTGTGGGGAAAGCTGAAGAGTCAGATTCAAGAGTTAAGCCTAAGCAGCACTTGAAAAGTCAGCACTGAGCTGAAAAGAAAAGGGGGCAATTTTGTGTTCCCGGTGACTAACAATATCATCATTAACTACATTATCATCCCTCCCTTTCTTGATGAGTGCTACATGGTCCCCGCATTTATCTTCACAACAACCCTGCCAGGTAGATTAGGCTGGACGATTGAGCTTCATGGCCGAGTGGGGCTTTGAACTCAGGTCTCCCGGGTCATCCTGCTCCAGCCTTCCCCAACCTGGGACCCTCCAGATGTGTTGGACTGCCGCTCCCATCATGCCCAGCCGTCATGCTAGCTGGGAATGATGGGAGTTGCACTCCAACACATCAGGAGGGCCCCAGGTTGGGGAAGGCTGTTCTAACCCCTACACCACACTGCCTCTCGACAGGTTTACTGTAAGCAGTCGAGTGCCGTTCTTGACCTCACGGCCGCCTCCTGCGTGGCCCACGATACACACAAAACCCAAGGAAACAAATGGGGGTCCTGGAACGGGTGCGAGTGCATGATGGGGGTGGCAAGACATGGGTCGCCGGAGGTGCAGGGCAGGGCATTCCAGGAAGCCATCCTGCCCCTTCTTCCCCTGACCTGCAGCCTCGCCACGCAAGGCTATTGGCACACGGAGCAGAAGGTCTCTGGGCTCGTCCTAGTGCCAGACAACGAAGGCCGCCATTCATGTCCTGAGTTGGCTTTATTTATTTATTTGAAATATTTTTATGCCGCTCCTCAGCCAAAGAGGCTCCCAGAGAGGCTTACATATAATCAATTAAACAAGATAGTCCCTGCCCGCAGGCTTACAATCTAAAAAACGAGCTCATAGGGCAAGGGTGGGCCAAATCCTGCCCTCCTGGGGCCCCCCAGATGGCACTGCCCTTTCCCCCAATCGTTGGGTGGTTTCCTGGCTTTTATATGCTCCCCCCCCCCGCCCCATGGTTGAAATGCCTCTCCTAAGGCTTAGTGACTGACAGTAGGAGCTCCAAGCTAAACTAGGAGGGCATTTCTGACTCCTCCCCTTTTGCCTTCGGCCCCTCCCACCACTGGAATGCCACTCCTGGGAGCTTCTCCAAAATGGAGTTCGGCCCCCATGGACTGAAAGGGGCTCCCTTGTCCCCCATCCCTGCTACGGGACATGAAAAGGTAGGAGGTCCTGCGTGTCTCCCACCCACCCCCAGCTGCTTTCCGCAAGGGAGATCTTTCAGGAAGGGCGTCTGTTCCTCAGGGCCACCTGAGCACATGAGCTCCAGACCCACCTTATCCGATGGCCCCCGTTTGATAAGGGGATCGGATAGTGAGGGCTCCCTGCCCGACATCTAGTCAAACAGAGCGGCTCCTGTGCATAGATCCACCTTCCCCAATCTGGTGCCTGGATTCCCATCAGCCCCCAGCCAACACGGCCAGTGGTCGGGAATCCTGGGAGTTGTAGTCCAAAACATTTGGAGGGCAGCAGGTTGAAGAAGGCCTGGCCCAGATGGTGCGGGCGGCCCCTTAGGGAAGCAGGCTTTTCCGCTGAACTCTCTGAACAAAGCATCGCTGGTTAGGGTAAATCTTGACATGCCTGCATCCCACTGGAACTGCAAAGAGATAGCAGGATTATGTAACCTGGCCAAGCAGCTGCTGGATAAGCAGAGGAGACAATCCCTCGGCACGGGGCAGACCCTCGGAGCAGAGATCGCTGCGACGCTCAGAGGGAAGACCTGACATCCAGGGACCCAGCCTGCAGATCGTACCAGTAGTGGGACATTTCTCAGCCGATCCACCTGGGGCAAGGCCAGCTCACGTGTGCACGGACACAGCTCCGCCGAAAAAGCTGGCCGGGCGAGCCTCTGGCCGACAGCAGAACCCCAAGCACTGATGGACACCAGGACTCTTCCTATCTTGGCAGGAAGAGATACGGGGACACTCTCGGCCGGCATTTCCTGATCCTCTCAGGCACGACACTGACACGCTCCAGGATTCCAAAAGCCAGGCACTCCATTCCGTGCCAGCCTTCCACAACCCACAAGCAGCCACATCCGGAATGGTCGGAGGGCTCCGCTTCCAAGAGGCAGAGAGCACCCCTCCAGAGCCAGTCTCCCCACTCCCCCTTTGCAGACCCACACACTCGATCATGGAGGAGGAGCAGAGTTGCACGAATCACAGGCTAAAGAACGCCCAAGTCTGAGTTAATTCCCCCCCCCCCAAAGGGCGGCAGGTGGATTTCAATCAACCAAGTCTCACGCCCTCACCCCACCCCTCTGCCCACTCCAACCTAGCAAGCAGGGGCCAGAGATATCAGCTCCTCTAAATCCAGGGGGTATCATATTCCTTCTCCCCTAAACCACGGCCTTGGCCACCCCTTTGCTTCTCCAAATGAATTATTCTAGAGCCAAACCCTTTGACAGGGGTGGCTACCTAAAGGACATTGAGGAGCCTCCTAGGATGGCTGAAACCAAGGGACTATTTAGGCCAGTATCCCACAGCCATCAATGTCCAGCCACAAATTTCTGAAAAGCCCCATGAGCAGGGCCTGAAGACAAGACACCCCCCCCCACACACACGCACTGTTTCTCCTCCACCAACTGATACTTAGGGGCATACTGCCTCTGGACCTGGAGGCTCTATTTAGCCATCTTATATAAGAATGTAAGAAGAGCCATCCTGCATCAGCCCAAGGGTCCATTTAGTCCAGCATTCTGTTCACACACTGGCCACCCAGTTCCCCAGGGATCCCACAAGCAGGACATGAGTGCAACAGCACCTTCCCGCCCATGTTTCCCAGCAACTGGTGTACTTAGGCATACTGACTCTGATACTGGACATAGCCAATCAGGACTAGTAGCCATTGATAGCCTTCTCCTCCATGAATTTGTCCAATCCCCTTTTAAAGCCCTCCAAATTGGTGGCTGTCACTACATCCTGTGGAAGTGAATTCCATAGTTTGTGTGAAGAAGCCCTTCCTTTTATCTGTCCTGAATCTCCAACCAATCAGCTTCATGGGATGACCCCACTGGGTTCTAGTATTATGAGGGAGGGAGAAAAATGTCTCCCTGTCCACTTTCTCCACACCAGGCATAATTCTGTACACCTCTATCATGTCTCCCCTTATTTGCCTTTTTTCTAAGCTAAACAATCCCAGATGTTGTGCCCTTTCCTCGTAGGGGAGTTGCTCCAGCCCCTGGATCCTTTTAGCTGCCCTTTTCTGCACTTCTTCCAACTCTACAATATCCTTTTTTAAGGTGCGGTGACCAGAACTGTACACGGTATTCCAAGTGTGGCTGCACTATAGATTTGTCTAAGAGCAGTATGATATACATCAGGGTTGGGGAACCTGGAGCCCCCCAAAATGTTGCTGGGCTCCAATGCCCATCACCCCAGACCATTGGCCATGCTGACTGGCACTGTTGGGAGCTGGAGTCCATCTGGAGGGCCACAGGTTCCTGAATCTGGTTATATACTACACTGAAGCCAATTCTCCAACTGCGGGTCCTAACGTAGCCAGAACGGCACCATCTACGTGGGAGGCATGGCCGAAGCACAAGGTTTACAGAATTACAAAGAAAGCCCCCTTTAATAGATTCATAGGGGTGAACCTCCCCAAACCGCCCAATGAGGAGTGTGTGTGTCAAATGACTGTTGTGAGGGGAAACAAGTGGAAAGTTTGGGTGGGTGGAAGGAAATGGAGAATGCCCTAGAAAAGGGCATGGCTGGAATCCTGCTCAAGAGCGCTCTGCACTGCAACGTTTTGTTGCAGGTTTATCAGTCATGACTAATAAACATCGACAGATCTCTCCTCCATGAATTTGTCTAATCCCCTTTCAGGGCCAACTTGTCAACAGTGGATTTCAGGAAGTTACACGATCAACTCATGGATCAGGTCAGACATACCAGAGTTGCTGCTCTGCCTACAAACATGCTTTCTAAGAACCACCACCACCACCACCACCACCACCTACCCTATCTGCGTCCAAAAGGCTTTGGCCAAGGAGCACACACAATGCAAATTAAGCAGCAGATAAAACACAAGAGAATCCTTTAAAAAGACCTGGCCTAGATCTCCAGCCTGGCCTGTCCACTTGCAATAGTTTCCAAGGCTGATGTGTTTATCATCTTGTCATGAATGTTGCAATTAATAATCCATTCCCAATCAGAACTACGCATTCCAAAGTCCATTGTCAAGGAAATGCTACCTGCACCTCTGATAACTTACACTGTAAGTTGCTTATCTGTGACCCTCATCAGTTTGCCTGTTGTGTAATGGATGCTGGTGGAGAAAACTGCGGGTTTCATAGATTTCATAGATCATAGAGTTGGAAGGAGCCTACAAGGCTATCGAGTCCAACCCCCTGCTCAATGCAGGAAACTAGAGGAGGGGTCTCCCATCCAAGTAATAACCAGGCCTGACCCTGCTTAGCTTTCCACGCTCAGACAAGCTGAGCCAGCAAAAGAAGGGGTTGGTATTTTAGAAGCCAAGCTTGGTTTTCACTCCCAGCTTCAATGTGGATTTTACACACAGGGAAATGCCGACTCACAACATGAATGAATGCCTCCATGAGAGGACAGGATCAGACGAACCACGTACCTGGGTCTTCTTGATCTGGCGTTTCCCAAAAATGCAGGACAGGTCATCTTCACTTCGGGAAGAGAGATCCTTGCCTGGGGAGAGGGCAAAGTGAAAGAAACAATTAGTTGCAATCTTGGGAATAATAGCTAGGCCAGGACGTAGCGTATGCTCAAGACGAGGGAGGTTAAAAAAAGGTTAAAAAAAAAGTTTTCTCCACCAAGATAGACAGTAACACCCTTGTGCAGTTCCTACTCATTTCAATGGGGCTTAAGCAAAAGAAATTCCTGCTGGATTCTGCAACCTCTTCCAACCTGTATCAAGTGTGCAAATAAAATACATCTGAATATCTATACCTAGCGATCTATGATTGCTTAGCATAATTTAATCTGTATAGAAAAGGGATAAATTACTATCAGGGCTTCTATGCCCTCTACAGCATCTGCTTGGAAGTTCTTGTCAGTCCCTACTCCAGTTCCTTGAGATTCCTCAGGCTTTTCCCCATTCACTTCTAAGTTTGTCTTCTCAACCTTGAGGGCTAGAAACTTGTTTATTTACAGCCCCATCCTATGTGGGCACCTGCAACCCTCTGAACCCGGAGGATTACAGGGCATCTCATTGAGTGCGGGAAGAGCACGGTAGATAGGATTGCTGCCGTGCTCCCCTCACCCTCAAAAACATATAGATGGACGATTTTGGCTGTCTAAATAGTTTACTTCTCCTCACAAGGAGGAGAGGTAGAAGCACCGCCTGGTTTCCTTGGAAGCCGGTGGTGCCCCGCTCCTCCCCTCCCCGCCCCTGGGAATGCCCCCCACCCCATGCCGGAACCAAAGTCGGTCTTCTGGCTTTGGTTCCCAAACAGTGTAGAAAGAACCGTGCCGGCTGTGAGTTGGGGGGGGGGGTGCTCTGCGCTCGGACTCCCCACCATGACCCCGGAAGGGATTTCGAGGTCACAGTAGGGAGCCCGAATTATCCTATGCCCCGCCCCCCAGGCAAGGTCAGAGGGCCATAGGATTGCGCCCATATTCACTGTTAAGAGATACAGTATCCGTATCTACAAATCTCACCATTCAGAAACATTTTCCCCTGGGTCAGCTTTACAATAAAATAAAATGCCAAACCACCACATTAAAACGAACAATAAAGAAGACAGCATATAAAGGCAGCAGAAAAGCAGTTTCAAGAAAGAGTAGAACTGGGTAAGTAAAAAGGGGGTTTTTGCCTGGCCCCAGGAAGATGAAAAAGTAGGTGCTGGGTGGAACTCCCCAGGAGCAGCATTCCATAGCTGGGCAGCCAACAAAATCTTGCTTCCTGTAAGTGAAAGCTGAAATACTGGGCAAGGTAGAATTTGCACCCAATACTACATGCGGGTGGCATGATCACGGAACTTGCCTCACGGTTTGTAATCTAATGCCACACAGTCCCCATCAAACCCTGCCTACTTACTGGTAGCCCACTGAATATAGGCTATAACCTTTCTGGGCACGGACAACACCCCTGCTATGTCCCATACAGCAGTGTTCTCCAACCTTGGGTCCCCAGATGTTTTTGGCCTACAACTCCCAGCATGCCCCAGCCCAGATGTTTTTGGCCTACGCCGGCTGGGGCATGCTGGGAGTTGTAGGCCAAAAACATCTGGGCTGGGGCATGCTGGGAGTTGTAGGCCAAAAACATCTGGGGACCCAAGGTTGGAGAACACTGCCATACAGCATCCAGTACGATGCTGAGGCTATATAGATATGTGAATAGTAAGGCAGTAGACAGCGGTGATGTGGAGCAGAAGGTTTTCTGTAGACATTTTCCCGTTTCTAAACTTGCATTGCATAGTACCATAACTGTGCAGTTTCAAAGTTGTAACTCAAACGTCTTTCAAGATTACTTTACCTAGGAAATGTCTATAGGTCTAATGCATACCTCAGTTAGTATGTTAACAGTTTTCAGCATCTTCATTTTACTCTTAAAATTTAAAAACTTAAAGGAAACGTATACTTTTGAATTATCATGTCTTATCAACCTTGACAAGTTTTCCCAATAAAAATAATATTCAAGCTAGGTTTTGAATTTGACTATAACATTAAAAAACACAATAAATATGCTTTATTGAACTCTTTCTCCCCTCCTAAAAAAATATTTTAGCTCACATACGTTTGCTTTTGGAAAATCTTTTGAAATATTTATACGGCACGTAAAATTAACACGGCAGACCTAAAAAAAGAAATCTTTGGGGTGCAATCCTATGGCCCCCCGACCTTGTCTGAGGGGGGGGGTCATAAGGTAAGTCGGAGTCACCTGAGTGAGGCACCACCATCCGAGGAATCCAGGCGGTACCTCTGCCTCTCCTCCTCACGAGGAGGGGAGAAACGTTTAGACAGCCAAAATCAGCCATCTAAATATTTTGGAGGGCGAGGGCAGGGTGGTGGCAATCCTAGCCGCCGTGCTCCTCCCGCCTCCCACTGCATGCCTGTCATCCTCCGAGTTCGGGGGGGGGGGTGACGGGCAGCTGCATTGGACGAGGCTGCCCCTTACCAAATATAGCTCAAACATACTACTGAGCCCAAGCGATCGACCACTTTGGAAAACCCACATCAGTGATTGACAGGAGCTGAAGATCCTGGACCTGGTTTTCGGTTTCGTTTCAGCTGCCTCCTCCTTACCTTTGGCAAATTTCACATAATGAACCCGTTTCCTGGAGGTCTTGGATTTCTCCTCAAGGCTAAATGTTTTCTTTCCCTCTCTGGATGCAGCCTCTGAAACACAAACACGAGAGAGGAACGTAGGAAGCTGCCTTATACTAAGTCAGTGTTTCTCAACCTTGGGTCCCCAGATGTTTTTGGCCTACAACTCCCAGCATGCCCCAGCCAGCTACGCTGGCTGGGGCATGCTGGGAGTTGTAGGCCAAAAACATCTGGGGACCCAAGGTTGAGAAACACTGTACTAAGTCAACCCATTGGTCCATCTAGCCCAGTATCGTCGACATGGACTGGCAGCAGCAGCAGCAGCAGATCTCCAGGGTTTCAGGGAGGATTCCTTCCTCCCCTACCTGGAGATGCCGGAGGTTGAACCTGGGACCTTCTGCATGCAAGGCGTGGGTTCTACCACTCTGCTAAGGCGATCCTGTTGTATGAAGCAAATGCCTACATTGCGTGGTCGCTTCTGCAGGACTATGAGGGATGCTGATCGGGGGGGGGGGGGGGACCTTCCCCATGTTCCTTGCTTTCATGGTGCATTCCCCCTGACTGTTTCAAACAATGGGAGTTCACTCCCATCTTAATAGAGATTTCATAGATCATAGAGTTGGAAGGGGGCCTACAAGGCCATCGAGTCCAACCCCCTGCTCAATGCAGGAAACTAGAGGAGGGGTCTCCCATCCAAGTAATAACCAGGCCTGAGCCTGCTTAGCTTTCCACACTCAGACAAGCTGAGCCAGCATGAGCCACAGGCCTGTCAGTAGCAAGGTACTTAAACTTTCCATACTATTCACAAGGCCATTCTGGTAGAGATTAATTCGCTGCTCTTCCTTTGATTCACCCCCACATATGATGAAGGCACCCCTAAGCCCCAGTCTTCTGCCTCTAGCCCTGGGCTTGCCACTCAACAGGAAATTGCAGCTGAGCCCTCCAGTGAGTTTATCTGCATGATGGACAAGTTCTCTAACGTCTGTTGGTGCCATTCACGTTTTCCTATTTTAGGTGCGCACCTAAACCATCTGCAGAGTACAGGTGAAAACCAGCTGTGTAAAGGGGCCCAGTCGCTCATTTTGTGAACCTCAGAGGAGATTATGGGCCAAACCAGACAAGCTGCCAGAGATACGCTGGTGTACACATGAGGCAGGGCCTCCTCGGTGGTGGCCCCAACATCGTGGAAGTCCCTTCCAATGGCCTTACACCTGGCCTCTTAAGGTTTTATGTTTTATGCTGGTATTTGTTATTTTTTTATGAACGCTGGCTGTTTCATTACTCTATCAGTTTTCTATTATAATGCATTTTATAGTTGTAAGCTTCCTTGGGAGGGCTCCTGCCACGAAAGGCGGCCTAGAAATGTTGTAAATGAATAAATAAAGTTATGGGCCTTGAAGACATCTTGAAGGGAGGGTGCTGTTGCACTCATGTCCCACTTGTGGTCTTCCCACAGGCAGCTGGTTGGGCATCATATGAACAGAATGCTGGACTATACGGACCCTTGGTCTGATCCAACAGGGCTCCTCTTGTGTTCAATGCCACCTTTAACTGAGACCACAAGTAGCGTGCATACCCAGAACAGTTTTGGTCAAGTATTGTGTACCTTTCCATTTTAATATATTTATATTGTACCTTGTTATACATCTTGTATGCTGCTTTGTGAGGGCGTAGCCACAAATTACTTTATATATATATATATATATATATATATATATAAAACCTTCCAACACCTTTTAAAGCTTAAAAGCAGATGCAAAAAAGGCAGCAGAGTCGGGGAAAACAGTGCAAGGGGAAAGGATTAATGCCTGTCCACCTAGCCCTAGCCCATTTTAGAACCTTCCCTCCTATGGCTGGTTTAAAAAACAGTATAGGGAGATCTGACATAAATCTCCTTACTGTTCAATCGGATGTTTCCAATGGTTTTGATCTTAAACCACACTGCCTGCCACACAAGTGGCTGTAGTGCCCTCATGTGGCCAAGAGGTGGAATTTCACAACATTAAGAGCAGTTTTGGTAGTGGATAGACAGGTAGTGGATTTCCACTGGGGGGGGGGGTGCTTTGTGAGGCTTACTGCTATACCTGGGACGTCTTGTCCGTGGCAGCTGTTCAGGTCTGCCAGAAGCTGGTTGAAGTCATCCTGATGGGCAATCCAGTTGTCCTGCAAATATCACACAAACAGAAGGCTTACAACCTAAATTGTCTAAGGGTGCAGTCCTATGCAAGTTTAGACAGAAAAAAAAGGCCCACAATTCCCAGTGTGCCCCAGCACGACCCTGGAAAGATAAAAGCTCATCTCCTATAACGCAACGGATCGAAGATCTACCAACACCTTCATTATCTGAGCGAATGACATACAGATGCCACTCTTAAATGGACAAATATATGGATACTTGTTCTGCCTTTGTTGAAGCTTATGCATAATGGATACTCCTGGATGTATGTTGTTGTATCGATATTTACATTTAAGCAATTATTAATTTCAGGTTTTTTTTAAATTTAGATTTTATTTTGGTGAAATTCACAATATAAAGAAATGGTAAAAATAATCTAAACTGTGACCAGGGTAAGGGGAAAACAGAAGAGGAGGGGGAAGTGGAGAGAAAAGAACAACAAAGGATGACAATGTAATATCTGGATAATTTATTTTTGGTCCTCGGTCATGTTAGGTTTAGCCCTTCCAGGTGTTGTAAAGGCCCTTCAAGGTTCAGACACCAAACCACGGGTTTGCATTAACCAAAGTTCAGAATCCAAAGCTTGGCTGGAGCTCCCAAATGTACAGCAGGCAAACCATGATTCAGAACCACTTTTGTTTCCCGTCTGCTGAGCTTCAGAAGTTCTCTCCTCTTTCCATGGCACCATACCCTCTGGAGGCTCAAGTAGTAATTAGCGGTTGTCAGTTCAGTTCAGGTGCCACTTTAAATCATGGTTTTCAATGCTGGTTTGCCAGCTGATCGCAAACCACGATGTGTCAATTCATACATCACACCAAACCCCAGTTCCTTTATTTTAACCTTGGTTTGGTGTAATGTTTGAACTGAGCTGGTGGTGTCTTACTGCTTAGGTCACAAGCAATCTAATCTGATTGCAAGCAACAGAGACTGCAGCATTCACTCGAAAACCGAAATTTTATGCCAGACCAAAACCAAAATAGCCACTTTCTGTGACCTCCCGAAGCAAATTAAGCCCAATTGCACACCTACCGATTTTGCATAGCTGATTCCACCTCTTAAAAACTCAGGACAGGATTTGGAGCTCTGCAGAGCATTGAAAAATCACATTTCGGCACAGATTTTGCTGTTGCTTTTTGAAATCCCGAGACGGGCATGCTTGAGCTGCCGGTCTGAATGGGCAGAGGCGGGCCTCCTTTCCATTTGCTTCACTCACCTCATGGCTGACAGACGCTCCTAGGCCCAGAGTGTTGTTCTTCAACTGGACCTTGATGTGTTCCGTGTTGCCTTGCTCCTGAGCCCCAAGTCCCTAAGCAGAAACAGAAGGCAGGCTGTAAAATCAGCCCTGGCGAACCTGGTTTATTGCTGGGATGCTGCAGGTCGCCAATTTACAGTAATACCTTGGATTGCAAGTAACTTGGTCTGAGAGCGTTTTGCAAGACAAGCAACATTTTTTACAATAAATTTTGACTTGATAAACGAGCAAGGTCTTGCATAGGGATGTAACCACTCGCATCGAATGGGCCGAAATCGGCCTTGCTCGCGCCCCGCCAGAGACTCGCTTTGATAGAAGAGTGTTTTGGATTACACAAGCACGGTTCCGGAACGAATTAAGCTTGCAATCAAAGGTATTACTGTATTTATTTTGAAGAGTTATACCCTGCCTTTCGATTGAATGATTTTCCAGGTGGATTACCACCGGTTGTAATCATTTTTTTAAAACCCCAAACCTCACACATACAAATTCAAACCCAGCAGTTCTCAGTCTCCTGCTCCATGGACAGGGCAGAGGACACATCCCTTTGATTCGGTGGCCCCAGGGGCAACGGGGCGTTGGAGCAGAGTGCCCTTCCTGGCAGGGAATGGGGAAGCAAGGTCCCTGCAGCTGCTCCTTCTCTGGCCAATGGATGAACTAAGCTGGTCTCCCACTTGCAGCCTCCCAGTGGCCCTTGGTCCCCCGGCCAATGGACGGGGGCCAGTGTGTGCTTCCCATCAGCTCTGCAGTCCCAAGGCAACCCAATTTGGGGCACAATCCTACACATGCTTAGGCAGAAAAGAGTCTTACAATTCCCAGCCATCCTGGCTGTCTGGGGAATGCTGGGACTTTTTTTTCTATCTAAACATACCTAGGATTGCACCCGTAACCATTTGAAAGTGACCAGCACTATTGCAGCCAAGTCCACGTTGGGGCACATCTTTAAGGCTTATTAACCTCAACGGGATTCAGAGGTTGTCAGCTCAGGCTGTCATCGGAGGGGTTTTACTCCAAGGGAAACCATCCTTGTTTGCATGAAAAAGCAATCCATGGATCTTTCCACCAGGTCTGAGGGTTGAAAAGTCAGCCATTCTAGACTATAATAAAAAGAGCGCGGCTGGACCAGACCAAAGGGCTATCTAGTCACATCAGCCAACAGAACTCGGGAGGGCAGATTCCTTTCATAGATTCATAGATATAGAGTTGGAAGGGGCCTGCAAGGCCATCGAGTCCAACCCCCTGCCCAGGATGGGCTAAATCTAATCAAGGCAGCCTCTTCTGGGAGTGCTGTACCCAGCGATAGGTATTACTGCCTGACCTTATCACCCTTATCACCAATTTTGCAACACATTGTGTACTATTCCAGGGGCCAGGTCCAGTCAAAGCACCTCGCTGTAGATTCGAGGATAATCAGGAAGAAATTAAAGATGACATACAGTTTACTGAATACAATGATGGAATATGCAGATTACCAATAAACAAGAAAAAGAAAAGCTCACAAATGTCCCTGTGGTCGCAGGGGTTCCTAATAAGTTGCTTAGACACTTGAGTGCTCCTCATTCCAAGCGGAAACCAGAGGGCAACACCCCTTGCCATGGATTTTATAAAGTTCCTCTCTCCCCCTGTTTCAGAGGCTATCAGTAAGCCACAAGCTCACCCCACTTCCTGGGAGACAAGAGGGGCGAAGCTGCTTCAGTAAAGCAAACAGTTTCATTTCTCACAGCAAAAGCAGCCCTTATCTAAGGAATATAATTGGGAAAAACAGCTTCACGGCAATTATCTCTGGTGCTCTTCCTAACAAACTGAAGGCTATACGTAAGGCCCTGGCATGGCTCCAAGAAACTAACCTTGCTTTTGGATGCTGTGAAAGCTCACTGCACTACCTGTTGAACTTTAACAACCTCCTCACCACGCTTCCGGCAGAGCCCATCCAATACACCTTGGAGATATGCGACTCTTTGTATGGGGTGCACCCAGGCCTAGTTCCTGACCGACGAGACCAGACGCTAATGACAAGATCGTTTGCTTTGCCCTCTTCACCCGCTCCAGCTTGGGGATGCAAGCCCTTGAGGCTCCTCTTTACACAGGGGTGTCAGGCTTTGCTTCTTCAAGCAGCGGCACACCATTTCACAGAACATTGGGGTGAAGTGTTTCTCAGGCTCCGCTGCTGGGCAGCCGGTCAACAAATCTCACATGCTTTCTGTGGGGATGGCCTCCACATCGCGGGGCCTGGGGAGGAGCAAATGTCCGGATAACTGCCGGCCTCTTTGAAAGAGGTGGTGATTAGGCCACTTCTCAAAAAGCCTAACCTGGACCCGGATGATGTTAATAACTACAGGCCGGTAGCTAATATCCCATTCCTGGGCAAGGTGCTTGAGTGGGTGGTTGCTGGTCAACTCCAGGCACTCTTGGATGAAACGGACTATCTAGATCCATTTCAATCTGGATTCAGGCCTGGTTTTGGAACGGAAACTGCCTTGGTCGCCCTGTGGGATGACCTCTGCCGGGAGAGGGACAGGGGGAGTGCGACCCTGTTGATTCTCTTGGACCTCTCAGCGGCTTTCGATACCATCGACCATGGTATCCTTCTGGATAGGTTGTCTGGGTTGGGAGTTGGGAGGCACTGCGCTCCAGTGGTTCTGATCCTACTTGGGCGGTCGATTCTAGAAGGTGGTGCTGGGGGCTAATAAACTGAGACTCAATCCAGATAAGACGAAGGTACTGTTAGTGGGTGGTTCGTCTGCCTGGCTAAGTGATATTCAACCAGTTCTGGATGGAGTTGCACTCCCCCTGAAGGATTAGGTTCGTAGTTTGGGGGTGCTCTTGGATCCGCAGCTGTCACTCGAGGCACAGGTGAACTCGGTGGCACGGAGCACCTTTTATCAGCTTTAGGCTGATATACCAACTATGTCCTTATCTGGACAGAGATAGCCTAGCTACAGTTATCCATGCTCTGGTAACCTCTCGTTTGGATTACTGCAATGCGTTATACGTGGGTCTGCCTTTGAAAACGGTCCGGAAACTTCAGCTGGTCCAAAATAGGACAGCGAGATTGTTAATGGGGACTGGACGACGTGAACATATTATGCCAGTGCTTTCTCATCTCATTCCGGGCCCAATTCAAAGTGCTGGTACTAACATTCAAAGTCCTAAACGGCTTGGGGCCAGGGTATCTGAAGGATCGTCTCCTCCCATATGTACCTGCCTGGACACTAAGATCTTCTTCAGCGGTCCTTCACCGAGAGCCCCTGCCAAAGGAAGTGAGGCAGGTGGCTACCAGGAGGGCCTTTTCTGCTATGGCACCCCGTTGTGGAATGAGCTCCCCAAAGAGGCTCGCCTGGTGCCTACTTTGTATTCTTTCTGGCGCCAGGTGAAGACCTTTCTATTCTCCCAAGCATTTTAATCATCTCAATTATTTTAATCTTGTAGCTGTTTTTAACTCTGCTGCTAGCTCTGCTGTTTGTTTTTAATCTGTGGTTTTAAATTTTATATTTATTTTATACTGTATTTTACGGTTTTAACTGTTGTAAACCGCCCAGAGAGCTTCGGCTATTGGGCGGTATAAAAATGTATTAAATAAATAAATAAATAATAACTGTATGAGAAGTGTGGCGGGGTCTCACATTAGTGGCAATGGCTGGTCCAGCTGAGGAACAAAGCAGAATGGGGATCCAGAACTGCTCCCAGAAGGAGATGGATCACATCATGTGCTCATCATCGTTTCATCTCAATTTGTTCTAATTGCTCCTTTGGGCAATTGCTCCTTTTTGTGTTTGTTTATTTATTTATTGTTGTTAGTAACCTTGAACACAGAAAAGGAAAGTTTAAATTAATAATAAACTGAACACAGGAAGCTGAGCTGACTGATAGAGCTCTGTGCGATACCTTTTGTTCTTCCTCAAGCTGAATTTTCAGAGGAACAAAGCTCACACACTCTTTTGTGAGCACTGGTGAGTCTTAATAAGGAAAGTATTTTTTCTGGCCCTCAAATAAGTCTTCACAGAAGTATAAAGTCCATCAATCAGAAATAGCAATGTGGCTTTTACATTACCAGTTGACCCAGGAGGAAAGAGTCTGGAAGAGACGACTCTTCAACTTTCGATTCACCCCTTTAGTGTGTGAATAAACCAAAGGCAGAACTAAAGCTGGTTGTCATCATGGCAGAAAAATTGGTCATGCATGCATCAGACAAACAGATGCATATTCCACCTGTTAACACATGCAACATCGGAGATGACCACTGATGTGCGAGTGCCATTCAGCCACATAACAAGTTTATTTAACTATCTGATTTTTAAAATATTTATTATATTTATCGAAATTGCAGAGAGAGTCTGTGAGATGTCTTCCCTTGGAGTTTTCAAGGGAAAAGTTGGACAAGTAACCTGGCAAGGATGCTCTAGGTCATCCTTCCCCAGCCTGGTGCCCTCCAGATGTCTACAACTACAGGAGTTGTAGTCCAACAAATCTGGAAGGCACCAGGTCGGGGAAGGCTGATCGAGATGGTAGATGCAACAGTGCATGGAAGTGCAGCATTTGGGAAAGCTTCCCTGGGAGCATTTCCACCTGCCATGCCATGCTGCTGTCAGTAACACAGGAGCTCTGTCAGAAAAAAAAAGTTGACAACCCCTATCCCTTAGATACAAGTGATGTCAATTTCAGGATGCAGATTTCTCTCTCATTCAGAGTTTGGACAATCATGCCTGGGCTTAATAAGTCTTCAATTAACAATAGTTTCTCACTCTGTCCACACTGGGAAACCAAGAAGCCTTCATTTAACCATAGTTTCCTGCTCCATCCAAACTGGAAACCATGGTTACCAGCTTCAGAACAACCCAGGATATTAAACCATAGTTTGAAGTTGGCTTAATAAGGTACCTTGTTCCAAAACTGTTAAACACAGTTTCCCAGTTCTAGTGAAATAAGAAACTATGCTTAATGAAAGATTTCCTGGTTTGTTTGTCGACTCTTGCAAAGGAGCTGTGTGTGCCAGCAAAAGGCTTGTTCATATCTTGGTTTATTAAGCAGAGATATGAGCTTCCAAACATGGTCTTTACACACACACACACTCTCTCTCTCTCACTCACTCACAACAGACACAGACTCTATCTACTTACCTATCTACCTATAAACACACACACACACACACTTCTGAACCAATAATTTCTTGTCAAGCACATTTACCTTGCCTTTTGACCATCCCATTTTCTCCAACATCTTCTGGCCAAATTTCGATTCATCTTTACTCCAAGCACTGTTCCGGGGATCTACAGACCATTTCTGCTTGCGACGTGCTACAAGAGAGGGGTGCACAAAGGTTAATTTCTTCTACAGAATATTCTCCATCTGCGAAGTGCATCCATAAAGGCACTGGGATGAGAATCAGAGAACCTTACCAGGGAAGGTTAGGGGATGTTGACCTGGTGCTGAATGGGGTACATCTACCCCTGAAGGACCAGGTCCGCAGCTTGGGAGTCATTCTAGACTCCCAGCTGTCCATGGAGGCTCAGGTGTCAGCTGTGAGCCGGGTGGCGCTGTATCAGCTCCATCTGATGCGGCAGTTGCGCCCCTACCTTCCTAATCATCTGCTCCCCCTTCTTCCCTCCCCATTCCTTTTTCCTTGTGTGTCGTGTCTTTTTAGATTGTAAGCCTGCGGGCAGGGACTGTCTTGTTAATTGTTGTAAACCGCCCAGAGAGCTTCAGCTATTGGGCAGTATAAAAATGAAATGAAATAAATAAGGGAGAAAGGGAATTTGGAGAAGCCAGATGTACAGGGCCATAGCCACATGGTTCCCTCAAAGATACTCTGGATTCCTTCCCTGAATATTCAATTATCAAGCAAAAAAGGGGGTGGGGGAAGGGATGATCTGACCAAACTTAAGCACTTTTAAATTCCACACTTAAAACTGGAGGACTAAACATCCACTTAAATCGCTCACACAAGTCACTTTAAAAGCACTCAGTTCTGTGCCTGGATGTTCAAAGGCACCAGGCTGACTGACTGACAAGCACCTGACATTTTAAAAAAATGTTATTGCCATAGTTAATTGAATATATTTAACATGGATTATTTAGATCCATGCCAGTCGGGCTTCAGGCCGGGACATGGGACGGAAACAGCCTTGGTAGATGATATGAGGAGGGCTTTGGATAGGGGCAAATGCTCTTTTCTAGTCCTCCTCAATCTCTCAGCGGCTTTTGATACCGTTGACCACGGTATCCTCCTGGACCGCCTGTCAGGGTTGGGCAGGGGAGGCACTGTATTGCAGTGGTTCCGGCCCTTCCTCTCTGGAAGGTACCAGAGGGTAGTTCTTGGGGAGGAGGCTTCGGACCCTCGGCCACTCACTTGTGGGGTGCCGCAGGGTTCCATCCTCTCCCCGATGTTATTTAACATCTACCTAAAGCCGCTGGGAGCTATCATCAGGAGGTTTGGGGTGCGCTGTCATCAATATGCAGATGACATACAGCTCTACCTCTTCTTCAAGTCCTCACCAAGGTTGGCTGTTGAAACCCTGTCCAAGTGCCTGGAGGCAGTGGGTGGCTGGATGGGAAGGAACATGCTGAAACTGAACCCTGACAAGACCGAGGTACTTCTGTTGGAAGACAAGGGAAGGTTAGGGGATGTTGACCTGGTGCTGAATGGGGTACATCTACCCCTGAAGGACCAGGTCTGCAGCTTGGGAGTCATTCTAGACTCCCAGCTGTCCATGGAGGCTCAAGTGTCAGCTGTGAGCCGGGCGGCGCTGTATCAGCTCCATCTGATGCGGCAGTTGTGCCCCTACCTTCCTAATCATCTGCTCCCATCAGTGGTTCATACCTTAGTCTCCTCTCGCCTAGACTACTGTAATGCGCTCTACGTGGGGTTACCCTGGAAGACGGTTCAGAAGTTGCAGTTGGTACAGAATGCAGCGGCTTGCCTGGTTAAAGGCTGCCGCCGGCGTGATCACATCACTCCAGTGCTCAAAGAGTCGCACTGGCTACCAGTTGTTTGCCGAGCCGAATTCAAGGTGTTGGCGTTGACCTTTAAAACCCTGTACGGCTCCGGTCCAGTTTATCTCAAGGAGTGCCTCCAGCAACATCAAGTAGGCCACTCAGCAAGATCTGCCAGTGACGGCCTTCTCCCTATCCCATCAGCCAGAGAAACCAGGCTGGTGGGGACTAGGAGGAGGGCGTTTTCTGTGGCGGCCCCCAATTTATGGAACTCTCCCCGTGACCTCCGCCATGCCCCTTCCTTGATTAGCTTCCGCTGTGCATTATTTATTTATTTATTTATTTATTATATTTATTAATCGCCCATCTGGCCGGTCACCCGGCCACCCTGGGCGATGTACAATTAAAATACAGTAGAACACAATAAAATATAATTATTAAAACAATATAAAAAATCCTTATTAAAAACCTAACCCACCCCATATTCCCGCCTGAACAGCCATGTTTTTAATGCACGGCGGAAGCTCATCACGGAGGGGGCATGGCGAAGGTCACTAGGGAGGGAGTTCCATAATGTGGGGGCCGCCACAGAGAAGGCCCTCTTCCTAGTCCCCACCAGCCTGGCTGCTCTGGCTGATGGGATAAGGAGAAGGCCGTCCGTGGCAGACCTTGTTGAGCGGCCTACTTGATGTTGCTGGAGGCGCTCCTTGAGATAAGCTGGGCCGGAGCCGTGTAGGGTTTTAAAGGTCAAAACCAACACCTTGAATTCGGCTCGGCAAGCAACTGGTAGCCAGTGCAACTCATTAAGCACTGGCATGATGTGATCACGCTGGCGGCTGTGGCTTTTCAGGCGGGAATATGTGGCTTTTCAGGCGGGAATATGGGGTGGTTTAGGATTTTAAAGTTTTGTACTGTTTTTAATTGTGTTTTACACTCTGTTTTTTCTTGTATTTTATTGGAGTGTACATCGCTCAGAGCAGCTGGATGACTGGCCAGATGGGCGATTCAAAAATATAATAAATAAATAAACAAACACTGTATTAAAGGTTTTGCCATTCCACAGTGGCTTAGGATGGTGATCCCTGGTGTACCATACCATTTTGAGACATGCATCTCCCCTTCCTGCCCAGAGCTTTAACTTCTAAAGACCTCGGGAGGGAGCAGAAATGTTTAAGAACAGCAACACAAGCAACACACACAAGATTCAATTTGGGTTTTTTGGGTTGTTTTTTAAAAATATATACAGTAAAGGCATCCCCCAAATCTCCTTCTTCCGTCACCCCGCTCACTTGCCCCCATGCAGTACCTGCTCACTTATGGCAACTAGGCTACTGCTTAAATACAAGGCTGCCCTAATTTATATAAATTTGCCCTAATTTACATAAATACGTCTCAAGGCTATCAGAAAGTCTATCAGAAAGATAGGGAGTTGCCAACAGTTTTCTGGCAGAAAACCTATGGGGGAGGGGAGTTGGATGGGTGGGGAAGGATCCCGTGGCAGTGGCTATAATGCCCCTAATTTGGTCTTGTAGAGATTTTGGGGATGACTTTTTAAAAGTTGTTTTAATCTCATTCACTGGAGTTACCTCAAGCGGCCAAATCTCCAGGTGACAGCAGTTTAAAAATAAAATATACTCTACCCTTCGTCAAACAGAAATACAACTACTGTAAAACCAAGATAGCAACATTAAACAACAAAACTAAATGGATAACATGAAAAACTACAGAACAGCAAATCACAAAGCGAAAACAGTAAAGAATAAACAATCAGGCAGGCCTAGAATCATAGAAAAGTAGAGTTGGAAGGGGCCTGCAAGGCCATCGAGTCCAACCCCCTGCTCAATGCAGGAATCCATGTTAAAGCATCCCTGACAGATGGCCGTCCAGCTTCACCTTGAATGCCTCCAGCGTGGGAGAACCCACAACCTCCCTAGGTAGTTGGTTCCATTGTCTTATTGCTCTAACAGTCAGGAAATTTTTCCTGATGTTCAGGTGGAATCTGGGTTCCTGTATCTTGAACCCATTATTCCGTGTCCTGCAAACTGGGATGATCAAGAAGAGATCCTGGCCCTCCTCTGTGTGACAACCCTTTAAATACTGGAAGAGTGTTATCATCTCTCCCCTCAGTCTCCTCTTCTGAAGGCTAAACATGCCCAGTTCTTTCAGTCTCTCCTCATAGGGCCTTGTTTCCAGTCCCTTTATCATCCTCATTGCCCTCCTCTGAACCCTCTCCAGTTTGTCTACATCCTTCTTAAAGTATGGTGCCCAGAACTGGATGCAGTACTCAAGGTGAGGCCTAACCAGTGCTGAGTAAAGGGGAATTATCACTTCCCGCGATTTGGAAACACCCTCTTTGAAACACCCTCTTCGAAAAGCCAGGTCTTAACCTGGCATATAAAAGCACTCAGTGTTGTAGGTAGGCAGGTCTCCCTAGGGAGGAAATTCTACAAGGATGACACCACAACCAAAAAGGCCCTGCTCCTTAGACGCAAAATACTTCTTCCCAGAGGCATCTGGTTCGATCACTCTGGGAAACAGTATGCTGAATGAGATGGATCCGTGGCCCAAAATAAAGGGCTCTTATATTCTTATGACTTTGGGCATGCAAAGCCGGTGGTTTACTACTGAGCTATATGGGGCCCTTGTCAGCTCTGTTTACAAAAGGAAGTCACTGGATATGGAGCGCCTCTGGGTGCTTACAAGCAGCATATGAAGATATGATCTTCCCCGACTGACTGTCTCAGAACAGCATACAAGCTCAGTGGGCTTCAAAAGAGGATTCGATTAAATGCACAGAGCATAAGTCTTTCAATGGCTATCAGCTGTGAGAACTAAAAGGAACCTCCACATTCTGAGCATGCCTCTGAATACCAGCAGCTAGGGTAGCCAGGTTTCCTACTTTACAGAGGGCAGTCTACTATTTTGGAGAGCTGGCAGAGGTCAGTCCTCAATTTACAGGTGTCTTCTTTTTGATGGGCTGACCAGTCCAAGTCTGATTTAAAGTCAAAGAACCATAAGGAGGGAGGGGCAGTTGACATCACCCATCCACAGTTAACTGAGCAGGCACACAGGTCACTGAGTCCATCTTCTCCACTATGGTGAGATATACTGTATTTCTATTTAAATTATACTTATTTCCAAATTTGCACCTATACATATGTACTTGCATACACGTGTTATGCAAGCTAGTGTCCTCTTTTGGGGGGGATGCCTTTCCTCTTTTTGGGCCATGCGTCAGTGCCTGCTTGACCAGCAGCTGGCGGACAAACAACACGGTTGGTACACGCCTTGGGCTGCTACCTCCAGGCCCTGCTTGTGGGCTTCCCAGAGGCACCTGGCTGTCCACAGTTGGAAGCGGGAGGCTGGACTAGATGGATTTTTGGCCAGACCCAGCAGGGCTTGAGGTTTTATTTATTTATTTTATTTTTAAATCGCCCATCTGGCCGGTCACCTGGCCACCCTCTTTTTGGGCCATGCTTCAAGGTTCTTATGAAGGTTCGGTTCCCTTAAAAGCTATTAACCAGGATGGCTAAACGGAATGAAATGCAGCAGGCCCCTGAATAGCCAGGGGAAAATAAAGGGCTATTGACTTCTTGCCCTGCTCCTGGATTCCCTAGAAACGTGTGGAGGTTGGTGGCTCCAACGTCAGCGGGGCTGTGTGTCCACTCCAGATTTTACTCGGGACGTTAAAGGAGCTATCCATGGTGCCGAACCTATTTTGAGGACAGTGTTCAGCATCATGGATACCTCCTTTAAAGCTCAGACTAAGATCCGGAGTGGATACATAGCCTCGCTGACATTGGGAGTCACCACCAGCCTCCACGACGTGGCGGTCCGCTGTTGGAAGCAGAATGCAGGGCCGGATGGGCTTCTTCTCATGAAAGAGCAGAGACGGGGTCGGGCAGGGATCCGTGGGGTGCGAAGGGGGCGACACTGGCTGCCCAGCCCCCTTGCCGGTTTCCCCGGCATCCTCCGCTCTCTTCCACCTCATGGGTTTCAACCGGCTTCATACTCACGTTCTGCCAGCATCGCCATCTTGGCAAAGGGGGCCTTTCGCAGCGGCCGGCGCGCGAGGATGACGCCCACCGCCATATTGGATGGTGGGGCTTCGTTCCAAGTAGGCGTCTATATGAGCCGCCTGATTAAAAGAAAGCGGAGAAAGAAGAGAACGGAGGGAGGCGAAGCACCCACGGAGAAAACCTGGAGCGGGAACGGTGAAGGAGAAGAGGCAGGCGGCGTTTCTGTCCTACCGCTGCGCGGAGTGCCGATCAGGCAGTGCGGTGGACGACGTCTGGGGAGGGCTGGAATGATGCCCGTCTGGATGGAGGCTGCGGGTTTGCTCGGTGCGGGCCAGAGGCATGGCCTTCAGCTTGGCTTCTTCTCCTTGTATTTGAGGCTCGCCGACTTTTGTTCTGTGGCGGGAAACCTGTGTTTTGGAGCGGCTGCCCAATGGGTTGACATTCAGTGCGGTTTGTCTTTACCAGTTGGATTTCTCGCAGCCGTGCAGCTGGAATCCAACCGCTGAAGCTTCCTCTCCATCACTCCGCCTGCAAGGGCTTCTCCTGGATTTTGTGCAGCTGAAATCCAACCGGTGACGCTTCCTCTCCATCACTCTGCCTGCAAGGGCTTCTGGATTTCTCGCAGTTGTGCAGTTTTCTGAATCCAACTGGTAAAGCTTCCTCTCCATCACTGCCCACCCATGAAAAGGCTTGTTTGCCCCTTGGGGTTGGGGTGTTGTTTTATTTTATCTGTATTTCTCTGTTGCCCTTCAATATTAATATTCGAGGGTAACTCACGCAGTACAACCAACACAAACCATTAACACCACAACAGATAAGTGAATAACATGTTAAACAGCGGATACAACTAGCAGCAGTATTACAGCCACAACAATACAGTAATACCTTGGATTGCAAGTAACTTGGTCTGAGAGTGTTTTGCAAGACAAGCAAAAAATTGTAAATTTTTTTGACTTGATAAACGAGCAAGGTCTTGGAAGACAAGTCGCAGGGATGTAACCGCTCGCCTCGAGCGGGCGTAGCAGGCCGAAATTGGCCCCGCTCATGCCCACCAGAGACTCGCTTTGATATAAGAGTGTTTTGGGTTACAAGCACGGTTCCGGAATGAATTATGCTTGCAATCCAAGGTATTACTGTAATAATATTGTTAGAATACTTAGAATACTGTGTACTGTTCTGGCCACCGCACCTAAAAAAGGATGTTGTAGAGTTGGAAAAAGGGCAAATAGAAGGATCCAGGGGTTGGAGCAACTCCCCTATGAGGAAAGGGCACAACATCTGGGATTGTTTAGCTTAGAAAAAAGGCGAGTAAGGGGAGACATGATAGAGGTGTACAAAATGATGCATGGTGTGGAGAAAGTGGACAGGGAGACATTCTTCTTCCTCTCATAATACTAGAACCCAAAGGGGTCATCCCATGAAGCTGATAGGCGGGAGATTCAGGACAGATAAAATTATTTATTTATTATATTTATTCACCACTCATCAGCCAAAAGGCTCCCTGGGCGGTTTACAAAACAAAGCAACACAAAAATATCAACAAAAATAATATAAAAAACACAAACATATGAAATGTAATATGATAAAAACAAGCAGCCAAAATAAATTCAATCCAGATGTACAGTGGTGATAATAAAAGGAATAAAGTTAACCATTAAAATATTGGGCAAATAAAAAGGTCTTCACCTGGCGCCTGAAAGAATAGAGGGTAGGTGCCAGGTGCACCTCCTTGGGGAGCTGATTCCATAGATGGGGTGCCACAACTGAGAAGGCCCTTCCCCCCTAGTAGCTACCCTTCTAGTCTCTTTTGGAGGGGGCACTCTGAGAAGGGCCTCCGAAGAAGATCTCAGGGTTCGGGCAGGCTCGTATGGGATGAGGCGTTCCTTCAGATAACCTGGCCCCAAACCGTTTAGAGCTTTAAATGTTAATGTAAGCACTTTGAATCAGGCCCAATTTCAATTGGTAGCCAATGTAAATCATAGAGGACTGGCGTAATATGTTCTTGTCGGCCGGTCCCCGTTAGCAGCCTCGCTGCCCTGTTTTGAACCAATTGAAGTCTCCGGACCGTCTTCAAAGGCAGCCCCACGTAGAGCGCGTTACAGTAGTCCAAACTAGAGGTTACCAGAGTATGGATCACTGTTGCTAGGCTGTGCCTGCCTGTCCAGATAGGGTCGTAGATGGTAAATCAGCTTAAGCTGATAAAAGCCGCTCCTTGTCAGAGTCCACTTGTGACTCTAGCGACAGTTCGGAGTCCAGGAGCACCCCCAAACTACGAGCCCTGTCCTTTAGGGGGAGTGCAACCCTGGCTAGGGACAGGTTGAGTATCATCCCTCCGGACAGATGATCTGCCCACAAGCAGCACCTCCGTCTTGTCTGGATTGAGCCTCAATTTATTGGGCCCTCATCCAGTCCATTACCAGGCCCAGGCACTGATTCAAAACAGCCACTGCCTCACCTGAATTTGATGAAAAAGAGAGGTGGAGTTGAGTGTCATCTGCATATTGGTGACACTTCAGCCCAAACCTCCAGATGACCTCTCCCAGCAGTTTCAGTGTAGATGTTAAAAAGCATGGGGGATAAAATGGAGCCCTGCGGTACTCCATGGCGCAATTGCCACGGTGCAGAGCAATAATCCCCCAGCACCACCTTCTGGAATTGGCTGGCCAAGTAGGAGCAAAACCACTTCAAAGCAATGTCTCCAACTCCCAAACCCGCCAGCCTATCCAGAAGGATACCATAGTCGATGGTATCGAAAGCCGTTGAGAGATCCAGGAGAATCAACAGGGTCGCACTCCCCCTGTCTCTCCTGGTAAAGGTCATCCCACAGGGCGACCAAGGCAGTTTCTGTTCCAAAGCCAGGCCTGAAGCCTGATTGAAATAGATCCAGATAATCCGTTTCCTCCGAGAGAACTTGGAGCTGCTCGGCCACCACGCGTTCAAACACCTTGCCCACGAAAGGGAAATTCTTCACACAATGCAGATTTCACCTATGGAACTCACTTCCATAAGATGCAGTGATGTGAACAGAATTTCGGACTAGATGGACCCTTTGTTCTGATCCAGCATGGCTCTTCTAATGTACTTATGGAATGATGGCTGACTGCTGGAAGAGTGAAAATGTGAAACCAGCGGGGTGGAGGAATGGAATGGAGTGTCCCAAAATAGGGCGTGCCTGGCTGGAACCCTGAACAGGAGCTCTCCACGATGCAACATTTTGCTGCACATCCTTTATAAAACTAACTTAAACCTATAATTATCCTAGCTAAGAATAGAATCATAGAATCATAGAAAAGTAGAGTTGGAAGGGGCCTACAAGGCCATCGAGTCCAACCCCCTGCTCAATGCAGGAATCTAGGTCAAAGCATCCCTGACAGATGGCTGTCCAGCCCCTGAGCTCAGTGAGAGCCACACTCTAGTATGACAGTGCTCTGACGTCAGACCCTGAGTTTAGGGGATCAGTTCCTGAACTAGCCCTTAGTCCGGCCTGCAACTGGATGTAAGAGATCTTGCCTCTTGTGTACATCCTTCAATCGGAAGCGTGCGCATATCTCCCTCGTCTCCTCTTCTGAGGCTAAACTGCCCATCTTTCAGCTCTCCCTAGCCTTGAGCATCATCTTCCCTCTCTACCTCTCAGTTAGACTAGCATCACAAGATACAGTGCTACACCTCATACTAGAGGGGAACTTGAGACAACTTCCCTCCTGGCTTGACATCATTTGCGCTGAGCATTTCTCCACCCATTGGCTGCCTCCGCAGGGGCACATGAGCACACAAGTTGTTCTGATTATTAATTCAATGTATGAATTGCCCTATAGCTGAAGCTCTCAGGGCAACAGACACACGCAAAACCAGTGATAAAACACTTTGATTTTTCTTTTTTAAGTGTTAAAAGCGGCCACAATACTTTAGAATCATTTTAAAAGCAAAAAGGTAGGGTATTTTCCCAGGAGGTGGTTTCAGATGCTGCCTACCCTTGAGCAATACAAGACATCAAAATCAAGGCATCAGACTCCACACGTTCTGTGGCTTCTCCATTCACTCAGACAGATTCAGTCATTGCTGTCCCTGGATGTGGTTCCCTGCTTTTTGCTCTCCACTCCCCTCCGCACTGGGTTCCAAGAGATGGGGTGGGGAAGGAGAGAGCTCCTCAGTGCCCCACTGCCAACCCCCCCCCCCAATAAGGGTGGCACGCGTCTCCTTGGAAGGCCTTCTGAGTCAAAGACAAGAACATTGTGGCCTACAAAATGTGTCAGTGCATTGATCAGGCAAGGCAGGAGACAGGCACACTGAATTCCAGCTCAGCAGCTGCTGGGGGAACAGAAAGAGGCCGCCTTCATAGAATTATAGAACAGTAGAGCTGGAAGGGGCCTCTAAGGCCATCAAGTCCAACCCCCTGCTCAACACAGGAATCCAATTCAAAGCATCTCTGACAGATGGCCGTCCAGCTGCACCTTGAATGCCTCTAGTGTGGGAGAGCCCATGACCTCCCTAGGTAGTTGGTTCCATTGGCGTATTGCTCTAACAGTCGGGAAGTTTTTCCTGATGTCCAGGCGGAATCTGGCTTCCTGTCACTTGAGCCCATTATTCCGTGTCCTGCAAACTGGGATGATCGAGAAGAGATCCTGGCCCTCCTCTGTGCGACAACCTTTCAAGTACTGGAAGAGTGCTATCATATCTCCCCTCAGTCTCCTCTTCTGAAGGCTAAACATGCCCAGTTCCTTCAGCCTCTCCTCACAGGGCTTTGTTTCCAGTCCCCTGATCATCTTGGTTGCCCTCGGAACCCTCTCCAGTTTGTCTGCATCCTTCTTAAAGTGTGGTGCCCAGAACTGGACGCAGTACTCAAGATGGGGCCTAACCAGTGCTGCCTTCTTCCACCCCTCGGGAAGACTTCAACTTGCCTCGCCTTATGAGTCTGGCAGGATTTGGGGGCCTGACAGGTGGCAGTGCAGTTATCAGAAATAAAGGCAGGGAAGAGACTGACAAGCCACCCAATAGCAGTGTTCTCCAACCTTGGGTCTCCAGATGTTTTTGGCCTACAACTCCCAGCATGCCCCAACCAGCGTAGCTGGCTGGGGCATGCTGGGAGTTGTAGGCCAAAAACATCTGGGGACCCAAGGTTGGAGAACACTGCAATAGAATAAACTATGCATGTCTCCATGGCTGAAGTAATAATCATGTCTGTCAGCTGGAGAGAAGGGGTGCACTTTCCTAAGAACATGAGAAGAGTCCTTCTGGATCAGACCAAGGGTTCCTCTAGTCCCGCATTCTGTTCCCTCAGTGACCGACCAGCTGCCTGTGGGAGACCCCCTCAGTAGGACATGAATGCAATAGCACCATCCTGCTCAGTGTTCTCCAGCAACTGTGTACATAGGCATACTGCGTCTGATACTGGGGGGTGTGCCATATTGCCATCAGGACGAGTAGCCATTGATAGCCTTTTCCTCCAGCAGAGCTGGCTGGGGCATGGTGGGAGTTGTAGGCGGTCGTTATCTCTTCCAAGTCTGTGGGAAGGGTGGGTCATCATCATCATCATCATCATCATCATCATCATCATCATCATCATCAGTCCTTTAGAAAAGCAAATAAAAAGCTCCACAGCAGGCAGGAAATTAGCAGGACAGCCAAGCTTCCTGATGCATCACACAGATGCTGAATTGGACACTGCTGCCGCCTTGTTAAACCAAACTTGAGAAGCTGCAGGTGGAGAATTGGGGGAGGCACAAAAGAACAGAAGTGCGAGGCAGAAGAGCAAGGGAGGTAGATGCATGCATTGTGGCCACAGGATGATGAGACAAAAAGACAGGCATGATTTCAGACAATGATTCGGAGGAGCAAGCAAAACTGACGCGGAAATCATAGTAGAAAGTGGAACGGCATAGTAGAAAGGGTACAGCAGCCATGTAAGGACCATGGAAGCCGAGCATGAAGGAGAGCCAAGCACAATGATCATTTTGTGCAGATGGAGAGGTCATAGAATCATTGAATGGTAGAGTTGGAAGGGGCCTACCAGGCCATCGAGTCCAACCCCCTGCTCAATGCAGGAATCCAAGTCAAAGCATCCCTGACAGATGGCCGTCCAGCTGCACCTTGAATGCCTCCAGAGTGGGAGAGCCCACCACCTCCCTAGGCAGTTGGTTCCATTGTCTTATTGCTCTGACAGTCAGGAAGTTTTTCCTGATATTCAGACGGAATATGGCTTCCTGTAGCTTGAGCCCATTATTCCGTGTCCTGCACTCTGGGATGGTCGAGAAGAGATCCTGGCACTCCTCTGTGTGACCTTTCAAGTACTTGAAGAGTGCTATCATATGTCCCCTCAGTCTCCTCTTCTTAGAAGGAAGTCCCACTGAGTTCAGTGCTTACATCCAGGTAAGTGGATGTAGGTTTGCAACAGCTCTGGCAACAGAGGTGGTGTTAGGGGGCGGCCCACTACTAGGGCTGGAGCCCTGAATCTCTGGGGGGGCCCTCTGCCCTACCACCCTGCTGTCCATGTGCACTTGCAGAAATAAAGGTACAGCAATACCTTGGATTACAAGTAACTTGGTTTGAGAGCATTTTGCAAGACAAGCAAAATTTTAAATATTTATTTAAATTTTTTTTGACTTGATATACAAGCAACGTCTTGCAATACAAGTACTGTAGTACGGTTTAAATTAAAAATCCCTGTACAATTTTTTTGGGAGATTTCGTTTTGATATAAGAGTGTTTTGGATTACAAGCACGTTTCCGGAACGAATTATGCTCTCAATCCAAGGCATGACTGTATGGGGCCCTGAGGATCGCTGTTCCTTCTGATCCCCCTGGATTAGCTGGCTTTTTGCACACATGTGCTTCACCTCCTGCTAGTGCTGCCCCCCCCCCGTGAAACTTTCTGCCTATTCCCCCCCCCCTGAAACCAAATGCCCTCCTCTCCCCTGTCCATAATTCCCTTTTACAAGTAGGGGTTCCTTAGGAAACAGGGTCCTTTACAGACTTTAGAGCAGTGTTCTCCAACCGTGGGTCCCCAGATATTTTTGGCCTACAACTCCCAGCATGCCCCAGCCAGCAGCCTGAGACCCAGATCTTTTCAGTACCTAGCACTGCCCCTGTCCGGCAACCTGCCCTGTTCCAGAAACAAGCGCGTTTCTGCTCATTTTGGGGCTTGCCAGTGCAAGCGCTGAATCTCCGTTCTGCAAGTGGTAGGTGACACTTGCAGAAGGTAATTAGCAGGGCTGGCCGCTCATGGAACAGACGCGGCAGTGGGTCCCTTTCACTGACGGGCACCATTGGGTACTGCCCACTGAGTACAAAAATACATTCACATGTTCATGTGATTTTAAACAACAACATCTAGCAGACAGATGTAGAAACTGGATGGAATGGACTCATGACTGAATACATGTGAAACTGACGCAGACAGGAAATAGACTGATTTGTCCATCCCTATAATTTGGCCAGCCATTATCAGCTGGAGTAGGTAACCCCAGGCTAGATGCAGCTTCTGCAAAATGCAGCAGCCGGATTGATAAGAGGGACCAGGAGTTCTGAGTATATAGCACCAATTCTGGCTGCCTATAGATTTCTGAGCCCAATTCAAGGTGCTGGTTTTAACCTATAAAGCCTTATATGGCTCGGGGCCGCAATATCTGACGGAGTGCCTCTCCTCTGTGAATCTACCCGTACCCTACGATCAACGTTTGAGGCTCTCCGCTCGGAGTGCTTCCTCCAAGAGAGATTTCAAGAATGGCAACAAGGTGGCCCACCTGATTGTCTGTGGTGGCCCACCTGATTGTGGAGTGCTCTCCCCAGCAAGGCCCAACACTGACATCTTTTTAGTGACACGTTTTAAGATTCTCCTCTATTCCAAAATGTTTGTTGGCATATGATAAGCTTTTTATTGCATCAGTTGATTTTTTTTTTTTTATGGTTGTCTCTGATGTTTTAGTTGTTTTACGGGGTGGTTGCATTTTAATGGATAATTGTTGTAGCTATTTAAAATGTTGGCCGTCTTAATTGTATTATAAGTCATCTTGAATCTTCCTTCCGCCCCCCCCCCCAGACATCTAAGAAATTTTAACCATCATAATAAATAATGAATTCCATTTCTCAACTAGAAAGCTTCTGAAGTGCTCCTTCTTGATTTTTTTTTTTTAAAGGGGGATAGAGGCCTGCAGCTCAAGGTGTGTCTGGCTGTTTCAAATCAGTATAAGAACTTCAGCTTGTGCTCACAAACAACCTTCTTTCATGTCCTTGCTCTCTTCCATTTCTGCTACTGTCCGGTCCTGGCATGGCATTTCCACAGACAAGGCAAGAGTCCCAGTAAATAGCTTTTATTGCAGTAATTCCCCTAATGAGCAAAACAGCTCTCACAGAGGCAATAAATGTCCAAATAAACAGGGCGATAATAAGTCCCAGGCTATAAATCCAGCCATCCAGAGCATGAGCAGAGTGCAACACACACCAAGTGCTGCCATGGGGCGACTTGCCCATTCATAAAATAGCTACCATGGTGGGCACTGCCAGTCACAAAACACTCATTTCCCAGAAAGCAAACAAGTGAGGCTAAAAGAAAAACAATGTCCTCAAGAATGTAAGTACAAGGGAGAGGTGGGGTCTGAGCTCCAAAACACAAGAACACTGTTTTGAACCCAAGTAAAGATGGTGTTGGGAGGGCAGCACATGGCTTTGCAGCACACACCAGCCTCCCAAGTTAATTTTCCCCAAGTTATTATTATTTTTTTAATTAAAAAGGAAATCTTAGGAAATAAAAATGAAAATCAGGAAGGACAGGGAGCCTGGTGCGTGCCAAGAGAGGCGTCTGGAGGGTGCGTTGTTGCCCACAGGCCCCATGTTGAAGACCCCAGGGTGAAACCCATGCAGCAGCTGTAATATTTAAAGGCCTGCTGCTACTTGGACAAGACCAATTACTAGGTCCTTAACAAGAAATCCGCGAACTACTATTTCCACGCAATAGTAGTTCGCGGAAAGACCCACGCAATCTAACAAACCTCACAGGGTTGTTGAGAGGGGGAAAAATGGAGAAGAGAGGAGAAGGATTATGTAAGCTGCCTCGGGTTCCTTGCCGGAAAAAAGGCAGGTTATCAATATCATAAGTAAATAAATAAAAAATTGGTTCAGTCCATGTGCTTGTAAGCCTTAAAACGTTACAGCCATGCTCTGGGATTAACCCACAGGGAAGCAGGTTCCCATGGAATCCACACCACATTTACAGGTAAAGGTAGCACAGTAGATTAGCAAACCATTCCTGCATTCAGCCAGAGCCAGCCAAGCTTCACCTCGGAGGGAATGGAGGCAGATGGGACTTCTTCCTGCACACTTCCTCCTGAGAAATCTTTGGATTCGGTGTGGGGGTGGAGATATGTGTGGACAGCCAGGATCATATCTATGGTAGTGGCAGCCAGGAATTTATCCGGGCTGGCAAAATTGTATTTAACGGTATCGTAGTTCATCTTCTGCACTGGGCAGTCTCATCTCTAGATGCTACAAACCTTCCTCCCATCCCCCCCCCCCCCCCCGTGGCATTTTATGCACTATATCTTTTCTTCCAGGTCAGTGTGATGCAGTTCTTTGATCACTGGTTGGCTGGATTAGAAAATTCCTGTGCAGCGATTCCTCTCTGATGCTGCTTGGCTTCTAACCGTTTCAGTTGCATCCACTGGCATTTCCAAACATGTATCGCTTCCCCCCCCCACTCTCTGTCATTTATTCTTTTCTTGGGGTGGGGGTTGTGGGGGAAGCATCAACCTCACACCCCACTATTATGTGATGGGGCAATGTTTGATCAGTTCTGGAACTACAGTAATACCTTGGATTGCAAGTAACTTGGTTTGAGAGCGTTTTGCAAGACAAGCAAATTTTTAAATATGTATTTAATTTTTTTTTTTTACTTGATATACAAGCGACGTCTTGCAATACAAGTACTGTGGTATGGCTTAAATTAAAAAATCTATGAACAATTTTTTTGGGGGGGATTTCGTTTTGATATAAGAGTGTTTTGGATTACAAGCACGTTTCAGAACGAATTATGCTCTCAATCCAAGGCATGACTGTACTTCAAAGAACTGGAGAGCTACAGGTAAATTGGTATGTTCTGCTGAAGTCTTAAAATCAGAATGAGGGAAAGGGTAGAATAATAGAATCATAGAAAAGTAGAGTTGGAAGGGGCCTGTAAGGCCATCGAGTCCAACCCCCTGCTCAATGCAGGAATCCAGGTCAAAGCATCCCTGACAGATGGCCGTCCTTAGCCATAGGTACCATAGGGTCATGGTGAATAGTTCAATGAAATAACCAAACTCATTTGTGGCAGGTTTGACAAAGGCAGATCCCATGCCAGGGATGATTCGAAAAGGGGTCACAATAAAACTGCCAATATTATAATGCCTTTATACAAATCTATTGTGCGGCCACATTTGGAATACTGTGTACAGTTCTAGTTACCACGTCTCCAAAAAAAGGACGTTGTAGAACTGGAAAAGGTGCAAAAAAAAGGAGGCAACCAAAATGATCAAGGGTCTGGAGCAACTGCCCTACAAGGAAAGTTTATAGTGCTTGGGTTTTTTTTTTTAGCTTTGAGAAATGGTGAGTTAGTGGGGGAAATGATAGAAGTGTGTAAAATTATGCATGGTCTGGAAGAAATGGGTAGGGAGACGTTTTTTCTCCCTCTCATAATACTAAAGCCCAGGGTCATCCAGTGAAGCTACCACAGGAGATTCAAGACAGATAAAAGGAAGTACTTCACACAGTGCATAGTTAAACTATGGAATTTGCTGCCTGCCACATGATGTGGTGATGGCTTTAAAAGTAGATCAGTTTAGATGACTTTAAAAGGGGATTAGACACAGGGGATTTGTGGAGAGAACTATATGAGTCACGATAGAACCTGCAGATGTGGACACAGGGTTCTGTCTGTGAGAAATGGCTAGTAGCTATCCATCTTCATTCTTCGATATTAGTCCTCTGAATAAACACAGATATCCTGATCCAGCTAGGGGCAATATGCATGTGGAAGCAGGCTTTGATATGTGCATCTCTTGATTGTTGTCTCTGGCTATCTCTAGTGGCTAGTCTTCCCTGCTCACTCATACCCCTTCCAATTGCTAGGGAAGATTAGCCACTAGAGCAGTCAGTCTAGAGATATTTGATTGACCCTCTGGCAGGGTGCCTGAGATCTGGACAGGGGGGGGGGCACAATTATCTAGGAAGGTCTATAATCCTTAGATGGGTGGGGAATTTCTCTCCCCACCAGCCCTGGATGAGTTGGTTGTCATTTGGAAGAAGACTCCTAGGAATTTTTTTTGGGGGGGGACTAGCCTTGACTCATCCTCCACTGCTCCTGCATCCCAAGCTGACTTGGGAAGAAGAAGAGCTGCTGGTTTACAGCCCAATCATATACATGTCTAGAAGATTGGGTTTGCAGCCCAATCATATACATGTCTACACAGAAGTAAGTCCCACTAAATTCAATGGGACTTATTCCCAGCTAAGAGTGCTTAGGGTCACAGCCTTATTTTCACATGTGGTTTTTCAGAGGTGGCTGAGATGGGTCATAGTTACATGATGGAAGACAGAAGTTTTGCGTGTGGAAGGTCCTGGGTGCCCTCGCTGGAATCTCCAGGAAGGACCGGGAAGAAGGGCATACTGGAGGCGGTGTTGCTCTGTACGTCAAAGAGGGCATAGTGTCGACCAGACTAGAAAACCTAAAAGGGGCAGACTCTTCCACAGAAACACTGTGTGGGTGACAATGCCTGGCTCCAAAATTAATTTAGTACTAGGAACATGTCATCGTCCCCCAGACCAGAACACCCAGGGGGACCTTTCATAGATTTCATAGATCATAGAGTTGGAAGGAGCATACAAGGCTATCGAGTCCAACCCCCTGCTCAATGCAGGAAACTAGAGGAGGGGTCTCCCATCCAAGTAATAACCAGGCTTGACCCTGCTTAGCTTTCCACGCTCAGACAAGCTGAGCCAGCGTAAGCCACAGGCCTTGAGATGGAAAACTAAATCAGGGAGGCATCCAAATGAGGAAGTGTTGTAATAATGGGTTAATTTGATTACCCCCACATTGACTGGATACATGCATGTTCCAGTCATGACAAAGAGGTTAATTTTCTCAATGCCCTAAATGACAGTGCCCTAGAACAGTTGGTCATGGAACTGACCAGAGGGGAGGTGACCCTGGATTTAGTCCTAAGTGGTGCTGCCCAGGATCTAGTACGAGATGTGAGTTTTATCATACCAATTGGAAACAATGACCACAGTGCTATCAGATTTAATATATTTTTAAGTGGAAAATTGCCAAGGAAGTCCAACACAGTCACATTTGACTTCAAAAAAGGAAACTTCTCTAAAGTGAGGGAACTGTAAAAAGGAAGTTGAAAAGGGGCATCAAGACAGTTATAACCTCCAATCATTTTGAAGGGATTTAATAATAAAAGCTCAGCTAGAATGTATACCAGTTTGGAAAGGTAAATCAAGTCCAAGAGCTCACAAGTATGGTCAGCAAGTGCTGACAAGGACTGTATTAGAGAGAAGAAGGCTTCCATCAGAAAATGGAAGTCTTGCCCAAATGAGAACAGGAAGCACAAACATTCATAAAGGAGATGCAAGCAGACAATAAGAAATATATCGGTAATGGGAAACCAGCTAGGGAGGCAGTTGGACCATTGGATGATAATGGAGTTAAAGGAGGATAAGGAGATCACGGAGAAGCTGAATGAATTCTTCTCATCTCTCTTCACTGCAGAAGAAGATGTAGGACAGCTACCTGTGCCTGAACTGATGTTTTCAGGAAGGGAATCTGTGGAACTGAGGCAAATAGTGGTGACAAAAGATGAAGTTCTCAACCTTATTGACAAACTGAAAGTTAATAAATCACCAGGCCCAGATGGTATTCATCCTAGAGTTCTTAAAGAATTCAAATGTAAAGTTGCAGTTCTTCTAACAAAAATACGTAAGATATCCCTAAGATCAGCCTCTGTCCCAGAGGACTGGAGAATGGCCAATGTAATGCCAATTTTTAAAAAGAGATCCGTGGGGAGGGGATCCAGGAAATTACAGGCCAGTCAGCTTAACATCTGCTCCAGGTAAATTTATTGAAAGCATTATTAAAGATAAAATTAGTAGTCAAATAGAAAGACAAGCCCTGCTGAAAAAGAATCGACATGGCTTCTGCAAAGGTAAGTCCTATCTCACTAACCTTTTAGAGTTCTTTGAGAGTGTCAATAAACATGTGGACAGGGGTGATCTGGTAGACATTGTTTACTTGGACTTCCATAAGGCCTTTGATAAAGTCCCTCAGTCATGGAATAAGAGAAGAGGCCCTCTTATAGATCAGTAACTGGTTAAAGAATGGAAAGCAGAGAGTAGGAATAAATGGTAAATTCTCCCAATGCAGGGATGTAAACAGTGGGGTCCCACAGGGATCTGTATTGAGACCAATGCTTTTCAACTTGTTCATTAATGATCTGGAATTAGGAGTGAGCAGTGAAGTGGCTATGTTTGTTGATGACACCAAATCACTTAGAGTAGTTAAAACAAAAAGGGACTGCAAAGATCTTGAAAAGGATCTCTCCAACCTGCAAGAATGGGCCTCAAAATAGCAAATGTGGTTCAGTGTTAACAAGTGTAAAGTGATGCACATGGGGGGGGGGATTCCAACTTCAAGTGTAAAGTGATGCACATTGGGGGGGGGAATCCCAACCCGTGGAAAATCAGGGAAACCACCAAATGATTGGCAGTTGGGGGGAAGGGGCTAGGACAAAGGCAGCATGGCCAACTGGGGAACCCAGGTGGGTAGGATCTGTCCACCAGGCAGGCTGGATTTGGCCCATGGGTTTGAGGTTCAACACCCCTGCTGTAGGGAGTACCTGGCTTACAAGGGTCCTTGATGAAGTCCTGTGGCATCTAGCACATAATTTATTGTGGGGGAAACATTCCAGTGGCGAATTAAGTGTGGACAGTACTACTATGCCCTCCACCATAAGTTTTTGAAATGTACCTGGTTAGTATGTGCTGCCCAGTATGTTTATCTCTCTCACCTGCTGGGACTGCTTCCAACTGAAACTCATAAAGCTTGTAAGCATTTGTGCAAAGAACCAGGTGGAGAGAAATAATCAGCCACACACAGAGATATTATTAAAATGAACTGTTTATATTATCTCAGTTGAGTCAATACAGTATAATGTATTAAAATGGAAAGGTACAAAATTGAAATAAATACTTTCTGAGTCATGTATAAATCTTTTGTCAAGATGACATTTTGTGTTTTTTTGTGTTTTTTGTTTGTTTGTTTGTTTCTTTTCATCAGTACATGTTTCAATAAAACATTTAAAATGACATTTAAAGTATCATCTAAAATATGGTTTGTGGAAGAAAGACACTCAACTCAAACAAATTTTGGCTTGTTTTGGCATGAGATCTTGACATAATCTGGGTTCCCCAAAACCACGTAAATGGTGGTAAAAATATTAAATGCTTCAACTCATTTTAAAAAAATAAACAGGCTTTACAACCCAACCCCCCCCTCTGATCCTTAACTCAACCGCTCTCCTGTGTATTCTGCACTTAACGATATATATACATTCATTTGTGTCCAAGGGAAGACAGCCACTGACTTTCATTGAAAACAGCATGGTGGAGAAGAAGAAGAAGAAGAAGGGGGAAAAATAACACCTAATGAATATTATGCAGCTGACAGCAACAATTCATACAGGTTGGTTTTTTTTTTTTTTTTTAAAGAAGGATTAGTCTCAGCAGCATAGAAAAATTGCACAGAAATGAAAAAGAAAACAAAAATGTAGGTACACATGGAACAGGGAAAGAGGCAGTTATGGGCAAACCCAGGTCTGAAGCAAGAAGCTACTGCCACACAAAGGGTGGATATTTTAAAAACTAGATGGAAGGAAATCACACGTTGTGGAGTTTAGGCCGTGATCCTAAACACACATAGGATGATGTTTCCCCAGGCAAAGTTAGTTGAACTTAGTTCTCACTGAAATCTATGGGACTTAAGTAAAGTCATGACTAACTTGTCCTATTGATTTCAATAGGAACTAAGTTCAATAGTAAAAGTATCATCCTATGCATGTTTAGACAGAAAAAAGTCCTACAACTCCCAGCATGCCCCAGCCAGCATAGCTGGCAGGGGCATGCTGGGACTCGTAGGACTTTTATGTCTAAACATGCATAGGATTGCACCCTTAGTCTGGATTCAACCCGATGGTTCTTACTTGCAAGTAATGCATTAACGATCAGGGTTACAGATGTATAGGGCAACTTTCATGCTAAACTGTATCGGGAACATGGATAAGGCCTTGTGTTGGACCCACATATCAACAGAATTGAGTTATATCAGAGACGTTGTTCACCTGAGCAAAACCTATGGCCATTCCTCACAATATGTGGCAGCAAAACTGGGTTTGCTACCAAGTGTAAACTTAGCATAGAGTTCCAGCAACTTGTCCCTTCGATGGGTATATCTGTTCAATGTATGTTTCCAAACCTGCTTTTGACTTGTTTACACCTGGCGGTGTTTAGACATACATTGAACACCTTTATCTTCATGCTTCAACCCTCAACAAAGCTTAGTGGTCAGTTCAGATGCTGATGAATCTATTGCTTTTCTAGATGTAGTGGGGGGATGGGGGCAGGTCCTGGGATGGCATGCACGCCCCATAGATTTTAGGAAGTTATGCTCAACTAGATGCATGAGTATACAGGTCTAGGTGTGATTCATCTGACTTCTGAGTCCTTTCTGCCCCCTTTTTTGAGGCGAGAGGATCCTGGAAATCAGGCCAATCACACAGGCACCAGGTTCACACATCAATTCCTGCATGAAATGGAAGGTGCATGAACACACACACACACACACCCGCTGTCCCACTGCATGTAGGAAAACGACAATCTTGTCAACATCTGAACCAGCCTGCAGACAAGAATGTATTGTATTACAAGGAAGGCTTTCAGAATAGGAAAATAAATAAAAGATATTAAGAACATGATAAGAAGAAGAAGAACAAGATGACCATCTAAAGACAGTATGGGATAATGAATTTGAAGAGGTGACCTCGAAGGTGGGCTGGAACAATATATGGGATAGACGGATTGTGAAAGTTATGTCCACTAGGATAAAGGAGAATTTCTATAAATTAATATGGAGATGGTACCTAACTCCAGTAAGATTAAATAGAATAGATAACAATTGCTCCGCACTCTGTTGGAGAGGATGTCAGGAAATAGGTACATATATACCCATATGTGGTGGAACTGTAAAAATGTACTGGAATTCTGGCGAGAGGTTTTTACAGAAATATCAGAAATTATTGGTATTAATTTAGAGGTTTGTCCTAAACTTGCATTGTTATCTTTTTTAAAAAATTGAATTTTCCAAAACAAAAACAAATCATATTTGGCTTCCGCCTCTTTGTCTGACAAACATTACCTAAACTTGCATCATTTTCAATAAGTCACTTGTGCCCAAAATACAAAAGAACTAATTGTAAACACGTTAACTGCGGCTAGGTTAATGATAGTGAGGAAATGGAAAGTACAACATGTTTTTCTAATAACTGATTGGTATAAGGAAGTTTAGGAGATAGCCCTAAACGATAAACTAACTTGTAGTATTAAATGCAAAAAGGGACAGTTAAAGAAGAATAATTTTATGGATATATGGAATCAATTATTAGACTATGTATTAATAAAGGGGAAGGGGAGTATGCCTTGTCAGGACATGCTATATTTTTGTAATGTGAAATTCAATTGATTAAGGGGATGGAAGTACATTAATTGGTCCCTAGGCGGGTGGGGGGTGCACCTTATGATTTACTGTAGTTGTATGTTTTTGTTTTACAGTGTTGTATGTAGTTTATAATAACTAAATAAAAAAAAAGAACATGATAAGAGCCCCACTGGATCAGACCGAGGGTCCATCTAGTCCAGCATTCTGTTCACACAGTGGCCAGCCAGCTGCCCAGGGGAAACCCACAAGCAGGGCATGAGTGCAACAGCACCATGAGTGCAACAGAATCGCAGTCATTGAGTGGCAGGGTCTCTGAGTTAGATCGGGTCAATATTTTCCAAACACACGGGCAATCTTTCAAAGCTGAAGTCAGAGCTGAATGGTGTTGGGGGGCTGGCCAGTTTGGAGCCATTTGTTTTGAGGCGCTATGATCCTTTGAAGGTGTGACAATGTGGATCTGGGATTTAGCTGCAGTGCTTTTTCTTCGGGTTGTGCCCACAGAACCGTGGGGTCAAATCCCAAACACCCCCCCTTATGCTCTTTTCTTGCAGCATTAGAGCTCCTACCCTTCCTGCATTTTTCCATGTTTGAATATCTTCTGAAAATTTCTCAACATACATTGTGATATATTGCTCTAGTAAGCTTATATGCTATTTAATTAAAAAAAAAAAATTAAATTCAACCCCCCACACACACACTTCCGTATGCTGACAGCTGGGGCCTGGACCTTTTATTTTTGAAGAACTGATGTACCATGGTGTGACTGACAGTTTGAGCCATAAGTGGGGGAATCCCTTTAGGTGGTGACCTTAGGAAAGCCACTTTCTCTCTACCACAGACCCAAATCTGAAATACAGGGGAGATAATACTAGCTTATCTTAAAGAGCTTTTGAATTGACTCCTGAGTTGTTATAGGCAGCCTGCTTTGGACACTTGGGATATGCCATATAAAAGCTATATTTATTATGTTGCCAGATTGCATCTCAGCAAACATTTGCAGAATTTGAGAACCTTTGCTAGCTGCACCACATCACTGCTCTGACTGCATCATTCACCACTACCCTGAATTTCATGGAAAAAAGAAGGAAAACTTTTGCAACTCCTTTCATGTAGCAGAACTGTTATGATACGCAGAGCTGGCTGCACCATATGAGCTTGATGTAGATTTGTAGAGGATAAGAGATGCTGCTGTGGAGGGAAATACTGAGCCAGCTTAAATCAGTAACACTGCAATTTGCGCACTTTCTTGGTGACATTTTGGTTGGTCCTAATAAAGGTAATGCCCAACAATGGATTTGGGATGTTTTTTTCCTTATGGACCAAAGCAGCTTCACCTATTCTCCCCCCCCATATGCTGTCCATGGTCCTGAATATGCTACATGCTGTCAATAGCCCATTACTGTGAACTAGCAAATTACTGCTTTCTACCTAGTGGCAAACAAGCATTTTAAATAAAATTCCTCAAAAGAGGTTTTGAGAAGTTCTAAGACCTAATCAGCCCTCCTTCCTGCCCACTGCCCCAAAAAGTACATCTCTGAAAAGAAAGAAAGCGTCTGGAGGCATTCAAGGTGCGGCTGGACAGACATCTGTCAGAGATGCTTTGACCTGTATTCCTGCATTGAGCAGGGGGTTGGACTCGATGGCCTTGTAGGCCCCTTCCAACTCTACTTTTCTATGATTCTATGATTCTATGATTCTGTACAGAGCATGAACCATAGATGAGCTTGTAAGGCATATTATATGGCCTTTGAAGTTGCTTCTAGGCCTGATTCTGGATGAGCGTGGTGACCTTCTGAAAGTTCCTGTGAGTTATATTCCCTGTCTATCTGTCTGTCTGTCTGTCTATCAATCAATCAATCAATCAATCAATCATCTAGCCTTCCCAGTCTACTGATGCTGTTGGATTTAGGTGGGCAGTAGGGGAAGATCACATAATCTTCTGTTCCCCATGCTGTGGGGAAATTCAGAGTAGTATAAGGGACTAATAATGCCCCAAACTGAGGCCAGCAAAATTCTTTAACAGCCCCCAAACTGATTTCTGAATCTTTCCTGACATCTAAAAAAAAAAAGAAAAAAAAAATCTACAAAAGCTTGAGTGGGTACAGAAATTGCCAGTATAATTGTGATTACTGGCTAGTAGCCAACAATCAGCTTCTAGTCATGATGGCTATATGCAATCTCCAGTTTTCGAGGCAGAATATCTCTGCGTACCAGTTGCTGGACAGCAAGAAACAGAGAGGTATATTGTCGAAATGCCCTGTTTGTGGGCTTCCCACAGTGCCATCTTGATGCCACTGAGAAGCTGGATTCTGGACTAGGTAGAACTTTGTTTTCCTCAAGCAGGGATCTTCTTATGTGACCAAGGGGTTGGGCATCTTCCATATGAGGAAAGTCAAAATAAGCTTGGGGGACTTTTAGTTTGCAGGGAGGGTAATGATGACTAGTAGCAAATCATGACAGTTGACTTTGAATTCGGATTTCAGAAGTAAAGGTTGCATTTTTGGCTGAGGATTCAGAGTTGAACATGGCCACTGAAACCCATGTAGAGCCACACAAAGTCTGACTTAGACTTTTCAAAAATGTGCCATTCCAATTTCATGCAATGTTTTAAGTTCAGATTTTAAGAGCTGCAATTTTAATCACTCTTATTTGCACGTAAGTGTAAATGTAGCAAGGTTACTTGCTTGTCAAGCAGTTATTCAAATTCTACCAGAGTTTAATAGTGGGGCAGGAGGACATCCCAAAGGAGGAGTCACCCTCTCGAAGGAGGGCTGGTTGCCTCTACTGCTGTGCTTGATGGAACATGGGGGGAGGGAAGAAGAAGACGTATATAAACCAGTCTCTTTCATAGCCTATGAAAGGAAGTCCATCGAGCCTCTCTGGATCTCCAGTGAATAATAGTTGAAGGATGTTTAGCTCCCCTGCTAACCTCACTTAATCTCCAACCTCAACTGAGTACCCAGGCTTACCTTCCCCTACCAAGTGATTGTTGCCATCACCTCTACATACATTCCCTCTTGGGCATTGCTCCCCACAAGACTTCTCTATAATCCTGCCCATGTACCTCTTTATATGGGTACATCTCCACAAGCTCTGGCCTGCCGAAACAGGCTCCAGGTAACTAGGATTTGGGGTGGACATCTTGTCCCTAGACAAAATTAAAATGTCGGGAAAGCAGTCACCAATCTCCTGCTTAACGTGTAATTTGGCCCTGATGGAGGGACAATGCAAAACTGTAGGCTAGCTAAGGTCAGTTTTGGAAAGGCAATCCAGGCAGAAACAGAAGCAGAGAAAGAAGCCAGTAGTAGGGCTGGCAGAGCAAAGGAACCAAGAAAAGGTTTGCAGGACCAGCGAACAGAGCTGGATTATAGATTTCATAGATCACAGAGTTGGAAGGAGCCTACAAGGCTATCGAGTCCAACCCCCTGCTCAATGCAGGAAGGAAAGGGCAAGGCAATGAGCGGAGACTGAGCCGCACAGCCTCAGTGCTTTGCTGGCACTGACAAAGTCTGCAAAGAGGAAAGGAAAGCTTAAAGGGCAGCAACCAATCACAGGGGAAGGAGCACAGCAAGGTAAACAGGCCATATGGAACTTCCATGTTCAGCCACTGATCTGAATACCAGTGGCTGGGAACCAAAGCAAGAAGTGTGTGTGGGCTCTTCATGCTCTGCTTGTGAAGTAGCTTGTTGGCCACTGCAGGACTAAGCAGGGGCCCCAGCCTTTTCTGGCTGGTGGGCACATTTGGAATTTTGAGGGAGTGTTGTGGGCACTCTCACAAAATGGCTGCCACGGGCACCTTGCCCAGTCATTGAAATGGCTGCCACGGTGAGCATGATCGGTCGCAAAACACTCATTTCCCAGAAGGCAAACTGGTGAGACTAAAAGAAAGGTACCTTTCCTGAGAACATAAGTACAAGGCAGAGTTGGGGTGTGTGTGTGTGTGTGTGTGTGTCCGAGCTCCAGAACACAAAGCCACTCTTTTGAACCCAAATACAGCTGGAGGGCAGCACTTTGCTTTGCAGCATGCCAGCCTCCCAGTTATTTTTCTAAATTTTATTTTAAAACATCTTAAGAAATTGAATAAAAATCAGGAGGGGCAGGAAGTCTGGTGGGTGCCAAGATAAGTGCCTGTGGGCACATCAGTGCCCGCGGGCACAACGTTGAAGACCATAGGCCTTTTGTCTAATCCAGCAGGGTCATTCTCATGTCTCTATGAGGTGGCAAAGCTTCTTGAGGCCCAGGAGGCACCCCTATTGCTTTGCAGTGACTTAACATGACCTAAGGATCAGGGCAAGTCCATCTGTGAACATTGGCAAGGGAGGAAAGCTGAATTGTCTACCTGCTCCCATATTGGGTCAGCCACCTATAGGGAAGGTAAAGGTGGAATGAAATTCCTCCTGTGACTCTTGGCATGTTCCTTATAAATAGCAACAGGCCATTTCCAAATCCAGAGGGCTAGGTCTGCATGTTCAAAAGGGGCTCCCTGTTCTCCAAGTGGAAAGGCAGGAGCTCCCGGGGCATTATCAAGTAGGCCGCTCAACAAGATCTGCCACGGACGGCCTTCTCCCTGGTGGGGACTAGGAGGTGGGCCAGGCTGGTGGGGACTAGGAGGAGGGCCTTTTCTGTGGCAGCCCCCAATTTATGGAACTCTCTCCCCAGTGACCTCTGCCATCGCCATGCCCCTTCCTTGATTAGCTTCCGCCGTGCATTCAAAACGTGGCTTTTCAGGTGGGAATATGGGGTGGGTTAGGATTTTTAAGTTTTGTACTGTTTTTGTGTTTTACACTCTCTTTTTCTTGTATTTTATTGGACTGTACATTGCTCAGAGTGGCCGGATGCCTGGCCAGGATGGGTGATTCAAAAATATAATAAATAAATAAATAATCTTCTGGGGCCACTGGTAAAAGATCATTGCACAAGTGCAGCTCCCTGGCTGGCAGCCATACTCTAGAACAGGGCTCTCCAACCTTGGGTCCCCAGACATGGCTGGGTATGCTGGGAGCTGTAGGCCAGCAACATCTGGGGACCCAAGGTTGGAGAGCCCTGCTCTAGAGAAAGGAATTCCATCTCAGAGCTTACATACATGGTCTTTCAACATCAGAATGGCTTTACCTCTCTGACTTCCCTGACTAGATGTGAGGCCCAGGGGGAAAGCAGGCTGTGTAGCACAGTGCTCACTGTACATTCTGGGTCATATCAGGACCTTGGATAGCAGACTGCAGGAAACACTAGGCTGGAGTATTCTCTCTCATACAGAGCTGTTGTCCCAGCAAAGGACTGCAGTCAACTGAAGCCTCAAGAAGGCTGGCAGAGTCTGGTCTTCCTGGTGCCTCCACCCCTGCAGGTTACGGAATGCAGTTCTTAGGGGGCGAGTGCCAGATTATGGGTGCCAGCCTCAGATGATGGGAGAGCTATGTCCTCAGGCCAGAACAGTATAGAGGAGGGTGCCAAGGGCTCCCCCTGAAGTGGGGTGACCTATGACCCAGCTGAATCTGAGTCCTCCTCAGAGTGACGCAGAGCCTCAGAACCAGGGGACATGACACTGACTTGCATGCTCTATCAAGGGATGAATGGAACTGTGGCTAAACTGAATCTGAGTCTGTTGGATGGCTAAGTGCCCTGAGCCCCTTTGCTTAAATTAGTGCACCCACTGACTGCTTGGCCATTGTCTGGAGTAGAAATGGGTGGAGTTTGGACTCCACTTCAAGTAAACACTGAGATCATCTTTGGAGGCCGTCTACCCAGCACGCTTGCCATCTGAGGTGGATGGTGATGGAGGAAAAGGCCTTGTCAATAGTGGCACCCTGTCTGTGGAATACAAAGACCTTTATATTTTCCCAAGTCTTAAAAAGAGTCAAATGCCCATATATATATCTATCAATCATTGGGCATTTGACTCTGTTATTGTATAGTTTCACTTCTATGCCACCCTGAAAATATTTTTTATTGAAGGGTGGCATATATGATCTTTGAACAAACAAGAAATAAAGTGACTTTGAAAATTATCCGAGGTAGCGAACAAAGGTTCTGTGCTTTTAAAAGTTTGGGATTCCCTGCATCCATTAAAAACATTTTGGTCATTCAGGAAAGCAACCTTGAAAAAACAACCTCAGGACAACTTGATCATGTAAACATGTGAAAACACAAGACAATGAAATATCCTGGGGCCAAACATTATCCCCAGATCTGTGGTGAGCGTTAAAATCTGGAAAATAGTTTAGCGAACAAGGGTTTTAGCCATCATGAAGAAACCCCTGGGATTGTAGTTTTATTTGGGTTTCAGGTAATTGGAAAAGATGCTTAAAATAACCAGGGGTTATTTTGAGAGGGGGAGAAGAGCATGACAGTTAAATTTAAAAGTGCCTTACATTTGTAGTTTAGATACAGTCTCTTATCTTGATTCAAGCTCCTTTCACAGAGGCTTCCAGTTAGAGTTACTGGGCAATTCTGAAAATACTTTTTAGCTACATTTGAGCCCTGGTGTGAGATGATGGACTATGACTGTCCCCTCCAGGCATGCATGTAGGGTGGCCATGGCCCATGTGCCCCCAAGAGACAGCCCTGTATTTGAAGGTCTGCCAGAGGATTGTCCTTTATTCTGAAGACATCCTCTGTTTGAAGGGCTGTCCAGAAGAAAGAACCACCATGAGAAAGAGCTGGGCCTTGAAGTTGCTTATCAGCAACACCTGGACAGCAGACTAAGTAAGGCATACAGGTCACCTGGTCACAGACTTACACCCTATGAGGAGATGCACTGCATTTCTATTTAAATTATAATAACTATTTCTAAATTTGAATATATTATATAACTTAGCATATGTACATTTTATGGAAATAGGTACAATCTTTTGTCCTTTTCTGGTGGTCCATGTCCTCTTTCTCGGTGATTCTCAAGTGGCCACCCCACATGACCAGGGCCAAGACACTGCAGCAGCTTGCACGGCATGCAGCTTGCACGACATTACCTCCCAGTGCGTAACACAAAATGTGGGTGTGGCCGTCTATCTATCTGGGAGGTCCCCATCTGTGGCATGATTGATGCAGCAAGATCTGAGACCTTGGATAATAAGGCCCTTGGAATAAGACAATGATGTCATTGCTTTGCACCAGGGCCTATGTACTTCCCGGGAGACCTACCCCAGGGTCAGAATGAACTTTCCAGAAGTTCAATGGAAATGAATCCATTTGCTCCAGCTTATCTCAGAAGTAGATTTGGAGGACTTTGCCCATGGCTAGTCCCAACCGTCATCTTTGAAACCCAAGGTTTTTTTGGGGGGGGGGGGTAATGTAGGGATGGATGGACATAATTAATCCAGTTATGAAACTCCTGTGCATTGCCTCTAAAAATAACTAAAATATAATCTATATAGGTTTGGTACCAGGACATTAGATCTATGGTCCTTATGAACTTACTCAAAATTTAAGCTCTGTTAAGGAGATCTTCCTCCAGGGGTCCCCACCTTCAGGGGTTAGGCATGTGGTGACTGAGGAGGAGTAGCGTTCTGGTTATGGAAAGGTCTTTCCAGGCATGCTGGATGGATACCAACCCTTCTATTGTTTAGACAGCAAGTTAAGACCTTTTAAAGTCCCCGGTGTTTTTAGTGGGTGATTGAGTGCTGCTGCGTTCATTGGTCTGTTCTTCTGATTTGAATTTTAGAGTGTTTCTTATTGATGTTGCTGATTAAATGGTTTTATTGTGTTTTCTAACATCCTATAAGGATTTTTTAAAAAGAAATTGTAAACCACTTCAGATATTTCAACAGAGAGATGATATATAAATAATTCAAACAGATGAATAAAATGAATTAATCTTGGGCCATATTAACAGAAGCAAAGTGCCCAGCTCATGAGAGCTCCGATCTATTCTGTGCTGCTCAGATGCATCTGAAGTACTATGTCCAGTTCTGGAAGCCACATTATAAGAAGGACATTGGCAAACTGACATGTGCGACTAGGATAGTGAGGGGTCTGGAAACCAAAGTCCTATGAAGAACAGTTGAAAGAGATGGACATATTTAGCTGGGGAAGAGTAAGGAGGAACATGAAAGCAGTCTTCAAATATCTGAAGGGTTGTCATGCAGAAGAGGGAACAGACTTGTTTTCTGTTGCTCCAGGGGGTAGAACTAGAACCAAATTGGTAGAAATGTCAAGGAAACAGATTTTGGCTAAGCACGAGGAGAAACTTCTTAATGGGAAAAGTTGTCTGACTAGTGGGACAGACGGCCTTGGGCTCATCTTCACTGGAGATATTTAAGCAGAGGCTGGAATGACATCTGCCAGAGGTGCTGTAGTTGCAAGATTCCTGCACGAAACAGGGAGTTTATTTATTTATTTTTTATTTAATTATATTTATACCCCACCTTTTTTCCTGCAAGGAACCCAAGGTGGCTTACCTAATCCTCCTCCTCCTCTCCATTTTATCCTCACAACAACCCTGTGAGGTAGGTTAGGCTGAGAGTCAGGGACTGGCCCAAAGTCACCCAGTGAGTTTCATGGCCGAGCGGGGACTAGAACCCGGATCTCCCGAGTCCCAGTCCAACACTCTAACCACTACACCACAGACCCCGTCCAACTCTAAAATTCTATGATATTCTTCCAAAACAAAATTCTGTGATAGTTTCCCAAAATACCAGGCCTCAGGCACCCCCAGTGATTTGATGGAACTCATGAAAGTAGCTAGTTGCTTCAGACCTGAATCTTTGCAGCAGAAAGAAACAATGGAACCAAATGCAAACTATGACGTGAAACATCGATATTTTTTTCCCAGACGAAACGTTTCCACAACCTGGTTTTAAGGAACAGTATTACATATATCAATAGATAACGCTATGCTAGGTCTTGAGGGGAAAAACTAAAGAAAGGGGGGAAAGATATGAAATAAAGCAAGACATACAGTATAGGGGATACTCTGGTCAACAAACCAATCACCATTAGAATCAAAAAAGCAAACCATCCTTCACCGAGGAACTCAACAACATTTCTCAATGCACTAAGTACATTTTAAACCATGCAATTTTACACAAACATCTTAACTAGGTTTTTTAAAAACTTTTTAAAACACCAACATTATGCATTTCTTTGTTAATTATATTGGTTAAAGTTGCAGCCAGAGGCTGCCAAATATCAGATACATCATCATATACATATTTTTGTTTTTATACAGAATCCGGACAACACAACATTACACATCCTAGAGAGAGAGAGAGAGAGAGAAAGAGAGAGAGAGAGAGAGAGAGAGAAAAGAAAAAGAGTATTTGTTCCTTTGTTTGTTTGTATATATATATATTTTTCTTTTGTAAAAAAGATGGAATGACATGAGGAAGGAGGGAAGCAGGCCAAGGGAGGGAAAACCAATATCTTCCACCAAATCAGAAAGACCATATGAAAATTATTCCTAAACCACAGTAGGACAAAAGATAAAAGAAAGAGAAAGAAAAAGAATTGTCTTGAAACTGGCTCCACGTCAAAAATTATCTTCACTATGGAACAAGATGTTTGGACGCAGAGTGTATTGGCATTGAAAAGCAGGAAGAACCGTGATGTCATGTTAATTCAAAGTCCATTTCATTCAAAATCAAAATTGGGTTGGGAAGACAAAGAAAATCAATTTGTGGTTGTGTGTAAATTCAAAGATCTCTTATTGGCTTGAATGTTCTACCTACCCATGATGGACTGCTGGGAAACGTAGCTAGACAATACCACGCTGATAGCAAGTTGCAAGGACAACATGATGTCTTTACGGTTATTTTCTTCTTCACATGTAGTGTTGATGCAACCAGTATGTGGCTTGGAACTTAGCTTTTTTTCCTTTTTTTAAGCTGATGAGTTGGGTCACCTTGAAATGATCATCTTTCCCCATTGCCCACCCACCCACATCCTAAAGCAATGCATGCATTAGACTGGACAAAGGAAAATCGATTGTGTCAAATGCTTTTTTCCTCCATTTATCATGGCAAGTATACAAATATGTTAAAATTTCAGATATATAATAATCAAAGATACAAAATCATTTCTGACAAGAGTTTTTTTTTTAAACAATAACCATTACAGTGCAAGGTTTTCTATTACAGTAAAAGGTGAGTATTTAGGTTTACAGTAACTGTAGATTGTAGCTGTTTCTTTTTTTATGTACAGTAGGTCCCTGATGTTTAGAGTGTATGCACCAGTCAGAGATAAAAACCTAGCACAGAATGGCTATCCAACTTTAAATACATTTTTTTCCTTAAACATTTACAAAATAACAGCAATATCACAAATTCACAAGCACATTGTTTTGCCTTAATAAAAAGCATGTAATTTTTTTAAAATTTTATTTCTTTTTTTTAGTTTTTAAACTTTCAACACTTAAAAAGAAATGTAAAAGTTGGATATATAGGAGGACATGGTCACATGTGTTATTTGATTCAAGGGTTTTGCCATTCCACCAGATTCCTTGAAAAATGTTAAGCACCACTTCATAAGCCACCTTGTGTTTATATGTGCAGGGCATATACTCAGACGTTGGGGCACTGGTTTACTGTGAATCAAAACCCAACGTCCTGCTCCATCCACCCCCCATTGCTCTAGATTCAAGCATAATTGCTGCTAATAACACCCATTTAAACTTTCCACCAATGCCATCTGTTCTTTCCTCAACCATTCCTATGTGTTCATTAAATGGTAGGGTAGTGGTAAATTCTGAAGTGCAGGCACTCATCCTGACAGTCCCTGTAGCCACGTGACGTCCCGAAGGAGAGTCCAAAAATGCAGGCAGCTGTGTTGATACATGTCAACAAACCAGTTCTAGCAGTCTTCATCTCCACCACGAACAGGTCTTTTGTAAAGCTAATTTGTCTTATTTGCCCATTCAAGAGCAAGCCACCCCCAAATACTACAGGAATACTTTATAACAATATATTGTTGCTGGCAAATTCAAACCCACCCACCCCTCCAGCTATTGTGAGCATTGCAGCTAAGATCAGATGGAACAGGGGAGCCTGAGGGGGTGGCAGATGATGTCAGCATCCCTGCTAATAAAAATGTCCTGTTGCTTCAACCCTGTGAGCCCTGGCTCCAGCACACCACTTTCTATTAGATTGTGGGCAGATGTTGCTGATTCTGCCTACTTCTGTTGCTGACACTAGCCCCGCCATGTTACACTTTAAAGCACCAACAGTATGTGATTGGTGCTGATCAGAGCACCGAAATGGCCAGGGGGCCCTTCTCAAAGAGCCCCGATTCAGGCAGACAGGTCAAGGGTGTGGGGGGAAGATGTGACCGATGTGATCGACAAGAGACAGTCAAAAAGGCCTGTGGCTGACGCTGGCTCAGCTTGTCTGAGTGTGGAAAGCTAAGCAGGGTCAGGCCTGGTTATTACTTGGATGGGAGACCCCTCCTCTAGTTTCCTGCACTGAGCAGGGGGTTGGACTCGATGGCCTTGTAGGCTCCTTCCAACTCTGTGATCTATGAAATCTATGAAAGATTGGATGGAGGAGATTTAGATGTAAGGTGAGGTGATGAGGATTCAGGAAGGAGTTTGCTGAAAAGGAAGGCAAGCGAGCTGATGAACACATATTCCAGTGAAATGACTCAAGATCAAGAGACAAGTTGCAGCAAGGGCAAAGAGACACAAGAAGAGGCAAAGAGAGAGGGGGCGGGGGATTCAGACTTCGTCTACTCAAGAACTCATTGCATAGTAAGCTGTTCCTGGATTGTACAATTTTTTCCTTTAAAAATACGTGGATCTACAATTTGCTTTTCAACTCAAATGGGTTCTCAAAGCAGAGAACAATATTTCTTAAAGTGTTTTAAATGTCCAAGGCAAAACACAAATGGAATTAAAGTAATTATTATCTCAACAGCAGGGAGAAAGATGCAAGCCCAGCTAAACTCCACCAGTTTGTTCTTCTCCACCAGTTTGTCCATGCTCCCCCATCTTTCCTATAACCCAACTACACCATCTCCCGCCTTCCTCCCGTGCCAGCCTGACCTGGAAATGGCTGGGCAGTACAGTTGCCAAGCACCGATAGGCCTCCCTAGATACAGACCAGGGCTGAACCTGTGACGAGACAACATCACTATTATTAATGACCCCTGAGACAACTCTCTCGTTTATCTTCGGTTTTAGGCCAGTCCTGATGACTCATACTTACAGCCAAAAGGAGCTAGGTTTCCCTGACAGGCAAATTTAGGTAATGTCTAAGACAGTGTTCTCCAACCTTGGGTCCCCAGATGTTGCTGGACTACGGCTCCCAGAACCCCTTGCCATTAGCCACGCTGGCTGGGTATGCTGGGAGCTGTAGTCCAGCAACATCTGGGGGCCCAAGGTTGGGAGCTGTAGTCCAGCAACATCTGGGGACCCAAGCTTGGAGAGCCCTGTCCTAAGCGCATGTGGCGAGGTATGATTTCTACCTCTTGTCAGCACAGGCAAACCTGAGCATCTCTCTGAAGGGTGGATTCAAAATAAACCATCCAGGTGGTGGCTGGTTTGTCATGTGTGCAGTATACTCCCATTGACAGCAATGTCTTGAGTGTGGACTAGGCAGAGCCAGCAGCTGATGGATAGCTCGATCAGCCAGGCTGTGGTGTGACAGCTGCACATTTTCAGGCAAAAAGTAGTCATTTGCATAGCAGCAGGAGCCTACACAGAAGCTGGTTTGCACAAGGGTTCATGGGGATTGATGCCTGGAGTCACCCAAAAACAGGCCCAAGAGTGGCATCAATCAGTGGAAAGGTTCGGAGTGATGGTGCCTCATGAGTGACTAAAGAGTGGAGGCCATCGCCTGCGATTCTTATGCAGCTCTCAGCAAGAGTCTTCAAGGCAAACCCTGAGACAGCAGCCTTGCCCAGTGCCAAGGGGAGAAGAGCCGCCATTGTTTTGCACCAAACCTGAAAGCTGGTTGGTTATCACAGGGACAGCACCGTTTCTCTGGTGCCAGGACTCAAAATCACTCCTGCCTCATGCTGTAACTCTGGTTGTGGGGCTCAGGGAAGGTGTAAGGAGGGTCTAAAAAAGAGAGGTCTGGAAGGTTTCATCTGGGTCTCTCTGCTCCATGGCAAGCTACATAACTGAGTCTGGATCCATTGGGCTCATAGCTCAGCATAACCCACATCCATCTACTCTTTTGCGGGGGAGATCCTGCGAAAAGGGCCTCCCAAACATAGCCTATAAAAGATTTCACCGCAAGTTTCTTGGTATACACAACAACAAAAAGTCCTGTAGCACCTTGAAGACTAACCAATATATTATGACATATGCTTGTGCGGAGTTGAGCCCAATTACATGTGATGGGACCCCTCTGGAAATTTCTCGACATGAATCACCGTCACCAGATGGATAAAAGCACTGATTTTTGTGTGTAGATTTTTCATCTGCTGATATACAAATTTGAGCTAGAAGTCCTTTTGGATGTTCATAGCCTAATATAGCAATTGAAATCCAAGATGGCTGACGTCAGTGGTAAAAGCAAATTGCTGGTAAAAGCCCAGTAGCTCTTGGAATATCCAGTGGCAAATGCAACAACAAAAAAAATGTTTTATTACTGCTCATGTAGAAGATGCTCCACTGTTGACTGCACTCTCTGTCATGGGAAATCTCCCACTCTGGACACGGTTAAGCATGGGATGGATGTTATAAGGGAAGAAATTGCATTTCTCTGCCTAACACAAATTCTAGTAATTACTCTGGAAACCTCGGTTTGCCGTCACAACGTCTGTACAGTGGAAATGGACAGACACTCATGGCTTATGCTGAGTGATTTGTACACTGAGACAGTCCTGTGGAAGACACTGGGGTGGTAGGATCTGTCTGGGCAGACTCCCTCCTAAGGCAGCTCACCTTGCAAGAAATAAGCATTTCTACCAAATCACGATCCTGGCTCTTAACAAACTCCCACGAGAATGCTTGCCTTCTTTCTGGGGGCTCCTATAACAAATCCTCCATGGACACATGGAGGAATTACAGGCAGCAGAAGAATCTCACCTTCACATTCTGGGATCTTATGGCATGAAATGCTAATTCAGATCTTCATCAAAGTACAGACAGAGATAAAACTCCTACTATTCGTTGACGTCCTGGAGGGGCTGTTCTTGTTGCTGTGTCTGTTCTTTGCCTTGCATCATGTGCATTATTATGCAAGGTAGATGAGAAGTATATACGCGAGCTATGAAACCATTACCTAATCCAATCAAGAAAGAGTTTGAGAATCAGGACCACGGGTTCCTTAGTGAGACCAGAAACAAATTCTCTGCAATCTCAGTGGAACAAGTTCAGGAGCAAGAAAACGGATTGGCAAAGGAACTGGATGGGGAATGCTGGGAGTTGTAGGCCAAAAACATCTGGGGATCCAAGTTTGGAGAACACTGTGCTAGACAATCTCTGGCCCAAAGCTAGCCAGATTGCTGAAACAGTTCTGAGAAAAGGGTCTTTATCTGATGGTGACCTGGCCATCGTTTCCACATTATGAATGAGGGTGCTCAACACAGGTGAGCTTTCAAGGGCAAGTCAAACACCCATTTATTTCCAGATGATTTCCCAGATATAGCAATACTTGATAGATGGGACTCTGGGGCCAGGAACTGGGAGCTCATCATCTCCCCAGTCCTTAAAGAAGGGGTTCCTTTCTGGACACAATTCAAAGTGCTAGTGCTGACCTTTAAAGCCTTCCACGGCATAGGACCAGGACATCTGAGTTCGCCTTCCCCAAAATCAGCCTACCTGTATCATCAGAGGCTCTTCACCAGGTGCCCCCATGCTGAGTGAAGTAGAGTGGGCGGAGACCTGGGACAGAGGCTTCTTGGTGGTAGTGCCCAGCCGATGGAACATTCCAAGGCCGGCGTCAGGGGTAGACAAGGTTGGGCATCTGCTGAGGGCCCGCACCCAAGCAGGGGCCCACTGATGAGCCTCTGGAGTTGTTCCTCCTCTTCACCACTGCAACCTGCTTCTTCACCTGCCTCTTGCTCTGGCCCGGACAACTGTGGTGGTGAGAAGGAGGAGCAGTAGATGCCATGGCCTACTTGCTCACTGGCTCCTTGCCTGTCAACCAAGCAAGTGATGAGAAAGAGAATAAGAAGCAATAGTAGCTATTTATTTATTTATTTATTTATTATATTTGTTAATCACCCATCTGGCCAGCCACCCGGCCACCCTAGTGGCAATGGTGGTGAGAAAGTAGACTCACTGAGAGAGGGGCCCAATGAGGGTGTCTTGCTCAAGGGCCCTCAAAATCCTGGAGCTGGCACTGGAACCCACTTCTGAAGAAGACACACCTGGTGCCTCCTAAAGTGTCATCCTTTAGGTGCCTGGTGAAGACCATTTTTATTTCCCCAGACCAATAAACTCTGTGGTTGATTGCCTTCTCAAAGTAGAAGATACAGGCAAAAAGCAGTACTGGGATTTCCAGAAGAATGTAACTGGAAATTGCATACCAAGTATCCGCCATATGGTCAAAAGGACCTCCCTTGCTCTTCGCCTTTTTTCAGAGCCTCGAACTCAAGGCAAAAATGACTTTAAAGTGCTTGATGGGGTCTGTCACTTTCCATTGCTTGTTTTCGCTGTGGGCACTTATGCACTATTGATGACCATGCAGATAAGACCTCTGTACCCTACGTGGATGAGGAACTGCAACATACTAAGCAGGTGGACAATATCTATATTTATTTAATTTATTAAACGCCTCATAAAATAAGTTTCTCTAGGCGTTTTACAACTTAAAACGTAATAATAATGATGATACAAATAAAACCCAAAGATCCCAGAAGGTGTCCCATCAGGTACCACGGTACCAAGCTGTGCAGAGTTCTGAATTTCAGACAATTTGAAAGGAGTCCACCCGTGAGAAAAAGGTGTATGCAGAAGCAGTTTCGTATCATACAACGTCAGGAATCCATCCTATACATGTCTACTGAACAGTAAGTCCCACTGATTTCAGTGAAGCACATGGAACTGCTTCAAAATCAGATCTTGCTCTTTTTTCAAACTGATTGACAGCCATCTTGGGTAACTGTGTCTTATGTAATATGATCAAAAATTCCAAAGGATTCCTAGCCTAAATTAAAGTACCCCAAAACAAAATGTTTTTAGCCACTGTGTCACGGTAATGTGAAATAGATTATAGATCATAGAAGTTGGAAGGAGCCTACAAGGCTATCGAGTCCAACCCCCTGCTCAATGCAGGAAACTAGAGGAAGGGGTCCCCCATCCAAGTAATAAAATAAAGATGCTAAGGGTGTAATCCTATCCATGTTTTGACAGAAAAGAGTCCTAGAACTCCCAGCATTCTCCAGCCAGCTATGCTGGGAGTTGTAGGACTCCCCCCCTTCTAAACATGCACAGGATTGTGCCCTAGAACAATTAACACTAGCTAGTCAGTCACCAGGTACCCGAGAAGCCCATATTTAACTCCTTCCTGGTGCATGCTCACAGGAGGAGTTGGGGTTCTACCCTGAATCCCCCTTTAGGACTGATCTGTATGCTCCTTTTCAGATGGTGTGATATAGGTTGTGGTTGCTGCAACTGGCCTGAGCAGAAGTATGGTGGCGTTACTATGTTCCGAAAGCACATTCTGTCACGGTGGGTCAATTCTGGGAGTGAGCTGAAATATGGGATGAATTTGACCATGTGATGCAGTGCATGTCTGAAAGCGGAGCTACATGGGCTCTACAGCCTTATGTATCTTGTATCTGTTGCCAGGGTGTGCCACTTCAGACTTCAGATGGGGACTGATTGTTGGAACATTTCCCCCATATTACAAAACCCTCCCTAGAAGAAACTAGCTTCTCGGGGAGGAAATTAAACTACAGCTGTCCTTGTTTTCAGCTTACAGTGGGTTGGATCCAGATGTAGTCATACTTAGAATAGACCCATTGAAATAAATGGGACTTGTTTGTCACGTCTAACTTAAGTCCTATCGATTTCAGTGGGTTTATTCGAAGTATGACTAAACGAGGATCCAACTCAGTATGATTTTTATACGTGGAAGCATTCAAATATATGTCTCCCACCACACAATCTTTAACTGTACAGCCCAGCTAGAGCTGTACCATGTGACTGCCTCCAAGTCCCAAATCTTTTTGCCTCCAGGATCTCCTTTTTCAACTAGCATGGAATCACCATAGTTAAGCAGGGTTGGAACTGGTATCGATTTGCAGTGCATATGTGCCTTGAAAAAAATTAATAAGCTGGTATCACACCAATCAGAAAAAATGGAAACAGATTAATGGAATATGAATGCCCAAAGGCGAAGGCTTTTTTTGGTTACCCCGAATGAACACATGAGGATACCCTCAGAAAGCTGGGCGGGAATGCCAAAACCCTTGAATTCAAACACAAGTCCTTGGGAAAAAAACACACCTTTGCCATTATTACAAGAAGCCTTTTACCCTCCCCTATCAAATCCACTCCCAACCTGTAACAGTGAACACCTCATAAACATAAATGGTTTCCACATTTCAGTCCATTAGATTAGAGACAAAAATACCACCCAGACAGGGAAAGAAATTAGAAATAGCGAAGAATAAGCAACAAGAATGAATCAAGCCAGAATTGCGCAGACACCAGATCAGAACACGGGGAAAGGAAGATCTAGCTAAGTTGAACCATTGTGTAAGTTGCAAAATAATAATTATTTTTTTAGGTTGTAAGCCATATTGGGGACGAAACGGAATGTCCCCCCTCACTCCACCCACTTAACCTTTTTGTAAAGTGCTTAATATTAGGCACCAGGGCTGCAATCCCACACAATTAGGCTGCTTAAATCCAGCCAAAGTCACTGGGATTTAAGCAGCCTTAAAGACGCCTGGGATTAAAACTTTATTTTTAAAAAAATCATTATAATGTTAATAGGACCAGGTAACCTTGTGAAATTGAGCCTAAAATGATGCAGTTCTGGTGTACATTTTAAGCCTTAAAATTCAAAGAATACTCAATAACATTGTGATGGTCCACTTATCCAAATCCTATAATGCTCTCATTCTGGACTCTAGTTTCCACCCTGTTCATGCCAGTGCATGCCAATTGGGTTGAACCTTGGAGTCCCACCTCTGCCGTGGTCTCCCCATGTGGCCATGGGTAAGTCACTGTCTTTTAGCCTCAGTAATAGCAACTTCTTTTGCAGTGTTGTCATGATGAGGCAAAGACAATGAAAGGCTGGAAAGCACTTTGCAAATTCAATGTTGGATATAAGCGGTCAATAGTTTCAGTGGTTCCAATTTCACTTTACCAAGGGCTCAAAGAGTAGGTTTTTGAATGAATCATTATCAATTTTCTCACAGCCATACTTTCTTATCTGTAAAACGGGACAATTATCATTATAGACAACATAGTGGCCAACTGGGGGGGGGGGTCTCTCATCAAAGCTCCCTCCCTCTTCAGCATAAGTGATGGATAACCATTGGAATGATTCTGTTCCAAGAGCGTTAAAGCTCTCTAAGAGTAACAATTACTGATGAGTTAATTAACACCACCATCCTAGTTTTCAATAGAACTTACTTCCAAGTGTCTTAGGGCTCATTTACACATTTACAGTCTTTCTGGGACTGTAAAACTTCAGGAAGCAGATAAGGGACACGTTCTCCCCCCCCCCCCCCCCCGTAAAGTGAGCCTATCAGAGAGGAAGGTTCAGTTCTACCTTTCTCTCTGACATGGTGTTTCTCCCTTTTATTCTTTGAAGCGAGGGAGGCATGCGTCATTGCTCCACACGGATCCCTTTGCAGTATAGTCCTAAGAGGGGCGATACTACATCTTTTTCTCTGAACTGGTTCCCATTGTAGTCCTACTCCCTCAGACCTAAGCACATTTTGTTGGAAGCAAGCCCCACTGATAACATTTATGAAAATGCATTTAGATTAGCAGCACAAAGACCCATAAAAGTTAATGAAAATAAAGCTAAGTTGTGTGTGTGTGTGTGTGTGTGTGTGTTTTAAAGTCATTGTAGTTCGGAACTTCACTAAGTTGTGATTGGGCTGCTTATTAGAACTAGGATATTCACTGGACGATCAGGACCACAACATTATTTCCTTTCAATTCCATAATTTCGATTCATGTCACAAAGTAAAGCGTCTTTGATTTCAATGTGGCACTCCACTCCCCATCCCCACCCCACAAATAATCTGAGAACCCCTGGTGCCTACCCAACATCCCTAAAATGCAATATCATTTTGACAGAGGAATGATACTGACGGAGTGAAGAAAAAAATAAGTAAAAATATTGACTCTGGTGTATAGGAAAGAAAAAAATAGGTTCAGATAGGTTTTTACATCAAAGTAGGGCACCACGACAATAAAGATTATGACATTTGATGAATATTTCTGTGTTATAGCTTTGAGTTTTATTGCAAAGCAAAAAATATATATTTGTATATATATATTTTATATATATATATGTTATATATATTTTATCTACAGGTCACCTCCAACATTTTACACCACACAAAAGCACAAGGAAACGAAAGAAATCATAGTGAGGTAGATACAAAACATTGGGATGTGCGGAACCTGTGGCACAAAAGTTGGCTTAACGCAACTGGCATTCAACGTATGTACAAGCAGATGGAGAAGCAAGATTGGGATTGGAGCCTATGTCAGCGGATATCAAACTTTTTTGTCTTGATGAGACGCTTCCTGCGGCGACTTGTTTGCCGAAGGACACCTGCAAGCCAGCCATAGAACTTCTGTGCATTTCAGAGGATTCTGGGATATATTCTAGGACTCACACCGTTCGCACAGAGGATTGGTCAGAACTGTTGGGCCTCGCATGAGTTAAGAGGGTACCTTCAAAAACACACCAAACACTCTCCTGTCCACCCTTCTCATTGAGGAACTCCTGATAAGGTCCTGAGGAACCCCAGTATTCCTTCATACTCAGTTCAGAAACCACAAGTTTAACTGAAATACTTCCCTCAGAAAATAAACAGTATCAGATTATCATCATCATCATCATCATCATCATCATCATCTTGTAAAAAGGGATTCATTTAGATGGGAACTTTCTGTATTGTCAGATGGGGATTGTACAGCCCAATTGGTAGCTTGGGAAGTTTCTTGGGGCTTGAGAAGTACCTCTTTGTCCAAACACCTTGAGAGCTGATCTGCACATTATGCAAAGTAAGGAATCTGGACTGTACCACTTCATATAGCAGGTGGGTTTCTCTGTCATATTTTTGAATGCTCCCCACATAAAACAACAACAATTCCCTGCATTAATAAACTTACCACATAAGAGAGATGGCTATGATTAAGTTTTCTCTCTCATATGCTGGTTTACTATATGCAGGGAACTTAAAAAAAAAGAAGTGAGCACATGAACATATGACTCTCCCACTGGTAGAACCATAATTCTGTCACCCCAGTCTTATTCTGCATAATATTACAGCCAATCTGCAGAGCTGTCTGTGTGGAGAGCACAGCTGATCAGGGTGTCTGTCAGGGCCACTAATGAACTAGGATAGGGGGAAATGTTTCCCATAGGTTTGGACACAGGGATGTAGGTGGACTGTAAGCCTCCATGCTTTTCTGCTGAAGCTGCCAGGGACTGGCAATACAGCAGGAATCAAGACGGTCTGAAGGCAGCAAACGATCCAACTTTTGTGGAATACCTTTTCCAATTGTTTTCTCCTAAGAAGCTAAATAATGAGTTTCATTAACAAGCTTCAGACATGAAAAGTTGAGGGCTGAAATGAATTTGGGGGTGGGCAGGTGTCTGGGGGGGGCAGAATGCAAAACATATTCTCTTAACTCCAATGTATGTGCAAAACAAAAGTAGGCCTTTATATTCCCCTTACTGGGAATGGTTGTATACAGGCCTGTGGCTTACACTGGCTCAGCTTGTCTGAGTGTGGAAAGCTAAGCAGGGTCAGGCCTGGTTATTACTTGGATGGGAGACCCCCTCCTCTAGTTTCCTGCATTGAGCAGGGGGTTGGACTCAATAGCCTTGTAGGCTCCTTCCAACTCTATGATCTATGAAATCTATCCCAGCTAGGGACACTTGTTGAATTTGGAGATTTTCAAAACAACAGGGTGCCAAATAGTGAATTAAGGCTTCCAATATTATTACTTCCATTTTATTTTTTTTAAACAATCAAGGAAGGTCATTTCGGCGGGTGTTGTGTGTTTTTGTGGAAAGGCATTTCTCAAAATGAACTTTGGAAGTTTTAACATTTGAATATATCCTATCAGAATGTATAAAATTTAAAACAAAATCCACCCTGGTTCAAATTTATGCAAAGATTCATTGCGGAGGTTGAGAATATTCTCAATTCCATATGGGAAGACATTTTGTCTGAATACAAAATACAGATAACTCACATGAGGTCAAGAGAAGAGAAAGGGTGGAGCTCGGCAGTTTCCACCACTGCCTTCACCTTTGGCTGCTGGTGTTCTAAAGGTGCAGTCCTATGCAAGTTTAGACAGAAAAAAGGCCTACAGCTCCTAGCATGCCCCAGCTGGGGCATGCTGGGGAGTTGTAGGCCTTTTTTTCTGTCTAAACTTGCATAGGATTGCACCTTAAGTGAGCCTGGATCTCACCACCCATTAGCAGCCATTTGAAGAGTTCTCTACCAAATGAAGAGAGAAAAGGGCTCACATTCAATTATGCTCATATGTTCCATCATCCCCTCTTCCTGCCGTTGCACTCTAAGCTTGGCCTGGTCTTCTCTCCTCGCCCAAGGGCAAATTACCCCAGTCATACCATGGTCAGTTGGAGGGCTGTTTGGTGGTCTCTGTAGAGGACAGCGACGAACTCATTGTCCAAATTTGAACAATTGAGCTACAGGTTTAACATCTTTCCTGTTTTGTTGAAATTTCACAATAAAAATTAATTTAAAAAATACACAGCTAAGTGAGGACTGGAGCATGCTCAGTGCGCACAGAATGCTGAATGGTTTTTGGAGGAAAATACGCAGAAAACTGGAAGGGGGTGGTGGCCTTCTCAGTGGTGGCCCCCGGATTCTGGAATCAGCTCCCCACTGAGGCCCACCTGGTGCCAACTCTACGATCCTTTCGGCGCCAGTTTAGGACTGCACTCTATGCCAACTTTTAACAGCTCAAAATAGCACGGGGTGGGGAGGTTATGTCAGCAGCAACCTTAGTTTATTAACTTGTTCCAATTATTTGCCATTTTAAATCCGGTTTTAAATTTGGTTTTTAAACTTTTGTAATGACATTTTATGAATTTATTGTTAACTGCATTTTATAATGTATTGTATTGTTTTTATGAATAGTTGTAAACCACCCAGAGAGCTTCGGCTATGGGGCGGTATAGAAATAATGATGATGATGATGATGATGATGATGATGATGATGATGATGATGATGATGATGGAGTATAGTTGAAAAAGGAATGGCTGGTAGGAACCCTGAACAATAGCAATCCATGCTTAAATATTTTGTTCCAAGTCCCACTTGTACACCAGGTCACTGAAGGGTAATGGATTATGCCTTGACACTCTTGAACTATCGACAGGGCCAGCCCAAGACATTTTGCTGCCTGGGGTGAAGAACAAGATGGTGCCCCCTCCCGTCCCATGTAGAAAAGCCAACTAGACTGGCAGTTGCATCTTACTTCAGTACTGGGAGAGCATCTTCTGCTGCACCTGGAGGCAGCAAACTAGCTTAGGGGGAACAGGGCAGGCCATGTGGCATACACACCTCACTCCTCCGACACCCTACTGCCACCTCCAAGCATCTGCCACCTGAGGCGACTGCCTCACTTGGCCTAATGGGAGGGCCGGCCCTGACTATCAAGACATACTCACAACAACGGGCAGGGGCTATAAGGTGTTAGAATGTGGACATTTATTTATTTGTACCCCACCTTTCTACCGGAAAATGGCACTCACTGCCTTTTCAACGGGTGGAATGAGCAAGGAATCTAATTCACATTATAGATAGTGTAGAACTTCTAAAATCTGAGGAAAGTAGGAGGCACACTTAGACTGAAGAGATGGATATGTTGGAAAGAACAGAGAACAATGGAGTCAGGGGGAAAGGTTTGAAGGGATTTACAGTACAGTCCTATACATGTCTAGTCAGAAGTAAGCCCCACTGAATTCAAAGGAGTTTACTCCCAGGTAAGTGTGCAGCCTTAACCTCCTGAGCTATGGTCTATGTTTATTCAAATGACTTGAATCCCTAAGAGATGATGTTAATAACTGATTGATAGTTTTATCTATGTGTTTTTGATGTATCCGTGGATGGTATTCTTGTGGATTTGTTTGGATACTTTTGACAAATGGTAAGGGAATGTTTTTGCTGTGCAATAAAGGAATATTGCTTGATAGACAGAACCTACACTAATGAAGTCTTAGAGGAACATGATACGACGGACTCAAAGCCAATTCAGAAGGCCCCAATGATATGCCAAGATATGAACCGTGAAGCTTTGCATCACAGCTGATTGTGTGTGTGATTGCTCCGGTATGTTCCCAAACTTGAACTAATTCTACATTTTCCTGTTCTGTTGTAAACCTTCAGAAAATGGTGGCGGCATGGAAGATTGCGCTTGGTGAATACCAAGTAATTTCCTATGAGTCTAGGGTTAGCTGGCCAGCCACAACGCAGATGCCCTCCGGCCTGCATCTAGGCATATTGGGATGATCCTGTCTATTGACACACACATACCCAGTTCCCAGAAGCAGCTTCAGGAACTGAAGTACTGGTGCAAAGGATAAATGTTTTGGACCTCCTCAACCACATGGCTTTTATGCTGATATATGCTTATTTTCTCCTATATTTTATTTATTCATTTATGTAATGTTTCTTTTAAATAGAGAAATGACTCATAAAATGTATAAATAAGTAAAGCAAAGTAACACTCAATCCCTGCTTCAGCTTCTCTTTTTTATTCAGAATATTTTGTAAGTGGCAGTTCAATCCTATGCCTGTCTTATTCAGAAGGAAAATTCTATGGATTTCAATAGGATTTATCCCAGGTATAGGAATATATGTATAGGAATGCAACCTGAATGATAAGAGAGAAGAATACTTTTCAAATGCCCCCCCCCCCCCCGCAAATCAGAAATGGAAAGAAAAAGATGATTAATTGGAGGGTTAAAAGGTTTAGGTCAAAACTGCCCTGCGGCTTCCTTCATTCACACTGAAAGCAGCTATTAAAAATAAAATAAAGTCTCTGAGTTTTCCTTAAGGCCTAAGTGGAAAATTGCTAACTGGAGCACAGGCGGTTTCGCATTTCTTTCTGAGGAGCAAAATCCCAAAAACCCTGCAGTGGGGCTGAAGGGAATGGAGGGGACATTATAAGGAGTAGACAGCTAGTTGAATCTGAGGCGCCGGACTCATAGTGCCCCAACCTGGCCAAGACAAGACAAGTGAACAAAGATACAACATGAATAATGGCATGGCGTGACTCTTAAAAGTCATGTTCAACAAGCAATGCCGTAGCCGTGGTTGTAGAAGTGGTTCATGATTTGGGATGCCTTATCTTTTTGACAGCCCCAACGGAAGCAGTGTATGGGATCTAATGCAAATGCCCAATAAAATCAAGCATCCATTGATTGTTAAAATGCCCAGGGCATTACTGCTTTGCATAGAAAAGGTCCCCGTCCCCGATTCAATCCCTGGCATCTCCAGTTAAAGGGTCTCAAGTGGTGGGGCTTGGAAAGAACGCGGAGAGCCCAAGGCCAGTCAAAATTGATCATGCTGGGCTAGATGGACCAGTGATCTAACTCAGTATAAGGAGCATGTTGTGGATGACCCAGAGCTCAGCAGTAGAGCACATACTTTGAATGCAGAAGTTCCCAAGTTCAGTCCCCGGCAGGTGATAGGAAATCAGGTGATGGAAAAGTCCTCCACATGAAATCATGGACAGCTGATGCCAGTCAGAGTAGAAAATACTGGGCTAGACGAAACAATGGTCTGACTGGGTAATGTGGCAGATTTATAAATTAAGCATTAAAAAATGGAGCTCTTGATACAGGGACAGTACAAGCATCAAATTTGCACAAATTGCATAAAGTTACACAAATTGCATAACTTTATGCAATTTGCGTAAATCAGAGTATTTTGCGAGTTTTGCGCAAATGAGCAGCTGAAAATCGGCTGATTTTATGCAAATCATGCTAGACCCATGTGCTTTCTGGATGTTTATTTGCGCAAAACTCGCAAAATACCGATTTATGCAAATTGCATAAAGTTATGCAATTTGTGTAACTTTATGCAATTTGTGCAAATTTCCTTAATGTTTTTTTTTAAAAATGCACAAACTGTGGCCCATAGAGATAGAAGTTGGTGAGCTGGCTCGACTCGCTTCATAGCAAATTGGCACCAGTGCAGGGCTGGCAAACTGGATTCCGGGGGGGGGCGAATCATGAAAAGCTGTCGGATTTTCATCCCCCCTATTGGATTCCTCACTCATCTCTACTCCAGAGTGATGCTCCATGGGGAGCATGGTAGGAAATTAAAACAGCTGCCTACCCAGCCCAGCTGTCAGATAAGCCCACATCTTTATTTATTGTTTCAGTATATATTTTATTGTGTGATATCGATTGGCATTTTGATATTTCTGTATTGATTGGGTTGTACTTATTGTCAGCTGGTTTGGGCTTCTTTTCAGAATGAAAAGGGAAGTAAGAACATAAAAGCATAAGACGAGCCCTGCTGGATCAGACCAAAGGTCCATCTAGTCCAGCATTCTGTTTACATAGTGGCCAACCATCTGCCCACGGGATCCCACAAGCAGGACAGGAGTGCAACAGCACCCTCCCACCCATGTTCCCCAGCAACTGGTGCACATAGGCATACTGCCTCTGATACTGGAGGAAGTGTATAGCTAATCAGGACTAGTAGCCATTGGTAGCCTTTTCCTCCATGAATTTGTCCAATCCCCTTTCACAGCTGTCCAAATTGGTGGCCATCACTACATCTTGTGGAAGCGGATTCCATAGTTTAACTCTGCGCTGTGTGAAGAAATATAGCACATAGGTACAAATGTGAAATGAAATGAAATGAAATGAAAGAAAGAGAGAGAGAGAGAGAATTTGAACAAAACTCAAATAAAAGCAATACCTACATTCACAATAAAGGAGGCGCCCCAGGAAAAAACAGGCTAATGAATAAAGATGGTGATGATTATGGTGATAATGATAATGATAATGAAATGATGATGATGATGATGATGATGATGATGATGGTAATAATAATAATAATAATAATAGCAGCAGCAGCAGCAGCAGCAGCAGCAACAACAACGGGGGTTTAATAAAAAGAGCCAAAGAAGTTTACCAAAGTACACACGGATGCTTGCAATTTGAAACACACTGGTGGCAATCTGTCGAGGCAACACCACGTACGCAAGTGGGTCGCGTCCCACAGTGCAGGGCGGGGGCGGAAGAACTCACAATGTCGACCTTAGCCAGAAAGAACTTAAGAGCTCTGTATCTGCTTGGGACCAGAGAACCTGGCACGGTGAACATTTCTACACACGCGCGCGCGCGCACACACACACACACAAACATGTGTCACATACATTATTCTCAGTGGCCCTGACCGAGAGATTGTGGGCAGCGGAGCTCCAGTAAGAAAAAAGGAGCTCCCCCATTCACTTCAGTGGAGCTGTCCCATCCACTGGAGTGAATGGGGCACCTTAAATGCACAGTAGCGCCATGTATGCATGGGAGCAGATAAGGAGCTTCTGACCTAGGTGCCAATTTACAAAAAATAGATGCGGTGGATCATCCATTGTCTGAGGTCCACTTAACAGAAAAATCTCACATGAAGGTCAGCGAATATATCTAAAGGGAGGTATATCTTATGCAGGCTATTTATTTGAAGCAGTTAAAGTGCATCCTCAAAGGCTGTGAAATGTCTTAGTATCTTCCAAAAAGCATGCATGTAATACAGGATTTAAAGTTAAGCCAAATTTTGCCCATGTTTTCACATTCCCAATTCCTACAATACAAAACCAGATTTTTGTTGTTAAAAAAAAAATAAAAATCCCCAAAATCAAAACGAGAACAAAGAAAAAATGAATGGTACAAAATTATATACAATATATATAACACACACATTCAACAAACTTGAAGACATCAAATAGAACATAAAGAGAAGCACTTCAAATCTCATTTCCCCCCCTCTTAAAAACAGTCAACAGAAAAAAACAACCAACCTTTTGTTTTGTCTGTTTATTTGTTAGCTCTTATATAATTTGAGAAAAGTCACTGCAGCACTCTCACCTTGAACGAGCGTTTGGAACCGATTGTGTTTTGTTTATACAAAAAAGGAGGGGGAAAAAAACACGTTTTGTGTGCGTGCGTGTGTGTGGTTTTATTTTTTTAAAATTATTTTTTAATATGGAAAATTGTTTGGATAGTTGAGGTTGGAGAGAAAAAAGAGAGACGGAAAGATTGCATAGTTGCGAACAGTGGCTTTTCCTCAAGGTGAAAAAGTGCATCATCGTCTGATAAAATAGCATTGGGATTTCCTTTTGCCCGTCGTTCGGTTCCACACACATATATATATTATATATCTATATATCTCTCTCTATATATTTTTTTCTTCAGTCAACTGCTACATGTCACACATGAAAATATATTTACAGCACATATCCCCCCCACACACCACACACATGCTCAATAGTTAACACCTGACATTAATAACAGCCATTCTTATATGTTCCATCTTGGGGTTCTCCACCCCCACCCCCCCATGCACATCTGTATTCTTTTAAATACATTTTTTTATTTTGCTACTTTCTAAGACCTTTAAAAAAAAAAAAAAAAAAAGCACAGCTCTTCTGCCCCATCTCATGTAGCTTTGATTTTTAGCAACATTTAAGAAAAAGAAAGAAGAAAAGGAATGGGAAAAAATGTGTCAGGGAAGAATGGAGAAGCCAGCACCAGAAATGCTTACTTGGATTATTGTTCCCACCTTGCTCATGCATGGCTTTTAAATAAATAAATAAATAAAAATCAGAAATGGGGAAACGGGTGGGGGAGAGAACATAAAGAAACGGATATTTAAAAAAAGAAAAAGAAAAGTAGCTTTTTTTGAGGTAAGAGTTATGCGTGAAACACCCAGGCTTTTAAAAGCAATTGAGAAATTAAAGTTTACATCACTACATCCTGTAAATACAACACACACACACCCCAAAAAAAACCCAAAACAAAAACTTTTTCAGAAACAAACTGTTCTCTCCCACCACCACAGCCCCCGGCTGGTAAATTGAGATTTCTGTCAGAATGGAATAAAGCAGAATCCATATATCCCCATCCCCTTTCAAATTAAAAGATGGTTCAGCCGCAGCCCTATGCATGTTTAGACAGGAAAAAAAAGTCCTACCATTCCCAGCAAATATATACCGTACTATTGCTCCAGCCAGCATAGCTGGGAACGGCAGGACTTTTTTTTTCCTGTCCAAACATGCATAGGATTGTGCCTTTCTTGCGTTTAAAAAAATACTTCAGAATCTTCTCATGCTTTGCTGTCTGCCTCAAGTACATTTAAATATAAGTCTAATCATTTACAAGTATTTAGTTAAGTCCTCCTTTATATATATATATATATATATATATATTTGTACAGGAACTCTGCATTTTTGACCGTTGTTTTTCAAATGATTTGCGGCTTTTAAAAATTTGTTCATTTTTTGGAGAAACACTTGGTTATAACAATCTAGAGTAAGGCTGCACAGGAAGAATTCTGTGTAATTTTTTTTTTTTTTTTTTTGTCGTCTCTACGAACCAAAGTATATAAAATTATTTTAGCACCTTTTATACAGAATAATTATTGGTGTTCTTCCCTTTAGTATAAAATAGCATTATTCAACACCAACACACCCCCACCCACCCGCAACTCCATGTCATTGCAAAGGTTAGCGGAGGTACAGGCAACATTTTATGTTATCGGCAAGGCAGGGCAGGTCATGGGGTTCAGGGGCAATTTAAAACGGGCAGGGAAGGTTAAACTCATCCATATACATCCAATAAATAAAACAAAACAAAACGGAAATAAATATACTATTGTATTGCCCCTAGCCTAGTAATATGTAGATGAAAGGCAAAATGGCCAGACGTTTCCTTTGAGGAAGGTCAAGGCAGGCTTGTCTTTCTCGCTACAGGAGCACAACGCTTGAAATGGGGGGGGGGGGGAAGCATCTGAAATTGCTGTATCAGGGTGCAGGATAGGTGCCGGTTGAAACGGCTGTCTTTTGCGGATTGAACGAAAGCTAAAAGTCAATAATCCCGAGGCCAACCGGTCGATCGCCACGTCCATCACAGACACACACACTCCCACACCAGGTGAACTATTACATCATATTCTTATGGCGCATATCCACACAAGGGGCTAGAAACTTGGAATTTGACCCAGGAAGACCGGGGGGGGGTTTCAAATCCCGGCTCACCCCTTGGCTCATTGTGGCCTTGGGTAAGTCAGTCGCCTGTCAGGGTAGTCATGGTGAGTTCCCTCACAGAGTTCGGGTGAGGCAATCACATTGAAGACTCTACGTGAATTATTAAAAGTAATTCATATAAGAGCTATATTATTATCTTCGTTATTATCATCACAACTATTATTAGTAATAGTATTAGTATTATTTAAGCATGGATTAATTTCTGATTAGCCTCTGCTGAGCTCACTTTGAAATCAATAAAAAGGACTTAAGGTGCAATCCTAGGCAGGTTCAGACAGGGAAAAAGGCCTACAGTTCCCAGCATGCCCCAGCCAGCTTTTCCCTGTCTAAACCTGCCTAGGATTGTGCCCTTACGTAACAGCACAATATTGTGTTTCTCTCTTTAAATTGCCCTTTGGTGACATGAGGAGACACCCAACCCTTTGCAGTGGCACTCTTTTAAGAGCGTGTCTACACGAGAAACACCCTTAAACCAGTTTTAACTGTCATGGCTTCTCCTCCAAGCCTCTGTGGAAATTGTAGTTCACAGAAGGCGTCTCAAGGGTTTTGGTGAAAAAAAATATATCTCTGAATCCAAAAAACCAACAACACACCTCAACACCTCACCAAAACTAGTTACCGGTGTCTTTTGAGAGGAAGCCAATGACAGTTGAGAGACTCTTTACATTTGAACTGTGCTCTTTGGAGGTCTTTTCGCGCGAGGGGGGAAAGTGGAAGCACCGAGCGAATGTGAGAGAAGATTAAGTGAATACATGTGTTGGCAATGGAAAGTAAATATATTAATAGGCATCCTTGCTATGCTGTGTCTCCTCATAGCAGGATCGTCGCTGACTTTATCTTACTTTTCGAAAGGCCTGGAATGTTCTCCCTCTTAATCTGGCCACCGTGGTTCTGCATCTACTCATGCCTCCCAGAGCTCTCTCTTCTTCTCAGAGGAGACCATTCATCTCTGTCTCTGTGTGTGTGTGTGTCCGATAAGACTGTTTTACTTAGACATAACGGTCGGGAAATGATCATATTCCGCCATACAAAGAATCAAGCATTGGGGGCCCCCACTAAAAGACAGCGACTAGCACCCACCCCAATCCCAGGAGAAAGGTTCTCTCCTTTGGGATCCCACTGCCTGTGTGGCATTTCTGCTTTCCTGACTTTTCTTTTCTTTTTGGCATGAAATGGCACTTCTGAGAGGGACAGAGAGGAGCTGGGAATTAGAGGGTGCACCCAACCCTGCCTCCCCCTCCCAAAAGCTGGTGGGGTAGAGTAGATTGGATTGGTATGGAGAGGAACCCTTGTTATATTTTAAGCTTTAAGCTGAAATAGATCTATTTTCTAACTGTTTGGTTGTAGTTATATACTCTCTCTCTCTCTCTCTCTCTCTCTCTCTCCCCGCCCTGCACTGGCACATAATATGGAAATACTGGCATCTGCTGTGTGTCAGAAGAAGTGGCTGCCTCGGTTAAGTGAACAGGGAGCACCACAAGAAAAAGGCACCACAGGGTTTTGCGAAGCAGAGTTTCCTTGGCATGAGTCTTCTCATCCTGGTCTCAGTGGCTGGAAGAAATGGACCGAAGGTGTTGAAGACTCTGTGGGGATGTCTCAGAGGCAGTTCAAATTCACATCAGGCCGAGGTCCACGTCAATCCAAGTGGACTCCCTAGGCCAACCTTCTTCAGCCAGGTGCTCTCCAGATGTTTTGGACCACAACCTCCCAACATTCCTGACCATTGACCATGCTAGCTGGGGCTGATGGGATTTGGTCCAATACACTGGGAAGCCACCAGGTTGGCGAAGGCTGCCCTAGGCCATATCTACACAAAAACATCTCAGTGTGTTATACCAGTTCAATAGCCGTGGCTTCCTCCACAGAATTCTGGGAATCATAGTTTGGTTGACAGTGAAGAGAATTCTCTGTTAGGAACACAGGAAGCTGCCTTATACCGAGCCGGACCCTTGGTCCATCTAGCCCAGTATTGTCAACACTGACCAGCAGCAATGGCTCTCCACGCTTTCGGGCAGGAATTTTTCTAGCCCTACTTGGAGATGCCGGGAATCAAATCTGCTCTACTACTGAGCTATGGTCCTTCTAAGTGTTCTCATGTCACACTCCCAAAACTATCGTTCCCAGGGTTCCCTAAGGAGAGGGAATACCTATTAAGCCCGTGTACATCTATGGTTCAGATGTAGCAGCGAATGTCCAAAGTTGTTGAATGTCCACATTTTCTTATGAATGTTGACAATCCCAGGTGAATTTTACAAATGTCTGTATATATCTCCCACTTTTCAGACATACACAAGTGAATCTTGATGAAGACATGATATGTTTTGGGACACTCACAAAACAAGTCTGGGATCGTCAACACTTGCATGTGAATGTCAACCATGAAAGCATTTCAGACATTCAGTATAACATAGGTCTGCTCTTTTGCTTTGGTGGCAGTTCATTCAGGCTAATCCCCCAGAGAGTAGAATTTGGCACGACCAAGAGCAACTCAAAAGAAATCTCAGCGCTGTTGTAGAAAAAGTGTGAAACTCAACATTTGCTGCAGCTTGGGGCATGGGTAGAAGCACCATGCAGTACAAGAAAAGTGGCTGATTTTGCACGCATGTGGTAAAATATCATAAAAATATATATTTTTAAAAAGAAGAAAATGTTACCCCAAGGAGAAAATACACGTTCCCTTCCCCTCCCCTCAGTGTCATCATGTTTGGTTACCATGCAGGATTGCCCAATTGCTTCTCAGCAAGCTCAACATTCAGAGAAACTGCAACAGCTCGCAACTAAATATGGAGATGCTGAAAGCATGGGCATGGATGGGGACACAGGATTGTGGTGGCCTCCTGCATGTTCACTGTTTCTTCTGTACAGAGCATATGCAGAAGAGCCAATTTACCTATGGAAAGGCTGGGGGGCGGGCGGGGCGCTGCCATTGCAATTCCCACCCCACTCCCGTGTTCAGTACCCCCTGTTTGGTCATGCAACAGGGCTATTATTTCAGTATTTTGCAGGATTTCCCTCAACTCACAAATCTCTCTTTGAAAATAATGGGAAAGTGCTCAAAGCAACTGAGTAATTATATTATTTCTAAGTTAACACCAGAGGAGAACTAGTGTTCCCTCAAGGAGCAATCCTATGCAAGTTTAGACAGAAAAATGGCCTACAACTCCCAGCATGCCCCAGCCAGCATGCTGGGAGTTGTAGGCCTTATGATCAGCAAGTCCTGAGTGGTGGCAATGAGGTCTGGAACCTTGTCACCCTTGGACACATGTGAGCATTCTTCTTTAATCAAGGATGGACTGGTGGTCTGTAAAACATGGGAGGGCATTTTGGATCTGGACCACGAACTACCAATTCCCTATCCATGACTTATGTTCATAGATCATAGAGTTGGAAGGGGCCTACAAGGCCATCGAGTCCAACCCCCTGTTCAATTTAGGAAACTAGAGGGGTCTCCCATCCAAGTAAGAACCAGGCCTGACCTTGCTTAGCTTTCCACGCTCAGACAAGCTGAGCCAGCGCGAGCCACAGGCCTTAAAGGGCTGCCTAATAATGTCTATCACTTAGGGCACAATCCTATGCATGTTCAGGGATGCTGAAGAGTCCTTGGTCTCGAGTCATGAGTCTTTGGACCCGAGTCTCGAGTCCAAGTCCGAGTCCGAGTCCGAGTCCTTGGTCCAAAATGGTGACTCACGAGTCACAAGTCCTGAGTCACTCCCAAAACTGACTCCACGAGTCCCTATTAAAATCAATGGGGTTTCCCCCCAACAAAATAAGACTACTTCAGATGTGTGGCTTAAATAAATTCTAGGCACAAGTGTGCCTTTTTATTTCAAAACTCTGCAACTGATTTTGGCAAGAACAGACCAGGCAGACAAACCCAAAATAACCAGGCAGGCAGAGGAGGCAGGGAACCCCAAAGCAGGCAGGCAGAGGCCTTTGAACAGGTCAAGAAGAGACCAGGCAGGCAGAGGAGGCTGGGAACCCCAAACAGGCAGGCAGAGGCAGCCAAACCCAAAATGTCTGACCCTAACCCAAACCCCCCACAACAACACATCAATCAAAATAAATCTCAACACATCGTTGGGGCTGCGCTCCTGGTAGCTGTCCATAGTGGCCGAGCAGCGGCGCGCCTCGCTTCCATGTGCTCTTCACCGGTGATCACGCTCCTTCTGGCACAGCCAGAGGACTCATCAACAGCCCAGGGATGTTGACGAGTCCTTGGTCTCGAGTCCCGAGTCGAGTCTCGAGTCCCATTAAAAATATTGGGACTCGAGTCCGAGTCGAGTCAGAGGGGGGACTCAGTCCGACTCACGAGTCGAGTCCTCGAGTCCGAGTCCCCATCCCTGTGCATGTCTAGACAGAAAAATCACCTACAACTCCCAGCATGCTCCAGCAAGCATAGCTTCAAGTTGTAGGCCTTTTTTTTCTGTCTAAACATGCATAGCATTGCACCTTTAGTGACTTTGCAAAGGACATCGGCTGATAGCAACAAAAGTGGACTAAACGGGGCCTTCAGCAAAATCACAATCCTGTCATTTCTTCTCCCTGATTTTTTTCTTCTTCTTCCTAAATTGATCTGGTGATGCTAAATCCCTTTTTAAAAATTCACTCAGAATGTGCAAGTCTAACCCTTTGCAAACAAACTCGCACTCTGGGGTGCAGGTAAGGAAACCCAGTTAAGGCTGCAACCTTGTACGCACTTGGGAGTAAACCCTAGTAAACTCAGTGGGCTTAATTCTGAGTAAACCTGCATAGGATTGGGCAGCACATCGGATCCAAGTGAATAACACAGAGAATGCACTCAAAAGCCCCACTGTGAAGCAAATAATATAACATGCCACAATATGTGCATTGTGGTAATTTATGCGACACGTGTATAAATAGCTGCTTTTGTCTGTGCAAGGTAATTGCATCATGATTAAAACAGTAAAATAAAATAAATTTACAGGCACCATTTTGCCAAGAAATAGCACCGATTGGTTGTTGGCATTGGTGTTCATTGGCCCATCCCATCCCAATAACTTAAGTCTGTGGAAATTTTGGCTCAGATTAAAGACACTCCCTCTTCCCTAGCTTTATTCTACTCTCAAGCAAGCACTGACACAACTCTTCTGAAACCAGTGTAATTGCACACCGTGATGGGAGTAACAACAAGGCGGCCGCATCCTGGGTTGGCTCAGAAACCAAATGGAAGTTGTCATTGGTAAAATCCCCACCGAGCACCAGAAGTTATACACAAGAGAGGAAGATTTTAAAAATAAAATAAAATGTGAAAACGGATCTAAAGAGGCCAACACGAAAATGACCGAGATGGATTTGTATCTTGGGTTTGCCTATTTTCCAATTCTGTGTTGACTTTGTGTTGACCAAAGTAACAAGGTTCCGAATCTGTTGAAATTCAAGAAGAATGCTTCAATGACCTTTAGATGTTTTGTTTCTGGTCAGAATTTCATGTTTGTACCCATTTGTACCCATTGATGTACAAATATAATGAAGAACAAGAATGGTCAAACTGGGATGGATGGAGGGATGAAAGCCAGGGATGGAAAATTCCACAGTGTGTGGCTCAAAGTGGTAGACGCATAACTAAGGGATTCTTCATGCATGATGATTTTTCAACATGGATATCATTTCTGTGTAGAAAATCACATATAATCCATGTATACATCACTACATATGATGACGTCCATATGTGGAATGCATTCTGTCATGTAAGTCCCTACTCCTAGGCATTTAAGATTTTCTGATGAGACCCCACTCCAAATTCCATCCTATGAGGAGACTAAGTTAGTCTCCATTAGAAGCAGGGCCTTCTCTACAATGGCCCCAATGCTGCAGAACTTTCCACAAAGAGAGATCCATATGGCCTCCTCCTTCCTAACTTTCCAAAAATAGGCAAAAATCTTTTGTTTCAGTTGCCCTTCAAATATTAACAGCTTACTTTTTTGCCCCATATATGGATGTCATTGTTTTGCTGTTTCTTTTTTGTTTTGTTTTGTTTCTATTGTTGTGTGCTTTATTTAGATTGTATTATTTTATGGGTCCCCCCCCCCCCAGTTTGTGAACTGCTTTTATGAATAAGCATTATACAAAAGTTTAAAAATGAATAATAAATGGATAATAAATAATCCATGTGTTGATTTCTCCACATGTAGACGTTATGGGAACTCACCACCAATTGGGGCTTCACACGGAGTCACACAATAAACATGTGCGCTAATTACACAAGACAGTGTGCGTGCAGTCGCCTTCTTTGGAAATGAGATCTGTGTAGGAAATTTGCCACATATGAAACAGTAAACAGTTCTAAGAGAAAACTCCCTCTGTCTCTCTCTCTCTGCTCCCTCTGTGTTACCTAAATTGCAGTCCTTCAGGTATCACTATGGAACAACTTCAGTTCCTTTGTGCATGGTTCCATTACGACTTTGGAGAAGACAGTAAAATGAGTAACCCTACACTAACTCAAGGCAACACTTACGATCTAATAGGCCTCTTCTGCCATCTCTTACAGTCCAATCCTCTGCATGGCTACTCAGCAGTAAGTCCTATTGAATTCAGTGGAACTGACTCCCAGGTAAGTGTGTACAGGATTGAACCCTTTTATTATGTTTCTGCTGCATTTCAGTTATCCTGTTCTTCTGAACTTCCCCATCAGTGTACAAAAGGACAGGAATAGGAAACAAGGATGGGTGGTGAGAAAACCAAAGTTTGGAATGGGTGAACAATCTGTTTTGGACAACTGTGGCCCTCGATTTTGCCATGTCCACGATACTCAAATTTGTATCGCTAACCTTAATAGTGGTCCCTCGCATGTTGGCACTTCAGATCAAGAATATTCATGCAGATGAAAGGCACCAAACACCATGAAGTTCCTCCTGCCAAGCTCTACTGACGTGAATCCAATGTTCATTTCAATGGAGCATGCACAGGAAGAGGCTTATGGTGAATTGTGCCCCAAAGTATAAAGCAATACTCTCTGCCTTCCTCTCAGGCTTGAGGGGGGGCCCTTGGCAATAGGTTCATTTCCTACAGAAGGTATACCCAGGGCAGGCATAGGTAGTGGGCCCTGCGGGGGTACTGGGGCCCCAGTAGCTATCCAAGGATGTTGTGTTGGCCCCTCCCTCCCTTCTCTCCCCCACAAGCTATTTAAAGTGATGAGAAAAGCAAAGGTTGATGGAAAATAATACAATCCTAAAACAATTTTCCTGCAATTTTTTTTATTCCCCCACCCCCAGAGCAGTGGTTCATCAACTGTGTGTGTGTGTGTGTGTGTGTGTGTGTGTAATCAGCAGTCTCAAATGAAAATAGAAGGAGGGAAATGCTGAAGTGACAGAGAATCCTTTGATGCTTCCACTGTATGCTGAAGAGGCAACCCCATTTTCTGTTTAAGTTTTAGAAGGAACTTGCCTCTTCGGCAGTGCAAGTCGCTGCAGTGGGAACTTCAAAGACAGCCTGGGCTAGTGCTCCTGCCCCTCTGCCATCTGTGCACAGAATGTCACTGGATCATGGTCACGTTCAGCGACTGGACGTTAATTCAGAAGCCTTCCGGTCAGCCTCCTGCACGGTAGACGCAAGAGAAGAAAATGCACAAAAAGCAAGCCATCCAGCCAGCGGCCATCCATGCAGCACTGTTTAAGAACCACTGCCCCGGAGAGCTAAACATGGAACTGGTCATACGTATTTCGTGGCCTGGCAGAGGGAGCCATCCTCACAGCCTCTCCACATCTGAAATGCTCTTCCCTTCTCCTTCTATATAAACTGGAGCCCCTATCTTTTGACTCCCGCCCCCTTTGAGACCCACACAATTTCCCCAGCTCACTCCACCTCCCCCTTCTTCCCTTGGCCATTACATACGGAATATCCACAGCAAGCTTCCAGAATGAACCAGCTTGTTGTAGCCTCTAGTGCAGGGCTCTCCAACCTTGGGTCCCCAGATGTTGTGGGACTACAGCTCCCAGAATCCCTTGCCATTAGCCATGCTGGCTGGGTATGCTGGGAGCTGTAGGCCAGCAACGTCTGGGGACCCAAGGTCGGAGAGCCCTGCTCTAGCGTACGAGCAGCTCTCATTTTTCACCTAGTTCTCAATGAGGTGGTAAGCCGATGCCTGGGCTGCATCACTTGACACCGCAGGGGTTCCCATCACCCAGTGCTCCTCCATAGAAAAACATTCCCTCCACATAGAAAGGCAGATGTGTTTTAGCCTAGCAGTCTCCCTGGTGTGGTAGTTTTCTATGTGCAGGGAACCTTTTTTTTTTTTTTTTTTGGTATGAAGGAGGTATTAAGTCATGCTAGTCCATCTGCAACCTGAAGTAGCATAACCCTTATGCAAGTCTACGAACCTCACTGAGGACTAGCCCTTTGACGAGGATGCCTGCAAGCAGACTTTAAAGTAAGTAGCCATTTAGACTTCCATCTTCTTGTACTCCACACCTGAAGAGCTCACACCCTGCACTTCAGCACTGTTCGCCCCAAGGCCACGCCTTTTAAAGGCACAGATCTTTAATAAGAGCCAATGAGACAGAAGATGAACTAGTATGAAAGAACAGGGACCCCACCAGGCTCTTGCAGCTCAGTTCTAAGCGTCCATCTGGGCCGAGGTTTTTTTTTTCTTCCTTTTCTCAGGCTGTGTCTGCACTAGCATGGATGTACAGGCCCGTTGGACATGACATGTGCAGGACTGTGCCTTGGGTCGAGTGCGCAGCTCGGCGGCTGCAGAACAGGCACTGCAGATGAATGTCATTGCTGCTGTCTGCATGACATCAGCGGTGGTTTTCGAAGTGGGATCTCCCACCACCACCACCACACAGTTATACTTCCAACAGGTACTTGCTATCACAAGAGTGTTCATTCTATGTGAAAGCACAGAAATAGGCACCATTGTGTAGACACAGCCTTGGCGGCACTGAAACAGATTCCCACAATGATCAATAATACTCAGGACCGGTGCAAGGCAGTTTGGTGCCCTAGGCAAGATCAGATATTTAGCACCCCCCCTTCCCACTTGAGCCCTCCCTCCCTCCAGCCCTATGCTCCTGGCACCCCCTTTAGCCCGGCGCCCTAGGCAGCCGCCTAGTTGGCCTAATGGTAGCACCGGCCCTGATAATACTCAGTTCTAACCTTGGCATCGGACACAAACTTTGACAAGATCCTAACAAAGCAGGAAATTGGGGAGGAGAGAGAGAGAAAGAGAGAGAATAAAAGACAGCCCGGACAGGGGAATCATTCGGTATTCACAAACAAAAAAGCGTTTGGCCATCCACATTAAGGAGACTTCTTTGTTTCTAGAGGTGCTAAGAGGAAAGTATTCTGACACCATTTAAATTAGAGGGCTTGTGGGTTCTTCCCCCCACGCCGCCGTTCCTTCCTTCTTTCTCTCTCTCTCTTTGCCACAATGGGATCATGATGATAAGCTCCCCTCTGTAGCAAAACCCCAGAGACACTGAACTGAGTGAATGGATCAGAAAGGGTCTACCGTACCATCCCCCCCCCCATGTCAACCTTCTTTGGACCCAAGCAGCAAGGCAGCCAAGTTCCTGCTTAAACAAAGATGGAGGCTCTTGGGTCCATCACTGTTTTCCCCCCAATAGATGGGATTTTTGTAAACCTTGGTTGGGTGACCAGATGCAATAGAGTACAGGGCTTCTGTCTCTTTAGAAGTTGTGCAGAACAGGGAATGTTGGAAGGTGCCACTTCTCTTACCCCTGCAGGGCCGTGCCAATAAATTAAAAAAAAAGAAAAGAAAAGAAAAAGAAAAACCAAAATTCCCTTTTCTGCACATGGGAATTATTTAACACAATTTCATCCCCTCCTTTGTCCAAGGAGCTCAAGGGAGGTATATTACCCTGGTTCTCTCCACACCCACCAATTTTTATCCTTGCAACAAACCTTGTGAGGGTAGGTTAAGCTGAAAGGTAGGGATTGGCCCATGATCACCAGGTGAGCTTCATGGCTGAGCAGGGATTTGAACCCGGGTCTGCTTGGGCCTAGTTCAACACTCTAACCCAGTGTTCTCCAACCTTGGGTCCCCAGATGTTTTTGGCCTACAACTCCCAGCATGCCCCAGCCAGCGTACGCTGGCTGGGGCATGCTGGGAGTTGTAGGCCAAAAACATCTGGGGACCCAAGGTTGGAGAACACTGCTCTAACCGCTACTGCCAATAGCTCAGCGGTGGAACATATGCCATGCATATGGTCTCGGGTTTAATCCTTGGGATCTCCTGGTACAGGGGCTGGGGAACAGCCTAGCGAGCCACCTCCCATTGGGCATGTGATCAGTGTGGATCTGACCCTTTTACACAACTATGAACTCCTTAGATGTCCTGTCCTCTGTTAAGTGTGGGTCGCCGTAGTCTTGGGACAGCTAATTAATGCTGTGTTTGACTAAAACATGCAGGAATCAAGGCTCCCCCCCCCCCTCCAACCTGGCAAACCTCTCCCTCCTACGATAATCCAAGTTTAACTCTCCTGCAGCCCAAAATGGAAGATTTGATTTTAGAAAAGAAATAAAGATGTTTGATATATATATATATATATATATATATATATTCCCCACTTCCTTCCCCCCCACTTTCCCTCCTCACTCTATATTTTCCACCCCGGCTTAAAACAGTTAAAGAGAATCATTAACTGGATTCTTTCCAAAGACTGGCGATAACCTCCCAGAACAGTCAGCTCTGATCATTTCAATAGAGCACCCCAAGGGTATCCACCTGACCAAATAATAAGAGCGCTGCTCGTTGCCGACATTTCGTTAAAGACCTCTCTGAACATCACTAGGAACACTGGAAGGTCATCATGAGAGTTGACCTATTGCTGTAACATAGAATCCCTCTCCCCCCCCCACCCTTCAACTTGCTGCCAAAGGCCCGGATCCCAAGAACCTGTTTGGGCAATGCCCCGTAGGAATTTTTTTGACTTTGAGCGGTAGTCCTCCAAGCCATGCTGAATGCTGCTTTTGAGACCCACCCACCCGCCGCCAGGGTTCCAACTGTAGTTTGCCGTGGGGCACTGGGGGGGGGGGCACTGTTGGATCATAGCCAATCTCTTGGGAGGAATTGCATATGGATGCTTGGGGATGTCCGAAGGGTTTTGAGATCTCCTTCGCACATCCATTACCGCCAACACCACCGCTCTTTGTATAAGGTAATACAATTGAAATGATTGTAAGAACAAACAACAACAATTTTAAAAAACAACAGCAACTCTCATATAACAAATTCAACTGAGATTCATATGCTAGGCCATTTCAGGAAACATAAAGGCAACCAAATGAACCTATTTAAGTCGAGCAAAGAGGGGTTTCTTGGCAGCGTACAACCATAAGCTGGTTCCCCCCGCCCCCCTTTTGGATCAAGGCTGTTCCCCAAAGTATGAGCAAGCATTTCACTGTGTTTGACAGGAAGGTGGTGAGCGTTAAGACTAACACAAGTGTCACCAAGCATTGGTTAGGAAGCTGCTCAGGTCAGGAACAGAGAAAGAGAGAAAATCAATTATTAAACTTTTGGAAAATGGCATGCAATACCAGGTAGAAGCTGAGGTTGAATTACAGACCAGTTCACCCACACATCTCCACCACAAAGAGTGCACCGATAAGTGATTACTCGTGTGCATGAACGTGCTCTCCCAGATCAAAGACCACAGACAGTACGTTCATATCACCCCAAACACAAGGCTTTTCGATGGAGCCGGTTTGCATATTAAGTTGGGAGTCATCAGGTGAGCAAGTGTTTACATGCATGTGTGAACCAGCCTCATGATAACCTTGTGCCTTGACTTCACGCAACAGGAAAGATCATTTTCCAGACCTATACGTGGGTAGATTGGCCTCTCTGCCGTCAGCAAAGACCTTCTTGTTTGCAGTTCCTGATGAACAAAGCACTCCTGTAGCAAGTGATAGTATAAAACTAACAGCAAAGACAATAATGCTTCGTACGGTTTAGCACCTTTTGTCCACACACTTGGCAGGTGGTCAACTGGGCCTCACAACACCCCTGTGAGGTAGGTCAAGAAGGTGATCACAAATCATTTACAGATAGGTAAGCTGAAGACACAGAAAGCTTAACACACAGACTCTGCGTTGTGCAAAGACCTCCACGAAACAGGTGGGAAGAGAATCTACAGTTTCCCAGTCACCAATGTTAGAATGGGTTTCCTTGTTGCAACCTCAACATCATCTTACCATGGGCAGCAAAACAGAGCCTCGACGCCATGTACATAAGTGAACCCAACAGAAGGACACATTTGCGAAGCACTTGGAAGGTCTTGACGTTTCTGTGTGTATTCCAAAAGAATCCAAAATAATTTCAAACACTGTTTGCAAATACAGAATGATCCCTGGTACTGTGGTGAAGCTTGCTCTTCTCCTCCCCCCCCCCCCAGTATCCAGATTCTGACATACATGGGGAACAAGGAAGAGTAATTTCATTTTGCTCTCATTCCGTAGGTGTTGACCTCTGCATCTATAATCAATTCAACCTTATGGGCTGCTTCATCTCGGCAGCACCATTTAATGGGCTGCAACCTCAAATGATGACTTGCATGTCTGACTGAGCCGTCATGGATGTAACACCACGAAGAGACTCTTCACATTACCCAGTCTCACATCAAACAGAACGCTTTCCACTGGAATCAGTTCACGCGTCCGGCTTCAAGTCGCCCAGTGTAACGAACTATAGAGCCATCAAGTGATCTACATCCATGAGTGAACCAGCCCACAGTTCAAAGAAGATCCAGTGGAAACACACACACACCCCTTGTCATTTCCTTCTCCCAGGGCTCTTGTTGGGTTCCACAGACTCTCCTAGTGCAAAATATCTTGGTATCGGGTCAATAATATCTCAGTATCCTATGATGGCTCTGCGGGACAGTTTTTCACGTTTTTGCCCCGGCCAATCCTTCTGGAAGAGACCGGTGATAACATGCCCCAATGAAACATTTGCCCACATTCCTTTGGGCGGAAGCGTTGTCATACTCTAACAATTAGCTGAGGTTCTCTGCACCAGAATATACCTGAGATGTGAAGAGGAATATTGACACCCACCCACCCCCGTTCCTTACCCCACCCCACCCCAACATGAGTTGAACAGTTATAGGCCATTTGCAAAAATTTCTAAGGCAGCAGATAGGTGGGAGAACACCTTCACACAACCTTCGGGAAATGAATTGCTTTTGCTTCTCAATGCGTGAAACAAGGAACATTCCAAACAGGCAACCCTTGGTTTAATTTGTGAGATTTGGGGGGGTGGGGCGGGGCGGAAGAGAACCGCCAGTCACTATAATTTTCCACTGACGCACTGTGTGATTTCGGGAGCCTCCTGCCAAAAGTGGCACAGCAAAACAGGCACAAGAAGGTATTTGCAGTAGAGTAATTGCAAGCCAGGCAAATCGTTGACTCCAAAGTAAGCATGTGCACTGGTCCTATGTGTGCATGCTTGGTGCTTGCAGACTTAAAAGTTCCTTTTGTTCAAAGCACCTCTGAGCTTCCATTGAAACATGCCGGGGGGGGGGGGGGGGGACACACACGACACACAATTTTGTTTTGTTTTATTTATCAAACTTTTGTCAGTTTGCCTTCTCAAGGCTGCAAAACGAGCTTTCCCCCCCCCCCCCCCAGTCCACCATATTGTTTCACCACATGGTACGATAGAGGCACGACTAACAATATTTCACATTTATAGAGTGCCATAGAGTGCTCAAATTAGTACTGAGCAGAAATGCCCCATTATTTTTTTTAGCCCTAGGTATGGACTGGTGAAATGGAGATGTATTTTGGCTGACCTTTTTTTTTTGCAGGGGGGCGGCACCCGCCCAGGACACCAACCCACCACCCTCCACTGGAGCTCCTCCCAGCAGCTGCTGACTTGCAGCCAGCATTTTCTCCACCAAGGCCCCAGGGATTAATGCCATGTGATTACGTAGGGTGGCTCTGGAGGGGACTGCTGGGGGTGGGAAGAGGAAATGATGGCTGCTGGGAGGAGCCCTGGTGGAGAGCGGCGAGTGTGTTGCCTCCCCCACATTTCTCACCCAAACTCCTCAAATGTGCCAGAGGGGGCTCGAGTGTCAGGGTCTGTCCTGCAGCGCCATCTGGCGGCAGCTTTGCATATGACTGGCCGCAGGGCTTCGCAGGGTGTGAACCCTGGCTGGTAAACCCTTGCAGAGTTCAGGCCCAGACCAGCAGGCGTTCCCAGGTGGGCTAATGTGGAGCTGCCAGGAAAGGGCTATATAAGAGCTGCATTTCACCTTCAGCCTTTGCCACAGTCTTTTGTGCTAGCTGCAGCCTGTTCCTGGTCTTTGGCCCCATCCAACTTTGTCTTGCCTGACCTCCTGCTTGACCAATGCTTCTGCCTCTGGCCCTGCTCAGCCTGGTATGTCCTGTTCCTGCCTCTTCCTGGATCTTGTGCCTGTCACCTGGGCTTGACTTCTACCTCTGACCCCTGCCAGGACTCTGTTGCTCTAACCCATGCTGGACCGTCTGCCTGTTGCCTGGACTCACCCTCTGTCTCTGGCCCCTGTTTGGACTCTGTTGCCCTGAGCCTGTGTGAAACCTTGGGCCTGCTGTCTGTCCCTGTCTCCATCTTTCCCAGCCCTGGCGTTAAAGCCCTGAACCCTCGCTGCCGCCCACAACCCGAACCCTGACATTGAGTTCCTGCTCACCCCACCCCACCCCACCCCACCCCACGCCCACAATATGTGTGCCCAAAATGGCCTCGTCTCAGTACTAGTTCAAAACACTTCACACACTTACAACCCTGAAAGGTAGGCCAGTCTTGGTATCCTCATATGGTAGATGAGGAAATTGAGGCAGAGATATCATAGCCTGCCTAGGGCCACCTACTGGGCTCATGGCAGAGGCAAGACTGGAACAGGGGACTCGGTCTCCTTGTAGCCACTAAACTACAGTAGTGGTTCAACAGTTGCCTGCCGTTTGTTCCTGTTACATGCAAGTGCAGGTAACAAGGCGTTGGTGCTGCCCTCCTGCTCCCAGATTTTCATACCCCCCCCCAACTGCTTTTCACCCTGCAGGCGAAGTGTGAACAGCACCCACTTCTTACACAGTCACTAGCCGTGACTTGTGCGCACATGTCCAGGTTAGACATGGGGTGAGGTAGATGTTTGCAAAAGAGATGACCAGTGCGATGCAGTGGAGGAATCATTGATGTGAGGTGCAGGAGGGCAGCGCCAAAGCCCCACTTGTTCATGCATGGCACTGGCTGGCCATGGGTTAGTCACCCTCCCTCTCTCTCTCTGCCTAGCCTACCTCGCAGGGCTGTTGTGAATGAAAGAAATATAGTAAAATGCTTGACGTACTGAAACGAGCGCTAATAGAGAAGATAAACCGTAACTGAACCAAAAGAGGGAACATACACTGATGGGGTTCAGACAACACGATAAGCCACACTCAAGGGTTGAGTGTGGGTTGTCGTTGAACTGTAGGTTGTTGTTGAAACGTGGCTTAGCGTGTTGTCTGAACCCAGCTGCGTTAACAAGCCATGGCGTTAACCACGAACAACCCATGAAGAGAACCCGTGGTTTGTGGTTGGGTTGTGAACAGTGGCTTGTTCACTGTGATTTGTTATCTCGGCTGGGTTCAGACAACACGATAACCCACATTTCAGCAACAACTCATGGTTCAACGACAACCCACACTCAACCCTTGAGTGTGGGTGGGTTATCGTGTTGCCTGAACCCAGTCACTATGTTTTAAATGTCCAGGAGCAGAACTCGGGGTTCAGATGGAAGAAGTTGTTCTCTACCAGCCCCCAGCACCATCACTCAGCTTAAAGCGGTGGGTGGGTAGAGAGGGACAAGGGACTGGGGAATTATGGGAGCTGTAGTCCAACGCATCTGGAGGACTACAGATTGGGGAAGGCTGTTGTAGAACGTGCAAGATAGAGAGTTCTGAAGCGATCCAGATTAGCAGCTGCCTAGATAGAGAGCCTTTTATGAGTTGCATTGCCTATGGCAGAAAGTAGCTAGGGACAACTTTGATCTCTAATGAGCAAGGTTTCTACTTGCTGAGATTTTTTATTTATTTTTTTAGATGCAGGGAGGGAAGCTTTGAGAAGGCTGATCTCTCACCTGCAAGCTGATGTGGTACAGTCCCATCATGTGTTGCCTCCGGGCTCTGCCTTTTCCTGCTGCAGGCGTAGATCCACCCGTGACCTGCGATCATTGTCTTTCTATTACTGTTGCTATAAATCACTGGAGAGCCCTTGCGTTAGAACTGCGGGGGTACAAGCCCACTCCCCAACACTCCCCGGTTGAACATCGGGGCACTGTGGCCTTTGTAAGACCTGCTTCTTCTCCGTTGCACTAATTTACTCTGCAACACCCTGTTTCGTGGGAGGACGTGTTAGTAAAGTGATCGTAAGAGGTTCCTCTCCTTTTTACAAAATAAAAATGACTGCCACTAAAAATACCTGACAGTGCAACCCTATGCATGTCTACTCAGAAGTAGGTCCCATTGAGCTGAATGGGGCTTCCTCCCCAGATAAGTGGGTATAGGATTGCAGCCCTCATCTCACAATCGGTCCTAGCATACTTGCTGCAGCGCAAATCCTATCAGCCCTATTGATTATCTGGATGGACAGTTCAAGGAGAGGACAGCTGGAACAGAAGTGCCACTGGCTTTTTGTCAGAGAGACAGAAAAAAATATATATGATGATGGAGCCACACACAGCCTGGACTTCTAGCAAATGCTGAAAGCTGCCGTGGGTCATGAATCTCTATGGGTTCAAAGTTGTGTTACTTTTATCCTTTGGCATCTGTAGTGAAAACCCTATATATACTTGGCATGGGAAGTCAGAGCAGAACAACCTGTTCATTATCATACCCGAACTGCCAATAAGGAGTGTGGTGGCGTGTGACCCTAAGCTTAAAAAAAATATCTCTATGCATTTTGTGCCTGTGTGCATGCATTTACATGCATGTCCTCTAAAGTGTGTCTGTTACACAGGGCTGGCCATACCATTAGGCAGAGTGAGGTGATTGCCTCAGGCAGCAGATGTTGGGGGGGGGCAGAAGTGGCAGCTTCCCAGCCATTCCTCTTGGGATATCTGGCTGCCCCACCTTTGCTGGAGGACAGAGTGGTGTATGCCACACAAGGATTGGATTCAGACAACATGATAACCCACACCCAAGGGTTGAGTATGGGTTGTCTTTGAACTGTGGGTTCTTGTTGGAACGTGGGTTATCATGTTGTCTGAACCCAGCTGCGCTAGCAAGCCATGGCTTCTTAACCACAAACAACCCATGAAGAGAACCCATGGTCTGTTGTTGGGTTGTGAACTGTGGGTTTCATAGATTTCATAGATCATAGAGTTGGAAGGGGGGCCTACAAGACTATCGAGTCCAACCCTCTGCTCAATGCAGGAAACTAGAGGAGGGGTCTCCCATCCAAGTAATAAAGTAATAATAATAAATAAATAAATAAATAAATAAAAGTAATAGTTGGCAATCACTCGTGACCGAGTAAGATTGTCTTCCAGGATAAAATTACAAAAAGAAAATTATAAAAGGAGGAAATTGTATAAAATTGTGTAGATTCTAGCGATGGGTCCGTAAGTGACTGTGGAGGCCAATTCTAGATCCACACAGCTTCCCACAGTGAGGACACAGCTTACCAGATGAAAGATGGTCCTGTAAAGGATTCGTTTGACGTGCTTTTCGCTTAGCACGTTTCTCCCTTTCACCTTGCACTCAGGCTTCCTCAAAGTCCATGGAACCTTTGTGAAAGGCCAACCTCCATTTAGATCGTTCATGGGCCAGAGCTTCCCAGTTTTCGATAGAATAAGTAATAACCAGGCCTGACCCTACTTAGCTTTCCACGCTCAGACAACCTGAGCTAGCATGAGCCAACATGGTTTGTTATCTTGGCTGGGTTCAGACAACACGATATAACCCATGTTTCAACAACAACCCACGGTTCAATGACAACTCACACTCAACCCATACTCAGCTCTTGAGTGTGGGTTATCATGTTGTCTCAACCCAGTCAGTCTGTCCTGGGCTCCCTAAAATTGCCTGCTGCCTCAGGTGTGGCAGAGGATACTATTCTAGCACCAGTGTTGAAGTAATATTCAACTGCCAGTCCAGCCAGATTCTGTACATGGAACGGGAGGGCTGGGGGTGCGCCATCTTGCCTTTTGCTTCAGGCACCAAAATGTCTTGGACCACACCCACTGCTACATTTGTAAGAACAACAACACGGGAGGGGAGGAGGAGTCTTCCACTCTATCAGATGGTATTTCTCATGTAGACACCTCCTGGATCTTAAAGAGACAGCACACAACAGTATCCACCCACATACAGATATTTGAATGCCTAGGAATCTTGGGAGGGATCTGAAATGGACTCTAATGTACACGTGTGCCCATTAACAATGTTTTAAGACAGTGTTTCATCAGGTTTCGGGACTATAAAATAGGGCTACCCCCAGTAAAGAGCGTAAACTGATGGGTATGACAGTGGAAGAGAATACAACGGGACAAAATATACAGGTGCCACTTTTCCTGTGAAAATATGGGTCATTGGACAAGTTGCAACAAGAAGCTCAAAGGTGCTAGACATAAAAGAATGATTCATTGCCCTGAGACCAGTGAAAATTTGGCTAAAACAAAACAAAACAGGACCTTTGTGCGTCTGGAGTTTGGTGACAATAAATCCTCGACCTCAACCCTTTTTTTGAAGCACATTGATAATTATGATAACAGTAGTAGTAGTAGTAGTAGTAGTAATAATAATAATAATAATAATAATAATAATAATAATAATTTCCCAGACCCACTGCAAAGCATATATCTTTTGCAAAAGTTGTTTTTCCATCAGGTATATTCAGGTGAAAAAAACTTTCAGCTTTTTAAACAAAACCCAAACCAAACTGGCATGACTGGTTTTTTTTTTTTAAAATGCCTTTGCAAATTAGATTTGAAAAGTAGTTACAGATACTTCACTACTATCGCACACATCCCACCAGGTTAATTATATATATATATATATATATATATATAATTGCACCTAGACACAGAGAATGCAGTTATTTTCACTGAATTAAAACAAGATTTTGTTGGTTTGCTTGTTCACCCCCCAATCTTGGAGGCAGGGACTGAAAAGATGCTCTAGATGAGAGAAAAGTTCCTTTAAAGAAACAATATTCTTTGAAGGGAAATATTGTATGCACAGCCTGCCAATTCCAACCCAGACACAGAGAAGAAAGCAACCGAATGTAAACCTTCAGACATCAAACATGTTTTACACAGAGTCTAGCCTTTTAGTTTTCCTGCAAGCAGCGACTGAAACGTTGAGGTTGGAATTCTACGTTAAGTTGTCCTGCTGTTTGGATGCTTGTTTCCTTTCTACATAACATATAGCGGAGGGCACCACTGAAACCGGTTTGTGTCTGCAGTTTCCCGGAAAATGCAGTGAGCAAAGTCAAATGATTCTTGGCTTAAACCATCACAACAATAAACAATAGAAATATTAAGCACCAAATTTTTGCCAGAAACACATCAGTGATGAGTTATTTCCATTCAAAGATTCAATCCACCATTTTCCATTTTTTTTGTTTCCCTTTTTCCTTTAGAAAATAGAAAAACATCAACCAATCACAGAACGCCGTAAGATCACTTTAAGGCTCACACAAAAACAAGACTCATCATTACAAATTCAATTCATGTTCCCCCTTCACAGCCTTAAAATGATGCCTGCAGGTCAAAAAGCCCAATTACCAGTCAAAGCTTAAGAACTGTGCCTTTAAATTGACTTTCTTTTTGCTACTATGCTGAGTTTTATTAGGACTGAGAATGGTTTTGGGGGCTGTGGGGTGGGAAGAAATAATTACGGAACTTAAAAAAATACTTTTTAAGCTCTTCTTCATACTATTATTTTGTTTTATTTTGTTTTTTGGTACTTAGTTTAAAAGTTAAAGGCCATCTAAAATTTTGTTTCCAGAAACCAAAAATACAAGTTTTTGTTCTGAAAGTTATTGATCAATTGCAGTGAAAACCAATGCTTTCAGAGAGCAGCACCCCCAATTCAACTATTTCCTACAGGCAGAGAAGTCCCAATGGAAAGAATCAATGGCTTCCCCATTCAGTCCAATGGAAGAAGCAGATCTGTGCATTAAACCTTTCACGCACATGAGTCGGCTCCTTCTGTTTCAATGAACTGGGCAGCCCAGACACCAAAAGAGACACCTCTGCGCTTCTGAGGGCATGTGAACCACTGAGTCATGGCACTGCGGGAGCAAGTGAAAAGCTGGGTTTTCACTGGCTTGGAAAGAAATAGGATTACACCCTGAGATTCAAACTTGGTACAGTGAATCATAAAGAATCACCCCCCCCTTTTTTTCCTGCATCAGGGATGCAGCATAACATTACAAACACAGTTCAGTTCAGACTGGCCCAAGGAAACGTGTTCTATTAAAATAACCTCTGTGCCAAATCATTAGCGCGGTCATTTTCTTGGCCAGGGGTAATCATTTTGACCATTTTTATGCCAATCTAATAAGAGCAATAAAACTTCCTTTTCATCTGACTTTTTTTTTGTCTAGTTTGGTATTTTTAATATAGGTTTGATAAATACATACACATATGTGTATGTGTGTATATATGTCACTAAAATCGTCAGCGTTTTGCATGAGGGAGGTGACAGTACATAATGAAACTCAGCACCTTAAGGGCATAAGGCAGTTGTAGGTTTTTTTGTTTGTTTGTTTTATTTTTTATTATTAGTATTATTAGTATTATTTTCAATCAGCACCAATCCCTATGATAATGTCCTACACTTGGTGTAAGGTATAAAACTCAGAGGTGGAGGTATTCACTTCTCTCCAAACTCTGAAGCGTGGAAGTTTGAAATACTGGTTGGTTTGCGTTGTTGCGTTGGTTTTTTTTTTTTTCTCCTGTGCGTAAAAAACAAAAGAAAAATTTTCTTTTTGTTTTTACTTACAAAACATAGAGGATTCTTTTTTTTTTTTTTAAATACATACAGCAACCAGAAAGAAAACTTATTGGAAGGTTAAGTTTCATGAGCTGTGTTGACCACAAACAATTAACCCACCCGTTCCCACCCCCAAATTCCCTCTTTTAATTAGTCGCCGTTGTTTGTTTGTTTGTGACAGCGTGTGTGAGTGTGTGTGTGTGTGTTTTTGTTTAAAGGAGCTTTTAAAGTGAAGATTCATACTGTAGCAATTCATATAAGAGAGGTCCATCTCTATACCTAATTCCTACAGCAGTGGGGCTGACATACTGGAGAATGTTTATAGTTCTTCTCAACCTCCTGTCTACAAAATGAGCGTCCCAAGCCGGGTACCTCTTTCTTGGGATGTCTATCTTAATAAGAGGGCCTTCTGGGTGGAAGGGTCTCCCAGACGGAGTTGATGGCACCATTGCTCTCACTTGGAAAACTGGCAAGCAAGTGTCAGCTGTGAGTTCCTCCTGTTGCTCCGTGGCCGCTCTGGTTGGCGTAGCCTGGGCCGCCCTGTACCCAGGGGTTTGGGGAGCCATGGGTTCAATGTCAGGGGGCAAAGGAATGCCCCAGAGCAGCTCGGCGCAACAGGAGCTGGCAAAAATCTTAGCTCTCGGCCCCATGGGATGCAGGACACCGTAATATAAGAGCATCAGCGCGATCCCAGCCGCGAAGCTAAGAAAGACGCAACAAAGTGCTGGCACAGCGTACGAGTCGGTGGTGTTGGGATCTCTGTAACAATACCAGAGGAGCGTCAAGGCAGCATTCTCTGTCAAGACTACGGTGTAATAGGCAAACATTCGGTATCGGGTCCGCCCTTCCTTGACATTAAACCAGCAAAAAATGTACACGATCCCTACCACCATGTTGAAGAGAATCTCCTCCCATTTAGACATGCAGAAGTCTGTCCCGCCATGGATGATCCAGAAGGCCATGGCGCACCAGTGGACCACGACAAAGATCCCAAAATAGAGCTGGAAGATGGAAGCAAAGAGGGCAAAAGAGATAACTCTGGATGAGATGGTGAAGAGGCGCCAGAAGAGATGGATCAGGGCCCCTCTGTAGCTCATGCTCTTCTTGTCATCCCTAGAGTCCCGGAGAAGCTTGTGATAGGAGGCTAGCACCCAAGCCAGGGACATCAGGGAGGCCACAGAGGACACACCTGCCGGAAGAACACACACAAATCCACAGAGTTAAACAGGAGGCACGGGACAAGGAACGCAGCTGCCTACATCATCTTCCTGGGGGGCAGGTGTGGTGTGGAGCATGTTTACAGTGCGGGCCAGGTTAGCGAAAAAGATCTAGAGGAGGAAGAGAGAGAGAAAATAAGCAGAAACATAATTTCTTGAACTTCTATGTGAGCACGCCCATGGCAGGGGCCTTATTCCTCTAGCTGCTCATCCCTTCTCTGTGACATCACAGCAGGTAAGCCAATGGCAGCCATAATGACTGTGACTCCTCTGCTAGACCAGTGCCTGTGACATCAGAACAAATCAGCCACCTGTTGCCAGCTGACACTTATAGCGCCTACTTGTGAACATGCTAATTCACCCAGCGGTGCAGCTAGGGATGAACTTTGGGGCCAAAGTCCAGGGCTCCACAGTCCTAGGAGCCCCCAAATGATGACCCAGATAGTGGCAGGTGATCAGGGCAGGGGAAAACAGGCCTGGCATCAGCACCTGGGCCAGCATGATTATACTGGGGCTGACTTTAAAAAAAAGCATTTTATATACGAGAGCCAGTGTGGCATAGCGGTTAGAGTGTTGGACCAGGACTTGGGAGACCCGGGTTCTAGTTCCCACTCAACCATGAAGCTCACTGGGTAACTTTGGACCAGTCACTGACGCTCAGCCTAACCTACCTCACAGGGTTGTTGTGAGGATAAAATGGAGAGGAGGAAGACCATGGGACCTTGGGTTCCCTGTAAAGAGGAAAACAGGCGGGATATAAATATGATGATGATAGTCGGGGCAGCTGGCCAGGCATGTATATAGTTCCAGATGCTCATTTTATTATTTTTACTTTTATTTATTTATTATATTTATATCCCGCCTTTTTTTCCTGCAAGGAACCCAATACTTTACAAATATATTATCCCTTTCTACAACGAAATAGTGTGTATGCGCAAGTAAATGTGTTTTGCACCAGGGCAGCAGACGCAAACTCCATTTTATTCCTGTACTCATGATGGTGCTTTGATTTGAGTTTAAAATGTGAAGCTGCACATTTATCAGTGTTGGCAAATGTTTTTTTCATGGGGAGGTTGCTATAACATATTTGGAGTGTAAATACAGTTGTAAAACATGGGAGGGTGAGATGGGGTGGGGGAAATGTGAGTTGTGTGCTTCACAACTGAAATAATACACGCAGTCACATAAAGAGCCCCTATGCCTACAAGACCTTCAAGTCCAGGGTCTAAGAGTCAGTGCTTAAATGAAAGCCAGTGTGACGTAGTGGTTAGAGCAGTGTTCTCCAACCTTGGGTCCCCAGATATTTTTGGCCTACAACTCCCAGCATGCCCCAGCCAGCTACCCAAAAACATCTGGGGACCCAAGGTTGGAGAACACTGGGTTAGAATGTTGGACTGGGGAGGCGCAGGTTCTAGTCCTCACTCGGTCATGAGGCTCACTGGGTGACTTTGGGCCAGTCAGTGACTCTCAGCCTAACCTACCTCACAGGGTCATTGTGAGGATAAAATGGAGAGGAGAATTATATAAGCCACCTTGAATTCCTTGCAGGAAAAAAGGCAGGGTATAATTTTATTTATTTATTTATTACATTTATACCCCGCCTTTTTTCCTGCAAGGAACTCAAGGCGGCTTACATAATCCTCCTCCTCCTCCTCTCCATTTTATCCTCACAACAACCCTGTGAGGTAGGTTAGGCTGAGAGTCAGCGACTGGCCCAAAGTCACCCAGTGAGTTTCATGGCCGAGTGGGGACTAGAACCTGGATCTCCCGAGTCCCAGTCCAAAATAAATATAATTTGTCACTGGACAAATTCATGGAGGAGAAGGCAATCAATGGCTACTAGTCTGGATTGGCTATGTGCTATCTTCAGGATCAGAGGCAGTATGCCTATGTACTCCAGTTGCTGGGGAACATGGGCGGGAAGGTGCTGCTGCACTCAGGTCCTGCTTGTGGGATCCCGTGGGCAGCTGGTTGGCCACTGTGTGAACAGAATGCTGGACTGGATGGACCCCCTTTGGTCTGATCCAGCAAGGCTCTCTCCTTATGTTCTTATAATAAATAAAATAAATATTTATTTATTTATTTATTTATTATATTTATACCCCGCCTTTTTTCCTGAAAGGAACCCAAGGCGGCTTACATAATCCTCCTCCACTCCTCCATTTTATCCTCACAACAACCCTGTGAGGTAGGTTAGGCTGAGAGTCAATGACTGGCCCAAAGTCACCCAGTGAGTTTCATGGCCGAGCGGGGACTAGAACGTGGATCTCCCGAGCCCCAGTCCAACAGTCTCACAACTACGCCACACTGGCATTTACTATGGCTGCACCACTGAGTTCACCAAATCGTAGGACTGTAGAATTAGAAGAGACCAAATCAATTGTATTGCCCATGGAGAGCCAAAGCCGACAAAATTGTATCTCGCTTGCCAAATCTTTCCCCTTCACCTGCGCAGCTATCGGTAGGACAATTTGCCCCACTTGCCAGCTCTTCCAGCAGTAAACGGGGAACAGATTTGCTAGAGTATAATCCTTGGTCCTTGATCTGGAAATGGCCGCTGGCACTTCCTTCAACCGCCTCTAATCTAGCAAGATGCCCCATCCTGAAGCATGGCATTCTGCATCCACAGCACCCGTTGTCAGAAGACCTCTGAAGCTGGGCATCGTGCAACATTTGATGGGACTGGCCATGTTGGAAATCCACCCTAAAATGGCTTTGATGATCCCTCTCCAAGCTCAGTTCTGTCTGGGGAGTCGGGGGGGGGGGGGAGAAGTGCCTGTGTGTGTATCTGGAGGGATGTGAATGAGCATGTGAGTGTCTGGGGGGTGCAGTCCTATGCATGTTTAGACCAGTGTTCTCCAACCTTGGGTCCCCAGATGTTTTTTGGCCTACAACTCCCAGCATGCCCCAGCCAGCGTTGCTGGCTGGGGCATGCTGGGAGTTGTAGGCCAAAAGCATCTGGGGACCCAAGGTTGGAGAACACTGGTTTAGACAGGAAAAAAAGGCCTACAACTCCCAGCATGCCCCAGTCAGCATTGCTGCCTAGGGCATGCTGGGAGTTGTAGGGCTTTTCCCCCCTGTCTAAACATGCATAGGATTGCGCCTTCAGTGTTTATCTGAGCATGTGAGTGTGAGTGTGTGTATACGCATGCATGCACATGTGGCCCCTGGCACCCAGGTAGACACCCGAAGTGGCCCCTGGGGCCATTCTGGACTACAAGCTGGAACTCAAGTAATTGTCAACCTTCTCTTTACTTCCCCTCTCAACAACCCTTTAAATTGTAGTTCAGTGTGTGGGAGGGAAGGGCTCCTAAGAAAGATGACTTTTTAAAAAATAATAATTATTGCACTGTAGACATGCGTCAGGCCTTCCTAGCCCCAAAACCATACTCCTGAAGCATGACAGTTTGCAAATGTCATGGCAGGCCTCCCCACACAAAAATAAATAAATAAACAAAACCATCGAGTTCAAGACTCCAGAAGTATTTCTGAGATGCAAAAGAAACAATTGTTTTGTTCCTCATTCATTCCTAGACCTTTTTGGGCCCCCGAGGACCGCACTGGGTGTCTGCTGGGGTGGTGGGAGCCGCACATATGCTTGTGTGCACATCCATGCACAGACATTCACATGCAACTCTCTCTTTCTCTCTCTCTCTCTCTCACACACACACACACACACCTCTCACGTACACTGTACTTGTCTTGCATACATTCTAATATTAAAAGAAACCTTCAGTCTAACACAGGGGTGAGCAGCTTGTGCTACATTCCCTTGGGGGTAATCTGTCAGGGGCTGGGGTTCCCCATGACCCGCTCACACACACCCACACCCACACCCACTCACTTCTCCCCTCACTGACTGTGACTGGGTTCAGATAACACAAAAACCCACAGTCACGGGTTGAGTGTGGGTTGTCGTTGAACCATGGGTGGTGGTGGTTGCAACGTGGGTTACTGTGTTGTCTGAACCCGGCCGGGCTAACAAACCATGGTGAACAATGCACAGTTCACAACCCCTGAACAAACCGTGGGTTCTCTTCATGGCTTGTTCACGGTTAACAAGCCATGGTTTGTTCTCTTGGCTGGGTTCAGACAACACGACAACCCATGGTTCAACCCATACTCAACCCTTGAGTGTGGGTTATCGTGTTGTCTGAACCCAGTCATTGACTTTCCCCCACTCACCCACATATAGACACACCAACTCACAACTTTGACTCTTCGGTTCCCGCTGCAGTCTCCAGAAAAAGAGAAAAGGGGGGGGGGGGGAACCAATCTAGGAACAGGCTCTATGGTTCCTGCCATAGAGGCTGCATTCCTAGAGCATCCCTGGAACATCCTAGGAACCTTCAAGCATGGCTTCCTTTGGACACTCTAGGAATGAGGCATTTATGGCAGGAACCATAGAGCTCATTCCTTGAGTACAGCAATACCTTGGATTGCAAGTAACTTGGTTTGAGAGCGTTTTGCAAGACAAGCAAATTTTAAAATATTTATTTAATTTTTTTTGACTTGATATACAAGCGACGTCTTGCAATACAAGTACTGTAGTACAGCTTAAATTAAAAATCTCTGTACAAATTTTTTTGGGGGGATTTCGTTTTGATATAAGAGTGTTTTGGATTACAAGCACGTTTCTGGAACGAATTATGCTCTCAATCCAAGGCATGACTGTAGTTTTTTCCTTTCCCCAACTTTTTTCAGTGGTGGCAGATCCTGAGGGACTTGGGGGCCACCAGACAGGGATTGGGGGGGCTGTTTGTGGCCCATGGGCCCCACGTTTTGCAACACTGCTCCAGTCTTCAGCAGTGAAATAATAACTTCAAGGGTGGAGAAACGAACTTTCCAGTTTTGCACAAACACACACACACACACACACGCACGAGGTTTACAATGTGTGTGTGTAAAGCAGCAGCGTGGCAGTGTGTGGACACATTCTGGTTCACCGCCTGCTGTCACCATCAAGACACAAAAGCCCACATAAGATTATACGGATAACTTGATAACAATATGAACATTACATAAAGCAGGGGTCTTCAAACTAAGGCCCGCGGGCCACATCCGGCCCGCCTTGCCTTTTTATCCAGCCCAGCAACCGATTGGCGGAAGCAGACTTTTTTAAACTCTTTCGCTTCAAGGACCGATTCTTTTAATTCTTTTTCATAATATGGAAAAATTAGTGGTGGTCTTTTACCTCTTATGTATGAACTGATATAGCTAAGTCAGATTTCTAATGTTTCAAAAATGCTACTTTGGATTGAAGCAGAGTATGCTCATTTGTGTGATGGCAAAAACAAAAGTATATTCGTGTTAGGCATGAAACAATTGTGCAACTATATATGTAAATACCACCAGCCCTGCCAGGAGTATTCATTAATATTCCCTCTTCTTCCCTCCCCATTCCTTTTTCCTTGTGTGTCGTGTCTTTTAAGATTGTAAGCCTGCGGGGCAGGGACTGTCTTGTTAATTGCTGTAAACCGCCCAGAGAGCTTCGGCTATTGGGCGGTATAAAAATGAAATGAAATGAAATAAATAAATAAAATAACTTTCCATTTAAGGGGGGGGGGAAACCACCCCTATCAAGTTAAAAAAAAGGACCCAGGTCCTTTTTTTTTATTTACTTGATCCATTCATTCATATTTTTTTCAAACTATAGTCCGGCCCCCCAACAGTCTGAGGGACAATGAACTAGCCCCCTGTTTAAAAAGTTTGTTTGAGGACCCCTGACATAAAGTGTGAAAAAGGAAAAAAGTCAGTGGTCGGGGACTCTGGGTAGGCTGGCCTCTTTTGAAGTGCCAAAAAAAGAGGCCAACATCTGCATACGTTGATTTATATGTATAGACGCAAATTTAGAGATAATTATGAGAATTTAAATAGAAATACAGTACATCTCACCATAGTGTGCGGGATGTGACCAGGTGACCTCCTGTGTGCCTGCCTGTTCAGTCGGCTTTCCAGGCACTAAGTGTTGATGGGTAATGCTCCTACTGGTTCTTTAAACCAGAGTTGGACAGGACAGCCCTTGAAACAGGTAGATGACTTCAGATAGGGGATGCTCCTCTGTCCTTCAAAGAGAGGACTGTCCTCTGTAAAAGAGGACACACGGCCACCCTGAGGGACTTGAATCGAGGCCTCGGGGTCTGAGTCTAGGAGCGAGCCTAGCAGGGCTATCGCAGAGTGCGTATATTCAAACCTCCTCCAAGCCCGTTTTGGGGCATAGAAGGGAACTGTGCAACACCAGTAGTGAAGGGTGAACTCCCTTCACTTTAATTCAGAATCAGTTCACCTTCCCCCCCCCCCCCAAATTAACGCTTGGGGGAAGAAACACCCCTAATTTCCCCACAGCTTTTCTAAGAAAGCTCAGGATTTACAGGGGTGGGGGAAATGTTTCTTCACTTCCCTGCCAACCCCCTCTTCCTGGAGAGGGGGGTAGAACTACAAATGAAGACGGCCCCCAAGAGCAGGGGTGGAAAAAGTGTGTTTTCTGTCCTTCGGGGTAATCTGTCAGTGGCCACATTCAGGCAATGGGCAGGGCTGAAGCCAGCAGTGTGTGGGGGCAGATCCCAAAGTGGGTGGGGTTACCCTTTTCTCTCTCTTTCTTCCACCCCTTTTATCTCTCTCTTCATGACACCTCTTCTCTCCATCTTCCTCTCTCTCCCCCTCTCTCAATCAGCACACCACCCCCTCTCCCTTTCCCTCTTCTATCCCACCCAACAGGCTGCTGGGGAGCGGACAGATTGCTCTTGCCAGAGGACTGAACTGATTGCTGCACTATGGACGAGAGAGGTCTCACCCTTAACCAGAAATGGGCTTATGTTCTCTCTGCCTCCTGAATCGAATATTGCACTCTGTAGCTTGAAATTACACTCCTGAGCATGCCTTTTTCCTCCCAAAGTTGGTTCTCCGCTCCTTCTAAAACAAAGGAGGGATTGTTTGCAAAGGGAGTGGTGGAATGATTGTTGGGGAAGGGGAGGTGAGCTTCACCTCCCGAGTATACCTGGAAAAACTCAGACCAAGGTTTCCCCACCACCACCACCTAGCATTCTCGTGGGAAGCGCATCTTGCCAACAGCTGGCGATGAGACCGACCAGCATTCGGAGTATCGCTCCAGTGAGTCATGTGGTCTTTTGGACATACAGGAACCCTTCTCATTTTTATTTTTATTTCTAAAAAAGTCTACAATGTATTTTTTTAAGCTCCTTTTTTGAACTGTATTTTTCCCCACACTATTATTGGATCCAGCTAGAGCTTTTTTTTTTTTGATCATCACCATTGTACTGTCGCCATGCAGCAGATCTACATGCATTAAATACCTTCCCCACCTGTTTGCAAGGGCATCACGGTTGTTACATTGCCTTGATGGTAGTTTTCCAGCTCTTTGGGGATATCTTCTCCCCTCTTTTTTTATGGAGAGTCAGGATGTAGCACTGAATGACAGGAGGGGTCAGAGATGTATGTCTCTCTTGACAAGTCCTACTCTTGCCTGGGAAGGGATGCTTTCTAGAGAAGTGCGAGGAATCTGGTCGGGGGGCTCAAAATCCGGTGGATTGGCCCAGCTTGGCACCCCCAGATTCCTGCTCGTCAACTCATTGCTGCCTGGCGCCGACTCTCGCTCTGATGCGAGTCGAGCCAGCATGTGGTCTTCTGCTTTTAAAACGGGCCACAATTTGTGTATTATTATTTTTTTTTAAGGCAGGGAAATTTGTGTGAATTCCAGCCGCAAATTGTGGCCAGAATTTACGCACGTTTCCTTGGCTTAAAAAACGACAACAAAAAGCAGAAAATTGTGGCCCGCTTTAAAAGCGGAAGCCGCAAAAACCCTCCCAACTCGGCCTGCTTTTGACTCTCGAGTCAGCGAGGTGCCGAAATCCGCCGAGCACAAGCGGGTCAAGTTTCTCTGTGTCACCCATCCCTAATTTTACCTTCTCACACTGATATGCTCAGGGAATGGTGCATACGGAAATGCATCGAGACTTTGCAAAGGCAGGAGCGGAGCCAGTCTTGTCCCTCAAACACCCCCCACCCCCCATCAAGAGGCTGGTGCTTCCTGTGACATGTTCTAAACTGCCTCCCCCAACCTGGAGGGCCACGCTGACTGCGGGATGATGGGACTGTAGTCCAACAACAGATCATAGAATCATAGAAAAGTAGAGTTGGAAGGGGCCTACAAGGCCATCGAGTCCAACCCCCTGCTCAATGCAGGAATCCAGGTCAAAGCATCCCTGACAGATGGCCGTCCAGCTGCACCTTGAATGCCTCCAGAGTGGGAGAGCCCACCACCTCCCTAGGTAGTTGGTTCCATTGTCTTATTGCTCTGACAGTCAGGAAATTTTTCCTGATGTTTAGGTGGAATCTGGCTTCCTGTAACTTGAGCCCATTATTCCGTGTCCTGCAAACTGGGATGATCGAGAAGAGATCCTGGCCCTCCTCTGTGTGACAACCCTTCAAGTAGATTTCATAGATCATAGAGTTGGAAGGAGCCTAAAAGGCTATCGAGTCCAACATCCTGCTCAATGCAGGAAACTAGAGGATGGGTCTCCCACTGGAAGAGTGCGATCATATCTCCCCTCAGTCTCCTCTTCTGAAGGCTAAACATGCCCAGTTCTTTCAGTCTCTCCTCACAGGGCCTTGTTTCCAGTCCCTTGATCATCCTTGTTGCCCTCCTCTGAACCCTCTCCAGTTTGTCTACGTCCTTCTTAAAGTGTGGTGCCCAGAACTGGACGCAGTACTCAAGATGAGGCCTAACCAGTGCCGAGTAAAGGGGAATTATCACTTCACGCGATTTGGACGCTATACTTCTATTAATGCAGCCCAAAATAGCATTTGCCTTCTTTGCAGCCACGTCACATTGCTGGGGGCAATGTGACCCCACATTGGGGTTGGGGGAGGCTGTTGCAGGCCACAGTGGTGAATCAAGGGGAACAATAGTTGGGGACACGGACACGGATGCCCTCCAGATCAGACCACTTACACGGTAAGGTTTCTGCACGGTTCTTTTGGATCATTATGCAGAGCTGTAGCACCAATTGGGGGGCGCTCTCGAGGAAAGTCTCCAGGAGGCGCAGCATGTTGACGTCCGCGTATTCATACATCATAGCCCAGTAAAAGCGCCGCTGGTGTTCCTTTTGTCTCTGGCTTTGGATCCCCAGGTACATGGTTCGGATATACCTGGAGACAAGGAAGAAAGGAGAGGCAGAGTGTGAGCTGGATTGGATGACAGAATATTCATTCATCCATCTCAGTCTATTGTTTCGCCCTCCCCATTTAAAGAAACTGTATGAGTATCAGTGATCAACTTATGAATCAGGGCTTTTCTACATGAGGCTTTTAACCCGCCACTTTACCGAGGCTTCTGATTCTGGATTCTTTGCGGGATTAAGATCGGCTCCTATACACAGGTTTTTCTTTCTCTGTCTTTCTCTATGTTCCATTACACAACCACTAGGTGGCACTGCGGTATAGTGGAATTGCACAGATACATGAGGGTTTCAGGCCATCCTTCAGGGATATACCAGACATTCCTCGTTAGAAAAAAGAAAAAAAAAAAGGCTTAAATGGTTGCAAAGCATGGGAGAGGCCCTGGAGGATGACGACGTTGTGTAAAGCGTCCGCAAACTACCATGAGCGAGGAATCACAAGCGCACAATAAGTGCTTCGTGTAGAAAGGCTGTTGGTGAACTAAATCCACGTACATTTTCATATCACGAGAAATTAGTTCCATTGAAAAAGCATACTTCCTGCTCTCGGCTCCCAAGACAGCTTATAACAATTAGCAATAAAATCCTTAAAACAATTAGCAGTGAAAGTGGCAATAAAATATACATTGTTTTAAAAAATAATAATAATCCAAGCAAACCGACAACAGGGTCAAGAACGGATGTAACTTCACAAATAAAAGAATAAATAAACGTTAAAAGCAATAGCCTTGGAAATAGGCCCAACAGTACAAACAAATTATCCCGCCAAGCATCCAGGTGAATCGCAGTGCAATCTTAGGCACATCTACTCGGCAGTAAGTTCTCCCTTGGTGGGGGCAGAAGCATCACTTCCAAATGCATGCACATGGGTGCATGCCAGCACACGGCCCCCTTGGGGAGCTGCTGCCCCCCCTTCTTTTGCAGAGGATAGTCCTCCCTTCGAAGAGTTGTGCCCTGTCCAATTCCGGTTTAAGGATAAAGAACCGTAAGAACGGTTGCCCATCAACGGTTAGCACCTGAGCGGCAGACTGAACAGGAAAGCACACAGGTCACCAGGTCACGGTCCTCCACACTATGGGGAGATGAATTGCAGATTTATTTATTTTTTTTTTAAATGTAATAATAATTTCTAAATTCGCACCTATTCATATAAATCAGGGCATGCCGATTTTATGCCAGTCGCCTTTTTAGTGACACGTTTCCTCTGTTTGGGCGATTCATAAGTAAGGAAAGGCCCACCCTTCAAACCTGGAACTGGTGGCGTTGCCTAGAATCCCCGGTGCTTGAAGCCACCGCTTTAACTTCCACAATGCCAACAACACAGTATCATTCCACGGCATTGTGGGGAGGTGCTGCTTCTCCCACTGCCAGGTAAACCCACCCAGGCCCCACTGGCATGGGAGAGGCTCCATCGGAAGGCCCTTTGCCCCAGGCCTCCTCCAACCCAGAGCCGGCCCTGGGCGCACAAAATTATGATGTAGGAAGCTGCGGCATGGGCAGGCCGAATTACGTGTCCGTCTAGCCCCAGTGGTGCAGCTAGGACAGTGTTTCTCAACCTTGGGTCCCCAGATGTTTTTGGCCTACAACTCCCAGCATGCCCCAGCCAGCTATGCTGGCTGGGGCATGCTGGGACTTGTAGGCCAAAAACATCTGGGGACCCAAGGTTGAGAAACACTGAGCTAGGTAATGGTAGACCCTGGACTTAATTGTCTCCTGGCTCCCTCCTCTTCAGACAGCCATGTGGATTGCTTCAGTTGTGAAGCACACACACAGCTAACGTTTCTCGCCTCCCTCCCAACTGCCATGCCTTGCTTTGCAACTGCTTCTACATTCCTGTGTTCTCCAACCTTGGGTCCCCAGATGTTTTTGGCCTACAACTCCCAGCATGCCCCAGAACACTGAGCTAGAGCAAGACGAAACAAATGAAAAGCTGTTTTTTTTAAAAAAAACGTTTTATTTAAAGAAATACTCTGAGCGTGTGCAGTTTCGTATTTTAAACGCACTTAAATCAGAGCACCGTCACGACTACAGGAATACAATGGAGTTTGCTTCTGCTAGGGATGGATGACACCGAAGAAAGCAGGCCAACTTGGGGCTTGGGGCGGGGGGGCTTCTGCTTTTAAAGCGATTTTTTCCCCCTAAAGGCAGGGAAATTTGCATAAAATACGGCTGCAACTTGCGCAAAATACGGCTGCAACTTGCACAAATTGCAGCTGTGTTTACACAAATCGTGCAATTTGCAGACGTACCGGTATTTTACACAAATTGCGGCTGCACTTACGCAAATTGTGACTGTATTTTGGGCAAACTGTGGCCCTGTTTTGTGCAAATTGAGGCTGTATGTTGCAGAAATTTCTCTGCCTTTAAAAAAACAAAAACAAACACAAATTGTGGCCCACTTTAAAAACGGAGGGCCAGGTGCTGGCTCAGTTTGCGCTGGAGCAGGTCGGCACCAGCACTGGGTAGATGGGCCGGAATCCAGGGGTGGCAGCCGGGCCAATCTGCTGGATTTTGACCCCCAAGTGGATTCCTTGCACATCCCTAGCTTCCGCTGCCCTGATGCAAAACACATTTACGGTACTTGAGAATAAGAAAGAACCATTCTGTCATAGAAAAGGATAATGTACCGTATTGTTCCGAGTATAGGCCGCTCCTGATTATAAGCTGCACCCTTAAAGTTTGGTGCTATTTTTTAAAAAACTAATTTTTAAACTTTTTTTAACTTTTTAAAACTTCCGTGAGCGGCGGCCGCTGCTGGGGGCAGTCTCCGGCCGCTTGAGTCTTCCCCCAGGCGCGGGGCGGTATTTTTTTTGGGGGGGGCAACATTCCGATTTTAGGTCGCACCCCTAGTTTAAAGCCTTACATTAGGGGGGGAAAGTGCGGCCTATACTCGGAACAATATGGTATTTTTAAAGTGAAAAATGATCTCTTCTCGATCATCCCAGTTTGCAGGACACACACGGAATAATGGGCTCAAGTTATGGGAACCTAGATTCCACCTAAACATCAGGAAAAATTCCCTGACTGTCAGAGCAATAAGACAATGGAATCAACTACCTAGGGAGGTGGTGGGCTCTCCCACTCTGGAGGCATTCAAGGCGCAGCTGGACAGCCATCTGTCGGGGATGCTTTGACCTGGATTCCTGCATTGAGCAGGGGGTTGGACTCGATGGCCTTGTAGGCCCCTTCCAACTCTACTTTTCTATGATTCTATGAAAATGAGCATCTGTACACCTGCACATGTCTGGCTGGCCAGATCCTGAATATGACACGTTTTAAAAATTAAGAGGAAAGGGTGTTGCGGTGAGCAGCGCCAGCCTAGCGGGCCCCAGTTATACCCACACCGGCCCAGGTGCTGGTGCTGAGTCTGTCTGATGCCGCCCCAACCATCTGCCACTCTCTGTGTGGCCATTTGGGGTCCCCCTGGGCTGTGGGGCCCGGGACTTCGGCCCTAAGGTCCAACCCCCGGTGCACCATTGTCCATCCCATCCCTATCTATTCCCACTGGCAGTGGCTTTGCAGGGTCTCGGGCAGAGAGAGGGCTCTTTCCCATCCGCTGCTAGCTGATCTTTCTATCTCGAGATGCCCGGGATAATTGAACCTGGGACCTTTGGCATGCAAGACATGTGCTCTGCTGCTGAGTTATGGTCCATTGCAGAAGGGGACTGAATTGCCGCAGTCTTCTGTGATAAGTAGAAGCAGCTCCATTCCATTCCGTTGCGTTCTCTCTCTCTCTCTCTCTCTCTCTTTTAACAAAAGGCAACTGTTCTGGTCGGTTTACCGATGCCCCCTGATTCAAAAGCCAGTCGGGAACAGACAATTGCAGAGTAAACGGACGCTACGCAGAAGAGGCAGGGGAGAGAGTTCATCATCAGCGTGCAATGCCCACGCACAGGGGTGGGAAGTGACTTAAGACGGCCATCCCCAATCTGGGGGGCTCTCTAGATGTGTTTGGACTAGCCATGCTGGCTGGGGAGGGTGGGAGCGATCTTCCAAACACACCTAGAGCGCGCCCGGCTTGGGAAACGCTGCCTTAGGCAGTGAACCTAAGCGGGAGAACTGGAGTGCGTGGCAAGAGAACCCCGTCGCCTCTCCCTGAGCTCTCGGGCGGGACTGTCATTTATTGACCCCCCCCCCTTTTCTCTTCCTGTTTTCATCCAGGAAATGTTGGAGAGCGTGCCTCTCGCGGCACCGAGGGCAGGTTTTCTGGTCCAGCAATCTGACCCCTGTCTTGGGTGCTTGCTAAACAAGGACAGCAGCAAAACAAGCAAGGGGAGGCTGGAGGCGCCATTGTCAGCAGGGGCTGTGTATCCACTCCAGATTTCACTGTGAGCTATAAAGCTATAGCCCCCAAAATAGGTTCAGCACCACGGATAGCTCCTTTACAGGTCAAAGTGCAATCCGGAGTGGATACACAGCCCCGCTGACATTGGCCCCACCAGCCACCACTGAAAACAAGGCCTTCTGCCGGGCTGGGGGTGGTGGTGGTGGCAGGGGAACTACTCCCTCGAAAGCATTCCCTGGAAAAGCAAACAGGAAGTGGCTCAGATCGGCCACAAGGTGGCAATCTGATCTAATGATAGCCCCATTCCAAATTCAGGGAGAAACCGTGGCTCGGGAAAAAGCTCTTGGCTTTTTCTCTCCCATGTTCACGCTGCACCGAATTTTCAGGAGAGGTTCAATTTCACTGTGCAAGATATGTGTGTGTGTGTGTGTGTGTGTGTGTGAAATGATTGCAAAACTCCCCCTTTCTTTTACTCTTTCATACATTTCTTCTGCCTGTTCACTGCCACTGTCTTTTGCTGCTTGGGCGCCAAGCTGCTGCTATTATTATTATTATTATTATTATTATTATTATTATTATATCAAAACACTTGAAAGGGCTTTTATATGACACAATCCCTGCCAATCAGGGATCACATTGTGAACACGATGACATCATGCTGCAATATAGCCTATCACATTTGGCTATAATGTGACATCACTGAGGGCCAACGGAGCCCTTCCGTTGCCTTCGCTCTAAGTTGGGAGCGAGAGAGAAGAATGTATCTCCATGGATCTCCATCTGTTCCACTCGTGTCCTGCTTGTGGGCTTCCCATGAGCAGCTGGTTGTCCGCTCTGTGAGCGGCATGCCTGGACTAGATGGACCCTTGGTCTGATCCAGCGTCAGGGCTCTTCTTAGGTTCTTAAGATAGTGTTAGCAAGTGTCCCCCTTTTGCATGGACGCCTGAGTGCACACTTTCAGGCATGCAACCTGGACACTTGAAGGGATCTTTGAACATTGAATACTGAGCATCCCGAAGCATAACACTTTTAAGGGGCTAAGGGTGCAATCCAATGAGGCTGCCCACATAACCCTCTGAACTCGGAGGTTTACAGGCATCCTATGCAGGGTGGGAGAAGCATGGAGGCGAAGAAGGTCACCTCTGTCTGTGCCCCTCCTGCCCTGCAAAAGGCTTCGATGGCTGATTTCAGCCATCTAACTGCAGCACTTCAGAGCAGGAGGGAAGGAGGCTGAGACACCACTGGGATACGTCATACCTTAGCAGTGCCAGTCTCCTCCCCTTCCCCCCGAAAGGCCCCTGAACCCCTTCTCTGAGGTCACTCTTATTACCTCAGAGACACAGCCGGCGTGGTTCTTTTCACACCAGCTGTGGGGTGTGTGTGTGTGTGTGTGTCTGTGTGCTCCAAGTGTGAATCCCCCCAGCTCCAAGGTTGGGGGAGCTGTTTTTTCCCGACCTCGGAGCTAGGAATCCGAACAATCCTATGGCCTTCTAGATGCTGTCTAGGGGCAATAGGATTGCTCTGTAAGGGGATTTGGAGAGATTAAAGGCACAGTTGCTTAACCCAGGAATATTTAATTGAGAGAGACTAAAACATAAATTCAAAAGATTAGACTGAGGCAATAGGCATTTTATAGGGTTAAATTTCATTTATACAGAGTCCCCGTTCTAATTATTAAGGCAGACACATTAAAGGAATAGTTTAGTGCAGTGGTTCCCAACCTTGGGTCCCCAGACGTTGCTGGCCTACAGCTCCCAGCATACCCAGCCAGCATGGCTAATGGCAAGGGATTCTGGGAGCTGTAGTCCAGCAATGTCTGGGGACCCAAGGTTGGGAACCACTGGTTTAGTGTAACTGACTAACTGGTGTGTGTGTGTGTGTGTGTGTGTGTGTGATTTTGTTAAATCCATTCGGTCTGTGTTTCGCAGATGGTCAGGTGTCTTTTGTTCCATTGTCCGCTCATGGATGGAATCGGAATTGGGATGTATGAGAATGCTGTTCATGTCTGCAAATGTGCATTTGCATAAGTGCACATTAACACTAATGCTAAAATGCAAAAGTAAAAAAACCTCGCCCACAATTCCGCGCAACTCGGAAAAGCCGTTCCGCTACGGAATCTGCAGACCAAATTCACGGAAATCTGAGCTCGCTTGAGTCTGTTGGGGATTTCTCCGAAATCCCTAGGGGGGGGGGAAAGACACCCTGGCAGTGGGGAGAAAGGTGTGGGGCCTGGCAGGGGAAGGGAAGGAGGCTGGTAGTGGAGCTCATGAGCAAAGAGAGGCAGCTGGCAAGTTGCTTATTTCCTTGAACACACACACACACACACACACACAAGCTGACAGGTTTCTCCAGGAAAGTGGGGAACTGAAGGAGGGAAGAGGGGCTTGACTGTTAAACAGGGATGCATCAGAATTTCGATTTTGCTCGCAAGACATCCGTGTGTGCCCCGTTCAAAGCGCTGAATGTGAGCGCGAGTGCGTGCCCGCCAAGAATATTCACAAATCGTCAAACGCACGCTTGCGTTCGTCTCGTTCCAGATTCCAAGTTCGATTTGCGCAAATGTCCCGATTTGCGCAAATCTCCTCGGTAGGCTGAATCGGCCCCGCTTTTTTCTATGGAGGAAATTTGGGGGAAGATTTGTGCAAATAGGGGGGGGGGAATCCCGTACACATTTCCTGTCTGATCGCAGGCTTGATTTGTGCAAGTTTCCCCGCCGTTTGCACAGAGTGAGCAGTGATCGCGGACGCGACGGGAATTGGGCATGAGAGGCGAGGCGAGACGATCTTCAGAGAATCCTGGCAATCTCGAGCCTCGCTCAGTCGCCCATCCCCGACTCTGACAAGCTAATGGACTTGCTGGGGAGAGGTTCATATAGGAGGGCTTGTGTTTTCCCTCTCCATTTTTGCACAGTCTGGGGTGCGATGAAGTTAGAGGCGGTGGGATGCCTTAGCAGCAACAAAGAGAGAGAAAGGGGGGTGAGAAGGAGGGAAGGGTTTCAGAAGATTCCTCTTCTGTTTCAGAGAATGAGGCTTCTTTGGGGGGAAAGTCCTAGTTATTGTGCTGACCGGGGGCTGCTGATATGTGCCCCTAATTTGAGCTTCATTATTAAAACTCAAACCATGGCAAAAAAAAAAATTCTGTCTCTGCTGGCTTATCAAAACTACAACGTGCGCTAATTTGGGGGATAAACTGATCAGCGATCTTTCCTTCTTCCTAGCTTAAATGGGCAGGTAAATGTTAAGAACTGATGAGTAGATTTTCCGGGGGACACTCCTGGGCGGACATTTTGGGCCTCGATGTAAATTGGAAATAGGGTCCAAGGAGGGTAAGAGGCCAAGGGATTAGGCACGGAAAGCAACGGCCATGCCAGGGTGTTTGGTGATGGCTTCGCATCACGGGCACCATCCGGCACTGAATGTCAGGCCTGGCTTTCAGAATGGCAGACCTAGACTACTGTAATGCGCTCTACGTGGGGTTACCCTGGAAGACGGTTCGGAAGTTGCAGCTGGTACAGAATGCAGCAGCTCGCCTGGTTAAAGGCTGCCGCCGGCGTGATCACATCACTCCAGTGCTCAAAGAGTCGCACTGGCTACCAGTTGTTTGCCGGGTCAAATTCAAGGTGTTGGCGTTGACCTTTAAAACCCTGTACGGCTCCGGTCCAGTTTATCTCAAGGCGCGCCTCCAGCAACACCAAGTAGGTCGCTCAACAAAATCTGCCACAGACGGCCTTCTCCCTGTCCCATCAGCCAGAGAAACCAGGCTGGTGGGGACTAGGAGGAGGGCCTTTTCTGTGGCAGCCCCCAATTTATGGAACTCTCTCCCCAGTGACCTCTGCCATGCCCCTTCCTTGATTAACTTCCGCTGTGCATTAAAAACGTGGCTTTTCAGGCAGGAATATGGGGTGGGTTAGGATTTTTAAGTTTTGTACTGTTTTTAATTATGTTTTATACTGTGTGTGTGTGTGTTCCCCACCCCCCGTATTTTATTGGATTGTACATCGCTCAGAGTGGCCGGATGTCTGGCCAGATGAGCGATTCATAAATATAATAAATAAATAAATACATTTTGTATATTGCAAAATAAAACCACTCCAGATGTGAGGCATGGGAATTCAACATACTGAGCAGAACTAAACATTATGGGAGAAATGGTGGTACCACCAACAGGCCTGTGGCTTACGCTGGCTCAGCTTGTCTGAGCGTGGAAAGCTAAGCAGGGTCAGGCCTGGCTATTACTTGGATGGGAGACCCCCTCCTCTAGTTTCCTGCATTGAGCAGGGGGTTGGACTCGATGGCCTTGTAGGCTCCTTCCAACTCTATGATCTATCTGAAATATCTATCTGAAACCTCTCTCCTGTGCTTTCCCAAGTGGGAATGGAACCTTCCTTTCCATGTCAAAGCCAGCAGGATACCATCAGGCTGTCCGGCAACCATGGGATACTCATCTCTGTCTGAACAAGATTTCTGTTCCTATCCATCTACGCTGGGCCCCAACTCGTCAAGTACTGTATGTGCAACTGAGCGGGAGGTGATTGGCCTCGTTGCTTTGGCAATGGGGAGCAGTGGTGTGAGGTAGCCAGGGATGGGGACTCGGACTCGAGGACTCGACTCGTGAGTCGGACTGAGTCCCCCCTCTGACTCGACTCGGACTCGAGTCCCAATATTTTTAATGGGACTCGAGACTCGACTCAGGACTCGAGACCAAGAACTCTTCAACATCCCTGGGTTGTGCCAGAAGGAGTGGAGAGGAGCGTGATTGCCGGCGAAGAGCGCATGGAAGCGAGGTGTGCCGCTGCTCGGCCACTATGGACGGCTACCAGGAGTGCAGCCCCAACAGTGTGTCAAGATTTATTGTGATTGATGTGTTGCGTACTTGGGAGAGGCAGAAGAAGGACCTGAGATTACTCTCTGTGGCTGCTCTGAGTGTGTTTCTGGTTCCAGCAAGTTCATCACCAGTGGAGCGGGTGTTCAGTGAAGGTGGAATTGTGATGAGATCTCACCATTCCAGAATGGGGGCCAAACATTTAGAAAAAATCATGTTCTCAAATGCAACATGGATAAGTTTTAGGAAGTACATCAAGTTTATTTTTTTCCCCTAAAATGCAACCTTTCAGACATTTTGGGTTTGGCTGCCTCTGCCTGCCTATCTGGGGTTCCCAGCCTCCTCTGCCTGCCTGGTCTCTTCTTGACCAGTTCAACAGTTGAATTGTCCAAGACAAAGGCCTCTGCCTGCCTGCTTTGGGGTTCCCTGCCTCCTCTGCCTGCCTGGTTATTTTGGGTTTTTCTGCCTGGTCTGTTCTTGCCAAAATCAGTTGCAGAGTTTTGAAATAAAAAGGCACACTTGTGCCTAGAATTTATTTAAACCACACATCTGAAGTAGCCTTCTTTTGTTGGGGGAAAACCCCATTGATTTTAATAGGGACTCGTGGAGTCAGCTTCGGGAGTGACTCGTGACTCGTGAGTCACCATTTTGGACCAAGGACTCGGACTCGGACTCGAGACTCGGGTCCAAAGACTCGTGACTCGACTCGTGACTCGAGACCAAGGACTCTTCAACATCCCTGGAGGTAGCCAGGCCTTGCGGGGACATAAGCACCGGCACTTTTTTTTTACTAGCAGGGATGCTGACGCCATCTGCCAGCCCTCTCAGACCTCCCCGTTCTTTCCGAACTTAGCTGCCGTCCTCACATCTAGCTGGGCTGGTGTGTGTGTGTGAATTTTCCCAGCAACCATATATTATTTCCTGTTGTAATATGCGAAGTCTTTTAGAGCGGCTTGGTCTTGAAAGGGCAGTTGAGAGCTTTTCCAAAGACTGGCTCCTGGTGGAGATGAAAACACCCAGAATTGGGTTTGTTGATATGCACCCAGCACAGCCGCCCTGCGATTTTGGCCTCCGCTTGGGGGCGTGGCGATGGGCACTGTCACGAGTGGTGCGTGCACTTCGAAAATGGCCGCTTCTCCACCGGTGGGGAGGCATTTCCACTTCCCACTGACACCTGCTCACCCCCTCCCCTTTCCAGAACCTTTTCCTAAGGGGCGCAAAGCACTGCCGAGAGAGGGGAGCGCGGATTTGACAAGGGGGCAAAAGTGTTTGCTCACGGGGCCGGAGTTCTGGCTCCGCACTCCGCCACTGCTCCCTTTGGAGTGCGAAATGCCCCACAGCCACAGGTCTCCGTTATAATAACCGGGTGCCAACGAATGCCAGATTTACGACCTCTGAGCAACTTCGCTCAGGTCTCTCCTTGTTCGGTCGAAGGATAAATCAAACTGGAATAAAGACGGTGATATTTTTTTTTGGCGGAGCCGTTGACCGGACTGGATGGCTCCGGCTATTGGTGCGCCGTGGTTGCTTGAACAGCAGTGGAGAGGGGGAGACAGGTCTTAAACGTCCGGGGAGTCTTTCTCCAGAGGCAGCGAGATGCCGGAGAAAGAAAGACGAGTGTCCGGAAGGGCGACAGCAACAGCTGGGATGCAACTGTGCTCACGGGATCCGGATCTTTACAAGACACCGGTTCTCCGCGTGTGAGAATGGGCTACGGAAAGCGAAGCGTGCGGGGAGCCCAAGTGTGTACTCCGGCAGGGAGCGGAGCTGGACGGATCAATGCCTACGAGGCTCAATCTGGATCACGCAGGCTGCGAGAGGAGAAGTCTGCCTGAAGGGAAGGAGCTGGAACGGGGATCTGGCCACGCAAATCTGGCCCGGCCCAAGACGCTTTCCCGCCTGGGGCAAAGGACAAGGTGTCTCCCGTCCCCTCAGTTCCATGTACAGAAGCCGATTAGACCGGCAAGACAAATCTCACTTCGATAGAGGCCATGGGGAAAGCACCCCGCATGCACCTGAAGGCAGATCAGGCCAGCTTAGGGGACACCGGGGCGGGTTGTGGGACAGGTGCAGCTCTGCCCTTCGCCACCTGCCCCTGAGCATTTGCCGCCTGATGTGCCCGCCTCCCTCTGACTGACAGTAGGGCCGGCCCTGACGCAGGTGGAGAGGGAAGATGGCATCCTGGGAGGTGAGAAAGGGGAGGCAGGTAGGCGGAGGAGGACCAACCAGGCAGGAAGAGGAACCTAGAGCAACTAGGGAGCGACGCGAGCAAGGCAGCGGCAGTTGCTGGACCTGATCCGGAAACACTTCTAGCCAGGGGTGGTCAGGAGGAACCGGAGGGCTGCTCCAGGGATGGAGCCATTCTGGGGCCCGGGAGAATAATGCTGCTCCTTCTCCCTCCACTCTTTGGTGTTGAGGGGCTCATTGTAAGGGGGGGGGACCAGGGCACAAAACTGGAGGGCTCCCCCTTGGAGTCCAGGCTGATCCTAACACTGGGAAGAGAGTTGGCAGTAGGGATGTAACCGTGCGTCTCGGGGGGGGGGGCTGAAAGCAGGCCGAAATCGGCCCGCTCGGCCCCCCCTGAGACTCGCGTGCCTTACCTGGCCGCCGCTCGATCAGTTTTCCATGCCGTGCCGGCAGCGCGGGGTCTCGTCGCGTCATTTCCGGCTGCCAGGAAGTGACGCGATGGGACCCCGTACTGCGTTTTTAGCGTAAAAACCAGGGCAACCCAGCTTGAAATGGTCGCAATTTGCTATTCGTGGTCGTTTTAAGCTGGGTTGCCCTGGTTTTTACGCTAAAAACGCAGCGCCAGGGAACTGGAAGTGGCGTGACGGGGAGCCCGCCGCGTCACTTCCGGTTTTGGGGGCATGGCGAGCAGCAAGAGCAGGCGGGGGGTGCTCGGCAGCACCCCCCGAGCAGGTAAGCTCCCTGCTCAATTAACACTCCTAGTTGGCAGAAGCAGAGGCAAGGTGGACTCAGGCCCAAGAAGAAAGAATAATGTCTGAACTGGGCTGATGGACAGGGGAAAGGATATTTTATTATTATTATTATTATTATTATTATTATTATTATTATTATTATTATTATTATTGAGAGCCAGTGTGGTGTAGTGGTTAGAATGTTGGACTGGGACTTGGGCCAGTCACTGACTCTCAGCCTGACCTACCTCACAGGGTTGTTGTGAAGTTAATATGGAGAGGATTGCGTAAGCCGCCTAGGGTTTCTTGCAGGAAAAAGGCGGGATATAAATGTAATAAATTATTATTATTATTATTATTATTGTTGTTGTTGTTGTTGTTGTTGTTATTTCTATAGCGCGTCTCAAGTCATTATCACAGTCATTTTTACAACAGCCCTTCCCACCGGCCAGAGTGCTCCAGCAACCTGGTGCCATATGTGTTGGCCTACAACTCCCATCCTCCACAGCCAGCAGTTGTATTCCGACACATCTGGAGAAGACCCCAGGCATCTGGTTGGCCACTGTGGGAACAGAAAATGCTGGACTAAATGGGCCTTCGGGGTGACCCAGCAGGGCTCTTCCGATGTCCTCATCTATAAGGTGAAACCTTCAAGACCTCAAAGGCCACCAGCTGGCCCGACTTGATGACAAATGTCCTCCTTCACTAGGGGTCCATAGGAAAGGGGATGAACACGGAAGGACAGTTCCCGTTCCCCCACCACCACCACCAGAGAAATTTATCTGAGAGTCCTCCTCAAGAGCTTAGGAAAATGGAGCTAATTACAAGGCGAGCCATGGGGAACGGGCTCATCGCCAGTCTCTTAGCAACTACGCTACCACAGCTCTCAAACAAAACTGGGGACATGAATCTTCGGAAGACAGGGAAAGGGTTGACGAAGCTGCAAGGCAAATATAAGAGGTGGACATCTGAAGCTTTACACAGCAGCACAGCGGCTACCAAGACAGGGAGTTCCCTGTGAATAATATTGCCTACAGCAGGGAAAGAGATGAGCCGGCACAGGTTCCCCCCCCTTGAGGTGCTAGTTTTCTACATGCAGGGAGATATACGGAAGCATTAATACATTTGTTCCCCTCCGCCCACTACTTGCCAGTCAAAAGTGGCAGAGTGCATTCTACCTCCTCACAGGACATTACCAACACATTCTCTTCTCATTCCACTACATGCGTAGATCCATCTTCCGGCTTCTTAGGAAGAGATCCCCTCCCCCCACCCCACCCCTGGCCGCCTCTGTTTGCTCTTGGGTTAATTAATGGCTGATTAACTGAAGTTAGCTAACGTGTTTCTAAATGTTAGCTAACCTTGCTCCTCAGCAGTTTGCAGTAAATGGCAAATGTTCGTGTCCCGGAACAAATGTTTGCGGAGTGTCTAGACTCGGCTTGACAAATGTGTCGGTAAACTCAAGTGGATTGGTTGGCAATCAATGAGAGAGGAAAAACTGCTGGAGAGGTTCGAGTGAGGCGTGAAGGAGAAACACAACTCTCGCCCAATATCCAGAAAGCCAACTTTAGTCCTGGCCGAGCCAGATTGCCTCTTCCGACTGGCTTGCTACCTTTTGTTTACAGGAGTTATGGCATCTAAGCTCCGGGGGTTGATCCGACGAGGCTTTTAGGGACCAATCCTTTGGCCCCGAGACAACGTCTGAGGGGCCATGGGATATTTTGGATTCCCAGATCTCAGTTCGGAGACAGCGCTCCGACCTCGGAGCTGGGAATCAGAGCTCCGTTCCCCTTCCCCCTTGCAGCTCGGCTGCTCTGTGAGGTCGGGAGAGTGACCTCGGAGAGGGGTAGAAGGAGGCATTCCAGGGGGCAGGGTGGGGAGGCCAGGATACGAGTTATCCGGCAGCTGCTCCAGCCTCCTGGGAAGTCCGGCTCATTTGAGCTTGACGGAGTTCCTGCCTGCTTCCGACCCGATGATCAGGGTGTTTTCCCCCATGGACTTCTGTCTCTAAGATGGGCTGCGGTTTACAATTAAAAAAAAAAAAATGCTAAGGAAATTTGCGCAGATCACGTAATTTGTGCGAACTGGAAGCTGGAAACTGCATAGTTCTAGGGCGATTTGCCATAGTTTTCAGCTATGCAGTTTTAAATTAAAACTTAATTTAAAACGAAAGGAGAAATATGGCAGATCAACAGCAGAAGTGGGCAACCAGTAGCCCTCCAGACATTTTGGCCTACCACTCCCGTCATCCCTTCACAGTTGTCGATGCTGGTTTAATTCTATTTTTAACTTTTGTATTTGTCTATTTCTGTTTTTAATTGTATGAGGATTTTAAAGGTTGTGAGCCGCCTAGGGGCCCAGTGTTGGGGAAAAGGTGGGATACAAATAAATATAACAGCAGCAACAACAACAATAATAATTTTATGCAAATCACGTGATTTGCACAAATTCCCTTTGTGTTTGTGTGGTGTGTGTGTGTGTTTAAATGCACAAACTGCGGCCCAGCGTGGGGCTCACAAAGTGGAATTTGGGGGGTCGAATTGTGAAAATCCATATTGGATTTCTCCTCGCCCATCCCTGCCTCCAGGTCCATGCCACTCCCATGCTAAGATGGGCCTAGTGCGTTGTTCTCCAACCTTGGGTCCCCAGATGTGTTTGGCCTACAACTCCCAGCATGCCCTTCTAATCCCAAATATGTGAGGCTTTCTAATCCCAGATATTTCAGCCACTGTGGGCGAGGGAAACACATTTCATGCATCCTTGGAGGCAGGTACCCTTTTGCAGTATTGACTGGGTTCAGACAACACGGGTTGAGTGTGAGTCATTGAACCACGGGTGGTGGTGGTTGTTGAAGCGTGGATTGTCGTGTTGTCTTAACCACAAACAACCCATGAAGAGAACCCGTGGTTTGTTGTTGTGCTGTGAACTGTGGGCTCTTCGCCATGGTCTTCCCAAAACGGTTGCCTACCCTTGCTATAGACCAGTGTTCTCCAACCTTGGGTCCCCAGATGTGTTTGGCCTACAACTCCCAGCATGCCCCAGCCAGCGTAGCGTAGCTGGCTGGGGCATGCTGGGAGTTGTAGGCCAAACACATCTGGGGACCCAAGGTTGGAGAACACTGGCCTAGTGGAACCTGAAAATCCAGAGGGAGGTCTGACCTTCAGTTTCACTCGCCCAGGGGGTTAGGATTTTCAGTGCTCCGTGAAGTCCTTCATCCCTGCTAGGAATGACAGGCACAGTGAGGCAGCAGAAGTCACTTCCTTCATTTTTCAGGGTTCGTTCATGCTGCACAGTGTAGTATTCCCAGTCCCAAATTGACATATATGGTATACAGTCATGCCTTGGATTGAGAGCATAATTCGTTCTGGAAATGTGCTTGCAATCCAAAACACTCTTATATCAAAACGAAATCCCCCCCCCAAAAAAAATTTGTACAGAGATTTTTAATTTAAGCCGTACTACAGTACTTGCATTTGCAAGACGTCGCTTGTATATCAAGTAAAAAAACAAAACTTGAATAAATATTTAAAAATTTGCTTGTCTTGCAAAACGCTCTCAAACCAAGTTACTTGCAATCCAAGGTATTACTGTATATATGTTTCGCTCTCCCTCTCCAGTAAAAGAGGAATGGAAGTCTCAAGTGCTGCAAAGCTTGGGGGAGAGAGTGTGTGTACACAAGAAAACCACATTGACCACAGAAGTCCCTGAGTCTTTTTGCATAGGCTGATAGGCTGCCTGGTCGTCGTCCCCAAAAGGAGGATTTTAGTCCGTTCTTAAAATGCTTCTGAGGAAACTGGATCAGCTGCCATTTGAGAAGAAGGGAGGGGAGGGGGAAATCGACTGCTTTTTTGGGGTGTGTGATCTTTTATGCTTCCTTAGCATCCACTAGAGGGCCGGTCGTCCATCATATCTTCTCTCCATTTTCAAACTGATGGTTCCTCCAGTGGAGATCAGGTAAGGCTGACTCCGGAGTTCAAACAAAACCCACAGAAGTTGCTTGGCCTTCATTGACAGCTGCGTCATGCCACGGACGCTGACCTGGTGGTGGGACATCTCGCCCACACTATGTGGCTGCCTAGGAGGCCACTCCTCGCAGAAGCAGCATTTGTCAAAGGGGCATGAGGACAGGTGACGTACACAATCAAAACAATATACGAAAGGTTAAACTTCAAAAGATACATTTCCCTACAATCCAGGAACGCACATCTTCGCAGGCTATATTGTTACTTCTTGGGACCAGGATACCTGAAGGAATGCCTCCTGCCGTGTACCTGAACCCTGAGATCATCCCCAGAGGCCCTTCTGAGCTGCTTTGGAAAGGGCCTTTTTGGTGGTGGCATCCTTTCAGACAGGAAGTTTCAGACAGGAAGTCCTTTCTGGCCCTACATGGAGTTGACAGGGATTGTGCTTGGGACCTTCTGCATGCCAAGCAGGTGCTCTGCCACGGAGCTGCGGCTCTTGCTCTAGTTCCCGTGGAGACATCATCACTCATGTGCAAGTAACCGAGAAGGTTGCGTCCCTTTTGCCGGCCTGGAAATGGAATATTCCTTCCCGCCTGCCCAGCTCTGGTAAGTGATACAAAGGGGCATGTCCTTAAGTGAGTAAAGAGGGGACGATTAGTGCTGCGAGGCCTACAGCAGGGCTCTCCAACCTTGGGTCCCCAGAGGTTGCTGGACTGCAGCTCCCAGAATCCCTTGCCATTAAGCCATGCTGGCCGGGTATGCTGGGAGGTGTAGGCCAGCAACCTCTGGGGACCCAAGGTTGGAGAGCTTGGACTGCAGCTCCCAGAATCCCTTGCCATTAAGCCATGCTGGCCGGGTATGCTGGGAGGTGTAGGCCAGCAACCTCTGGGGACCCAAGGTTGGAGAGCCCTGCTCTCTTAGGTCTCTACCCCTTTGGCATGCCAGGACCCCCCCCCCCCCCCAAATGCTCCCTCACATCAAATATCCCTTTGCACGGTGAAGGTTAGAGAAGCTGGAATCTTTCCATGCCAAGGGAGGTGTTTCCTCTTTCCCCCTCTGACACGGGAGGGGGGGCGGGATTCAAATAAGGGACCTTCCACATTCCAAAGTGACACAATTGCAGGAATTTAATAAAGGAATTAGAATTAAAGGAAGTCTACCTTTTCTCACTGAACTGGGCTTCTGACACTTCGCCAAGGGCAATGGCAGTGGCGGTCCTGCCTCGCAGGGTTGTTGCGATCAAGGCAGATATACGGCCATGCTGCTCACCCACTCTCAGACTTAGGAATGGGGCAGACAATAAGTCGAAAGGTGGGTTTTTGTTTTTGCCGTAAACAAAACACACACACACACACACACGCACGCACAACCGCGTCGGCGGCTAAGCCCCCTCCCCGCACCGTTGAAATTAATGCTGCGATAGGCACAGAAATAACCGTCAGCGAAGCGGCGGCGAGAAATCTGGACAGGGCCGCCTCTGATCGCGGCTATTTTTAGCTCTTCAGGAGCGCCGCATCTATTAGCAAAGGGCCGTCTCTCCTCCTGGATTCACGAAGCAAAGCAGGCGCTGGCATCAAATGCCGTTATTTCCAGAGAACTAGAAAGGAGGTTCTCACCGCCCCCCCCCCAAATAAAAATAATACAGGCTGCTCTTTAGAAAATGGCAGCACAAGGTTGTTGGGGTGGCAGTGGATAGAGGATGAGGCTCACACACCCAGCGGGGATATCTTTCTGCAGCCCCCACTCCGGATGCAGAGTCCTCTTAATGCGCGGTGGGTGCGCGCGCACACCAGCATCGTCCCTGCATGTTAAAGGGGTGGTGGCTGAAACATGGCATGCCCTCTTGACCTGGATGCTTTAAAAGTGTGTGTGTGTGTGTGTGTGTGTGTGTGAGGGAGGCAATGCTGGCATGCGGCCCCAATGTGATTGCCCAGACCCACATATACACACACTCATGCACAGTGACCGGGTTCAGACAACATGATAACCCACACTCAAGGGTTGAGTATGGGTTGAGTGTGGGCTGTCGTCGAAATGTGGGTTGTCGCGTTGTCTGAACCCAGCCGAGATAACCAACCATGGCGAAGAGCCCACAGTTCACAGCGCAACAACAAACCACGGGTTCTCTTCATGGGTTGTTTGTGGTTAAGGCAACACGACAATCCACGCTTCAACCACCACCACCACCCGTGGTTCAATGACTCACACTCAACCCGTGTTGTCTGAACCCAGTCAATACTGCAAAAGGGTACCTGCCTCCAAGGATGCATGAAATGTGTTTCCCTCGCCCACAGCGGCTGAAATATCTGGGATGAGAAAGCCTCACATATTTGGGATTAGAAGGTCAAAAAGTGTGTGTCCCACAGGTGGGCTTCAGCCCAACATCACTTCTCCTTTTAAAAATCAAGCCCCTTGGCTCTGGCTGACATATATTACGCGCAGTGAGCAGAGGCCTAATCCTGTGCACGATTATAACACCTGTTGGTGACTCCTAGGGCTGGAGTGTCCCCACATCTGGGTCGTTGTGGGAAATTAAAATGACGGCTCAGCCATCCCGCGCTGCGTGCACCACCGTTGAGCATGCCCGGGGGGGGGGGTGTGAGGGGCTCCCATGTTGGATGGGGCCCGCTGGAGGGCGCTCCGCCAAGGGCCTCCTCAAACCCAGAGCCAGCCCGGTTGAATCCACAGCCTGTTCCGAGTAGCCAGGGAGCGCATCTGGCACAGCGGCTCCGGGTCAGAGCTGCGCGTCAGGAAGCCTCCGGTGCGAATCTCACCTCTGCCATCGACGCATGATGACATGGCCATGGGAAAGTCCCTCCCTCGGTACTAGCGTACCCCCCCCCCTGCCCAACCCCCTCTGCAATGTGAGGAAAGCAATACCGACCTACTGTACAGGATTGTCGTAAACAAAGCCAGCTCCAGTTTGGGGCGGGGGCTCCTCCTCGTCCCCTCCGGTTGCTGCTCACGCACTTGCAGAGGGCAGGTGAAGAGGCTGCGGCGGCAACGAGGGGGAGCGGCAGGGTCGGAGGGGGGCTTCGGAGGTGGGCAGATGCACAGAAGGGGTGGGCCTACCGCAGTGTTTCTCAACCTTGGGTCCCCAGATGTTTTTGGCCTACAACTCCCAGCATGCCCCAGCCAGCATAGCTGGCTGGGGCATGCTGGGAGTTGTAGGCCAAAAACATCTGGGGACCCAAGGTTGAGAAACACTGGCCTACCGTGAGGTAGGGTGAGGCGACCGGCTCGGGCGGCAGATGCGGTGGGTGGAGGCAGCCGTGGGAGCCCGGGAGCCCTTTCCGCCTGAGCCCTCTGGCCATTCCCTTGTTGGGAGGACAGAGGTGCGCCCGCGCCACACAGCCGGTCCTGCGCTCCCTGGGCTAGGCGGATGCCCTCAGGTGCGGCGCAGAACGTCATCCCTCCGCCAGCGTCAAAGTACGATTCATCTGCGAGTCCAGACGGCTTCTGTACGTGGGATGGAGACGGAGGGAGAGGGGCACCTTGACCTTTGGATGCCTGATGATGCTCGTAATGATTGCTGGGATACCATGTGAGAGTGCTCGGAACATTACAAATAATTCTCCTTTGCCTTCTCCTCCATGTCTGCTTTTTGGTTTCCCCTTGACAAAAAAGGTGTAACTTGTGAGCCTCACTCTAGCTTTCTTTTCAGAACTCTGTGTGTGTGTGTGTGTGTGTGTGTGTGTGACACACACACACACACACACACACACACCACGCACACACACTCTTCCAGCATGTGTCAGCTCCATTACCCGTGCAGCTCATAAGGTGTTGGGTTGTTGTTGTTAGTTTTTTACAGCTCTTCAATATTTATCGCTTCTGCTGCTTCATATTACTCATCGGTCATTCCTGGCCAGAGAAAAGATCATGTAGGATCTCGAACCATTTGTAAACAAGCACATGCACGCGCCCCCTGCTCTTGAGGAGATTACAAGCCAAACAACGGCGCGCGCAAGACGTCCCTGGTTTCTCCCATGCGCGAACTGTTTGGTACGGCCTGGATCTGAAGAGCAGGTTCGCACGGCCGGCTTTGGCTGGTTCAATCGTCCGGTCGTCTCATGATGAAGCCTTCCCCAAGCTGGGTGCCCTCCAGATGTTTAGAACTACAGTTCCCAGCATTCCTGACCTTTGACCATGCTGGCTGGGGCTGATGGGAGTTGATGTGCAAAACATCCGGAGGGCACCAGATAGGGGAAGGCAGCTGTCATGTGTCGGAGCGACTACCATATCTTGTGGTTGCTTTACCAGAATCCAGAGCAGTTCCAGCTGAGGTCTGGTTTCCTGCACAGTCCCTGTGCAAGATGGATCTGCTCTGGTAGCCATGTGAGATTCGGGAAGGCAGCCTTCTGATTTCGATAAAACCCAGTTATATTTGTTGCGACTGCATGCGTACCAGCTTCCTGGGTCCAGAACCTATCTTACACTTCCTTCCAAAGAATTCTGGGTATTGTAGTTCTAGAGGAGGGCTAGAACTACATAGATTTCTACGGACATAGATTTAATATTATAGAGTTGGAAGGAGCCTACCAGGCTATCGATCAAAAGATAAATAATTTTCAGCAGGACTAGCTCTAGGTTTGAAGAATTCCAGAGTCCTCAAGTGGGTCCCCTTCTGTTAGGGGGCCCCTGGCAGGCTTATACAGGCCTGTGGCTTACGCTGGCTCAGCTTGTCTGAATGTGGAAAGCTAAGAAGGGTCAAGCCTGGTTATTACTTGGATGGGAGACCCCTCCTCTAGTTTCCTGCACTGAGCAGGGAGTTGGACTCGATGGCCTTGTAGGCCCCTTCCAACTCTGATCCTAACAGGCTGTGGTGGCAGCACCCTAAGCAGCACTGGCCGGCTGAGTCTAGCCCCCCTTTTAATTTCCCACAATGCCACAGAGTGATAGCAGATCAGGTGCATTGTGGGAAATTAAAACGGTGGGCAGGTATCAGGACTGGGCCCTACCAGGGCAATAGGGCCCTGGCAGCAGCCTGAGGGTGCCAGTTGTTGAGGCCAGCCCTCTTCAGCCTCCTCATGAATAGAGGGGCAATTCGCAGGGGCAATTCACAGGCCGGAAGGGGAGTCATGAAAGATAAATCAAGCTGTGGCCATAAGACACAGGACTGGAACACAACACTGGGAGCAAGAATGGGAGGCCCAACGCTAGGGCTGGTCTCTGATTGAACCCACAGCTTCCAGCTGACAGGGCCCAACCATTAATTTTTTTTGGGGGGGGGAGCAGTACAAACTTGTATCGTGGGTCTCCTCCCGCGCACGCCCCACGATCCCATCCCATGCACACATGCAATCGCATGAGTCACGGACGAGAAGTTTCTATTTTAATGCTAAAATGTCCTTTTCTACAAATCACACCATGGCCCATGTGGGGGCTTTTCTATCAAGCCCCCAAACAACCCCCGGCTAATTTTGGGGGTGCTGTTTTTGTTTGATATAACAAACCATGGGTTCCAGCTCCGGCTTGCTGGGGGAGTGGCAAGCAGGGGTTCTGGGTTCGGGTGTCACACTAACCAAGCCAGGGATGGAGAAAGAGAGTTCCTCCCTGGCTTGTTTAGCAAACGAGAGCGATCGTCCCGTGCGCACCAGCACGCTGGCTCGCTCCCAGGAACAGCTTTTTGGCATCCTTTCTGGGCTTTCCCATTTTGTTGGATTCTGTTCGCTCACAGTCACCCGGAGTTTAAAAAAAAACTCTGGATTGCCATGATATGCAAACTGGGCCATATACTCATATATGCTATGGACCTCCAAGTCCTACCAGCAGCTCTGGCTTCCACTGACTCTGGGATCAATATTCCTGATTATTATTATTTATTTATTATTTATTTATTTGTACTATTTCTGTACCGCTAAATATTAAGGAAAAATCTCTAAGCGGCATATATAATAACATATAATGATTATTATGGTGCTTTGTCCCTCTCACGGGCTGCCCCTCCCTCCTGACTATGCACAAGGAACTCTGGGACTGGTAGTTCTTGGGAGAGCAGCTCATATAAGGAAACACAAATCTCTCTCTTTCTCTCCGGCTACAAGCAGTAGCAGTGGGAAGAGAAGGGGGAGCCCCAAGCAATTCAACCAGTTCAGGGTGCTGTTGCTGGTGCCCTGAGCAGTCCTGGTTTAATTGCACAAGCATCCCACTGCTGCCCCCTGTTCTAAAGGAAGGCCTGGGCCAGCAACCCGCAGTTCAGTCCATTGCTTGTCCTGCTCTAATACTGCTTCTGATTTGCTCCAGCAGATCTCACAAGATCTGCACAATGGGTCCAGAGATACAGGGAAATAAGTTTCCATAAATATCTTCAAGCATGATCTGCCAGTTAGCCTCAATTCCTCCTTCCTGCCCACCAGTGGAGACTGGTGGCTCTGATGCCAGCGGGGTGGTGAATCCACTCCGGGTTTTAGCCTGAACTTTTAAGGAGCTATCCATGGTGCTGAAACCTATCCCCCCCAAATAGGCTCTTCTGGATTTTGAACCCAATGAAAATGTACTCTTCCCCCACCATGGTTTGGCACTGCCAGCTGGAGGGGAAGCATTTCCAGGGTGGGCCTAGATGGAACCCCGTGGCATTCTAGAATGTTCTGGGCCTGTGTGATCCATGCAATGAGCTTTTGACTCTCGGGCTGCATGTGGTTCCCTCTAGCCTATGTCGTCTCAGGCTAGGAATGTACGAACTGAGAACTGTGTATCTCTAGTGCAATTTGCGCAAATCAGGGCTGACTTGTTCCATTGGAGTTGTTCTTGTAGCAGCGGTTCTTGTAGCATTTAACATGAGGAGCATGGAAGTGTCCTCCTCTCACTGCATCTGCACACACTCCACCTTGGCCACCTTGAATTTTCTGACAGTTAATTTCAGATTTGGGGGGGGGGGGAATTGGGCAGAGCGGAGGTCCAAATTTTGCACATATTTCCCCGGCTTAAAAAAAAAAAATTATGCAAATCGCAGCACGTTTTAAAACCGCATGCTGGCTCAACTCATGCCAGATTGAGTCGGCACCAGAGTAGGGTTAATGGAATGGAATCCATGGGGCAGAGTTGAGAAAATCTGTCAGATTTTCACCCCCCCATCATAGAATCATAGAAAAGTAGAGTTGGAAGGGGCCTACAAGGCCATCGAGTCCAACCCCCTGCTCAGTGCAGGAATCCAGGTCAAAACATCCCCAACAGATGGCTGTCCAGCTGCACCTTGAATGCCTCCAGAGTGGGAGAGCCCACCACCTCCCTAGGTAGTTGATTCCATTGTCTTATTGCTCTGACAGTCAGGGAATTTTTCCTGATGTTTAGGTGGAATCTGGGTTCCTGAAACTTGAGCCCATTATTCCGTGTCCTGCAAACTGGGATGATCAAGAAGAGATCCTGGCCCTCCTCTGTGACAACCCTTCAAGTACTGGAAGAGTGCGATCATATCTCCCCTCAGTCTCCTCTTCTGAAGGCTAAACATGCCCAGTTCTTTCAGTCTCTCCTCATAGGGCCTTGTTTCCAGTCCCTTTATCATCCTTGTTGCCCCCCTCTGAACCCTCTCCAGTTTGTCTACATCCTTCTTAAAGTGTGGTGCCCAGAACTGGACGCAGTACTCAAGATGAGGCCTAAGCAGTGCTGAGTAAAGGGGAATTATCACTTCACACGATTTGGACGCTATATACTTCTATTAATGCAGCCCAAAATAGCATTTGCCTTGACACAAAATGCTTTCCTAACCGGCTGAGTGAACAATAGTGGAGACTGAGAAATGGAGGGGGGGGGTCATCTTCTGGATATCCCTCCCCCCCCCAGGACATCATTCTTTGTGCACAGCTGGATGCAGAAAGACAGAGGCACAGAGGTTAAGTGACTTGCCCAAAGCCATCCAGCTGATCGGGTGCTCGGCAATATGCTGCAGAAGTTTTCCCGCAGAGCCCCAGAGGGCCGACGGAGCAACTCTGGGCAAGGTTCAAGCCAGTGCAGGCTTTCAAACATAACTTGGGTAAAAATTGATGGTGTGAGCAGGAACACAACAACAGCAACAACTCTGTTGCAGGTCCTGGGGCTTGGTCTTGACCCACTCCTCCCCCTTTTTAAAGAAATAGAAAATTACACTCTCTCTCTCTCTCTCTCTCTTTAAAGCAGTGTTTCTCAACCTTGGGTCCCCAGATGTTTTTGGCCTACAACTCCCAGCATGCCCCAGCCAGCTATGCTGGCTGGGGCATGCTGGGAGTTGTAGGCCAAAAACATCTGGGGACCCAAGGTTGAGAAACACTGCTTTAAAGGAAGCTCGGCGTTCCTCAAGAACTTCTCAAGGGCTCCTCAGGGAGATCAGTAATGGCAGACAAGCTTCTCTGGAGGGCTGAGGAACATATGAAGCTGCCCGGTGAACTGAGGCTGCCCCCTGGTCCATTGAGCCTGGGATGGTCTACTCCAGTGATGGCGAACCTTTTTGAGCCCGAGTGCCCAAACTGCAACACAAAACTTATTTATTTCAAAGTGCTGTGCCAACACTGCAATTAAACCTGAATACCGAGGTTTTAGTTTTAGAAAAACAACTCATACAGTTGTCCGAACTAATTAACATCTTTTGTCTTAAAAGAAAAACACAATAACAGAGCTTTCAATGATACAAACAGTTTTTTGTTGAAAAAAAAAATCAACTCAAAAAATTATTATAGTACTACATTGTACACATAGCCTGAAGGGAATTTATACAAACTTTTTAAATAATTAGGCACATGTATTTTTGGATAAGGGATTCTCAACTTGTAATATGATTATATGCCAGACTGAAATTGTATGGGGCAAGCTTTACCCCGGGTCCTTTCCCTGCTTCTACAGGTGTCGGATTAGTAAAAGTAAAAGTCAACCTGTACTAGGATGAGCAAGATAAACAAGAAAACTAAACGTGCTTAACACATTTTAAACACTTTATGTCTTGGACTGCAAACACTGCATTAGGTAAAAGTTTGCATTGGGCATGCTTTTGCACAATTAATGTGATTTTTGCTATTGCATGCAGGCTGATAATTTGTCAAACCTTGGCTCATACTCCGTTAGTTTGAGAGCAACACATGCAGCACTCAGGTCAACTGTTAGGGCTTTACATCCAAGCCATGCTCTGAGCATCATTCTTCAAAATCTTTTAAATGTGATAACAATGTAGAAAATAATTCTGTAACAGGAATTCTAGAATAAAATCATTCTGTTCCACACTATGAGAAATAACAAAATCACTAGTGTTTTGCAGAAGGGGACTGTCTTTTCGCGATCTGGTGACCAATGGCTCGAGTGCCCACAGAGAGGTCCCTGTGTGCCAGCCAGCTGTGGCACCCGTGCCATAGGTTCGCCATCACTGGTCTACTCTGTCAGCCAAGGGAGGCCTCAGGCAGAGAGAGGCCTGTTACCTGAGATCCTTTTAGGGCCTGTACTGGATTTGCATGGGAAAAGGTCCCAGGTTGAATCTCTGGCATCTCCAGTGAAAAGAATCAGGTAGCGGATGATGGGAGAGACCTTTTTCTGCCTCAGACCATGGTAAAACCAAAACGATTGATTTTTATAACTTATTTATTATATATATATACCCCACCTTTTTTCCGGCAAGGAACCCAAGGCGTCTCACACAATCCTCCTCCTCCTCCTCCTCCTCTCCATTTGATCCTCACAACAACCCTGTGAGGTAGGTCAGGCTGAGAGTCAGTGACTGGCCCAAAGTCACCCAGTGAGCTTCCTCGCCACGTAGGGACTAGAACCCGGATCTCCACAGTCACAGTCCGACACTCTCACCACTGCACCGCACTGGCTGTCACTAGAGTAAGACTAGACAGAATAGACAACACTGGCCTAGATCAGGGATCTGGAACCTCCACGCCAGGGGCCTAATCCAGCCCACAGAGCCTCCTTGTGTTCCTCCAGGGGGGTGGGGCAATCATCTCTGGAGGAATCATCCCAGTGCTAGCTGATTCCCTTTCTCCATGCTGAGCGGGGCACAGGACTTTCTCTCAGCACAGATAAAGGCAAAATAGGCAGTGGGCAGAAGATTCATAGATCATAGAGTTGGAAGGAGCCCACAAGGCTATCGAGTCCAACCCCCTGCTCCATGCAGGAAACTAGAGGAGGGGTCTCTCTATAATAATAATATAGTAATATTATTACGGTACTATAATAACCAGGCCTGACCCTGCTTAGCTTTCCACGCTCAGACAAGCTGAGCCAGCGTAAGCCACAGACCTTAACAGACACATGATCTGGCCTGCAGGGGGCCTGGTGGTGGTGGTGGGATCTGCCCCTCCCAGTCCAGTCCTGCACCCCTGGCCTGGATGGACACACATTCTGACCTGGTATAAAGCAGCTTCTTATCTTTAACTGGAGAAGATGGGCAATGAACCAGAGGCCTTCTGCGTGCAAAGCATGAGCTCTACTGCCTATCTATCTATCTATATATATTTATACCCTGCCTTTTTTCCTGCAAGGAACCCAAGGCGGCTTACTTTATCCTCATCCTCCTCTCCATTTTATCCTCACAACAACCCTGTGAGGCAGGTTAGGCTGAGAGTCAGTGACTGGCCCAAAGTCACCCAGTGAGTTTTCATGGCCGAGCGGGGACTAGAACCCGGATCTCCTGAGTCCCAGTCCAACACCCTAGCTCTCCCATAACCTGTTCCCCATTTCCCCATGTAATGCGCAACCGGAATGTGTGGCAGGATGCATGGGATGCCAGTGAGGCCCAAAGTCTAGACCAGTTCCCTGATGCAGCCAACTGCACACTGTAGAACACATCCCTGAATCCTCAGCCATGCACAGTAGTTCTGTGGCAGATGCCTTAGAGGTTTCTCAGCGGACATGTGTCCCGTCCTGTGGTTCCTTGAGGCTCACAGGGGAAGCTGGTAGCAAGATCAAGGCAGGAAGGAAGTAGGACCTTGGATAGCTCCAAGTGGGTCCTGCTGGATAGAACTCTCTGCTACCAGGACAATAGGAGGATGTTGTCTCAGCAGGGAGCTAAAGCCAACTGAAGCCTTACGTAGGGCGACAAGACCTGTAGTGTGGTCAGCTCCACCCGTTCTAGAGCAGATGGCTAGAGAGTTTAAAGGGCCCTCGCAAGATTTTGAAGCCTGAGACTTCTGTGAAGCTGGGGAGATGGAGGTTCTCCTCCATCTGAATCGGCGGATGGTGGCAGAGCTCTGTCCTCTGGCTGGGAGGACCCTGTATCAGTTACTGACTGTCCCCCCCACTGAGGAAGCAGCCTATGCCTCATCCTCATCAGAGTCCTCCATTGAACACTGGAAGGTCCACGGGTGGGGTTGGGTCATAACACCAAGCTGGTTTGGAAACCCCTCCCTGAAGGGAGAGTGCGTGAAAGCCACTGCAACCTAATATAGTTATATAAAAAGCCCAGTTGGAACTATACGGGGCCTATGTGGCTCGGGCAAGCTCCACCTTCTTCCCCAGCCTCTTCCCGTTTCCCCTCAACTGTGTTGCTTTCCAGACCCTCTTCCTGTTCTGTCTCTTCCCCCTGAAGCGTTCGGCGCTCACATGTCATTTGCAACGGTCGATTACCAGGGATGGGGACTCGGACTCCAGGACTCGACTCGTGAGTCGGACTGAGTCCCCCCCACTGACTCGAGTCAGACTCGAGTCCCAATATTTTTAATGGGACTCGAGACTCGACTCGGGACTCGAGACCAAGGACTCGTGTTCCAAAATCATCGTGTTCCTCAATGCAACATGGATAGGTTTTAGGAAGTACAGCAAGTTTATTTTTTAAAATCATTTTCCTAAAATGCAACCTTTCAGACATTTTGGGTTTGGCTGCCTCTGCCTGCCTGTTTGGGGTTCCCTGCCTCCTCTGCCTGTCTCTTCTTAACCAGTTCCACAGTTTGAATTGTCCAAGACAAACGCCTCTGCCTGCCTGCTTTGGGGTTCCCTGCCTCCTCTGCCTGCCTGGTTATTTTGGGTTTGTCTGCCTGGTCTGTTCTTGCCAAAATCAGAGTTTTGAAATAAAAAGGAACACTTGTGCCTAGAATTTATTTAAGCCACACATCTGAAATAGCCTTATTTTGTTGGGAAAAACCCCCATTGATTTTAATAGGGACTCGTGGAGTCAGCTTTGGGAGGGACTCGTGACTCGTGACTCACCATTTTGGACCAAGGACTCGGACTCGAGACTCGGGTCCAAAGACTCGTGACTCGACTCGTGACTCGAGACCAAAGACTCTTCTACATCCCTGTCGATTACTGAAACGATTCCTTCCCCCTTGGGGACATGATCCAGGGGGTCGTTTTCTCTGGCAACATGATCTCTGGGGCCTTTTGTCAGAGGCAGAGGCAACATCACCGATTTCCCTTGCCTAGGATCAATCTCTCCTATGTCGGTGCTTCCCCCAGGGTGACAGGGCAACGTCTCCATGAGAATGACTCGGCAAAGAGAGCTAACGGGCACGGGCACGTCGTCTGGCCTGTTACGGGTGACTTTTGGCATGGAGAACACATTTGCATGGGGTTTTAGATGGGCACAAGATGAGCTGAGTGGATGCCCCCAATCCTCATGCCAGGATTACAGCCGCTCCCGTAGGGGTGCCGATGCGATGCCATCACTCTCCCTAATAGCAAACTCTGGTGGTGACGGAGGGGTGTGCGAGGAATCCAGTTGGGGGGTGTGTGTGTGTCAACATTCGGAGGATTGGCCCGGCTCGGCCACCCGGATTCTGGCCAGTCAACCCAGCGTTGGGGCTGACTCGCTCTGACGTGAGTCGGTCCAGCACGTGGACTTCCGCCCTTAAAGCGGGCTGCGATTTGTGTCTTTTCCCCCCCTCTTTTTTTTTTTAAAGGAGCCAGGGAAATTTACGTAAAGTTCGGCCGCAATTGCGTCAATTGAGGCTGTAATTTGTGTATAGTTCTGCCGTGATTTGTGTAAATCCCGGCAGCAATCAGCGGCGCAAACTGTGGCTGCAATTTGTGGCCAATTTGTGGGCAAACTGTGCAGATTGCGGCCGAGCTTGATGCAAATTTCCCTGGCTTAAAACAACCAAAAACAAAAAAATGCAAATCGCTTCAAAAGTGGATGCTGCAAAAAAAAAACAACAAAAAAAAAACCCTGGGTCGGCCCAGTTTCGGCTCTTGAGTTGGCGAGGTGCCGAAAGCCCTCCGAGCGCAAGCAGGTCGTGTTTCTCAGTGTCGCCCATTCCTAGCGGTGAGCGCCAACAGAAATGGAGGAGGCTCGAGAATCTGTATTCAGTTCAGAATCTGGGGCACGTGTCTTTTGAGGAGTGAGGCCGGGGGGAAGCAGATCTTCTTGCCCCAGGAGAACCTGGTGGGAGTGCAGCCCAGCGCAGATTGCCCAGGGATGTTGAAGAGTCCTTGGGCTCGAGTCACGAGTCGAGTCACGAGTCTTTGGACTCGAGTCTCAAGTCCGAGTCCGAGTCCTTGGTCCAAAATGGTGACTCACGAGTCACGAGTCACGAGTCACTCCCAAAACTGACTCCACGAGTCCCTATTAAAATCAATTGTTTTTTTCCCCAACAAAATAAGGCTGCTTCAGATGTGTGGCTTAAATAAATTCTAGGCACAAGTGTGCCTTTTTATTTCAAAACTCTGCAACTGATTTTGGCAAGAACAGACCAGGCAGACAAATCCAAAATAACCAGGCAGGCAGAGGAGGCAGGGAACCCCAAAGCAGGCAGGCAGGGGCCTTTGTCTTGGACAATTCAAACTGTGGAACTGGTTAAGAAGAGACCAGGCAGGCAGAGGAGGCAGGGAACCCCAAACAGGCAGGCAGAGGCAGCCAAACCCAAAATGTCTGACCCTAACCCCCCCACAACAACACATCAATCAAAATAAATCTCAACACATCGTTGGGGCTGCGCTCCTGATAGCTGTCCATAGTGGCCGAGCAGCGGCACGCCTCGCTTCCATGCGCTCTTCACCGGTGATCGCGCTCTTCTCCACTCCTTCTGGCACAGCCCAGGGATGTTGAAGAGTCCTTGGCCTCGAGTCCCGAGTCGAGTCTCGAGTCCCATTAAAAATATTGGGACTCGAGTCCGAGTCGAGTCAGAGGGGGGGCTCAGTCCGACTCACGAGTCGAGTCCTCGAGTCCGAGTCCCCATCCCTGAGATTGCCTGACCCATAACCCATGCTTATGCTAACAAACCGGCATTTGGGGAGGAGGTTAAGGCTATCAGTAGCTGCTAGCAATGGCCTTATGCCCCCTGCTTTAGATGACCATGTGCATAACTTAAGTTGTGAAGCACACAACTAACGCTTACCTTCTCTCCACCGCCACCATCCCATCCTTTGCAACTCTTTCTACACTCCTCATACAGTATGTTGGAGCAAAAACCACAAACAAACAAACAAACAAACAACCTCCCCCTATATTTTCCAACCCTGATTTAAAAAAAAAAGAAGAAAAAAAAGAATACTTTGAGTATTTGCATTTTTGCAGTTTGAACTCCCTTAAATCATGGCACCATCGTGACTACAGGAATAAATTGGGAGTTTGCTTCTGCTACCCTAATGCGAAACACATTTTACTCAGGAATAAGCCTAATTTCGCTGTGGAAAAGGATAATATATATACATTTACAGTGGAAAGAATAAAATGAGCAACTATAACCATATACATGCTCATCGTCCGTCCAATGCCTAACTATGAAAGTGATTACGAAGTGAGGAAGGATGCTGCAGAGAGAGGGCAGTGTCCGTCCCAGTAGGTCCCAGTTCCAGCCTGAACTTGGAAAGAGCTGTCCGTGGTGCTGAACACTAGCCCCCAAATAGGTTCGGCACTATGGGCAGCTCCTTCCAAGTTCAGGCTGAAACCCACAGAGCATACACTGCCCCACTGACAGTGGAGACACCAGCCATTGCTGGTTGCTGAAACTGGGCCTGTTTACTGCTTGCCCCATCACCTGCCCTGCTTTAGCTGGTCATGTGGGGGTGGGGGCGTGCTGGGCTGTGGGGTCCTGTACCACAGCTCCGAGGTCCTGCCCTAGGTGGCTTCCCACACAAGCGGCTGGTTGGTCACTGTGGGAACAGAGTGCCGGACAAGACAGGCCTTTAGTCTGATCCAGCATCAGGGATCTCCTTAGGTTCTTATCTGGACTGTAACAATATGCTTCTATCAGAAACAAAAGGAAAGAGCTGGAAGCTCAAGCACAGTCAGTCAAGAGCGGGTCATGTAAATACTTGCTCAGACCTAGTTTAAGGTGACGGCTGGGAAGAAGAAAGAAAAGAGGTCTTTTATTGTCTCCTTTCCGGCAGTCACATCCCCACCCCGATTTTACTCTTCACTGCCGGGACTCTTTTTTCCCCCGTGCCTGAAGTATCAAAGGTGAACCCATTTCCCTGCATAACAAGAAGATACAAAAGCGCCGAGCGTCTGTACTCCGGAGCCAGGAGTCATTAGGAAGTTCCAGCTTCCAGTTTCGCTTTAATGAGAGCTTGTGGAATTTATTTTTGGCACAGGAGAGTGAGATGAAACCCTCCCATTCATGGGGGAACTCTCTCTCTCCCTCTTCCAGCACTCCTGCCGCCTGGATCAAAACACCCTGCCGTTGAGCTAAACCCAAATAAAATGACAAGGTGAGGCCAACTCCAGCTCATGCTGAGCCGGAGTGATGCAAGCGTAGAGCTTTAAGGACATAAAGGCCAGGCATTGGAGCATTTGCAGTGTCAGGGCTTCGTCCACCCTTTAGGCTAGAAACAGCCAGGATATCAAGGGATACAGGGCCGGCCCTGCCATGATGCAAGGTGGAATGATGCGCTTCAGGCGGCACTGTGACCGGGGATGGCACAACTTGGCGCCTGAATGGTGCAGCGAGACTTTTTTTGGCCATTAGCAGGAGAGAGGGATATGAGTTGGACCCTGCTTCAGGCAGCAAAATGTCTTTGACCAGCGTTGAAGGGATCCAGTGCGTGAGCCAGTCACCTCATTTCATTTCATTTATCAATAGACAAGGCCCTCTGAGGCTGGGCCTAGCCCAGCCCAGGACTAGGGTTGTGTGAGAGGAATCCGATAGGGGTGGTGGTGAAAATCCGACAGATTTCCTTGACTCAGCCCTGCGGATTCCATCCTGTCAACCCTGCGCTGCCAGCGACTTGATGTGACGCGAGTTGAGCCAGCATACGGACTTCCGTTTTTAAAGCAGGCCAGCCACAATTTGCTTAAAATAATAATAATAATAATAATAATTAAAAAAGCCAGGGAAATTTGTGCAAAATCCGAGCTTCCGCTCCGCATATGGCATCAATTTGCGTCAATCTGCGCAAATTGTGGAGCGGAGGCCCGCATTTTGCACAATTTTGCACACTTCTGAAATCAGAGAATTCAAGGTGGAGTGTGTGCAGATGCAGCGAGAGGAGGTACGTCCATACTTCTGTGAAACGCTACAAGAACAACGGCAAGAACAACGACGACGACTCAAATCTAGCAAGTCGTCCCTGACTTGTGCAAATATTTCAAGCAATTTCGTGGAAGCCGAAGCCCCCGCCCCCCTGACTCAACCCGCTTCTGGCTGCCAGCCAGGTCCAAAATGTGTCGAAAGTCCGTCGAGCGCAAATGGAATGGGTTTTTCCAGTGTCCGCACATCCCTACGGGCCCGGACTGTTTTGGGTCAGGGTCTTGAGTGAGTTCTGAGAACTTTCAGCTCAATTATTGGGCTGTGGGGATGGGGGGAGGATGGGGAGTGCTGAACCCCCCCCCCAGCAAATTTCAGGGAATTTGCAGCTGGAAAATTCTCACCATCACAGCTGCAGCTTCTCCTCCAGCGGCTACCGTCCAGGGATGGGGACTCGGACTCGACTCGAGTCCCAATATTTTTAATGGGACTCGAGACTCGACTCGGGACTCGAGACCAAGGACTCGTGTTCCAAAATCATCGTGTTCCTCAAATGCAACATGGATAGGTTTTAGGAAGTACAGCAAGTATATTTTTTAAAATCATTTCCCTAAAATGCAACCTTTCAGACATTTTGGGTTTGGCTGCCTCTGCCCGCCTGTCTGGGGTTCCCAGCCTCCTCTGCCTGCCTGGTCTCTTCTTGACCAGTTCCACAGTTTGAATTGTCCAAGACAAAGGCCCCTGCCTGCCTGCTTTGGGGTTCCCTGCCTCCTCTGCCTGCCTGGTTATTTTGGGTTTGTCTGCCTGGTCTGTTCTTGCCAAAATCAGTGGCAGAGTTTTGAAATAAAAAGGCACACTTGTGCCTAGAATTTATTTAAGCCACACATCTGAAGTAGCCTTATTTTGTTGGGGAAAAAACCCCCATTGATTTTAATAGGGACTCGTGGAGTCAGCTTTGGGAGTGACTCGTGACTCGTGAGTCACCATTTTGGACCAAGGACTCGGACTCGGACTCGAGACTCGACACCAAGGACTCTTCAACATCCCTGCTACCGTCCCCCCTCAACTCCCAGAACATCACTAGGTGATGATGCACCGTTGTTCTGATGGGGGGGTTCTGGGAAAAGATCTCCCAAAGACCCTTTAGTTGTCTCTTTTCTAAGCTAAAAGCAGCCACAAATGATCCAGCCCTGATAATCCCAGCATCTGGAGGGAAATGCAGGGATTGCCCACACTCGCACCAAGCTGAACAGACACAGGCCGTGTCCCTTTTTTAAAAAAATCCCCAGGCCAACGGCTTCATTTCCCAACAACAGAGCTGCCACATAGGAAGCATCCGGTGGCACAGTTCAAGAAAGGAGATTTCGTGGCCGTCGGCCTGCTTTGCAGGGTCGTTGCGCACACCGCGGAGTCTCCAACACAGCCACCTCCCATCTGCATCCCAGTTTTGCAGGCCCCTCACTTCATCACACACGCAACTCAACGGGAGGCACCGATATAACCCTGCCTGCTCCTATCTCCGCCCCCGGATTCCTGTTTCTTGGTCACACTCCCGTGTGGCAGAATGTTAGTACGGATAGATCTGTGTAATTGCAGTTGGCCTTCTCCACAGTGCAGTGAGGCCAGACGAGAATAACTGGCCGGTTGCAAGTCGTAACCTGAGCTTTAAGTCCGTCCCCCTCCCCCACTGCCAGCTCGCCTGTAGCGCCGGGGTGGCAGTTTCTGAATGCACAAGAATCTGCTCTGACAGGTGTGACTTGAGGAAGAAAAGAGATGGCAAACCGTGTGTGTGTGTGTGTGTGTGCAATGCAAAGAAGTGGAACACTTCTAATCCAATCTGCCAATGTTGTTTGCTCGCGTGGAATAGAATCACTGAAAAACAGAGATTGAAAGGGGGGGAGCGGCCACCTGTTAGTGCGTTGTTCTGTTGGGATGGCCTGGGTGTCTCCTCTACTCTGTCCTATGCTCATGCCGGTGTTTTCCTCCCTTGCTTTCTGGATCTTCCAGGTAAGGATGATGCTGGCGAACCTCTTACCTCCTTCGCCAGCCGGTTCGCGGGAGCCTCCATGCCGGTTCGACTCTTCTCGCGGCAACAGCGGGGCTCCCGGCGGACTTTCCGGGGTCCCGGAAGTGACGCGACGGGAGCCCTGCGCTGCGTTTTTCACGTAAGTGCCATAGAAAACCAGCTTAAAACGGACGCGAATAGCAAATCGCAGCTGTTTCTAAGCTGGCTTTCCAATGGAACTTAGGTGAAAAAAGCACAGCGCCGGGGACCCGGAAGTACCTCTCCCCGGCTCCTCTCTGGGAAGATGTGCCGAGCCGAGGAGAGGTAAGATCCGTGGGGCCCGGGGGGGGGGGTCGAGCAGGGCGAGTTCGCCCCCGCTTCCACCCCCTATCAATTTTTGCCAACATCATAGATTTCATAGATCACATCCCTACGTTTCAGGGACAGGGGCAGTGCTAGGTGCTGTGCTGAAAAGATTCAGGGCTCAGGCACACAGGACCCACCCACCCCGCACATATTTGCATATGCCAATTTACAAATGCTCTAAAGTCTCTTTCTGTGAGTGTCTTTAAAGGACCCTGTCTCCTAAGGGCAGCCCTATTTGTAAAAAGGGACGTATGGACAGGGGAGAGGAGGGCATTCGATTTTTCAACAACAACAACAACAGCAACTCAGGAAGAAAGATTTTGGGTGGGGGGCAGCAGGGGGTGAAGCACATGTGGGCCAAAAGCCAGCTCATCCAGGGGGATCCGATGCAACAGAGATCCTCAGGGCCCCTGTCCCTTTATTTCAGCAAGGGCCCACGGACAGCAGGGTGGTGGGGCAGAGGGCCTCCTAGAGATTCGGGGCTCCCAATGAAAGATTCAGGGCTCCAGCCCCTAACATCACCTCTGTTCAGGGATGCTCTAGTTGTATTGCAGATCCTACACTGAGCAGGGGATTGGATTAAGTGATCTCCATGGCCCCGTTTCAGCTCAGTGATTCTTTCTTTCTTTCTTTCTTTCTTTTCTTTCTTTCTTTCTCTTTCATCATTGCAAAACCACTCCTTTCTCCATAGAGATGGATCCATTGGTAACAGGCCTGGGACAGACCTCTCTCTGCCTGACTCCTTGGTCAGCTGCTGCTGGTCAAAGGAGACTGCGCTAGAGCGGAGAACGGGTCTAGCGCAGTATAAGCTTAGTGGGCTTGCAATGGAGAGCAGCAGAACCCAACTCCAAGTGTGCGGCAGTCAGATATCCAGGAGCCGTTCCCGACAGCAGCAAACCTTTGCTACCCTTGGGATATCGGCACAAACTTCCAGCAACAGTTATAGGTCGGAAATGCACTGGGGTCCTGCCGCTGCAGAGGCACAGGGATGCCTGGCAAATAGCTAGGTGTGGAAAGATTCCTTGAAAGTGGAAAGCTTGGAAGAAAAGAAGGGGTCCCCCAAATCTTGCATCCCCCAAGTCTTCCTCCTTTTTTTTTTTTTCTTGTTTTACAAACGCCTTCCTTGCTGGGGACAACACAGACTAGATCAGAGGCTTCCCGGAGGTAAATGTTTGCTTAACAGTTATATGGGTTGCGAACTTGCGAACAACAATGTTTGTGAGAAGAAGCGGCTGGGGGGGGAAAGCAAGCACTCGGAGTTAGCACCATCCCGCAGTTGGCAAACAAAGGGAACGCTGTGAACCGCATCTTCCAGGAGACCTTCATGTGCTAAGTGGAAGTACCAAGAGCAAAGGTGGCTGACGGCAGCCTTGCACTGAGTTGGGAAAAGAGACACTTGGAAAGGATGGACAACCGGTCTGAAGTGGGACAGATTTGGTGCAGTGCAGGGTGGGTGTGTGAAGTCCTAGGGATGTAACCTGCTCGCCTCGGGGGGGGGGGCGTAGCGGGCCGAAGTCGGCCCTGCTCACACCCACCCGAGGCTTACGGGCCTTACCAGGTCCCGGCCCCGCTCGCCTCTCCACGATGAGCTGCCCACACCTGCCGCGACGATCCCTGTCCCGTCGCGTCACTTCCGGCCACGACGAGACCCTGCTGCGCCGACGTGACGGGACCCCGCGCTGCGTCTTTTCCATAGAAACCAGGGCAACAGGGCTTAAAATGGCCGCTTTAAGCCCTGTTGCCCTGGTATCTACGGAAAAGATGCAGCACGGGGTCCCATCGCGTCAGCGCAGGGTCCCATCACGTCACTTCCGGCCAGCCGGAAGTGACGCGATGGGACCATCGCGGCGGGCGCAGGCAGCTCGAGCGGCGCGGAGAATCGCTCCGCGCCACTGAGAATCGAGTGGCGGGGAGAGAGAGGAGAGGCGCCCCCCCCCCGGTACGTTAACATCACTATGTGTGACCTGGGCTCTGTGCCCCCACCCTGCCCCGATCCCTGAAATTACCGATTTGGCCTGATTTTTTTTTTTCTCTCACGGCTTCCTGCTTCCAGGAGGACGCAACAGGAGGCAGCACTTTGAGGGCCTGCCCTGGGAGCGTTGGAGACCGGAGTGTCTTCTGGGATAAGGGCATGCTGCAGCGCAGGGGAGTCGAACCTCTTTTGGCCTGAGGGTCAAATTCCATTTGGAGAAGATCCCGGGGGCCACATTCCAGGGGTGGGCCGGGCCAAAGGCAAACGGGGTAGGGCCAAAATTCCAAAAATCACCCGCCTATTTTAGCTTTGAGCTCTTACGGTGTGTAAATAAGCCTTAAGAGAGGCCTTTCAACCTTTTAGAATTGGGAGTAAACAACTGTGCATCAGCCGGGAAGCCACCAAATAACCAGCAATTGTGGGGAAGGGTTGGGGGCCAACTGGGGAGCCCCAGAGGACTGGATTAGAACCCCAGGTGGGCCAAATGTGGCCCCCATGAACCCGAGGTTCGACCCCCACCCCTGCTGTAGTGGATATAGCATGAATTTATTATTATTATTATTATTATTATTATTATTATTATTATTATTATTATTATTTACAGTATTTGCATACCGCTCCACATCAAGCAGATTCCAGAGTGGCGAACAATAAAAAGACAAAAACAGATGAAAGAAACAAAAAACAATACGTTGAAAACGTATTGGTGGGTAAAGAGCAGAGAAGGCTTCCACCCATTACATTGGTGGGTGAAGAGCAGAGAAGGCTTCCCAGAACAAGGAGGTCTTCAGCAGGCGCCGAAAGCAGCACAGTGTCGAAGCCTGCCTGACCTCCAGAGGCAGGGAGTTCCACAGAAGTGGAGCCGCCACACGGAAGGCCCTTCTCCTGGTGGACTCCAATCGGGCCAAAGGTCCATGAGGAACCACCAGGAGCATGCCATCTGATGAGCCTCAGCGACCAGGCAGGTTGGTATGGGAGGAGGCGCTCTCTCAGGTGACCTGGTCCCAAGTTGTTTCGGGCTTTGTACACAAGTACCAGAACCTTAAACCTGACCCGGTAGCGAATAGGTAGCCAGTGCAGTTCCTTTCAGCAAAGGAGTTGCATGCTGAAAAGGGGCAGCTCCTAACAATAGCCAAGCTGCTGCACTCTGCACTAGCTCCAGCTGCCGGAGCAGCCTGAAGGGCAGCCCCACACAGAGCGCCGGAGACTTAGTGGTCGACTGAAATGACTATACATTTTCAGTTGGTGAAAATGGGGTGCAATTTGTCCATTTTTCAGCAGCCCCGTGAAATCTCCCAAACATGCGTTGCCCCCCCCCCAATCTTTCAAAATAAATAACTCCCTTTGGAGACGCGGCCATTGGAAGGGAAAAGGACTCTTACTTCCATCACATACCACATTAATAGTACTCACTACTAGTATTAGGGAAATCCTCTGAAATCCCAAAGTTAATAAGGAATTGAACACTGCTTAAAAACGCAGGCACCATGATGTAGCCCTAGTTAAAATGTATGCTACTCTGAGGCAGCATCCCTTGAGTTTTTCTTCTAACGCTGCCTTTGAGTGAGTCAATGGGAAATTTCCATCCTCGATCTGATAATATTACAAGTAAGAGGAAAGAAATAGAGAGAAGAAGTAGAGGAGAAAGCCGGTGCGTTCTGCTGTTGCATCGTTAAGGAGATGATCCTGTCAAACTTTCCAGCAAATCCCATTCGGTGGTGTTAAGCCGAGCATTAAATGAGCTAATTGGCTGGAAAGCGAGCAAGTCACATGCAGAGAAGTTGGTGCCCTGGGGTCCTCAGATGACAGCAAACGCAGCCGCCCAGCACTTTCCAGCCTTCCTGATCCAAGATTCTGTCATCGGCTTTTAATCCTGGGACCTTGCATTCAAATCGGATAAGACTTCCATCTTGGCCTCGCGCACAGTGCACCACTGGGGAGGGACTATGTCTCAGCGGTAGCGCAATAAAGCCTCGGGTTCAATCCATGGCATCTCCAGTTAGAAGGACCAGGTAGAAGAAGGTGATGAAAGATCTCAGCTTGACACCCTACACAGAGCTGTTGTTGCCTGGGAGCCAGACTGGAGAGCGGGAAACAGTGATGGAGACCTGAGCATGCCAATGAGAGGAGAGGTCCAATACTGGATGCATTCTGGTCCGATTGTCTTTCCCTGCTCCTCTGCTGCTTTCAGGTAGTGCAGCTCCAGAATCTCTTTCACTAAGTAGGCAAAGCTCTGGAGATTTTCTGTTCATAAACAGTGGTTTTCTGTTCGGGAGCCAGTGTGGCATCGTGGTGAGTGTTGGACTGGGACTTACTTGCAAGATCTGGGTTCTAGTCCCCACTTGGCAATGAAGCTCAACTGGGTGACTTTGGGCCAGTCACTGACTCTCAGCCTAACCTACCTCACACGGTGGTTGTGAGTACAAAACGGAGAGGAGGAGGATTATGTAAGCCAACTTGGGTTCCTTGCAGGAAAAAAGGTGGGATATGAATATAATAAATAAAATAATAATAATGAAGAGTGGCTTTGAACATATGCAGAGTGCTATCCCCTTACCACTGAATAATTGGTGGCAGAGCTGGTGAGGAGCGCATTTGTGCAGTTACGTCTAGTGCACCAGCTGTGATGGTTCCTGAGTCAATCTGATCTGGCAACAGTTATCCATGCCTTGGTTACATCATGGCTAGACCATTGCAACACGTTCTGCTTGGGGCTACCCCTGAAGACTGTCTGGAAGTTTCAGTTGGTGCAAAATGTGGCAGCTAGGTATCGGGACCATATTACGCCTGCCTTGAAAGACCTGCATTGGTTGACAATTGTTTTCTGGGCTCATCTCAAGGTGTTGGTTTTAACCTTACGAGTTCTAAATGGCATAGGGCCTGGCTATCTCAGGGACCGCCTATCTTAGTATGAACCAGCTCCGATATTAAGATCAGTAGGAGAGGGCCCTTTTGAAGACACCCTCACTTGCAGAGAAGGGCTGCGGGAAAGGGATTTCTCCCAAACTCTGGAACATATTCCCTTTGGAGTTGTGATTAGTCCCCACTTTATCTGTGTTCAGGAAAGGGGGTCACGCCACATCTATATAATCTGGCTTTTTTAGATGGTCGTTATGGCTTTTAAAGTTTCTTTTTAATTTTATTTGACTGTTTTTTTATTTTCTGAAATCTTTGGCTTCAGAAAAGCAGTAGAGTGTGGCGTAGTGGTGAGAATGTTGGACTGGGACACAGGCGATTCGGGTTCTATTCCCCGCTCGGCCATGAAACTCACTGAGCCATGAGACTCTCAGCCTGACCTACCTCACAGGGTTGTTGTGAGGATCAAATGGAGAAGAGGAGAAGGATTATGTAAGCTGCCTTGGGTTCCTTGCAGGACAAAAAGGCAGGATAGAAATGTAATAAACAAACACACACACACACAAACAAACAAACAAACAGAAAAACAAGAAAATAAATAAATCAATTGCACCCACTCATAAGCACTCTGCATATGTTCAAAGCCTTCGTTTCCATGGCTCCTGCCATTCTTGGCCCATTTTTTTCTGCTTGCCCCCCATCTCTCCCATTTAATTCTCCTCTCAGCCTTTTCTACCAACATTCCTCAGAGTTCCATGTAACTCAAACCCTTCGACGTTGGTTGGTCCTAATGACAAGGCAGCTACAGAGCCTGTGAATTAATTTTTTTTTGGGGGGGGGAGGAGGGGATGGAGCAATGCTTGGATTGAGAGCATAATTCGTTCCGGAAACGTGCTTGTAATCCAAAACACTCTTATATCAAAACGAAATCCCCCCCCCCCCAAATCTGTACAGAGATTTTTAATTTAAGCCGTACTACAGTACTTGTATTGCAAGACGTCACTTGTATATCAAGTAATAAATAAATAAATAAATATTTAAAAATTTGCTTGTCTTGCAAAACGCTCTCAAACCACGTTACTTGCAATCCAAGGTATCACTGTACCTGGTCTTTTGAGACCAGCGGGTCTGTCTCCCTGCCTTTCCAATGTGACTAAGAATGCCAACGCATCTTTAAAAAGCAACAACGCTATTATTATGGCCATCAACATAATCATACCTCAAGGCCCGTCAGTGCCAGAGAGCTAACATGTACCGACGGGTTCTTGCTCTGGCAGTGACAACATCACTGGGCATCCGAATATCTTAAGGACGGGAGCCCCACCGCTGAAGGCCAGGTACAGAAAAGGCCTGACCTCCCTTGTTCTTGAGGGTCTCACTGCGGGCAGAAAGTAAAGTGCTTCTTCGGCTTCTTTAAGGAATGCAGCTGTCTTCCTGGATAACGGTAATGGAGATGCAACGGTATGACCTGGAAGACCGGACACATTCCGATGGGCACGGCGGTAGTGCCGCATCCCTGTGATGTTGCACCGAGTCGAGCCATGTGTCTCTTCCGCCATCAGCTGTAGCTCAACGGTAGAGTACCAGTGCTTTGCATCCAGGTTTATTCCCCAGTGTCCAGTGGTACCGGGGTAAATTTGGAAGTGCCAGTGCCCATTGTGACCATTCCCATAGCCCTGCCGCCAAGGGGAGTGCAAAGCTGCAGGCAGCTATGAGGATCCATATCAACAAACCAGTTCTCAGAATGTTCATATTCTAGGAGCGGCTCTTTGGTAAAGCTGATGGGTCCTAATTACCCAGTCAAGACCAAGTCACCCCCAGACACACAGCATTGCAACAAGGGATGGCTCACAAAGGTATATTGTTTCTGGGAAATATTGTGGCTTGACCCAGTGAGCTCTGGCTCCACTATGCTACTGACAGAGCTGCTTTTATGTTCATGGCACAACCCAGAGGGCCCATGTTATGACTCTTGCCCAACTATTTATTTATTTGTTTATTATATTTATACCCCACCTTTTTTCCTGCAAGGAACCCAAGGTGGCTTACATAATCCTCCTCATCCTCCTCCTCTCCATTTCATCCTCACAACAATCCTGTGAGGTAGGTTAGGCTGAGAGTCAGTGACTGGCCCAAAGTCACCCAGTGAGCTTCATGGCCGAGCGGGGACTAGAACCCGGAACTCCCGAGTCCCAGTCCAACACTCTCACCACTACGCCACACTGGCTCGACTACGTTCCATGTCGTATATGCTGTGGAACTGCAGTTGCTACCTGGAGAAAGAATTGCATTTCCCCCTGGACAAAATAAAACAGAGTGTGGGTTCAGAGAACACAATAACCCACACTCAAGGGTTGAGTATGGGTTATTGTTGTTGTTGTTGTGAGTGTGGGTTGTTGTTGTTGTTATTAAAAAGTTTAAAACCAAATTTAAAAACGCAGTTTAAAATATACAATACTAAAAGTTAGTAAAAGTAAGCCTACAGGTGACAATCACCTCCCCCCCCATGTGCTTTTGTGAACAGGTAAATATCGAATGCCTTGGCATAGAGGGAAGTCTTAACCTGGAGCCGAAAAGTAAGGTTGGCGCCAGGCTGGCCTCAGTGGAGAGCTTATTCCATAATGGGGGGGGGGCTACCACTGAGAAGGCCCTCCTCCTTGTTGCCACCAACCGAGCCTCCCTTGGAGGTGGCAGTCGGAGGAGGGCCCCGGATGTTGAGCACAGTGTCCAGGTTGTTGTTGAACCGTGGGTTGTTGTTGAAACGTGGGTTGTTGTTGAAACGTGGATTATCATGTTGTCTGAACCCAGCTGAGATAACATACCATTGGTGAACAACCCACAGTTCACAACCCAACAACAAACCATGGGTTGTCTTCATGGGTTGTTTGTGGTTAACAAGCCATGGCTTGTTAGCGCAGCTGGGTTCAGACAGCACGATAATCCACGTTTCAACAACAACTCACAGTTGAGTACTCTTTAAAGCCAACATGGCCTCAACCTGAAGCAAAACCTCGAGACAAGATATGGCTGTCCATATCTTAGGGGATAGGTGATATATTTCGAAGGTGCAACCCCCGCTTGTCATGTTGTGTGAAACCGGTGAGTGTGGGCTATGCGACCAAGTTTAGGATTATGCAAGAGTTGTTGAACCCTTGCATAACCCAGGCTCACTGGGTACGCAAGACACGACAACCCCTGAGGGGCTTAAATAACCCACGACAAGCTGCGGCACGTCATCCATGTGTGGATGGTGCACAGCAAAGGAGAAAGGAAATAAATGTCGGCGTGAAGAAAAGGCCTCAAGCCAGGATCGCTAAACCAGAGGCAAAATGCAGTTAGGGAAAAATGAGAGAAACCCCTGATGGGAGGTTAACAACGCTGACAATAAGCCCAACAAACAAGATTATCTATTACACAATTAGCTGCCCGGCTGCATGCGGTGAACAGTCAGAGAACAGCTGATGAGGGGATGATGGCGACCAGAGTGGAACAGAAAACTGTGGTATTTTTGGCCTTCTGGGATGAATCGGACATTCGCCAGCAGCCCTGCCCAACTCACTCTGAAATTGCTGTGAGGGGGGCATTTCCCCCCCCCCCAGAGGAGCAGTCAGTGGGAGGGACATTCCCCCCCCCCCTGCAACCTCCTTGCTCAGCTGTTTTTCTTTACCTGACACAGCAAACAGGTGGCCTGAATCCTGTCCAGGGAGAAAGCATCGGGTGTGGGGGGGGGGAAGCATTGACTGATTGTATTTGTTACATTTATATCCTACCTTTTCCTACAGGGAGCCCAAGATGGTGTACACGTGCTCCCCCTGCTCCCAATTTTATCCTCACAACAACCCTGCGAGGTAGGTTAGGCTGAGAGACAGTGACTGGCCCAAAGTCACGCAGTGAGCTTCATGGCCGAGTGGGGACTAGAACCCGGACCTCCTGAGTCCCAGTCCGACACTCTCACCGCTACACCTCACTGGCAGGCAAGGAAAGGCCTATGCACTCTCTTTCAACCTGCCACCTGACTTCTTCCTGCCTTGAACATGTAGTCTTTTCTTTGGTCCTGCCTTCCCTATGTAGAAAGGTGGCAGGCAGCATCTGGGTTTTTTTTTTTTTTAGCTTTGAAAAACGGTGAGTACAGGGTGACACGATAAGAGGTGTAGAAAATTATGCATAGCATAGAGAAAGTGGATAGGCAGGGATTTTTTCTCCCGCTCCCATAGGACTAGAACCTGGGATCACCCCCTGAAGCTGAATAGTGGGAGATTCAGGACAGATCAAAGGAAATACTTAACACGGCAGAGTTAAACTGTGGAACTCGCTAGCGCAAGAGGTAGCAGCGATGGTGGACCAGCAACTTGGAGGGTTGTAAAATTGGACTGGACTAATTGATGGAAGATAGGGCTATCAATGGCTATTATGAGTGGTGCACTGAAGCCAGTGCTTGTATGGACACAGCAGCGCCAGCACCTTTAGGCTAGCAGAGATGCTGACATCATCTGCCACCCGCACAGCCCCCCAAATTCATTGTATCCTCTTGAGTTTAGGCTGCAATCTTTACAGTAACTGGAGAGAAACGGATTTTCCCAGCAACAATATGTTATTTCCTGTTGTAATGCAAAGTATTTTGGGGTAGCGTGGTCTTCAGTGGGCCAATATTTTGTGGGTTCTGGTCTTCAGAACTGGTCTATTTTGGTCTTGGTCTTCACTGGGCCAAGTCTTTAGGGGTGGCTTGGTCTTCAATAGGCCAGTAAGGCCCATTTGCATAATAAAAGACCCGGTCCTGGTGGAGATGAAGCCTGCTAGAACAGGCTTGCTGATGTGGATGCACAGCGCTGCCTGCATTTTTTGGACTTGCTCTGGGGGCATGGCGATGGGGACGGTCATGATGAGAGCCTGCTTTTCAAAGAGTGCCACCACATCACGGCTCGTTACGGTGTCCATATGCTACGCTGGCTGGGGCATGCTGGGAGTTGTAGGCCCAAAACATCTGGGGACCCAAGGTTGGAGAACACTGATCTACACATCTCAGGGAAGCTCTGGAACCCTTGAACCAGTGTTTGGAGGCTCTTTGGGCGTGAACAGGCTGCGACTAAATCCAGACAAGATGGGAGGTACTGTGGGAAATTTTTGTCATGTGGTTATTTGTTAAATAGCGAATCGTTATTTTTTATGCTTGGGATTTTTAATATGCTTTATGTGTAATTGCAAATAATATCAGTTGAAATTATGGTTAAGTGGGCTTTGGTTTACTTATAAATGCTGAGTTTAAAAGTAGATTAAACAGTTAAGATTTATATATGTGGTAGGTGGAGACTTCTAGTGTTCTTTGTTTTGCCATAACTAGAAATGTTGTTAAACAGAATTTTGTTTTCCTTTTTCTTTTTAAAGGATGAATATAGTTGCTTATATGTTGTGGAAGAAGATTGGAAGTCCATTTTAGTTTTGTTTGTTGTTTGTTATGTATGTGTTTGTGTTTTTTTAAATGATTAATAATAATGAAACCAACTACTCTAGAGGTGTGCAAGTGGACTTAGATGGAGTTGCACGCCCCCTGAAAACCAAGTGCGTAGTCTGGGAGTCTTCCTGGACTCTGCGCTAACTGGGGAAGCCCAGGTGGCCGTGGTGTCCAGGAGTCCGTTTTACCAGCTTAGGCTGGAACACCAGCTGCGGCCCTATCTGGACAGGACAGACCTTGCTTCGATTACCCATGCTCTGGTGACGTCCAGGATAGACTACTGTAATGCCCTGTATGTGGGGCTGCCTTTGAAGACGGCTCAGAAACTTCGGCTGGTACAGAATGCAGCTGCCCGAGGCGATGTATGATCTGAATGTGGTGAGATCATGTATTCCTATTCTGTGCCAGCTGCACTGATTACCACAGTGTGTTTCTGAGCCCAATTTAAAGTGCTGGTTTATTTATTTATTTACAAGATTTATATACTGCTCCATATTCTGGTATGGAGATTTCGGAGCAGTGACCAATAAAAGATAAACAGGTAAAAGAATAAAACAATATGTTAAAAACAGAATCAATACAACCATGGCTGATTAGTTCAGGAAGGCTTCCTGAAATAAGATTGTTTTCAGGAGGCACCAAAAATGATACAATGTTGATGCCTGCCTGACCTCCAGAGGCAGGGAGTTCCACAGAAATGGAGCCACCACACTGAAGGCTCTTCTCCGGGTGGACTCCAAACAGGCCATAGGTCCATGCAGAACCACCAGGAGCATGCCATCCGATGGCTCAGTGACTGGGCAGGTTGGTATGGGAGAAGGCGCTCTCTCAGTTATCCTGGTCCCAAGTTGACTTTTAAAGCCTTAAAGCTGTTTGGGACCAAATTACTTGAAAGGCCATGTTCACCCACATCAGCCTGACTACCCCTTAATTTAAGATCAGCAAGAGACGCCCTTCTCACTTCGCCCACTTGTGAGGGCAGTTAGGTGGACAAGTTCACAAGAGAGGGCCTTTTCTGCAGTGGCACCACATCTCTGGAATGGGCTGTCATCGAGGGTCTGTCAAGCCCCATCACTGGAGGCTTTTAGGAAGGCTCTGAAAACCTGCTTGTTTACTCTGGTCTTCCACTGATTATGTGCTTGTACTTTTATTGTTGTATTTTAGATTGTTGTGTTTATGAAATTGTCTAAAGGCACAATCCTATGCAAGTTTAGACGGAAAAAAAAGGCCTACAACTCCCAGCATGCCCTAGCCAGTTATGCTGGCTGTGGCATGCTGGGAGTTGTAGGCCTTTTTTCTGTCTAAACTTGCATAGGATTGTGCCCTAAGTCTATTTTATTCTTGTAAGCCGCCTTGGGAGGGTTCCTACCCTGAAAGGTGCCCTAGAAATATTTTAAGTACTGTACATACATACATTGCATTTTGTGCTCGGCGATGTGCCTGTGGGTGGGAGGGAATCCCAAGATTTTTTTCTCTTCCTGTATGAAATGACAAGGACAGGATACCTGTTTAGTGGATCTGCCAACCTGCTGTGGGGCTGTCAGAGCAGATAACAGGAAAAAGTTTGCTGCCATGCCAGGTGGTGACAGTTACTTAGACGGCTTGGAAAGTAGGTTACACACATTCAAAGAGGCTATCCGCTGCGATTACCTAGGATAGCTAAATGGAAGCTCTGGGTTCAGATGTATGGTAAGCACAAGTGCCGGGGAGCAGTAACGGAGGAGTGCTTGGAACCCCATTTATTTGGCTTCCCGGATGCACCTGATGCATCCCGGTAGGGATGTGTGAGGAATCCATTTGTGGGGTGAAAAAGTCCAAAGGATCTTCCTGACTTGACCCTTCAAATTCTGTTCCATTTACCCCATGCTGGCGCTGGCTCGATCTGATGTGATGTCCAGCCAGCACGCAGATTTCCAATTTTGAAATGGGCTGCCATTTGCGCAAGTTTTTTTTTTTTTTTTCTAAGCTAAGGAAATTGGCGCAAATTGTGTGATGCCTGATATTTGCGCAAATATCGGGCACCACAAATCTGTGCAAATTTCCTGAGCTTAAAAAAAAAAAAAAAAAAAAGCCTAGATGAAACTGACAAAGACAAATTCTTTGTAAAGTAGGGAATATGGACAGTTAACAGTGAAATAGTGAGAGGACGAAACTGACAAGGATATTTAACAAGGGAATATCCTGCGCCTGGGCTTGCATAACGGACTTTGAATGCGACACAATATTAAAAACAGTGCGCAAACACATTTGCTCAAATGTACAGATTCTAAATGTGCGCAAATATTTCGTGCACGTTTCTGGAACCCAGGGGGAAAAAATCCGGCACGGTCCGTTTCCAATTGCTGGATCGGAAATGCTGCAGAAGTCCAGCGGGCTCAAAGAAAATGGATTTCCCAGCATTGCACATCCCGAGATCATGGTGGGAAACAGGCTGCAAGACTAGATGGACTTTTCCTCTGACCCTGGCAGGACTCTTCTTATACAGTAATACCTTGGATTGCAAGTAACTTGGTTTGAGAGCGTTTTGCAAGACAAGCAAATTTTTAATATATATATATATATATATATATATATATATATATATTACTTGATATACAAGCGACGTCTTGCAATACAAGTACTGTAGTACGGCTTAAATTAAAAATCTTGTACAATTTTTTTGGGGGGGATTTCGTTTTGATATAAGAGTGTTTTGGATTACAAGCACGTTTCCGGAACGAATTATGCTCTCAATCCAAGGCATGACTGCAGTCTCCTTATGAGTGTTTGTGTAGCATCATGGCATCCTCACTGCCACAGTGTGATCCCCAATTGGCTGTGGTCACTCAAGGAGGCATAGTGAGATGGAGGCGTATCTAAATGGGACTTCCATGTTCAGAGGCTGTGTACTTCTCTTAATACTATATGCAAGGTTGGATTGTTGCCTTCATGCCCTCCTGATGAGCTTCTCAGAGGCATTTTGCTGACCACTGCTGGAAACACTATGCTGGGGCCATTATAAGACACCACAGTTGTGCTGGAGCCTCTGGAGGTTCTCATAAACTGCCCCAATTATGGCTTTCCCATAAGGTGCTCTTTCCCCAGAGATTTACCAAAGGATTTGGGGAAGGGGAAGATCAGTTCATTGGTGCTAGCTCCCCCCCCCCCCCAGGTTTAAATCGTGACGACTGTGTGACCGTAATATAATTGTTGCTCTTCTGGACATTTAAGGGGTGCACATTTGCTAGAAGTTGTAACACACCTAAAGCAAGTGGGATAGAGCAGGCTAGCAGTTGAAACCAAGAAGGGACGGAATCCACTTTAAAGCAGCAATTCTGCATCTCGCTTAAAATGCCGATGCACACAAGGGGAGTTTGTGTTTACATTTGTGTTTAGTGAGCAAGCACGCATGCCACATTCACATGCCTCGTCATAAGAACATCAGAAGAGCCCTGCTGGATCAGACCAAGGGTCCATCTAGTCCAGCATTCTGTTCACACAGTGGCCAAGCAGCTGCCCACGGGAAGCCCACAAGCAGGGCAGGAGTGCAACAGCACCCTCCCGCCCATGTTCCCCAGCAACTGGTGTACATAGGCAGACTGTCTCTGATACTGGAGGCAGCATAGAGCCAATCAGGACTAGGAGCCATTGATAGCCTTCTCCTCACGGAATCTCTCCAGTCCCCTTTTAAAGCTGTACAAATTGGTGGCCATCACCACATCCTGTGGCAGTGAATTCCATAGTACAGTAATACCTTGGATTGCAAGTAACGAGCGCGCGTGTTGCAAGAAGAAATTTTAATATTTATTTTTAAAATTGACTTGATATACCACTTTGAATATACTGTGTACGCTTAATAAAATCTCTGTACAATTTTTGTGGGGGATTTCGTTGATTAGGTGTTTTGGATTCAGCACGTCGACGCTTCATCCAGGCATGACTACTTACGAGCGCCTGAAAGACTTTTTAGTGTCCTCTCCACCAGTCAGCTTATGGATGAGACCCTTTGGCTTAGTTGAGAGAGAGGGAGAAAAAATGTCTCCCTGTCCACTTTCTCCACACCAGGCATAATTTTGTACACCTCTATCCAATTTCTTTACTCAGCCATAAGCATTGTGGAAGCAGATGCTGGTGGAGGAAGGGGGGAATTGCCCTCCACCAAGTATTTCCTCGGCACTGGGCCACTGTCTGAACGGCAGCTTTGCCGAAGGTAGGCTGCCAAGGTGGCAGCCGCCTGAGCACAGCAGAGCGACAGCACAGCCAAGACCCAAGTGCTGCTTTCTTATTTAATCTCCCTCCACCTCCAAAGCGAATCCCCTTGCAGTTGGGTCCAGCGCATGTCTATTATGGCATGTCTATTATGGACCGAACTTGCACGGACATGCCATACACACACCCGCACACAGACACACATCCCAATGATGTGTATGAGGATTCATGATGGGAAAACTCACCCCCAAGTGATTTCGTTATTTACTCAGAAAGTAATGAACCTGTCCATGTGAGTTCTCAGACGAGAGTTCTCCTTTCGTACGAGACCTCGCTCTCTGTGTATATGAGTTTTTGCGCACCTGCAATATCAAAGTGCACCTTGGGAACTGTAGTTTGGAATCGCCTAGTGCGGCATGACGTCATGTGTCACTGTGTTATGTGACCCCCCCTTTTGGATTGGTTGTCTTCGCATGACCTGCCTACACAGCTTGGGACCACAATACTTGATGGAACGCCTCTCCCAACCGCAATCTACCCGGACACTGCACTCAACATCTGGGGCCCTCCTCCGACTACCACCTCCAAGGGAGGCTCGGTTGGTGGCAACAAGGAGGAGGGCCTTCTCAGTGGTGGCCCCCCAATTCCTGGAATAAGCTCCCCACTGAGGCCTGCCTGGCACCAACTCTACTATCCTTTCGGCGCCAGGTTCAGACCGCCCTCTATGCCAATGTATGAACAGCTCCAAATACAGGCAGTCCCCGAGTTAAGAACATCCAACTTACAGACAACCCATACTTAAGAATGGACTTCTGGGTTCCCCGGCCCTATGTCATTTACGTAGAGTACATAGCGTAGTATACTACACAATTTTCGTAATTTGCGCAATTTGTGTAAATGCCGATTTTAACGTATAGAACGCTATGCTGTTCCGACTTACATACAAATTTGACTTAAAGACATTCTTAAGAACGGAACTCTTTTGTAACCTGGGGACTGCCTGTAGTACATGGGTGTATGTGTGTGTTATGTCAGCTGCGAGCTTTGTTCATTAGCTCAACAAGATCTGCCATGGATGGCCTTCTCCCTGTCCCATCAGCCAGAGAAACCAGGCTGGTGGAGACTAGGAGGAGGGCCTTTTCTGTGGCAGCCCCCAATTTATGGAACGCTCTCCCCAGTGACCTCCGCCATGCCCCTTCCTTGATTAGCTTCCGCCGGGCATTAAAAACGTGGCTTTTCAGGCGGGAATATGGGGTGGGTTAGGATTTTTAAGTTTTGTACTGTTTTTAATTGTGTTTTATACTGTGTGTGTGTCCCCCCCCCCCCTGTATTTTATTGCATTGTACATCGCTCAGAGTGGTCGGATGTCTGGCCAGATGGGCGATTCATAAATATAATAAAATAAATAAATAAACTTGTTCAGTTATTTGCCATTTCAAATTTGGTTTTTAAACTTTTGTAATGAAATTGTATGTTTTTATTGTTATCTGTATCTTCTAATGTGCCTTATTGTTTTTATGAATTGTTGTAAAAACACCCAGAGAGCTTCGGCTACGAAGCGGTATAGTAATAAAATAAATAAATGATGATGATTATGACATGTGATGTTTACTTGCCGATCATCAGTACAGGGAAGGAAGAAGACCCGCAGGGTCATTCTCCTCCTCCTCCTCGCAGACCCAGAGCTGTGGCGGTGGCAATGATAGGGGAAGCCGTGATGGATACACTGGATCGTTCAAGGGTTAAACGCACAGAAATGGCATTGTTCAGATGCTGACTGCGTATGCCCTGGAGATCGCAATCCTGGCACCGGTCCTGGTATGTGCTCTTCCACTGAACTGTGCCCCCCGCTATGGGAGAGAGAAACTGCCTTCTATTTTCAGTTCCATCCAGCCAAGTCTTGTTTGTTCTGACCGGCAGGGGCTCCCTGAAGTCTCAGCCAAAATATGCCCCAAATGTGCTGCTGGAGAACCTTTCAGCTGGAGATGCCAGAGACGGAACCCGGGACTTTCTGCACTCAAAACATGAGCTCTGCCACTGGTCTATGGGCCCTCCACACACCCCTGTCCTCTAGTGGTTCCGTGGTCCATTTTGAAGTCAGGACAGTCCCCATCGCCACGTCCCCAAGGAGAGTCCAAAAATGCAGGCAGCTGCGTTCGATCCAGAGCAACAAACCAGTTCTAGCAGTTTTCCATCTCCACCAGGAGGAGGTCTTTTGTAAAGCGCATGCATGATGAATTATCTGGTTCTACTTGATAGTCACCTTGGAAGAAATCTCCGAAAGCAATAATAAATACTTTTTAGGACTCGTTTGTTTCCAGGCCCAATTCAAGTGCTGGTTCTCAGTTTGGTGTGAGGGGGCAGCTAACAATGGGTTAACTCCCTTTATTGCCCAGGGCATCACATGACCTAGATCTTTGTCTCCAGCCTGGATACTGCTACACTCCATCCAGTTCTTTTCCCTGCCTTTGCCCAGGATAGAGCTCTGCTATCCAGCTCCTTGTATACTGGAGCAATATACAAGCTTTAGGCTACCATACAGGCCTGTGGCTCACGCTGGCTCAGCTTGTCTGAGCGTGGAAAGCTAAGCAGGGTCAGGCCTGGTTATTACTTGGATGGGAGACCTCCTCCTCTAGTTTCCTGCATTGAGCAGGGGGTCGGACTCGATAGCCTTGTAGGCTCCTTCCAACTCTATGATCTATGAAATCATTCAAGACCAAGCCCTCCCAAAATACTTTGCATTACAGTGGGGAAAGCTCACAATATAGTGTTGCTGGGAAAAATCAATCCCACCCCATGATCCCTTCTCAGCAAATTTTTGTACGGGCTGTGGCTACGCACAGAAGGAACAGGGAAGGCTGAGCGGGGTGGCAGATGATGTCATTGACCCTGCTAATCAAAAAGTCCCAGGGCTTCGACCCGGTGAGCCTTGGTTCCACTACACCACTGCTGCCCTCTCTGTCTCTTGGAAATTCTTAGCATCCTGAGGCAGGGATTGTGCCATCGCTATGTGTGTGTGTGTGTGTGTGGGGAAAACGTTCAGTAGTCATAGTGCCAGGGATTTTTATTTATTTTTTAAAAAAACAAACAAACCCTGCAAGAGCATATTGGAAGATGCTATGTATTCAACCTCAGAGTCAAATTTGGATACAACCACCATCTGCTTTAAGGAGAAGCTAACCTCAAAACAACAACAACACGGTTTACAGATTCCTGAAATTCTGTCGTACTCTCCTCGGGGAAAAGAACTCATGCCAAACAGGCAAGGAAGGCCATTCAATATATGCCGATGCCACGACTCGGAGAAAGAGGTTTTCAAGCGGCTTATTCTGCAAAGCCTTTCCCTGACCAGGCTGGACTCGCCTTACATGAACTCCCCATGAACGCGGGACCCCTCTCTACACCGATGAGAAAAAAAAAATGGCACATCATTTAGCAAAGTAGGTAACAGAAGGGGACAGAAGTCCCCTCCGTTCGAATCGTGCTGTGCCATGAACTCACCAGGTAGCCTTAGGCAAGCTATTCTCAACTGGCCTCAGCTGCTCCCCCATCTGCGATATGGAGACAGTAGTGCTCTACCTTGCAAGGCTGTTGTGTTACAGCAAGGTCATGCACGTGAAGCACTTTGAACACCTGGATGTGCTATATCAGCCTCCCCTAGCTGGGTTTTCCGTAGATGTGTTGGACTGCAACACTCATAATTCCAAGCTAGCATGACCAATGGTCACAGCAAGAATACAGAGGAGCTGTGCCGCAAAGGCCCTGAGATACGTGCCAGGCGTGGGCGGGAAGATGAAGGGGGAACCAAGCCAAGCAAACTGGCGAGTGCCTGATCATCTGCCAGCAGCAGCGTGGCTTGGCGAGCAATTAACCAACCCACCATGGCTTGTTTTTGGCGTGGCTTATCATGACATACGAACCAGCCCGAGGTCTGAGACCAGACGGAGGGTTTTCATGCCCGGACAGCCAGAGGGCCCCCCCTCTCAGACAGCACCCCTTCCTTGCTAAGTGGACAGTCTTCAAGGGGCAGGCTTCTAGCCTGGAGCCTAGGCCTCCTTTGTCTCTCCACGAGATGCGCTGACATTGGCGCACCGGCTCTGTAGACTGCAAAGCTCTTGGCGGTGGGTGCGCTAGCCCATTTCTGAAACTGGGCTTGGGAGCTGTAGCTTTTATTTTATTTATTTATTTATTGCATTTATACCCCGCCTTTTTTCCTGCAAGGAACCCAAGGCAGCTTACATAATCCTCCTCCTCCTCCTCTCCCTTTTATCCTCACAACAACCCTGTGAGGTAGGTGAGGCTGAGAGTCAGTGACTGGCCCAAACTCACCCAGTGAGTTTCATGGCCGAGCGGGGACTAGAACGCGGATCTCCCGAGTCCCAGTCCAACACTCTCACCACTACGCCACACTGGCTCACAGCTTTTGGTCCAGGCTGGAGGGTCTCGGTCTCGGGAGTCTGCAGCTCCTGCAGCATCTCAGGCTTGGGGGGGGGGTCTCCACTTCCACAGTGGCCCTCTGGCCCGGCAGTGCCTCCTCCATCGGCACCACCCCTTCCTTACCCTTTAGTAACATAGTTAAACTATGGGATTCACCTCCACAAGTTGTAGTGATGGCTTGGCCACCAAATTTGGAGGGCTTTAAAAGGGCATTGGACAAATTCATGGAGAAGGCTATATCGATGGCTATAGTCCTGATGGCTAAATGCCACCTCCAGTATCAAAGGCAGTATGCCTGTGTACACCAGTTGCTGGGGAACATGGGCGGGAGGGTGCTGCTGCACTCATGTCCTGCTGGTGGGTTTCTTGTGGGCAGCTGGTTGGCCACTGTGTGAACAGAATGCTGGACCCGATGGACCCTGGGTCTGATCCAGCATCGGGGCTCTTCTGATGTTCTTAACATCGGAAGCTGCCTTATACTGAGTCAGACCCTTGGTTCCTCTAGCCCAGTATTGTCGACCACTGACTGGTAGCAGCATCTCTCCTGGGTCTCAGGCAGGAATTCTTCCAGCCCTACCTGGAGATGCTGGGGGAATCGAACCCGGGACCTTCGGCGTGCAAAGCAGGTGCTCTACCACTGAGCCACGGAGTGTTGCGTCTAGGGTTCACTGCTGGATTCTGGGGTCCCGGCAGCTATTGTGACACGTCCCCCTATCCAATTCATCACCCCATTTATGGGTGTCAAATTTGGGGGAGCGGCTTTTGCAGGTTTGTTTGTTTTTTAAAAAAAGATGGGAGGTGACATTTGTTCTCGGGTTCATCGTTAGCAGGTGGCAGCAACAGCAAAGGGCCCAATTTGTTTCCCCTCTGAATGCCCTGGGCATGGATGTTTCAAAAGCCTGATCACTTAGCTCCATACCAGACAAAACAAAATTAAAGGGGAGGGAATATGATTAAAACTGTGAGTACAGAGAAAGCCCAGCACTGAGTGGCACAAGGCTATCGCCTATTACCCATCTCTTGAGGTACAGATCTTACCAAAAATTACTTTTTGGCATCATTCACGACAGTCGGTAAGCATTCACCCTTTTTGGTGGCGTGGCTCGAAGACTAACGTAGTGAGTTGGAACTGGAGGCAGGATTTAAGATTCAGGACTCGGTAGTGTAGCCACTACATTGCAAGAGCTCTCATAAATAGGTCATGGAGTATTATGATTGATGATTTCAATTAGTATTGACAAGTTGACTGGACAAATTCTTGGAGGAGAAGGCTACCAATGGCTACTAGTCCTGATTGGGTATAAGCTTCCTCCAGTATCAGAGGCATGTGTGCCTGTGTACTCCAGTTGCTGGGGAACATGGGCAGGAGGGTGCTGTTGCACTCCTGTCCTACTTGTGGGTTTCCTCCCGTGGGCAGCTGGTTGGCCACTGTGTGAACTGAACGCTGGACTAGACGGACCCTGGGTCAGATCCAGCAGGGCTCTTCTGATGTTTTTATTAAAATGCTGCTGCTGCTGCTTATTAAACACCACCACCACCACCAGCAGCAATACTGGACTCAATGAAGATGATGGCAGACGTGTGCCCAGAACTTTACAGAGCACAGTACGAGAAAAAAAAACTGTATAGGTCTCTGCCCGCAGGAGCTTCTGTCTAAATTTCAACACAGGGAAGGAAGGAAGGATGGAGAAGGACAAAGGGTACGTGGGATGGATCTGTGTATTCCTTTGGAGACCCTCCTTGCAGGGATGGAGACTCGGACTCCAGGACTCGACTCGTGAGTCGGACTGAGTCCCCCCCCTCCGACTCAAGTCCCACTCGAGTCCCAATATTTTTAATGGGACTCGTCGAGACTCGACTCGGGACTCGAGACCAAGGACTCGTCAACATCCCTGGGCTGTGCCAGAAGGAGTGGAGAGGAGTGCGATTGCCGGCGAAAGATTTTATTTTTAAAAATCATTTCCCTAAAATGCAACCTTTCAGACATTTTGGGTTTGGCTGCCTCTGCCTGCCTGTCTGGGGTTCCCTGCCTCCTCTGCCTGCCTGGTCTCTTCTTGACCAGTTCCACAGCTTTGAATTGTCCAAGACAAAGGCCTCTGCCTGCCTGCTTTGGGGTTCCCTGCCTCCTCTGCCTGCCTGGTTATTTTGGGTTTGTCTGCCTGGTCTGTTCTTGCCAAAATCAGTGGCAGAGTTTTGAAATAAAAAGGCACACGTGTGCCTTGAATTTATTTAAGCCACACATCTGAAGTAGCCTTATTTTGTTGGGGGAAATCCCATTGATTTTAAAAGGGACTCGTGGAGTCAGCTTCGGGAGTGACTCGGGAGTCACCATTTTGGACCAAGGACTCGGACTCGAAACTCGGGTCCAAAGACTCATGACTCGACTCGTGACTCGAGACCAAGGACTCTTCAACACCCCTCCCTCCCTGTATGAATGCAAGGGGAAAATAGGCTTCGGCCTTCCCGTGAAGCCTGAATCCAGCTTCTCACTTCCAAGTTCCACGGTTGTTAGCTTTTGCCCACGATCGATCTCCCGGCCTTTTCTTTTCCTCTCTTTCCTTTTTGGTTCCCTCTGAAGGAAAGTCCCTGGAATGAATGAGTAGCTCCTAGGCACAGCAGTGCAATAATTGTTTCTGACGTGATGTCTGCTTCCTTTGATCCTGGAAACCTTTAACATCTGCTCCCAAGGGAAATGCAACAAGCATCTCTCCCCCGCCCATCCTCACACACACACACACACACACACACACACACACACACACACACGGCCTGCAATGTTCAGTTGACTCACCAAAGGAAACCCGCTGTGGGATTCTAACTGGCTGGGAGCGGGAGCAAATTTTGGGTGGGCTCAAAGGCTACCTTGTACAAAGGATGGGGAGTGGGTGGGTGGGTGGGTGGACATGACTCCTTTGACCCATTTCTTGATGCTTTGCCAAGTTAAGTGACAAGTGGAAGGGGGAGGGAGGAGAAGGAATGACTGGCCCCCAGGGGTCGACATAGTTGGGCAGGTGACAAGGCCCGTGCCTAAGTAAGGCAGGGCCTCAGCCTCCAATTCCCTGGCTTTGTGGAGCTCGAGCCAACAGAGATAGCCTTGAGTAGCCCTGAAGAGCCGGTGCCTGCCAGAATACACAATATCTATTTATATATTTATGATTATGATTATTATTATTATCTATTTATTACATTTATATCCCACCTTTTTTTCTTCCTGCAAGGAACTCAAGGTGGCTTACACGACATTTGGAAGTGGCTCACGCTGGCTCAGCTTGTCTGAGCGTGGAAAGCTAAGCAGGGTCAGGCCTGGTTATTACTTGGATGGGAGACCCCTCCTCTAGTTTCCTGCACTGGGCAGGGGGGTGGACTCGATGGCCTTGTAGGCTCCTTCCAACTCTATGGTCTATGAAATCTATGAAATCCTCCTTCTCTCCATGTTATCTTCACAACAACCTTGTGAGGTATGTTAGGCTGAGATTCAGTGACTGTCCCAGAGTTGTCTAGTGAGCTTCATGGCCAAGTGGGGACTAAAACCCGGGTCTCTCAAGTCTCAGTCCAACACTCTAACCGCTACACCACGCTGTCTCTCAATACTGGGCTATATAGACAATTGCCTCACCTAATACAAGGGGAGGTTAGGGGATGTTGACCTGATTAAAGGCGGCCGCCAGCGTGATCACATCACTCCAGTGTTTAAGGAGTTGTACTGGCTACCAGTTACTTGCCGAGTCGAATTCAAGGTGTTGGTTTTGACCTTTAAAACCCTATACGGCTCCGGTCCAATATATCTCAAGGAGCGCCTCCAGCAACATCAAGTAGGCCGCTCAACAAGATCTGCCACGGACGCCCTTCTCCCTATCCCATCAGCCAGAGCAGCCAGGCTGGTGGGGACTAGGAAGAGGGCCTTCTCTGTGACGGCCCCCAAGTTATGGACCTCCCTCCCTAGTGACCTTCGCCATGCCACCTCCGTGATGAGCTTCCGCTATGCATTAAAAACGTGGTCTTTCAGGTGGGAATATAGGGTGGGTTAGGATTTTTTTAAAAAAAAAAGTTATACTGTTTTAATTGTGTTATATGCTGGCTCAGCTTTGTCTGAGTGTGGAAAGCTAAGCAGGGTCAGGCCTGGTTATCACTTGGATGGGAGACCCTCTCCTCTAGTTTCCTGCATTGCAGCAGGGGGTTGGACTCGATTGCCTTGTAGGCTCCTTCCAACTCTATGATCTATGAAATCTATGTTTGCTTTATTATTACATTGTTTGGATTGTACATCGCCCAGGGTGGCCGGGTGACCAGCCAGATGGGCGACTCAAAAATGTAACAAACAAACAAGCAAGCAAACCAAGGTAGCTTCATAGGCATGGTTCTTTAAACGGATGCTTCCATGCCTGCCCGTTTCACAGCCAAGGTTATAATCCTACAGACTAGAGCAGGGGTGGCAAACTGTTTTGGGCAAGGGGGCGGTGGTGACCCCCCCCCTTGCCCAGCCTCCGCAGGTCGAATGACCCCGGGGTTGGGCGGGTCCATGTGCCCTGATGTCATCTGGTCCTCGGCCGATGTGCCAGGCGGATGATCCACCCGGCGTGTTGGCCAGGTCCTACCTTCGCTGCACATGGTAAATCTGAGTAGGATTTAGTTCTGAGTAAAAAGGGATAGAATTGGGCTGCAAATGATGAAAGAGAACAAGCGGGGCGGGGGGGGGGGGAGGAAGAAGGGGCAGGTTGCTATTTTAAGGACAAGCTGCACTAGTACGGCAAGCGTCTTCCGAGCAAAGCTATTTTCTGGCTTTGTGCCCCCAAGCCAGCCAGGAGCGGCAGTGTTTTCTATTCCGGTCACACTGGATGCTTCTTACCGATCTATCCATCTTAATCAGAGGCGACCATTTCTAGAAGCACCGTCACAGCAGCCTTGGAAGCGGAGTACGTGGGGAAACGTGTGTGTGTGTGTTGTGTGTGTGTGTGTGTGTGTGTGTGTGTGGCACGGGGGGAGCACACGTTTAGGGACGGGCAGCGGGGGGGGAGATGGGCAGAAGGAGCATGTCAGCCGGGAAGGTTGACCAGAGAGGCGGCGATTCAGCTCAGAAAAGATAAACGCGCGCATGGACGTAGACGCCCACGCCGAACATCCTGACGAAAAGGGAGTGGTTCTCGAGATGCTGGGTGAAAGGGCGGAATACCAGCTGGCTACCAGTATGCGGGGGGGGGGGGGGGAGGGAAAGGTAGGGGCTCACGACGCCAAGGGGCTATCAAGGGGCCGTCATGAGGCAGGAAACTCTTTGCGCAAAAGTCCACGGAGCCCTGCACAGAAGCGTCTGCTGTTGTTGTGCAAATGTTAAGGGCTCTTTCCCTCTGTCCAGATCACATTTCCCCCCTCTTCCTGCCGGAGCCAGACAAGATGGCTGCCACGCGATTCATCTCCTGGGCCTCTAATTGGTACATTTGTTTTTAACCCCTATCAAAGGGGCTGGCTGGCTCCCTCCGCCCCTTCGCTCCATGTTTCAGAGGGCAAATTTTGCCCTCCGGTGGGCCTTCTCCTACTTCAGTGAGTCCTCCGGCCACGGGCTCACTTGACAGCGATGACAGTCAGAACTGGGAGAGCTGCTGCCGCTTTAAATTCCCCGAGAATGCCCCCGCTGCCGTGTGGCTCCGGGGCACCGTCGTCAGCCGCCATTTAAATTTCCCACAGCACTCTGGAGCAACACTACCTTGGGGGCACTGTGGAAAATGTGAAACGGGGGCTCGCTGGCCTGACCAATCAGCATCGGACTGGGTAGGTGTCTGTGCCAGTGGGCTCCAATGGGCTGCAGGGGCCCCGGACACCTGCCCAAGGGTGCCAGCTAGTGACGCCAGGCATGAACGAAGAAGCCCAGTTTCTCAGATGAGGCAGATTTCCTGCCACAGAATTGCTTAGCTGACCTTCCCTCTCCTGAGCGGTAGAGTCTAACAGAGAGAGAGAGAGAGAGAGAGAGAGAATGGTGGTGTGAGAAGAACTGTACGTGTGCTAAAATTTAGTTGGACCTCTTGAACCGTGATTGTGCTGTCAGCCTCCGTGGAATGCCTGTTCCAAGGGGCATTCTGGGAGAAAAATGGCGGCAGCCACCAAAATGGCAGAACACTTGGGGCCCCATGGAATGGGTCATTCTGGGAAATCTAACATGACAGCCACCAATACCATAGAGCAGTGTTTTGGCCAAAAACATCTGGGGACCCAAGGTTGGAGAACACTGCCATAGAGGTTGTAGTGTAGAGCTCAGGCAAGTTTCAGCACTCCCTGAAATTCAGGCCCAACCTCCAAAATAGCTGAAAAATGACCCCTCCCCACTCCCACTATGGTCGCTATAATGCACTATTATTGCTGTCGCTTCCCAAAGGGCAAAGGGGAGCGATTCTTCTTTAGTTCCACTTGGAGTGTGGGGTTTCACTTTTGAGCACCCACCCACATACTTTTTGAACACTGGCTCCATGTTTGGTGGCAGGTTAGGTGCTTCAAGGAGAATCCCAGCCTGAAATGGCTGAAGGCTGCACTAGACCAGTGGTGGGCAAAAGGTAGATCTCCAGACATGTTTGGGATTTCAACTCCCAGCATTCCTGACCATTGGCCATGCTGGCAGGGGCTCATGGGAGGCGACGTCCAAATGATCAAGGGGCTGGAGCAACTCCTCTATGTGGAAGGTTCCAGCAGCCGGGATTGTTTAGCTTAGAAAAATGGTGAATAAGGGGAGACAAAATTATGCCTGGTGCGGAGAAAGTGAAGAGGGAGACATTTTTTCTCCCTTTCTCATCAAACTAGAATCCAAAGGGGTATCATCCCATGAAGCGGATTGGTGGGAGAATCAGGACAGACAAAAGGAAGGACTTCTTCACGCAGCGCAGAGTTAAACTATGGAATCCATTACCATAAGATGTCGTGATGGCCACCAATCTGGAGGGCTTGAAACGGGGATTGGACAAATTCACAGGAGGAGAAGGCTATCAATGGCTACTAGTCTTGATGGCTCTTTGCTGCCTCCAGTAACAGAGGCAGTATGCGGATGCACACCACTTGCTGGGGAACATGGGCGGGAGGGTGCTGTTGTGGGTTTCCCATTGGGGCAGCTGGTTGGCCACTGTGTGAACAGAATGCTGGACGAGAAGGACCCTTGGTCTGTTCCAGCGTCAGGGCCCTTCTTCTGTTCTTATAAGATCTACCTTCTGCCCACCACAGCACTAGATGACACACAGGTACTTTGCAGGCCGACCGTATTACAGAAGTGCTATGGAGGCACAAGAGCTACCTCTGTCAACAATGTTGAAGCCCGCAACATTCTCTGAATGCAACGTGCCAGTTTGGTGCAGATGTTTTCTCCACGCCTGCTTCAAAATGGCAGGTGTCAGAAAGAATTGCCAAAAGAGGAAAACAAGAGGGGGGCAGGCAGGCAGGCAGGTAGGTGGGTGGGTGAAGAGAAGGGAAGGGAGCACATCCCTGGCTCACGAGGCGTGACAGGCGCGGTCCTTTTCGCCGCAGCAGGATGTGATTTAACAGCGCGCGGGGACTTGGTACACACTCTGGGCCTCGCATGTTCTCCTGTCTCGGCCTTGGAGGGCCTCGCGATGTTCACTGGGGCGGATTGTGTCTGCCAGAGTGCATTGTGGGTCACATGGCTGGCAGCTGAGCAAGGGACGGCGCGCAGGCATGCGCACGGGAGGAGAGGAAGCGTGTGGAAGAGAAGAGAGACGCACCAGTTTTAAGTGCAGCCAAAGTAAAGGTTGACTGAATGCAGAAGTTCGACCTCAGTAGTAAAGCGCTGAAGTCCCCTCTCATTCATTTTGCAAACATCCTTCTTCCTTCCAGCGCAGCTTGTAGAGTCTAGAAAGAGGAAGAAGGACTGAGAAAGCCCACCTAGTAATGTTTAGGAGTCCACTCCATGTTTTCTTAACAACTCCGATCCACGTTTTATTTAGGTCTCTCTCTCTGAGGCAAACTAAACCTTCTGCTAACACTTTTCCTTACTCTTGTGTAAGCATGCACAACTGTGATTTGATTTGGGGCCATGGTGCTCTGGGAGGGATTTTTTTTTAAAAAACCTCCCATTTTTTTCCTGAAAGTCCACGGCCCTCCCCACTGTGCGTGTGTGTGTGTGTGTGTGTGTGTGTGTGTTAAAAACCTCTCCACTGACTCCAATGGAAACTTTTCTTCTTCTTTTTAACTTCCTGCCTGCCGGGTGTGTGTGTGGAATTGCAGGGGGGGAATGGATGTGGGGAGGAAAATTGAAACCCCCCCTGCTAGAATGCCTTGGTCCTGATCAGATTCAGGGCCGCACATGCTTACACAAGAGTAAGGAAAACTATCACGCATAGTGACACACTATGCATGATTAGCAAAACACTTAGCTTGGTCCTCGCTGTCTCTAAGCTAAACCTGGTCCGGAAACCATGAAAGATTCAATCGGAGTACTTGTTTGATAGTAAAGTCGTTGCAATAAAAGCATACCCTGCCGAGACCACGTCTCTGCATTTTCCTGGTTTCTGGAAGAATCGTACAATAGCCTGACACGAAGTGAAATAGCAAGCTATTTGATGGGGGAATGGTTGTGCAACAGCCACTGTCTGAATAGGGAACCCTGTGCAACGGTGGCTACTTGAATGGGGAACTCCTGTGCAACGGCAGCTAGTTCGATAGGGAATCCTGTACAACGGCAGCTAGTTCGATAGGGGACCCTTTTGAGCAATAGCCTGGAGCGATGAGAAATAACAAGCCTATTGCAGCAGCCAGGATAAGAAACAATGTGCGAACTAACCATTTACGGTAAACCATCCTATACTTGTGGAAGATACAACTCTGTATCGGGGAACCCATACTTGTGGGAGTATCTCCTCCCCTGTGAGCCTCCCAGCTCCTCATGATTGGCCCGAGACCTCTGCTCCAGACTCCTCCTGCTTCTCTGTGAAATAAACTCAAGAGGGCAGCTCGGAGGCAGTGAATTCTCCTTGGTGCAACTGCAGTTTTGGACTTGGCTTCCCAGGGGGGCACAACCGATTGCTAGTTTTTAGGCACACAAAGTTAAAACCTAAAATAATACTTTTTCAAAAATCTTCTGTGCCTTTTAAATGGTTTTTGTTTTTTTGTTTTCACACTGTGGTCTTCCATTTTGACTGGCGTGGGTTATTTTAACGTTTGAGTTATTTGGTTCTACTGAATGTGGGTTGCCCGGAGTTTGTCTTTGTTCAGAGGAAAAGCTATCTATCTGTCTGTTGACTGTCTATCTGACATGAGTGTGCATGGTGGTGTAGAGAGCACACAAGTCCCTGCCCCCAAGGAGTCTACAACCTAAAATTCCAACAAAGGGAAAAACAACAGAGGGAAGAATGGGAAGTGGAGGCAAAGGTGAGCAGGGAAACAATATGCCATTGTTTCAGTTACACATACGTAGGCTTGGCTATAGGCTTAGTTGCAGCAGGGCATGTAAAAAGCAAGCAGTCCTGAATACAGAAATAATTGGGGATGTTTCACACCTCCGTGCTCTTCACTCATTTGCTCTCTCTGGCTGTTCATAACAGGAGGAGTAGAACTAAGTGAGCGGTTGATTCTTGGCGTACCAGATCAACATTTTAAAAGTGGAGAGCCCAGGAACCTGTTCCAAAGAGCACTCCTTTTTACCTCTGTTTTTTTAATTAAATTACTTGTCTGCCTTTAGCAGAAAGAGGATTACATGTTAAACACACACACACACACACACACACGTGCGCGCATGCACACACACACACACACACACACCCAACCAGATAGTAAAAAAAATATAATTAAGAGTTCTGCTGGATCAGAGCAAAGGCTCATCTAGTCCAGCATCCAACTGCCCCCAGCAACTCCTGTTCAATGGTATGCTCCCACTGAAGATGGAAGTTCCCCTTAGATATCCCGCTTCATAGCCACTTCTTCGTGAAAAGCATCACTCCTTCCCTCTAATAGTGAACACAAGTGGTGAGTGCCGACAGGATTGGGGTCAAAATGGTGCCGTCAAGAAACAAGAGGGAGGTATCAGGATGCTCTGGGGGAAGGATGAGGATCAGAGAAGTGCAACAACAACAACAACAACAACGAAACCGTAAGAAAATAAAACGTAAGAGGGCAAAAGCATCGCCTAAAACAGCCCAAGGAGAACGGGGCATGCTCGGTAGCCTCAGAACGTTGAGCGTCAGTCGAAAGCGGGGAGGGGGGAAGAGAAGATGGAATGGAGTATCCTGGCCGAGGGGGCACTCCTGCTCAGAAGTGAGGATACGCCGCAACATTTTTGTTGCATGGCCCCACGTGGGCTTTCCCCCCTGACCGACACCCCCTTCCCCAGAGCAAGATGGAGCCTGTGCCAATACTGTTGTGATGGTTTATAGATAGATCATAGAGCTGGAAGGGGCCTACAAGGCCATCGAGTCCGACCCCCTGCTCAGTGCAGGAAACGAGAGGAGGGGTCTCCCATCCAAGTAACAGCCAGGCCTGACCCTGCTTAGCTTTCCACGCTCAGACAAGCGGAGCCAGCATGAGCCGTTCTCCCCTGTAACAAAAGTCCACACCCCAACAGGGGGTCCAATCCTGACCCCCCCAAAGCCCCCTGACTTGGCTGCAGCTCCGCCTTGCCGCTAAAGCTCTTTCACCCGCCATTTCCAAGTGCGCAAATCTTGGCATCGGACCGGGTAATTGGTCCATAGATTTCATAGATCATAGAGTTAGAAGGGGGCCCACAAGGCCATCGAGTCCAACCCCCCCGCTCAATGCAGGAAACTAGAGGAGGGGGTCTCCCATCCAAGTAACAACCAGGCCTGACCCTGCTTAGCTTTCCACGCTCAGAGACAAGCTGAGCCAGCGTGAGCCACAGGGCTGCATGTGAGTGCACTGCCGCGGCCCAGGTGACTACGTGCTCCAGAGATCAAAGCGCCGGGTCTCCACTGCTAACAGTTTTATCGATCATGTCTGCATTGCACTGTGCCGTCCTTGGTTACATGGGAGTGCTTGATGCGAGACCCAGGAGGGCCGTGAAGGAATTGTGTCTCATCCCAGGATCCGGTGGCAGGAGAAAGTGTGTGTGTGTGGGGGGGGAGAGAGATACCTCTGTGCAAGGCCGAAGGCGCCACGGGTTCTCAGAAGCAGTCCTGCGCCGAGGCGTGCCGGGACACCCAAAAATCCCTCCCACATCCTGCTGAGAAGCCGTCCCTAAATCTCTCCCTCTACAAAAGCAAATCCTCAGCAATCCCCGCCCGCCCGCTTAACGCTCTGTCACGTTGTGTAGCGTGACCTAGAAACGGAACCCGGGCAGCGATGCTACGCAGAGGGAGGGGAGGGGTAGCTCTGCAGACAGGAGCGGCTTTTTGATCCTGAGCGGCCAGGCGAAGGGGCACCTAGCCCTGACGCTGCTACTACCTGAGCGTGCCTCATTCCTTACTCCCGTACAAGGGGGTGCTTGCTTGCTAGCTGGGAGGAAAAGAACGGCAGGGAAAGGTAAGGGCGGCAGCTGGCGGCAAAGCTCTCCCATCTGCTGCTGACACGGGACACTGGTTTTGTAAGGATGGATGTGCACTCCCAGGGAAGAGTAGAGCTGGAAGGGGCCCTACGAGGCCATCGAGTCCAACCCCCTGCTCAATGCAGGAATCCAAGTCAAAGCATCCCTGACAGATGGCTGTCCAGCTGCACCTTGAATGCCTCCAGTGTGGGAGAGCCCACCACCTCCCCAGGCAGTTGGTTCCGTTGGCGTTATTGCTCTGACAGTCAGGAAGTTTTTCCTGATGTTCAGGTGGAATCTGGCTTCCTATAACTTGAGCCCATTATTCCGTGTCCTGCACTCTGGGGTGATTGAGAAGAGATCCTGGCCCTCCTCTGTGTGACATCCCTTCAAGTACTGGAAGAGTGCTGATCATATCTCCCCTCAGTCGCCTCTTCTGAAGGCTAAAAACATGCCCAGTTCTTACAGGCTCTCCTCACAGGGCCTTTGTTTCCAGTCCCCTGATCATCTTGGTTGCCCTCCTCTGAACCCTTTCCAGTTTGTCTACATCCTTCTTCAAGTGTGGTGCCCAGAACTGGATGCAGTACTCAAGATGCGGCCTAACCAGTGCTGAGTAGAGGGGAACTAGGGACTTCCCGCGATATGGAAGCTACACCTCTATTAACTGCAGCCCAAAATAGCATTTGCCTTTTTTGCAGCCACATCACATTGCCGGCTCGTATTCAGCTCGTGATCTACAACAATTCCAAGATCCTTCTCGCTTGTAGTATTGCTTGAGTCAAGTATCCCCCAGTCCTGTAACAGTGCATTTGGTTTCTTTTCCCTCGGTGTAGCACTGCAACTTGGCATTAATCCCTATCAAATTTCATTCTGTCGTTTTTTCAGAATGATTCAAAACCCACCAGAGGTTTTGTAAGGCTGGGCGCTGCACTCCCACCAGAGGCCCTTGCAAAGTAATTATTATTATTTTTTAAAATTGTTACACTTAAATCCCACCTTTTCCTTGAAGGAGCCCAAGGCGGTGTGTACACGATCTTCCTCCTCTCCCTTTACATCCTCACAACAACCTTGTGAGGTAGGTTAGGCTGAGAGTCAGTGACTGGCCCAAGGTGAGCCTCATGGCCAAGTGGGGACTTGAACCCGGGCCTCCCCAGTCCCAGTCCAACGCTCTAACCACTAGGCCACAATGCATACAGGGTGCCAAAGCTCTTCCTGTGCGCATGTTGCACCCATCATAATGACGGGCCCTCTTGACAGCTCTACTGTGGCTCACGCTGGCTCAGCTTGTCTGGGCGTGGAAAGCTAAGCAGGGCCAGGCCTGGTTATTACTTGGATGGGAGACCCCCTCCTCTAGTTTCCTGCATTGAGCAGGGGGTTGGACTCGATGGCCTTGTAGGCCCCCTTCCAACTCTATGATCTATGAATCTACATAAGAAGCGGGTCCACTCAGGTGTTCCCCGTGCAGAAGGCTCGAATCAAAAGCAGCTCACAGAGGTGCTCTGCAATTCACCTTGCTGGGCACGGCAGCACCACCCCTGAAGCACATCTGTTACTCCTGGTCGCACCGTAGTCCTGGCCCACCATGTTTCTCTACAGTGCCGAGCAGCTTCTGCCTGCACGCAGTCACAAAATGCCAAAGCTTCTGAACGTGGTGCTCTTCATCATCTGCGTTTATCTTCTTTGTCCACCTGGAGCCCAATTTGGAATCTGCTACCAACCAGGCACAACTTTCCCGACATGCCCGCATAAAAAGAAGCCGTGCCAGCTAAGTTCCTAGTCCTCGTTGCTATGGAGTTCAAGTTGTCCAGGCGGCCACCAGCGCTTCCGTGCCATGCGTGCCGTGTGTATCATTCCATTTTGATTCCAAGCTGTCGTTCCTCTACCCACACAGAGTAAGGGGCGTTGGGGGGGGGAGACCCCTTCATTCCCCTCCTCCCCCTCTCCAAAAGAAGAAGAAAAATAAATAAATCAAAATTAGGAGTTTTTAAAAGCGTACGTGCTTAGCGGATCTATGTAAACACCGAGTTTCACTCTGAGTGCCAAATTCGCATTTTCTCAAGAGCAGAATGTGGGTCTCTCCACCAGTTCCCGGGAGCCCAGCTGATAGGTCACAGCAGGGCCCAGTATCGGCTCAGTTTCAAGTGCCGTAGAAGGAGCGGAGTAGAAAACTCTAAGGTATTGCTGGCTCCGAACGCACCACAGGGAACAATGTGTTACCAGTACAATTAAGAACCTGGAAGAGAATAAAACCATTTCCCCACCCCCATGCGCAACCCCACACCCTTGCATCCATCCTCCTTCAATGGTTGCACAGTTTCCGTGGCAACTAATGGATTACACGGGCCTCTACAATACAAAATACTCCTCTGCACCCAGTCTACACCCCCCCCTAAATATATCGGGGGAGCCTTTTTGCAGCTTTCTGTAGCGTCTAACAAAGATAGTGTGTGTGACACCTGTTGCAAGGATTGGATTTGGTCTCATCGCTCCAAGGCTGGAAGAGACCAAACATCCAACATTTTGAACATCAGCATTTGGGGCACGGGGGGGAGGGGGAGAGGGAGGGGGTGTTACATCCAGGGGGGAAAGGCCATCACTTTCACCAAGTCTCAAATTGAACAGAAGTTTCAGGATTTTAGCTTCTGTCTCAATATAGCTGGGAAAGGAGTTAAAATGTGGGGTGAGGAGACGGAATCAAGGGGACCGGGCAGTTTCCCCCTAGATCACATCCCTGGCGCCCCTGTCCACCGTTGAGGGTGGGGGGACCCATTAGGATGGTCTGCCCCTGGAGACTTATGGAATCCAAAGGATCCCTGAATGCTCCAGGGGATTTTCCACCTAGGGATGTGCCGGAACAGGGAAATACGGCTCATTTGAGCATGACAGATTTCCTGCCCAATTCCGATCCAATGATCAGAAGTGGGGCCGAGGGAGGTACTAAGACGGGCTGTGATTTGCACTTAAAAAAAAAAAAAAAAAAAAACAACGCTAAGGACATCTGTGCAAAATCGACAGATTTGGCAACTTCAGGAACTGAAAACCACATGGTTCTAGTGCGAGTAGCGTAAAATCAGCCGAGTTGTGCGCAAATTCAGGAGTTGAAAACAAATGGATGTAGGATGATCGGCGCAAGTCAGCTGAGTTGCGCACATCGGAAGCCAAAAACCACGTGGTTCTAGCATGATTTGCTAGCACAAATCACGCTAGAACTGTGTCGTTTCCGGCTTCTGATCTGCACAAATCAGTCGTTCTTGCGCAAACCACACTGCATGCATGTGTTTCCCCACTCCCAAATCGGCCAATTTGCGCACCACAGCGAGTCCATGCAACAAGTGCGGAGCTGATGAACCGGAAACTGGGAGGCTGACTCAGGAAAATCCATTGGATTTTCAGCCCCCTATCAGATTCCTCACACATTCCTAGTTCCAGGTGACTCGGCCGATGCCCTTGTCTCACGGCGGGATGGTGAGACGAGGAGAGCTATTGACACGATCACTCCAGCGTGCCATGGGGAGGGGCCCTGAACCCTCATCCTCGGATGATCATGATCCCTCATTCTCAGAAGAAGAGGCTCCAGAGTCCATGGTTCATGGAGAAAGGCATCATGACACTCTTGAGGACACTAGCCATAAAGAATCTAGCCTCCCACAGCCATCCCCACGTAGTCGCAGCCTGAGGCTACTGAAACAGACAAGGCCCCTTTAAGAGAGAAAGGCTCAGTCAGTAGGGAGGTGGAGCCAACCAGCCCAAAGGAAGGGAAATCGCTATTTTAAGGCTCAGCCTCAGTCTGCTCCTAGTTGGAGCAATGCACACACAAGCTCGTCTAGATTCCAGCCCAAGGCACTGGCCTGTCCCCATTTCTGCCTTCCTGAGAAACCTGTCTTGCCCAAAGCCTTGGTAAACACCTGACCCACAATGGGACCCTGTAAACCAGTCCTCATCAGCACCCGGCAGCAGGAAGCTGTCACCATGGCAGAGGCCGAACGGAACACAGAGTGCCCTCTCCAACCGCACGGAGCCCAGGAGGCTCCCTAGTTTTCCAGAGACCTCCGAGTAATGAAATGACCTCAGTGATGGCTAGAGTGCAGGTGGCATGAATCTCAACCCAAAACGCGACTGAACACGGGTGAGAGCAGATCATCGTGCCTCCCATCACTAGTGGTGCTAGTGGTGAAGAGAGCGGACTTCTCTGCCATTATTGCGTCCTCAAGTGAACCACCCCACAGGAGCCCTTTTGTGTGGTGACCGGACTGGGTTTGGGAATGGGGCCAGCTAGTCCAGCATTCTAGTCCAGAATATTCTTAGTCTTAGACTTGGTCTGATCCAGCATTTCTAAGACTTGGTCTGATCCAGCATGTTGGCTCTTCTTAGGCCCTTGGAGGAGCTCTATGGTGGTTTTTTTGCGGAGCATTTTGAAGGCCGGACTCCGCAATTGCTGCCAGGCTGGACTCCGCAATTGTTGCAAGTGCTGCAGAAGTATTCAAAACAGCGTCTGGTTGTGGGCTGTGGGATCAGTTTCAGATGCTGCGGCCTGAGGATGTGCGGACAGGATGCGTGTTAGGGGCAAGCTGAGTGCAAGGCCCCTCAACCTCTGCCTCTCTTGGCTTGTGAAATTAGCAAGGGACAGGCTGACTAGGTAGGTCTGGGGAGTGGCCGATGCCTCATTACGAACGTGTGTGCGTGCGTGTGTGTATGGCGTGTGTGCGCACGCATCATGCGCGTCACCTTAAGAACCTAAGAGCCCTGATGCTGGATCAGACCAAGAGTCCACATCTAGTCCAGAATTCTGTTCACACAGTGGCCAACCAGCTGCCCACGGGAAGCCCACAAGCAGGGCAGGAGTGCCACAGCACCCTCCCGCCCATGTTCCCCGGCAACTGGAGTACAGAGGCATAGTGCCTCTGATACTGGAGGCAGCATATAGCCATCAGGACCAGTAGCCATTGATAGTCTTCAATGATTTTCTCCATGATTTTCTCCAATCCCCTTTTAAAGTCCTCCTTGAAAGAGGCAGTGGTGTATCCCCTCCTGAAGAGCCCCCCCCCCTGGACCCAGGAGTTTTAGAACATTACCGCCCAGTTGCAAATATCCCGTTCCTGGGCAGGGTGGTGTTTGACCAGCTGCAAACGTTCCTGGATGAAGCAGATGATCTACCCTCATTTCAGTTTGGCTTCAGTCCTGGACATGGCACTGGAGCAGTCTTGGTCACCCTGACTTTAGGGTGAGCGATGGAGAAAATGCTGCCCTGGTGATTCTCCTTGATCTCTTGGTGGCTTTCGATCCTCCAAAAATGCCTTTATAGGTTGGAAGTAGGAGGCACAGTATTACAGAGGTGTTGTTCCTAGCTCCTGGGTCACTACATCTTGAGTACTGTGTTCAGTTCTGGGCACCACACTTTAAGAAGGATGTAGACAAACTGGAGAGGGTTCAGAGGAGGGCAAACCAAGATCAGGGGACTGGAAAAAAGGCCCTGTGAGGAGAGACTGAAGGAACTGGGCATGTTTAGCCTTCAGAAGAGGCGACTGAGGGGAGATATGATCGCACTCTTCCAGTACTTGAAGGGTTGTCACACAGAGCAGGGCCAGGATCTCTTCTCGACCATCCCAGAGTGCAGGGCACGGAATAATGGGCTCAAGTGACAGGAAGCCAGATTCCGCCTGGACATCAGGAAAAACTTCCCGACTGTTAGAGCAATAAGACAATGGAACCAATTACCTGGGGAGGTTGTGAGCTCTACAACACTGGAGGCATTCAAGGTGCAGCTGGACAGCCATCTGTCGGGGATACTTTGACTTGGGTTCCTGCACTGAGCAGGGGGTTGGACTCGATGGCCTTACGGACCCCTTCCAACTCTACTATTCTATGATTCTACGACTTTTGCTCAGCTCCACCGCAGTTGTGGTGTGGGGTCCTGCTCGAATCGATCCCCCCCCCCCGATGCTACTTAACATCTACATGAAACTGCTGGGGGATGCCACCTGGGGATCTGGAGCGCTGTGTCACCTATATGCGGTCGACACCCTGCTCTGTCTCTCCATTCCATGGAGTGCTGGACCGGTGCCTGGAGGCAGTGGTGGGCTGGATGAGGATCAATAAACTGAAGTTAAATCTCGATAAGACAGAGGCTCTGTGTGTAGGCAGTTCCCAAGTCTGGGAAACTAGGTAGACAGCCTGTTCTGGATGGGGTAGCACTCTCCCTTGTGGTGTGGGGACAATCCCAGGGCTGTGTCTCGGGGTTATGAATGCGACGGCATTCCCCTGTGAGTTGGTGGCTGCTTCCAGATGGAGAGATCTTGGCACTAGCGACGAGAAGGCATTTCGCAGCTCTTCCATCTTTTTCTTCTCAATGGATTTTACCCACACGCGCACGATGGAAGAAGTGAAGGGAAAGCACAAGAGGATCACAAGCGGCTCATGATGACACCGTCATCTGGATCCCCCGTAAAATTCCATTAAAAACACACACAACCTCATTTGGAAGAGCTCCAAGTATCTGGGCTGCTGGTAGGGGCCATGGGAGAACAGGTGCCGGCCGTTCCCCAAGGCCCCCATTTTTGGTACAATTCTGCTGAACTCACAGCATCCGGATGAGCTTGTAACTTGTAAAAGCCAAATTGTGTCCTTGGTCCGGGCCAAGTGCAAGGAAAGCAGGAAATGTCTGCATTTAATAATGCAGTGTATTTATAGAGAGAGTGAGATGTAAAATAAAGACCTCCCCTCCTTTTTTTGTCCTCATTAAAATTGCATTATGGAGACGGGTATAACAGGAATAACTATTATCAATTATGTATCGCGTATAGACTCGCACTAAAACACAGCAATGGTGCTGGGCCTTGGCTCTACTCGCAAGGCCTTCTTGGCCGTAGGAATCAGAAACTGGAGATATCAAGGACTGAACCCGAGGCCTTCCACCGAGCCACAGTCCCTCCCCAAACTAATCAATTTGAATTAATCCGGAGAGCTTGTAAGAACATAAGAGCAGCCGTGCTGGATCAGACCAGGGGTCTGTCCAGTCCAGCATTCATTCTGTTCACACTGTGGCCAACCAGCCGTCCATGGGAAACCCACACGCAGGACACATGAGTGCAACTGCAACCTCCAGCCCATGTTCCCCAGCCACTGGTGTACCTGTGCATACTGCCGCTGCTCCTGGAGGTAGCATATAGCCTTCAGGACTAGTAGCCATCGATAGCCTTCTCCTCCATGAATTTGTCCAATCCCCTTTCAAAGCTGTACAAATTGGTGGCCATCACTACATCTTGCGGAAGTGAATTCCATAATTTAACTCTGCACTGTGTGAAGAAGCCTTTCCTTTGATCTGTCCTGTATCTCCCACCAATCAGCTTCATGGGATGACCCCCGTTGGGTTCTAGCATTATGGGAGAGGGAGAAAAATATACACCTCTATCGTGTCTCCCCTTACTTGCCTTTTTTTTCTAAGCTAAACAGTCCAAGATGTCGTAAGCTTTCCTCATGGGGAAGTTGCTCCAGCCCCTTGATCATTTTGTGTAGGGGTGTCACCGCGAATATCGGGGGGCTGAAATGAGGCCAAAATCGGCCCCGCTGGGGGCCCCCCCGAGACTCGTGGGCCTTACCTTGCCGCCTGCTCATCCCTCCGCTCGAGCCGCCACGCTGGCAGCGCGGGCTCCCGTCGCGTCATTTTCGGCTTCCATGAAGTGACGCGACGGGACCCTGCGCTGACACGACAGAACCCCGTGCTGCGTTTTTGGCGTAGAAACCAGGGCAACGTGGCTTAAAACGGCCGCGATGGCCATTTCAAGCCATGTTGCCCTGGTTTCTACGCCAAAAACGTGGCGTGGGGTTCCGCTGCCTCGGCACGGGGTTCCGTTGCGTCACTTCTGGCCAGCCAGAAATGACGCGACGGGACCCTGCGCTGCCGGTGTGGTGGCTCGAGAGGCGCAGAGAATCGCTCCGCGCCATGGAGAATCCGGGCTTCGGGGGGGGGGCTACTTGCCGAGGCGAGCCCCACCCCAAAGGTAGGGAGCACACCCCTAATCTTGCTTGCCTTAAGCTTTCTTGGACATTTCATTTGATGGGGAAAGTTCCACACCTTTCCCTACACCCCCCTGCCCTAATGTTGAGGGTGGTATTTATTTAAGATATGCAGCGTGGGTTGGGGGGCATTTTCGGCCCACGCTCTGCATGCCTCATGGCTAACATACTGTACACCCATTCGTTCATGCGCACACGCCCTTCTATGCTCTCCACACACACACACACACGCACACATGCACACACCCTGCCCCATTCGTTCATGCACACACACCCTTCTATGCTCTACACACACACACACACACGCACACATGCACACACCCTGCCCCATTCGTTCATGCACACACACCCTTCTATGCTCTACACACACACACACACACGCACACATGCACACACCCTGCCCCATTCGTTCATGCACACACACCCTTCTATGCTCTACACACACACACACCCTGCCCCAGAGGTGTAGTGGTACATTTTGAAGCGCAGGGGCTCATCCTGAGAATCCCAAGTAGCCAAGGAAAGTCCAAAAATTCAGGTAGCCGTGTGGATCCATAGAACCCGCCCCCCTTGCCCAGTGCTGTCAGTTTTCACCTCCACCAGGAGCAGCTCTTTTGTAAAATCAAAGGGTCTTCATGGCTTGTTCGAGAGACCAAGCCACCCACGAAATCCTTTGCATTCCAACAGGAAACAATGTATTGTTCCTGGGGAAATCCATTTCCTGCCAGCGACTGCGAGGGCTGTGGCTGAGCTCAGAGGGAACCAGAGGACATCAGCATATCCCTGCTAATAAAGGAAGTACCTGTGCTGCCCCTAAGGATGTGTGAGGATTTCGTTCGGGGGGTGGTGGTGGAAGTCTGGAGAATTCGCCGGGCTCAAACACACACACACCCCGAACTCCATCTCACCTACCTGCTTCCCCGCCTCGACTCACGCTCTCATGAAGCCGAGCCGGGGAAGCAACTTCCGGGTTCCCAGCGGGCCGCTTTTCACGTAGAAAACGGCGTAAGGTACGCCAAAAACGGCTGCAATTTTGCACAAGTTAATTCCTAACGTATCTCACGCCATTTTTCTACGTAAAAAGCGGCCCGCTGGGAACCGGGGAGCTCGCCAAGAGGCTCGGCGCACGCCCGCTTTTGGCCCGGCACGGCGGGCACAGCAGCAGCATCCGCCGAGCCGGAGGTGGGTTGGGTCCCTGGCGGGCCGCCCACCACTAGCTGCCTCCTTGCGCTCGCTCGCTCGCTCGCTCGCTCTGTGACACCACTGCCCGGCCCATGCAACAATTTGGCTTGAAAAAAAGCCTCTCATTGGAGCTGGTGGGGGGGTGGGGTGGGGTTATTTCAAGTCTCATCGCCATGTGGGGAGGGGATTTTAGGGGGAGTCGCAGCATATGGGGAGAAGAGGGTCGGCTCTTCCCTCCCCAGCTGTGCCTCCCCCTGAAAGAAGAATTGCCCCCTGTGGCAATAAGACATGAGAAAAGCCTTTCACTGGCACCAGTGGGAGGCATTTTTCAAGACTCATTGCCAGTTGGGGGGCGGGAGTCTCAGTACAGTGGGAGGGCTGGCCCTTTCCCCTCCGATTGCCCTCTCACGTGGTAATTAAGATTGAGGGGGAGAAGCCCCCCCTTGGTGCAAATGAAAACTCTTGAGGGGGTGGCGGATTGCAGCAGGGTCCCCGCGCTGCGCAAGAAGTCCCTGCGCTTTGATCCCGTGAGCGCGGACTCCACCGCCCCACTGACTGGGAGAGGTGTGGTTTTAATCCTTTTCTCCCAAGGTATTTTCCCAATTCCACCCCAGTTCCCCCCCCCCCCCGAAAAAAACTGCTCCAAGCCCTGCAGGTCAAAACACGGATACCTGTATATTATTATTATTATTATTATTATTATTATTATTATTATTATTATTATTATTATTATTATCATCTACTATATTTACTTTCCTGCCTTTTACATCCCGCGGTTTACATAATCCCCCGCCTTTCTCTCCATTTTGTCCTCACAACAACCCTGCGAGGTAGGTTAGGCTGAGGGTCAGTGACTGGCCCAAAGTCCCCCAGTGAGCTTCATGGCCCAGTGGGGACTAGAACCCGGATCTCCCCGAGTCCCGTTCCAACACTCTCACCACGACGCCACACTGGCTCTACATGTGACTTGTACGTTTTGTCCTGCTTGGCAAACAGAAGGATTTTAACTGGGGAAACAGCACGGCGGGGAAAAGATTAAACACCCCCACCCCCCCAGTGATGAAGCCCTGATCTGAATCGCCCCTCGCTGTCATGACTGCTGTTGCCTTTTTAAAACCTGGGAGAGATCACACATCACGTCTAATTCGGCGCCGAGACAGGCAGGTTATATATCAATATCATCACCCGCACAGTCCCAGACTCCCAGCACTGGGGTGCCTGCGTTCCTCCACCAGGCAGGGTCTTTCCCTTCACTAAATAAGTCCCTCCTCCCACTGTTCCGTGAGGTTTGGGGAGTTTATGTTGCAGATGTCTCCATGCGCTGTTCTCAATACGTGATTCAGATCTTAGGTCACAACCACCCTTCACAGTGGTCCAATTTACTTTCTTTTAAGGACGTCTCCCCCTGACCTGGTGCCTGTGGTGGCAGGGAATGGTGGATCATAGAATCATAGAAAAGTAGAGTTGGAAGGGGCCTACCAGGCCATCCGAGTCCAACCCCCTGCTCAATGCAGGAATCCAGGTAAAAGCATCCCTGACAGATGGCCGTCCAGCTGCACCTTGGATGCCTCCAGAGTGGGAGAGCCCACCACCTCCCTAGGTAGTTGGTTCCCTTGTCTTATTGCCCTGACAGTCAGGAAATTTTTCCTGATGTTTAGGTGGAATCTGGGTTCCTGTAACTTGGGTATCGTAGTCCAACCCACCTGGAGGGTATCAGGTTAGGGAAGGCTGTTTTCAAGGCCTTCCTGTGACACACAGGTCCGAGCCCTTCCAAACTGAGCAGGATTACTTCCCCGCCTCGTGATAGATGCCTCGTCATGTGAGGCGAGGACCAGACCGCCACGACACGACTGCGTGGGTGGGACACGGCTTGTGTGTGTGGCCCAAATATTTAAATGTCGGCCAGGGTGAGATATGTTAATCAAATTAGCAACCCTGTTTAGGCGATGTAACGGCTCGTCGCACAGCCCCATGTGGGTGGACCCGGCAAGAATCGAGAGGCTGGCGAATCGGAGAAGCAGCGGCTTGGGCGTATTGTGTGTATTATCCCGGGGAGTTTTGGGGGGGGCGTCGCACCGCGTCTTTCAGAAGGAAGGAAAAAGAGGAGGGCGGCACGGCCATTCGGGCAGAGCACGGCATTGTTTGAACGCAAAGAGAGAACTTGCCCGGAGGGGCAAGCAGAGCAGAAAAGGCTCGGCTAAGTGGGTCTCTCCTGAGCGGTGGGTTTCCTTTTCTTTCCGATGCAGGGCTGGAATGGGAAGATGCCCCGTGAGAGCAACAGGAAAATGGAATGGAAGACACGAGCGGACGGCCCATTCCAGACCGCTGAGCGGCTGTTCCTTTGCAAGGATGGAAAAGAGGTGCACAGAGACAGCCAAGGAGGAAAAGCCAGGGAAAGTCACAGCTGCAGATGCCATTGGCCTTCCAAGCAGTGTTCCCCCTTTCCAAACTTGGGGTCCCTCCAGGAGATGACTAATAATGCACAGGCTACCAGTTGCTTGCCGAGCCGAATTCAAGGTGTTGGTTGTGACCTTTAAAACCCTATACGGCTCCGGTCCAGTTTATCTCGAGGAGCGTCTCCAGCAACATCAAGTAGGCCGCTCAACAAGGTCTGCCACGGACGGCCTTCTCCTTGTCCCATCAGCCAGAGCGGCCAGGCTGGTGGGGACTAGGAAGAGGGCCTTTCCTGTGGCGGCCCCCAAGTTATGGAACTCCCTCCCCCAGTGACCTTCGCCATGCCCCCTCCGTGATGAGCTTCCGCTGTGCATTAAAAACCATGGTTTTTCAGGCGGGAGTAAGGGGTGGGTTAGGATTTTTTAAAAAATTATACTGTTTTAATTGTATTTTCATTCTGTTTTATTATTGTATTTTATTGGATTGTACATCGCCCAGGGTGGCCGGGTGACCGGCCAGATGGGCAATTCAAAAATGTAATAAATAAATAAAATGGTGGACAAACTTCCTCGAAAGCCAACTTGATCACCGCCCTCCATGCTGCTCTATGACGGGCCATCGCAGGACATCTCGGGTGCGCTTTTGGACTGCCGTCTCGGTCCATACTGGGTAATCAGAGGTCACCTGATAGGTCTGGACGGGACAGGACCCCATGCCATCCGGCCATGCACCCTCGAACGTGCCCCCACAATCCTTTGCAACACACAGGGCATTCTGTGGCAGAGTTGCCAAGGTGCCTCCTCGGTGGACGGGCTCACGCAGAAAGGGTTCCCCTGAAGGGAGACAGCTCAAACCCCACAGATCTAACTCACTGGCTTTCAACTGGTGGATCGTGACCCACAGTCAAAAGTGAACGGCACGGCACCATTTCCCTTTTTATAATAGGGTGTGTGTTTTTTTTAATGAGAAAAGTGTATAGACCAGTGTTCTCCAACCTTGGGTCCCCATATGTTTTTGGCCTACAACTCCCAGCATGCCCCAGCCAGCCAGCTAGGCCAAAAACATCTGGGGACCCAAGGTTGGAGAACACTGGTATAGACTCTACCTGCATGCTGGCGGAGCCCTGATCCTTTAGGAAGAGGATGCTGAAACCTCAAACATGCCAGGATGCTTGTGGGCACACGGACCCAATTTGATTAAAGCACCCCCCAAACGCGTCATGACCAAGATAACGGTCGATTAGGGACAGATCTAGAAAATGACTCCAACGTTGACATAATAATATTTGGCATTCGCTCCGTCTTCAAAGCTCTTCAGATACACCCTCTTATGGCAATCTTTGCAACAACCCTGAAAGGTAAGGCCAGGAGTGCTATCCCCAACTTGCAGAGAGGCAGCTGACAAAAAAGCAGCTCATGGTTCTTGCAAAGTTTAGAGCAGGGGTGGGCAAAGTTCAGGCCTGCCCCCCCCCCCCGCTACTTTGCTTTTTACTAGATCCCTGAGATTCAGCAACTCGAGCCTGGTGCAAAGGATATGAATCTGTTTTGAGTAACAGAAGTCAACGGAGCCCATGCTGCTTCCACACCTGGTTACCCCACGCTTTCCTCACTGCAGCAGTATAATTTAGGGTAGGGAGGGGGTCTCGTGTGTGTGTGTGTGTGTGTGTGTGCAGATATTATTAAACAACTGGGAGTCAGAAAGTCTTGCTGATCTACTGCAAATCACCCAGTAGTCCTAGATCAACCTTCTGACCTCTCTTTCCTGGTTTCGAGGAGACATCGGTCAGAAAGCTAAACAAGAATTTTAATGTGGGTCTTAAACAAGAACAGAATTGCCATTTGGAACTCCTGACGCCGCCCAGATACAACTGAGTCCAGTGCCACCTAGTGACCAGACCATGTCATGACACTATCCACCTATGACCCGTCTCCCTGCTTTTTGTTTAAAGCAGGGGTGGGCAACTCGTGGCCCTCCACACGAGGAGAACTCAATGGTCTTATAGGCCCCTTCCAACTCTACTGTTCTATGATTCTATTCCTGATTGGCTCTGTGCTCCCCCCAGTATCAGGGGCAGTGTGCCTATGCACTCCAGTTGCTGGGGAACATGGGCGGGAGGGTGCTGTTGCACTCCTGTCCTGGCTGTGGGATCCTGTGGGCAGCTGGTTGGCCACTGTGTGAACAGAACACTGGATTAGAAGGACCCTTGGTCTGATCCAGCAGGGCTCCTCTGACGTTCTTATATTTTGGCCTACAACTCCCATCAGCCCTAGCCACATAGCCAATGGTGAGGCAGGATGGGAGTTGTAGGCCAAAACATCTGGAGGGCCACAAATTGCCCACCCCTAGTTAAAAGAAACAAAACGATTAAATAAATCAGCACTGTTACAAAATTTCATTGTTCAGGGATTCATGGTGCAATCCTGGGCACGTTTACTTAGGAAAAAAAGGCCTACAACTCAGCATGCTCGCATGCTGAGAGTTGTAGGCCTTTTTTCTGTCCATACGTGCCTAGGATTGTGTCCTCAGTCACTCATCTTTAAATTCCAAACTCTGCCAAGTAACTCAACCAGAACGAATGACAAAAGGAATACTAACATTACTGTCAGTTTTACACAGTGGCTTGGGCAAGGATGTTGGGAGATGAAACTGGGGGTTTCGGTTTACTACTTGGTGCCTTTTCCAACTGTAGCATTTCAGAGATAGGGGGGGAAATGCGTTGTCAGTTTCTGTTAAGTATTCCATGTCCAATCCATCAACAGAATATGATCTGGGTATTTCATCTTTTCCTTGGAGACTGTCTGCTATGTCTTTTCTCCATCATGTTGGATATAAATCGGCCTTCCTGGCCAATGGTCTGGAATTCTGGGATTTGCAGTCCGACAGACACATCTGGAGGACACCAGGTTGGAAATGGCTAATAGGAATGCTCTTTCCTGGCTCCAAACTTGGTAGCTTTCACACGGAATGGTGCCCGTTACAGAAGTGTTCATAACCTCCCTTTGTTTAGTCATCTGAAATGGCCGCTGTATTTTCCAAGTCAGGCTACTTTGGGATGCGATTCTTTTCTTGGTTTGTCATGGGTGCTCTGATCACTCTTCACAATTCGCAGTTCTGCTGGGCCATATTCAGTAGCTATTGGTAATGTCGGCCTGTAGCTTAAAAGATCAATATGTGGGCCATTCTGCCGTCTCAAGTTTTTCTTTGCAATCTGCATTCGCCAGGGCTTAGAGGGGGCTTGGGGTAGCATGGCAAGTGTTGTAAAATGTCCGGGATGTTTCAAATTCTGCTTGTTCTGGGCTTTATTTTGTGCTAGTTTTGCGGAGATATGAGGAGTGAATTACCCTTTTCAAAATGGCTCCTGTGACTAGGGTAGGCACAGGGATATGTGACGCTGGGAATTCCGTTCTGTTTAGGCCCAACAGGATTTCACAGCGTTTCTATTCCGGTAAGCTGCAGTGGACCATATGGGATTCCCCCCCCCCCCCCGCAATTTTGGAAATGGTTTCTTTTGGGTCCCGTGACTTGGAATTGTTGTAGATCACAAACTGAATATGAGCCAGCAATGCGATGTGGCTGCAAAGAAGGCAAATGCTGTTTTGGGCTGCATCAATAGAAGTACAGTAATACCTTGGATTGCAAGCATAATTCGTTCTGGCTGGGAACATGCTTGTAATCCAAAGCACTTGTATATCAAATCGAAATTCCCCACGAGAAATTTGTACACATATTTTTAATTTAAGCTGCAATAAAGAATGATAGTGTAAAGCCTTCATTTTTCTTGACCGTACTACAGCATTTGTATTGCAAGACGTCGCTTGTTTATCAAGTTAAAATTTATTTTAAAAATTTGCTTGTCTTGCAAAATACTTGCAGACCAAGTTACTTGCAATCCAAGGTTTTTACTGTATAGCATCCAAATTGCACGAAGTGAATTTACTCAGCACTAGTTAGGCCTCATCTTCAGTACTGCGTCCAGTTCTGGGCACCACACTTTAAGAAGGATGTAGACAAACTGGAGAGGGTTCAGAGGAGGACAACAAGGATGATAAAGGGACTGGAAACAAGGCCCTATGAAGAGAGACTGAAAGAACTGGGCATGTTTAGCCTTCAGAAGAGGAGACTGAGGGGAGACATGATAGCACTCTTCCAGTACTTGAAGGGTTGTCACACAGGGGAGGGCCAGGATCTCTTCTCGATCATCCCAGTTTGCAGGACACGGAATCATGGGCTCAAGTTACAGGAACCCAGATTCCACCTGAACATCAGGAAAAATTTCGATGGCATTGTAGGCCCCTCCCAACTCTACTTTTCTATGATTATATGAATCATCATTTGGATAGGGGGGGGGGGTTAGGGGTAAATTTGCACAAATGGGGGGCCGTATGTTTTTTTAGTATTTTTTTTATTATCAGCAATCTTGTGCACATGAGCAGGACTGCGAGTCCACCTGTCCACTAAGTACATATCCCTGTTTCATCCTCTCCACACACTACTTCCCCCCACCCTTCAGTTGAGAAGCACCGAAGTGGAGGATTAAATTGACAAGTTCTTTGAGAAGTACAGAATATGGCTCTGCTGTACTAAAAGAAGTAGTGCGTGGAGAGGATGAAACAGACAAGGATATTTACAAGAGGGGAATACGTCTCTGTGAGGCTACTTAGCGGACAGGCAGACTTGCGATCGTGCGCACATATGCAAAATCGCCCGTTAAAAAAAAATGTACGGCCCCATTTGTGCAAATTTAAAGACCCGAAAAAAGAAGATCCAGTAACTCCAACGCCCTTGCGATGCTCGCCCTTCTTATGGTTCTTTATCTGTAACAGGTTTTGGACTAGACAGCCCTTCAAAGAGAAGACACCTCGAAAGAAAGCAGTATCCTCTGGCAGCTCTCCAAAAGAGAAGACTCTCTTCCGTAAAGTAGGTCACCTGGCCACTCTAGCTGCAACTGCTTCTGCTGGTTTGGGGGGGAGTCAAAGTTACCCCTTCCAAATCTCTGCCAATCAACTCGTATTGACTTGCCATCTCTATGGCTTTGTGACGGACTAAGTCCTCTATTAGCTGCATTCTTTCAGAGAGCCCTCTGTGTAGAATTCCACGTGCCAATCTATCTCCAATATAAGGTGCTCCTCCATTTTATCATCAAACTCACCATATTCAGCCTGTTCATACAAGGCCCAGACAAATGACTCCGCAGTTTCTCCATGCTTCTGAGCTCTTCAACAGAAGCAGGTTCTCTCATGAGCCACATTCCTCTTTGGGATGAAATTGGCATCAAACCTAGCCAGAACTCATTCATAGCTGTGCTTGGGGGGCCCTTTAGCAAAGGGAAAGAATGTATAAGCATTGCCGGTCTCTTTTCCCATAGCATAAAAGAGTGAACATGTTTACACTATTCCTTCCTCCTTGTGGAGCTGCGTAGCCAGGGGAAAGCAAGCCAAAAACATTTTCTGTTCAGGCCATGCTGCAGGATTATTAAACGCCAAATGCTTTCGATGCAGGAAATGATGCCGTTTTCTTTGTCGGGTAGTTGTGGGTTTAAAACTTGACTTCTGGCACCGTGTCATGGAAGGCTTAGAGCAGGGGTGGGCAACTTGTACCCCTCCAGATGTTTTGGCCTACAACTCCCATCATCCCTAGGCAACGTAGCCAATCGTGTGGGGTGATGGAAGTTGTAGGCCAAAACCTCTGGAGGGCCACAAGTTGCCCAGCCCTGGTTTAGAGGACACACTGGTCAAGCACTTTATTATTTTGCTTAAACAAGAACTGAACAGGCACATGAAACTTCTCATTCCACCCATATATGTCTGAGTCCAGTCGCACGTAGGGACTAGACCTGTCCCCAAATATATCATAATCAGGAAAACAAGGATAATGATTAGGGACAGTTCCTAGAAAATGAACCCAACATGAGCCCCAGGATATACCAAACTTAAACTTAAAGATACACCGTTCTCCATACTCAAGTTTGCACACAAAGTATAATCGTACTTAGCATTTAGACGGAATTCAAAGCACTTTGCATACAGGGCCTTATTGACATCTTTGCAATGACCCTATAAGGTAGGCCAGGAGTAATATCCATATATTGCAGACTGGGAGCTGAGGAAAAGCAGATCGCCTGAGGCAACCTAGTAGTGAGTTCCCGGCAGATGCATAATTTAATCTCTTAGCCATTACACTGCACAAGCTTTTGGAAGGATAGATATACCATTCAGAGGATGCGACTGTGTGATGTTATGATATTGTGTGTAAATTAATATGTGTATATATGGTAAGTATAGTAGTAATGTGTTCCTGTTATGAGTCTATGGCTACAGGTAGGTATTCCTGTTGCATCTCTGAGTTTTATGGTAGGTAAGTCTATGGTGAGGGAGAAATGCTGGAGGTAGCATAGCGCCAATCAGGACTAGTAGCCATGGATAGCCTTCTCCTCCATGAATTTGTCCAATCCCCTTTTAAAGCCCTCCAAATTGGTGGCCATCACTGCATCTTGTGGAAGGGAGTTCCATAGTTTAACTCTGCGCAGTGTGAAGAAGTCCTTCCTTTGATCTGTCCAGAATTCCCCACCCATCATCTTCATGGGAGGACCCAAGTGAGTTCCAGTATTAGGAGCGAGGGAGCAAAATGTCTCCCTGTCCACTTTCTCCACACCAGGCATAATTCTGTACGCCTCTATCTTGTCTCCCCTCACTCGCCTTTTTTCTAAGCTAAACAATCCCAGCTCTTGTAGCCTTTCCTCATAGGGGGGTTGCTCCAGCCCTTTGACCCTGGCTCTTGGACCACGCTGGCCTTTGTTGCCAATGAAACTCACTGGGTGACTTTAGGCCAGTCACTGACTCTCAGCCTAACCTACCTCACAGGGTTGTTGTGAGGATAAAGTGGAGAGGAGGATTATTATGTAAGCCGCTTTGGGTTCCTTGCAGGAAAAAAGGCGGGGTATAAATATAATAAATAAATAAATAAATAAAAGGGGGAGTGAGATGTGTGTGCTGTGGGAGGCAGATTAAGTTAGTGAGGAGTTTAGTTAGAGCAGTGTCCTCCAACCTTGGGTTCCCCAGATGTTTTTGGCCTACAACTCCCAGCATGCCCCAGCCAGCTACTCTGGCTGGGGCATGCTGGGAGTTGTAGGCCAAAAACATCTGGGGGCCCAAGGTTGGAGAACACTGAGTTAGAGAGTCAGATTGATCAGAGACAGTAGTCAGAGTTAGTGAATGCAGGAATTATTAATGTGAACAGGTGGTGAGGGTGAGCTTAGAAACAGAATAAGATGGGAGACTGAATAGTATCAACTGAAACCTATGTACTGAACTTATTTCAAGAAACTTTTGTAGTTTAAATAAACTTTACTTTGTCTGTTAAAGCAACCTGTGTGAGAAGCGCAGTGCTTTACATCTTGTCAGAGAAAACATGAAGGTGTTTATTAACATAAGGTGGGGATATAATATAAATCCCAGGGACAGTGTGAGAGTCATACGGGCAAAGGTTATATAGACCTTACGAAGGTTATAACCTTACTAAAACACACCCACAGCTCCAAAAGGAGGGCAAAAAAGAAGGCCCTCTGAGGGGAGGGGTGCGACAGACTGCCTTCGGAGAAAGAGAGAGAGCACAGCTCAGTCGTAGGATGTGCAAGAAATCCATGGCACTTTGCACAAGGTGTTTTTTATGGGGTTTTTTTTTTTTTGCGGATTTCTCCAATCCGCATCACCAGGAAATGGATGAGGATGGCACGCACTGTTTTTCAGATATCTGTACGTTTCAGGACTCTGTACGTGTTGTGCAGAATATGAAAACAACAACAACCCGATAAAATGGGTACATTTTAAAAGTGCACAAAGAAATATGCGTATATTAAAAAAATGTGTACAAACATGCTTTAGTTGATGTGTGGATGTGTACAAAACACGTGCACGATTTGAAAAAATGTGCACCAAAATGGTCCATTAAAAATACACACACACAAACACACACACACACATCCATAAAAATCTGCACAGAACCAGCATGGATTGGACTTGGAGGCGGGAAATGGAGGAAGTCCACAGAAATGGACCGGGCACATCCACTTATCCCTGCAGCGGTAGAGCACCTGCTTCGCACGCAGAAGGGCCTAGGTTCAATCCTCAGCATCTCCACTTAAAAAGACCTGGAATAAGATGTTGGGAAAGAGCACCATTTTGGGGTGGAAAGGTGGAATAAAAAACGCAATCAAATAAATGCAAGACCTTTCCGACTCTTTAAGCAACAGCTTCTCATGTTGTTCGAGGCATCAAACTGTGTGCGTACTTTTAATGCCTGTGTGTGTCCTTTTACTGATTAAAAGAACACACATGGACAGTAAAGCGCACACACACACACACACACACACACACACGCACAGGCGATAAGATGCCGCCACAGAGCATCTGCGAGGAGCTGTGCTGTTGACCTGCAGCGTCCCTGTTCTCCTGAACCCGGCGTAGAGATTGGCAACCTCTGAGCCGGGTGACCTCTGCAGTTCAAGGTATTAAGGAGAAGTAACAGGACCTCACGGTGACTCATCACCGCTGCTGCTGATCCGACAAACTGTTGATTCCATTGATAAAAGCTTTTAGGCACTCGGCCAAATCCGTTTGGTTCATTCATAGAAAGCAAGACTGGGGCGGAGGGGGGGGGGGGGAAGAAAGGAAGAAATCGACTGGGCGGCAGGCCAGGAAACAGAATCCTTGCCGGTCTCTGGCGACCAGACAAAGCTCCCGGTTATCCAGGGAGGAACCTGGAAGGGTTGTTGTAGCTCAGTGATAGAGCACACACTTTGCGTGCAGAAGGTCCAAGCCCTGATCTCCCGCCTCTCTGGTTAAAATGACTTCATTCATAGATTCATAGATCATAGAGTTGGAAGAGGCCTACAAGGCCATCGAGTCCAACCCCCTGCTCAGTGCAGGAAACTAGAGGAGGAGGGGTCTCCCATCCAAGTAACAACCAGGCCTGACCCTGCTTAGCTTTCCACGCTCAGACAAAGCTGAGCCAGCGTGAGCCACTGTTGCAGGCCTGGGGAAAGATGACTCTGTCAGATCTCATGGAGCAGGGCTTGGGCCGAAAGAAGACCTACTGGTTTGCAGTAGATTGGCAAGACGCCCAATTCTTCAGCATCGGTAACAAAAAGTCTCCCCCGCCCCGGCCCTTTCTTTATTAAACACGGCTGGTGAACCAAGGTCGTATGGCGAGAAACCAGGAACAGGGCGATTTTTTTGCATGAGAGGACCGTGAGGTCCATTTTGTATTGGAAAACAATGAGGGGTCCCGGTGTGTAAACACTCAGATGAAGATGTGTACTTCAATATCCAGGTGGTCCCAGTGTATTGCTTATGGGTGATGCAGCGATTGGCTCCCTCATCCCCCCCTCTCCAAGCCACCATTTTCATAGAATCATAGGATAGTAGATTTGGAAGCGGCCTATAAGGCCATCGAGTCCAACCCCCTGCCCAACGCAGGAATCCAAGTCAAAGCATCCCTGACAGATGGCTGTCCAGCTGCACCTTGAATGCCTCCAGTGTGGGAGAGCCCACCACCTCCCTAGGTAATTGGGTCCATTGTCTTATTGCTCTGACAGTCAGGAAGTTTTTCCTGATGTCCAGGCAGAATCTGGCTTCCTGTCACTTAAGCACATTATTCCGTGTCTTGCACTCTGGGATTTCATAGATTTCATAGATCATAGAGTTGGAAGGAGCCTACAAGGCCATCGAGTCCAACCCCCTGCTGCATGCAGGAAACTAGAGGAGGGGTCTCCCATCCAAGTAATAACCAGGCTTGACCCTGCTTAGCTTTCCACACTCAGACAAGCTGAACCAGCGTGAGCCACAGGCCTCAATGGTCGAGAAGAGATCCTGGCCCTCCTCTGTGTGGCAACCTTTCAAGTACTTGATGAGCGCTATCATGTCTCCCCTCGGCCTTCTCTTCTGCATCTGTCTGCATCTTGCATCTGTCTCTACCCCACCAAACCACTGTTTTGCACCTGGCCCCAGTTGGTGGACATCCAGGTTCTAATAAAAAAAAAAAAAACACAAGAAACAAAGTGGATCGCACAACTAGGGTGACCATTTAGGCATTGCCCAAAAGGAGGATAAAGGAGGACACCGATTGGTATGTATGTGCTCATTTACATGCAAAGAGGCCAATTTAGAAAGAACGGCTATAACTGAAACAGGAATACCATATACGTCTGACCACAGTGGGAAAGAACGTGACCACGTGAACGCCTGTGCGGCTGCTCGGTCGGCTGTTGTCCAGCTGCTGCTAACTGTGGATGGGCAACTTCACGGCTGCTGTGCTTCCTTCTTAGGGTTCTTTATCTTTAAAATAGACTTAGAGCGGACAGCCCTTCAAACAGAGGACTGTCCTCTAAATTAGGATGCATGGCCACCCTACCGCTAGCTTGACATCCGTCCACACCTATGACCTGGAGAGCTACCGCCAGTCAAAGAGGGAGCCGATGGTGAACTGGACACGAGGCTGGCCTTTCCCAACCTGGCGCCCTCTAGATATGTTGGATTACAACCCCCATCATCCCCACGTCAGCACTAAGAGAGCTTCATGTGATGATATACCATTAAGCGGGCATCCTCAGTGGGTCTCGAGAGGCAGCACGGGAGGCGACGGTCCCCAAGGTTATGTCGGGCCAAAGCTGCACGGAGCTTTATTTATTCTCGGGCGCTGCGCAGTTGCTCCTGTTCCCTGGATTGTGTTGGCTGATAGAGGAGGAGGAGAAGGACGATATGTGGCAGGATTAGGCCTTGGGAGCAGGAGCCAGAGCAGTGTTCTCCAACCTTGGGTCCCCAGATGTTTTTGGCCTACAACCCCCAGCATGCCCCAGCCAGAGTAGCCAAAAAGGACTTCCTGGTTCACAGGAAGTGTGTTAGCTACGACAGCAGGGCTCTCCAACCTTGGGTCCCCAGATGTTGCTGGACTACAGCTCCCAGAATCCCTTGCCATTAGCCATGCTGGATGGGTATGCTGGGAGTTGTAGGCCAAAAAACATCTGGGGACCCAAGGTTGGAGAACACTGAACTAGCGGGACCTCCGTGGCATTCTGGGCCCCTTCTGACCCTGAGCCAGAAGAGCAGGTGCTGATGGGAGCAATTCCTATCCCTGCCAGACAGGCCATTCCAGACAAAGGGAAAGAAAAGAAAAAACAAAACCCACCAACCTGCAGCAGCAGCAGCAGCAGCAGCATCTGGGACGTGATCGATACCCCCTTTCCGGCTCCTGCTTGTATCAATGAGAAAGTGAGCAGGCTCTGGGGGAGGGGCGTAGGCCCCTTCCCTGTTCCCAGACACTGGGCTGGATCAATTATCCACAAGCGATCGGATGCTACGCAGCTCCTGCTGTGGACCTCGACAGGGCGAAGTGTGGAGCCATGCGGTCACACAGCCTCCATCCGTCCGTCCGTCCATCCGTCCGTCCGTCCCCCCACCCCATGAACAGGTTGGTTCTACTCGTTTCTGGAAACAGTCACTTTGGTTCAAGGGAATGCACCCCTCTCCTTCGCTCAGGCAGGACACGCTGGGGCCACAAAGGGTACCCTCCACACAGCTGGCTTCTACAGTTAAGGCAGTGTTTCTCAACCTTGGGTCCCCAGATGTTTTTGGCCTACAACTCCCAGCATGCCCCAGCCAGCGTAGCTGGCTGGGGCATGCTGGGAGTTGTAGGCCAAAAACATCTGGGGACCCAAGGTTGAGAAACACTGAGTTAAGGCCTCCAGCTGTGTTCCTCCTGAGTCATCATTTTGACGTTCGGCTACTCACTGGGGAAAGAGACTGGGGAAGAGCGGCCATTTTCTCTGACCTATAGGCTGTGCAGGCAACCAGATGAGGCGGTCCGCCTGTGTAGGCCCTGGACCACTTCAGGCCACAGGCGGAGACTCATACAGTTCGATTCAGGGAAGGCCTGGGCCGCCCCCCCCCCCAACCTGGTGCTCTCCAGATGGGCTGGACTGCAACTCCCATAATTCCCAGCCAGCATGGCCAATTACCAGTGAGCTTCATGGGTGAGTGGGGACTTGAACCTGGGTCTCCTGAGTCCCGGTCTAACCATGATAAAACACCAGTTCTCTCCTAAGGCTTAGTAAGAGCTTTAAGCTACAATATGCGTTCAGTGCAAAAGGCCCCAGCCTCTCCAAGGAGGGCTTTGAAAGACTCCTGACTGGAACCCCGGAGAGACACTGCCAGTCAGCATAGACCAGTCTTACCCAACTTGGTGCCCTCTAGATGTGTTGGACTACAACTCCCATCATTTCCAGAAGACATGGCCAAAGGCATAGACAATACGGACCTAGATAGATCTTCCTTTGGTCAGCTTCCGATGTTCCTAACCGAGCACTGGAGCACGTCCAGAGTGTGTGAACCATACGGAAAAAAGGCACAGCACCTTGGCTAACTCCTACAGAAGAACCAGACGCTGACTTTGCTCTTCCAAGCATAGCCCAAGACCCAGTGTCTGGTTTCTGCAGCATTCTGCGCTCAGCGTGAGAGACAGCTCTTACCTTCTTAAGTTATTATTTATTTATTTATTTATTATATTTGTTAATCGCCCATCTGGCCGGCCACCCGGCCACCCTGGGCAATGTACAATTAAAACAATACAATAAAACATGATAATTAAAACAGTAGAAAAAAATTCTTTTAAAATCCTAACACACCCCATATTCCCACCTGAAATACCATGTTTTTAATGTGCAACGGAAGCTCATCACGGAGGGGGCATGGCGAAGGTCACTAGGGAGGGAGTTCCATAACTTGGGGGGCCACCACAGAGAAGGCCCTCTTCCTAGTCCCACCTAGACTCCTCCCCCTTAGTGGGAAATCTGTACAGGATTTCCTTACAGCTCCCTCTCCCCCACCCCCTGATAGAGCAGCTAATGGAATTTCTACTTCTCAGACGAGGATTAGACCTTATTTATTTATTTAATACATTTTTTATACCGCCTAATAGCCGAAGCTCTCTGGACGGTTTACAACAGTTACAACCTGGGTGATTCTCACTTTCGTAAAAAGCAGGCGGCCCTCAGCACCAGCGGTTGACAAGTTAACCCAGCCAAAAGGGAGGGATTCCTCCATTAGTAATGGATTCCGGCAAGCTGTTGGGATCCATCATGCTGCTACCCTCCCGCCCGCAACCAGGCACACGACGAAGCCCCCCCCCCCCCCGATTAACACTCTTAACAGCTTGTCCTCTGTCACTTGTTTATTTCACTCACGGTGCAGAAGGACGGATATCGTTCAGAGCGAGGCTGGAGTGCCAGCTCAGGCAAAAGGACTGCACTCGGTTTCTCGGAGGTAGCACAGAATCATGGATCTGGATCTGGTCTACAGGTTAGCAACCGGCGACCACGTCCCTTGGGCCAAATTCCATCCCCCGAAGAGCAAAGCCTGCCACCATCCCTCCCTCATTTACCAGATACGGGCAGAATGTGGTAAAGGCATTTGCTGGCAGGTCAGAGAACGTCAACCAGGATCGGTCTTGTTCAAGTCCTGGCGTCCGTGTGACACCACTTATTTCAAGCGAAATTGAACTGGGCGCACCACACCAAATATATATTTAGTTATGTATTTACATCTCGCCTTTTCTCAAAGAAGTTCAAGGTGGCATAGATGGTTTCCTCCCCCCTCCCATTTTATCCTCACAACAACCCTGAGAGCCAGTGTGGCGTAGTGGTGAGAGCGTTGGACTGGGACTCGGGAGATCCGGGTTCTAGTCCCCGCTCGGCCATGAAACTCACTGGGTGACTTTGGGCCAGTTACCGCCTCTCATCCTAACCTACAACACAGGGTTGTTGTGAGGATAAAATGGAGAGGAGAAGGAGGATTATGTAAGTTGCCTTGGGTTCCTTGCAGGAAAAAAGGCAGGGTATAAATAAAATGAATGAATGAATGAATGAATGAATGAATAAATCAAACCCTGTGAGGTCGGTTAGATCAAGACCCAGTGGACTGGCTCAAAGTCACCCAGGACTTGTCTGACTGGGGATTTGAACCTGGGTCACCCCAGTCCTAACCCCACAAGCTAATGACCACACCACAGTGTGAACGATCCGGTTGCCCTGGAGCAGGGTTGGGCAAACTCCAGGCTTGTGGGACTCATTTGTGTTTTACTAGAAGCCTGAGATGCACTCACTGAAGCCAGGTGGAAAACAGTGGCTCAGGCGAGAGGATGAATCTTATGAATTGGAGGGTGCTCAACCTGTTCTGGATGGGGTTGCGGTTGCCTTGAAGGGGTAGGTTTGTAGCTTGGGGGTCCTCCTGGAGCCATCTTTGTCACCTGAAGCTCAGGTGGCCTCAGTGGCGTGGAGTGCTGGTGGCCCAGCTATGCCTGGACAGGAATATAGCCTGGTTTCAGTAACCTATGCTCTGGTAATCTCCAAGTTAGATTACTGCAATGCACTCTACATGGGGCTGTCCTTGAAGACAGTTCAGAAGCTGCAGCTCTTGCAAAATGTGGGAGCCGGACTAATAACTGGGACCAGAAGGTCTGAACATATAACATCAATTCTTCCTGACACCAAATGGAACGGAAAAAAGGAGAGAACTAGGTTCTCAGGATGCAAAAATCTTTATTAAAGGAGCCCGACGCGTTATCTCCTCCTGTTTCTGTCTTTGACACCAAATGGGACAGAAGGATCCTTCAGAAAAGACACCAGAAAGGCTACTTTCAAAAATCAAGCTAACTCACTCCACCCTGAAGGCAACAGAAAGAAATTCTTCCTGGCTAATACAATGTATATTTATATGATAGAATCCGGGTGCGTTGCTTTGTCGCCATTGGTGGTGTCACCTGAACTCATATTGATCTGGTGCAGAATATGAATTTGGTGAACTCAAGGATTCATTTGACGTGCTTTTCGCCTAGCACGTTTCTCCCTTTCACCTTGCACCCGGGCTTCTTCAAAGTCCATGGAACCTTTGTGAAAGGCCAACCTCCATTTAGATCGTTCATGGGCCAGAGCTTCCCAGTTTTCGATGTTTATATTGCATTTTTTTAGATTATAACTTATGGCGTGCATTATGAACTCATAATGCACGCCGGTACCGAGAACTGCATGCTGCCCACTCCCGTAGTTATTCTACGGCTTGGATTGCAGTCCAAGCTGGAGAAGAACTCATCTCTCTCGCTCAACTTCCCACCTACACGGAGGCTCCAGTGGTGCCAAGGGAGGGGGAAGGGAGGTCTCTCTCCTCCTCCCCGGCACCTGGACCTCCTCCCCGGCACCTGGATGCTATGGCAGCATCCCAGGTGCCGAGGAAGTTGGGGAAACTATGTTTCTCTCCACAGCATGCCAGGCACCAAGGAATTAGAGAGAGGGAGAGAGAGAGACTCCTTCTCTGACACCACTTGAACAGCCAGGTATATAGGGGATCAGGGCCTATGGGAAATTAAGGGATTGGGGACTGACCACCAGGTGGGGGTTGTGAAAAGTAGCGTGGAGAATAGCTCAGGATGCCCAGGTGGAATCTCACAACTCGTTCCATTAGTTGTCCATTCTTTCTGCAGTTTTCATTTTGTGAACCGCCTTGTGTATGCTAGTGGAAAGGCATCATATCAATAGTATCTTATTTATTTATTTATTTATTTATTTATAGCCCGCCTTTTTTCTGCCTTGCAAGGAACCCAAGGCAGCTTACACGGTCCTCCTCCTCCCCATTTCATCCTCACAACAACCCTGTGAGGTAGGTTAGGCTGAGAGTCCGTGACTGGCCCAAAGTCACCCAGTGAGCCTCATGGCCGAGTGGGGGACTAGAACCCGGATCTCCCGAGTCCCCAGTCCAATACTCTCACCACGACGCCACACTGGCTTGCCTAAGTATGTTTTTTATTGGTGTGGCGTAGTGGTGAGAGTGTTGGACTGGGGACTCGGGAGATCCGGGTTCTAGTCCCCCGCTCGGCCATGAAACTCACCGGGTGACTTTGGGCCAGTCCCTGACTCTCAGCCTAACCTACCTCACAGGGTTGTTGTGAGGATAAAATGGAGAGGAGGAGGAGGAGGATTATGTAAGCCGCCTTGGGTTCCTTGCAGGAAAAAAGGCGGGCTATAAATATAATAAATAAATAAATAAATAAAGCAGTCGGGCTGGACATGGCCATGGTTGGGGGCTTAATGCCCCAGCACTTGCCATCACCGATCCCTGGCCATTTTTCTTCTTTGAAGGTTCTCTTGAGCACTTTTTTTCTTTTCATTTTTTGTTGTTTTTCTTTCTTTCTTTCTTTCTTTTTTTAAGAGAAAAGCTACAGAGAAAAATAATGAGGAGTTGTAATTGTAGAGGAGGTATGTAATGGAGGGGAGTGATTGTGCGGGGGGGGGGGTGAGAGGCAGCTGTACTAGCCATCTGCCAGGCCGCTAAATAACACCCACTTAAGTATGTGTTTACAAAACTGAGCAGTCTGTGATAGTCGAAACACAGGCAGAGGCTTCCGAGGGAGCAGCCCAATTGATGCTCACAAAGTGAGTCTGGGGAGGGAGAAAAGATGGCCTCTTGGGAGCAAAGGCAATCCGCCCCCGCCCCCCCTGGACCCCACGGGATTTCATGCAGGGCTCCGTTAGACATTAAGGATCCGTTCCCATGAGTCGATGGCTTTGGAAGTGATCCTTTCCACACTGATCTGTCGAAGAACGCCCCCCCCCCGTTCACTTGGCCATGGAACCCTTGAACGTTGCAGAGAGCATTCTTCTGGGAAATGCTTCACGGCAGGGGTAGGCAGAAGTGATTCGCTGCGGCTTACACAGGGTTGATGACGCCCAATCATTTTATGATAAGAGAGTAAAAATTTCAAGTAAAACAAAAAGCTCTGCCCCCGCCTGGCTTCGTGCGCGTGGTTTATCCCATGTTTTCGGCATTCCTCAGCTATGACGGGTGAGCATTGACTGCTCGCCCTTGACCAGGTGCTTGTGGAGCTCTCCTAGCTGGTTTAGGAGTTTCACTGCTATCAATGTTTGACCTGCATAACAGAGAGATCTTATGGCGCCTAGGCAGCGTCTAGAGAGGGCCATAGGATTGTTCGGATTCCCAGCCACGAGGTCAGAAAATGGCTCCGACCTCGTAGCTGGGGATCCACGCTCAGAACGCCCTCCCCCCCCGCAACTGGCGTGGAAAGAACCGCGCCGGCTGCATTTCCAAGGTTGTGGGAGCCACCTTAGAGAAGTGGTTTGAGGGTGTTCCCGGAGGCACGGAGGGGAGGGCACTGCCATCGCCAAGAGATGATGTATTCTGGCAGCGCCTCAGCATCCGTCCCTCCCACTCTGAAGCACCACAGTTAAGACGGCCAAAATCAGCCAGCTAGCTGCTTTGTAGAGCAGGAGGAAAGCGGAGGCGACCTTCATCCTCTGCGCTCCTCCTGCCCTGCATAGGATGCAAGTTTGGAGGGTTACAGGAAGCCTCACTGGACTGCGCCCCAAGTCAGATAAGAGACTTCTACTTGTGCACGCAGGTTATCCCAGTGTACGGTTCATGGGATGAAGTAGGTCATTGGTTCCACCCCCTGAGTCATCATCTTGCTTCTGGCTCCACCCTCCAGCCCCTATTTTGCATCTGGCTCGGGTTCATGGGCCTGGTAATGCTGATGTCTCTCCTTCCCAGTCCTAGGTTGAATGAAGAGTACACCCTAGAGCAGTGTTCTCCAACCTTGGGTCCCCAGATGTTTTTGGCCTACAACTCCCAGCATGCCCCAGCCAGCGTACGCTGGCTGGGGCATGCTGGGAGTTGTAGGCCAAAAACATCTGGGGACCCAAGGTTGGAGAACACTGCCCTAGTGCATCCCCAGCAGCCCCTCTGTGTCACGAGCCCTCGGTCCCACTCCCCATTCCCAGGGGATGAGGCTGTGGATTGGGACTCGTAGGGATGGGCAGACCGGTCAATTCCAGTTTCGTCCAGTTTCTCGTTTTTTCAGTCTTAAGTTCAGTTCCTCCTAAACTCTTGAGACTTTCTCTAGTGTTAAGTTTGGTTCCTCCCGAAATGTGTGAGATTTCTTTCTTTGAAAAGTCTGTGTGAAAATCCATAAGCCTTATTGTATGCATTTCTCCTAACACATTTTCTGTGTGGCATCCCGGTTGTGGAATGAGCTTCCCAGAGATGCTCACCTGGCAGCTACGTTGCGCTCTTTCCAGAGCCAGGTGAAGACCCTCCTTCCCCTCCCAGGAATTTTAGTCTTTCAGTTTCTGCTGTTTTATATCCTTTAATGCCGGATGTTGAAGGTCCTGGTACGGCCACCCGATGCTATTCAAAATGTGATCACGAGCGCGAGTGCGCACGAGTCAAAAAATCTCCCTACTCCCAGATCTCAGTCCTCAACCGCGAGCGGGCTGCCTCTGGTACCGTCTAGCTGAGCATTCGTTCATGTGCCTTCCCGTGTCCTAGCACTTTAAAGTCCTGCTCGAGCCCGATCGATCGAGCTACTATGGGTCGAGTAGCGTGTTGCTCCATCCTTGGGTCCCCAATGTTTAGGCCACTTCCCCGCTAGGATCCCATGCTTGTATTTAAATTTTTATACTGCATTTTATGGTTTTAATTGTTGTGAACCACCCAATAACTTCAGCTATTGGGCGGTATAGAAATGTAATAAATGAATAAATAAAAAAAATAAAATACATGTATTTGTGCATAATATACACTGTTTTGCAAGCAGTTTCTCTAACACAATGCATTGTGTTTTTGAACGTAGTGGTTAGAGTGTTGGACTGGGACTCAGGGAGATCCGGGTTCTAGTCCCCGTTCGGCCATGCAACTCACTGGGTGACTTTGGGCCAGTCACTGCCTCTCAGCCTAACCTACCTCACAGGGTTGTTGTGAGGAAAAAAATGGAGAGGAGGAGAAGGAGGAGGATTATGTAAGTCGCCTTGGGTTCCTTGCAGGAAAAAAGGCGGGGTATAAATATAATAAATAAATACATACATACATCGGAGGACTCCATGGCAAAATTCGGAGACATGTACATTTTGAAGGATACCCGAGTTTTGGTTTATGTATCGGTTCAAAACTGAGGTACTAGGTAAGTCTGCATTAAAACGGATTAATTTTATGAATGTTTAAAATGAATGCAAACTTAATTCTGAGTGGGAGAAGAAACTGCCCCCAAAGCCAGCCCCGGACATTCCTACTACCCCAGAAGTGCAAGCACAAGAGCTGCTTATTGCAGCAGCAGCTCTCCAAGCCAAGCGTGGTACAATATAATTTCAGTATATGATTTCTACGGTATATAATCACATAACTTGCAACAAATATTTCCTATGCTTTTACTTGTATGTAATCTTATGCTACTTTGTATGTAGAAAGTTCTATCTCACATAATGAACACAATGTAATACAAGGGGCCTCTTGATTTCTGTGTACTGTTGAAAGTAAACCTGTTTCTAACAGTTAATTGGTATTGAGATAAGGAGAAGTTACTTCAAAGATGCCTTTCACTCCCTAAAAAACTCCTCAGTATACACAGGTCAATTAATTGTTATTTACTGCTTGAAAGAGAGACCAGATATTGTAAAAACATCATTATGTCACAGTAGAAAGAAAGAATGAGCTCACCTTGTAGAATTTGTTAACACGCATGCGCGAAAGTAAGACGCTTGTAAAAAAAGTATAAGAATGCTTGTATTTCTAATGGTGGATTTGTCTCACTCTGCTTTGGAGTGGAACATACAGCGCTGTATTGAATAAAGGAATTCTTTTTACCCGCTCTGGTTGATTTATTGGGCCATAAGTCAGCTGGAAAACGAACCAAGGAAGTGGCTTAACTTCCTTACCACACAAGGAGGGGTGTGCTGCCCTCCTCTGACTCCAAGGACACCAGCTTAGGAGCCCCAGTGGAACTGCAGTCCCCTGCCCTGTCCCATTGGAGTGGATGGCTCTTCAAAGTGGGCTGGGCCCCTTTAACTGAAGAGGCTCCTCCCACTGAAGGCGGAGTGAGCTACCTCGATGGCGCTGCTGGTCTATTTGAACCTCAGTCTCGGGTGGCCTCTTGATGAAGCCATGTTTGAAGCTCTGCTCTTTCAAAGTCTCCAGCCTCAATTGCCGCATGGCGCGGCCTCTGAGCTCTGGCCTTGAATGAGCCTAGAGCGGTCTTCCCATAATTCCCAGCCATTGGTCATGCCGGCTGGGAATTATGGGAGTTGCAGTCCAACATGTCTGGAGGGCCCCAAGGTTGGGGGAGGCTGAGGTTGACTTTGCCCCGTGTTGACTTGCTCTCCTCTACTTTACCAGAGTCAGATCTGTTGCCTTGAACCCCCCCCCCACTTCCCTGCTTAGGGCGGGACCCCCATACTACTGAGGCCATTGCCTTGACCACGTGATGACTGTTGAACCTTGAACATTGCAAGGGGAGATCAGTCATCACAGACATGAAGTTATCTCATAGCAAGGCTGCTGGTCCAGCATGCTCAGCACGGTCTATTCCGAGTGCCAGCGGCTCTCTAGGGCAGGGGAGCCGGCACCTTCCAAGTGTTTTCGACTATAACTCCCACAACCATTGGCCATGTGACATGGGGCTGATGGGAGTTGGGAGTCCAAAACATCTGGAGGACACCAGGTTGCCTAGGGCCTCAAGCAGGGGTCATTCCCGTCACTTGTTATCTGAGATACTTCTGACGAAATATGCGGGGAATCGAACCTGTGACCTGCACGCAAACCCCATGTTCTGCCGCCAGTATAAAAGCTGCGTCCTATGTTCTCCAGATTCCACCTTTAGCCACTGACCTTGGGGGGCCCTGGACTGGAGAACGCACCCTCCATCTAGAAATCTGAGTTCTAGATTTCGGTATTGACCAGCTCTGAATCAACTTTTTTCATCTGGGTAGCCTTCAGACAGAAGAAGCAGCATGAACATTTTATGTTTATGCTCCTTTGGACATGCATTCTATTGTTGCCTTTGACTATTATTTATTACCCCTGGCAAGGCAGTGAGACGGCAGAACTAGGGAATTCAAACCCGTAAATATGACCACGATTATCGCTCCATGCCTACCTATCAAACAAAATGATCTACCACTGTTTCTGATCTACCATTAAATCTAAAGGATCTCCGTTGTCATGACCTTCTTCCACAAGTGAAATCATTAAACAAAACACTGACAAATGCCTCTTTTTCTTCTGACAGTTTATTAGAAGCTTGGTGATAATAAACCACTGCAGTCACTGTGTCGCTAGGTCAATACGTGTAAATATGTAGAAATCTAAATACAATTTTTAAAGACCCGCTATTGACTGCTCTGTAATGCCATCTTTCTTTCCACATCTCTCGAACATCAAGACCAGCTATATGTTAAATATGCCTGCGTTGATCGTTGTGAGTAGTTTGGTTTACTATTTTTTTTTTTGAAATGCGCTGGCTGTCCTAAATCCTGGTCTGAGGCTCAGTTATTAAGAAGAAGAGCCCGTCTGGATCAGACCAAGGGTCCATCTAGTCCAGCATTCTGTTCACACAGTGGCCAACCAGCTGCCCACGGGATCCCACAAGCAGGACATGAGTGCAACAGCACCCTCCCACCCATGTTCCCCAGCAACTGGTGTTCATAGGCATGCTGCCTCCGGTACTGCAGGTAGTATAGAGCCAATCAGGACTACTAGCCATGGATTGCCTTCTCCTCCATGAATTTGTCCAGTCCCCTTTTCAAGCCCTCCAAATTGGTGGCCATCACTCCATCTTGTGGAAGTGAATTCCATAGTTGAACTACGTATGCGCTGTGTGAAGAAGTCCTTCCTTTTATCCGTCCTGAATCTCCCACCAGTCAGCTTCATGGCATGACCCCTTTGGGTTCTAGTATTATGAGAGAGGGAGAAAAATGTCTCCCTGTCCACTTTCCCCACACCATGGATGATTTTGTACACCTCTATAACATGTCTCCCCTTACTTACCTTTTCCTAAGCTAAACTTTTAAGCTAGGCTTTTCTAAGCTATTCCTAGTTTCCTGAATACTAATAGTTAACTCATTCTCCAAGCGTGGATCCTTATGTAATAAACTGGTAACTTGGCAAAGATGTAGGCATTCTCCTACAAAGCCTTGTAGATCATTAATCCAAACAAAAGGAGTGTCCCCCCCCCACCATTCAAATTCGTAGCAGAAAAACTGAACTCAAACCTTCAAAACATTCATGATAGGTTGAAGGCTGTTTTTATTGTTCTTTCCATTGGTAAGCATTTCGGTTGTTAATACACCCTTCTCAATACCGGAGCTCCAGCCTTCGAAGGAAAGCCTTGGAAGGAGAGCTTTCAACCTATGACGGAAGAGTTGAAGGCCTGAGTTTAGTGTTTCTACCTTGCCTTTGAATGGTTGGAGAAAACGCCTTTGTTTGGATGCTTGTGTAACCAAAAGGGCACCATCCACACAGAAGAGGGAGGTATGTGTAGGATTGGGGGCGGGGCGGGGCAAACCCTGAGGTTTGCAGAAGTTACAAAAAATCTTAAGGAAAAACACCCTATCGGGCTTAGGGAACCCCAAAACAGCCCAACATGGACTGGTTTGGCTTAGTGGACATGGAATGCTGCTAACTGACCACAGGGGGGAGAAGAAACGGAAAAGCAGGAGGAAGGTGGGAATGGAGTATTAGGGCTGCCATCCGGAACAGGATCTCTCCGTACTGCGATATTTTGTTTCAGGTTCCACCTGATTTTACTATATATTAAGAACATAAGAAGAGCAATGCTGGATCAGACCAAGGGTCCATCTAGTCCAGCATTCTGTTCACACAGTGGCCAGCAAGCTGCCGACGGGATCCCACAAGCAGGACACGTGTGCCACAGCACCCTCCCGCAATGTTCCCCAGCAACTGGAGCAAAGCAGCATCTTCCTGCCCTGTATTCCCCAGCAACTGGAGTACTAGTCTGGATGGAAATGTATAACCTGTTTTGGGATGGGTTGCACTCCCCTTGAAGAATCAAGAGAGCAGTTTGGGGCTCCTTCCAGACCTGATGTTATCCTGAGATGCCCCGGAGGCCTCTGTGGCCAGGAACGCCGCTTGCCATCTTCGCCTAGTTTGCCAACTGCAACCTTATGTGGAGAAAGCAAATTTGGCCTTTGTTTCCCATTCATTCATTAGATCCAGGCTAAGTTCTTATAATGAACTCTATGTAAGGCCTCTTTTAAAGACAGTTTGGAAACTGCAGTTGGTTCAGAATATGGTATGCACAGACCACACCTGTTTTACTTCCGTCCCTTTGTTTACCAATTCGTTTCCCAGTTCACTTTAAAATATTGGTATTGACCTTTACATCCTGAAGCAGTTGAGGACCAAGTGATCCCAGGGATCAGTTCCATCACGTGTCTATGAATTTTGAGATCTGTGCTGGGGGCCCTGTTCTTGGTCCCATCTTGAACAAAGATCTGATCAGCGGATAGTGCTAAGGATGTTCATGAATTTTATTTGTGTTTGCAAAACATGTGAACATGCCCCCCATTCACAGTCACGAACGTGAGCAGGAGCACTTCTTTTTGAGAGATGTTCACAAATCTGGAGTTGCGATTGCGTTCGAAAAATGCATTTATTTATTTTTTAAAAAATGTGCACTTTGAAATGTACATTGTTGGGGGGGGAAGCACTTTCATGCTTTAGTCAACGGGGAGGGGGGAAATGCGCTTTTGAAAAATATGCACAGGAATGTGCACTTTCCCCGTTCAAAAGGCCCACTTCCTCCATTCAAACAAATGAAAAACAGGTCAAAAATTAAAACAGGAGTGAGCTGAAATGTGCTTCAAAGTGATTTTTGGAGAATTTAAGTGAGCTTGAAAATCACTGCTTCTCCCATCCCTAGCCCCGCCGCGCCCCGGGCAGCAGAGACAGGGCCTACTCAGTGGCGGCTCCATTATACTGATATAAATACACACATGCCCAAGTAAAAAAGTATGGTTTAGGGTGGCAAGGAAAAAAGTTTGTGATTCACATTGTGAGTATGAAGAGTTTACCAACACACACACACACACACACACACATGCACAGAGCTGTAGTACAGGGTTCCCCGACCTTGGGGAACATTAGCATGGCTAATGGCAAGGGATTCTGGGAGCTGTAGTCCAGCAACATCTGGGGACCCAAGGTTGGAGAGCCCTGCTGTAGTAGCTAACACACTTCCTGTGAACCAGGAAGTCCTTCTGCCATGAAAGCGACCTAAGGCACTCCCCTTAGATGAAAAAAAAAAATACTGCCCTACCCTGCAGGGTTGTTAAAATGATTATTGAAATAATGTACACTCTCCTCCGCCTTCCCCCCCCCCTCACTCTCTGTCCTCTGTAAAGGACACATGAGATTAATCGCAACTTTGGGAGGGGACAATTAACTCGGGGAGGGAACAATTTAATAGCATACGGTAAAAAGGTTACCCACCCCCTTCTGGTGCCACAGACCTGATCCAATTTGGGATCTCCACAGTTGCTTTCAAATAAATTGAAAAGCTGCACGTCGGAAGCTACCATGCTGCAGCCAGGACCGGTGCAGGGCAGTTTGGCGCCCTAGGCTAAATTATATTTAGCGCCCCCCCCTCTCATGCCGGGGGGGGGGCTCCGGAAAGCAGCCCTGCTCTGCAACCTCCCGCTGCTGCCGCCGCCGCCGGACCCCCCCCCACGCTGCCGCTGCTGCCCCCCACCTACCTTCCCACGCCTCCTCCGAAAAGGGACCCCCGCGCTCTGTTTTTGGCCGGGGGAAACCAGAGCAACAGGGCTGTTTAAGCCCTGTTGCCCTGGTTCCTCCCGCCAAAACAGAGCGCAGGCGGGGCTCCGGAAACAGCGCGGAGAAGGTAGGTGTCGGGGGGGAGGCGGCGCGTAGGCGAGGCGAGGGGGGGGGGAGGCGGCGCGGGGGGGAGGCGGCGCAGAGGCGAGGCAGCGCCCTCTTCCGCTACGCGCCCTAGGCAACAGCCTAGTTGGCCTAGCGGTAGCGCCGGCCCTGGCTGCAGCCACTTCTCTAGCTGCTCCATCACTGCTGCCACCTCCTCTACCACCTCTCAGGGGACAAAGCACACTACAGCTGCGCACCTGGGACAGGGGGAGGATGTGGATGTGTGGCACTTCCTTTGGCAGAAGCAGGGGCCGGTGTCATCGGAAGTTGTGCACGAGTTCCCCGCAGGCAAGACAAGGAGGGAACTTGTGTGTGTAGAGGCGGCTCACTCGCCTACTCCATTGGTGGACGGGGTGTAGTGGCGGCTCACTCACCTGCCTCCTTCTCCTTTCCTGCAGGGAAGGAAAGCACCCCGCAGCCGCAATCTTCTCCTGTTTCAGAAGGAGGTGTCAGAAGTGAAGCAGCAGCCAGCCAGCCAGCTAAGTGGCTGTAACATAGCAGCTTTCGATGTGCCGCTATCACACACACACACACACACACACACACACTCAAAAGTGAGCTCAAAGCATTTCCACAGCTTTATTATTATTTTTTAAACCCCACTCTTTCCGACGAAAGTCTGTCTTGGCCAATAAAGTATGTTTTTCGATGGTGTGTTGTTGTTGTTGTTGTTGTGTTTTTTTTGGAAAGTGCAATGAATGTGATTAAGAAAACCTTTTCCTGTTGCGAAACTCCCGGCCGGGCTCATCATTTCCCCTGCATTTTTATGAGTCTTCTCTTTTCACCGTTATCAGAAATAAAGGACCCAAGAGGGACCTGGAGAAATTCGGTACTCAGCTTTCCCCAAACTGGTACTTTACAGATGTGTTAGGTTACAGTTCCCAGCATCCCCGGCCATCATAGCTGGCTGGGGGGATACTGGGAGTTGTACTCCCAACAAATCTAGAGGGTGCCAGCTTGGGGAAGGGCTACTTTAGATTGTTCAGCTATGTTGTCTAACAGCTCCTTACAAGCAGAGAGTTCCTGGATTTCTCTGCCGGACGGCCACCCGCTCCTCCTCCGCCGAAGCAAATTTGCAATATGAGCTCTGTCCCCCCCCCCCCCCACTCTCACTGTGACAAAACAGGATTGCTCCCTGTGAACGTCAGCAGTTGCTCTTGCCGAAGTAACCTCCAAAGAGCCGAACTGGGTGTTCCACCGGTGCGGGCGGAATTCCCTTTAACCGTCTCCTCATGAAATATGAACAGCCGAGAGAAAAGTAAAGATCGCCAGTCATTTCCCACGAGCCCGTGAGATGACTCACGGGCCTATTATTAAAGACAAGTCCAGAACCGGCGCCCCTGGCCGGCTATTCATCACTCTCTGAAGAGGGTATCCCCGTGTTTCTTGTGAAGGAACACATCTTTGCAACGGAAAGAGGGAAGCCCTGGCCTTGGCCAAGGCCACAGGTAAGGCTCACACAGCAATGATAAAAGAGGTCTGGGTGAAAATGGGGTCTTCGGGGGGAGGGATGGATGCTGAAGAGTCATTTTTCATCTCTCCCCCTCAGTTCAATCCTTTATCTCCATAGCCTTGATTGTGTCAAGGATAGATTGGCAGCTGCTGGCTACACTCGCCTACGATCCAATCGGAACGCCTTTCCGAGTGACAAGGGGGAGAGCTACCACCAACTGCTCGGCAAAAACGAAAGGGCATGATGAATGAAAGGGGGAAGATACAGTATTTCTTCCAAGGAGATACCATATCCAGGCCTTGCAAAAAGCCCAAATTAGCAGGACAGTTCAGAAAAAACAAAACAAAAACACCACCCTAGGATGGATTTTGACCTGCCCGGTTCTAAACGATTTGGGGCTCAATCCGATCGATTGCATTCTCGGTGCTCGTAAGGCTCCAGACTCGGAGGCGATCTCCGCCTCCCCGCTCCTCCCGGCTCTGCAGTTCAGCTAGACGGCCGATGTTGGCCATCTAACTGAAGCATTTGAGGGGGACGGGGACGGGGACGGGGAGGAGGCTGCAGCACCATCAGGATACCTTGTATCCTGGCAGCCCCAGGTTCCTCCCCTCCCTGCCCCCCTCTCCGAGGTCGATTTTCCGAACCTCGGAGAGGCAGTCGGCATGGATCTTCCCACACTGACTGAGTGGAGGGGGGGTGTCGGAGCATGGATCCCCCCCCCCAGCTCCGAGGACCGAGCTCTTTTTCCAGCCGTGGATCTGGGAATTCGATGCTGTCTAGGGGTCATGGGATCACGCTCTTAAGCCCTGACAGAGCTCCAAAAGCGTTTTACCCACCCACCCACCCACCCACCCAATGCACCACCAAGGCCCCCGAGACGGAGGAAATCGCACTCTCAACCATGGCATCTGAGGAGGCCTTACCACAGGGACAAGAAACGAGTTGTTCTTGGTGGCTGTCCTTCAGCTGTGGAAGTCCTCCCTGTCTCTCTCTATCTGTCTAAAGATAATTTCATAGATTTCATAGATCATAAGAGTGGGAAGGAGCCTACAAGGCTATCGAGTCCAACCCCCTGCTCAATGCAGGAAACTAGAGGAGGGGGTCTCCCATCCAAGTAATAACCAGGCATGACCCTGCTTCGCTTTCCACGCTCAGACAAGCTGAGCCAGCGTAAGCCACTAGCACCTCGCAGACTAACTGGTTGCGGTATTTCCACAACACTTTTCTAAATGGTGTCCACTCCAGTTCATATGACAAACAGTTCCACTGGTTCATGAACTGCCGTGTATTCGCCCCTTGGAATTGCCCCGGGAATGTCATGAAAGTTCCCCCTTTCTACCGAGGATTGCCACGTCATCCAGGGGGGACCACATCCTTCTCTCTTCCACCTACTCAGTACCATTTGCGACTTCATAGGCCTTATTGTTCATTTATTCAATGCAAAATGTATTCCCCATCCTTGAAGAAATATCCCTGCCCTCAGGGTGGCTGACAAATATCAATACAATACAAATAATATGACAGCTACATGAATAAATTTTTAGAAAGCAGCACACATAGCAGCGTATAAAGTCAATTTCAGACGGGGAAAAAAACTATTAAAAGGCCTTTGAATATAAAAATGGGGTTCAACTGGACCCCGAAAGATAACAACAGAGGAAAATAAGAGGTTGCCTTAATACCTAACCAGACCTCTTGGCCCATCTAGTTTAGAACTGTCGACACTGACTGGCAGAAACGGCTCTCCAGGATTTCAGGCAGGATTCCTTCCTAGCCCTACCTGGAGATGCCACTGGGGATCGAACCTGGGACCTTCTACATGCAAAACACGTGCTCTACTGCTGAGCGTCCACTAAAAATAAAGCAAGATTCCAGTCCTCATGGTTTTGAATAAACAGATTATTTAAACAAGAGAATAGGAAGCTGGTTTAATACCAAACCCATCTAGCTCAGTCGACACTGAGTGGCAGCATCTCTCCAGGGTCTCAGGCAGGATTCTTTCCCAGCTCTAGCTGGAGATGCCGGGGATTGAAACCGGGACCTTCTACATGCCAACTATGTGTTCTGCCACTCACCCAGCATTGCCCCTTGCCCCCCCCCCCCAGTAGGCATCAGGTGAATGGAGGAGAGCGTTTCACAGCCAGGGTGCCACCACTGAGAAGGCCCTTTCTTCTGCCACCCACCTCACCTCAAATGGTGGAGGCCTCCAAGGTCCAAAGACAATCTGAATGCTGATCTAGAGAAAGTCAATCTGTCAGAGACCTGCACCTTCCTTTTAGAAGAAGTACATGCCGAGGTCTCTATTCTGCAACTCAAAGCATCTGGGAGGCCTTAAATCAAAGCTAAGGACATGTTTATTTGGTACGGCTCTTCAATTTTTTCTTCTTCTTTTTAACCTCCCTTCATTTGATTGTAAAGTGTTCAGGGACAACGAACCTGAAAAGAAGCTATTTAAAGTGTGAGGCGGATTAGCCCGACATAAAATTAGCATTTTTACAAATCGTTTGTGGGCCTGCCACTCAGCCCCAAGTCTTCCCAGAGCCCTGGTTTTAAAGGGGGGGAGGCAGGGCTTGCAACCCCAGGTGTCCAAACGACTGGTTAGGAAGCTGCAGGAAGCCACCGGCAAGTGGTTTGAGTTGAGAAGCAGCTCTCGGGAGTGGAAACTTTGCAACCACCCCGGACTGTCCTTTAGTTTAGTGCAACCTTCCTCAGCTTGGCACCCTTGAGATGTGTTGGATTAAAACTCCCATCACCTCCAGTGTTGGGCATGCTGGCTGGGGGTGGTGGGAGTTCTGGTCCAACACATCTGGAGGCTGCACTTTGGAGAAGGCTGGCTTAGTGGCAATGGTTCTGTTATCACCTGATCGCATTAAGATTTATATCCTGCATGGTGGCAACACAATGCAGAGTAAAAGCTCAGCCAGGATGAAAAAATTAATTACAGCTTCACAGCACGATCTACCCATCTACCCAGATATGTCTACCCAGAAGTAAGCCCCACTGATTTCAATGAGGGTTGCTCCCAGGTGCCTAGGTAAAGGATCACAGCCGATAAGGGTTTTTAAACTGCTGGGATTTTGAAAAAGACTTCCTTTTCTTTTTAGATTTTCGTAGAATGAGATCAACATATATTACTTCACATGGCTGATATTTTGTACATGAAACTCATCTCGTATGTATAATCTTTCCAAAGTTAGGAGTTCACCCAGTACAGGAGTTCGCTGTACCAGATTCATTCCGGTAACTGAGAAAAGGTGTCTAATTTTGAGGGGAAAGTCTGTGTAGTGCTTATCTTCCTCTCCCATAACAATTTATAGCTGGTCATTTTATCCACAAGCATAATAGTTCATCATATCTTCTTTTTTCTACTGATCAAGGATAGGGATATGGGCTGTTTTCCAGGCTTTTGTTAGCATATTGCATTTGATCGACTTGTATTTTGTGGTTTTAATTGTTGTGAACCGCCCAGAGAGCTTCGAGTACTGGTGTGTGTGTGTGTGTGTGTGTATATATATATATATATATATGAATAAATGACATTACCATCACAGAATAATTCAACGATAAGAAACTCTGCCAGTTTAAGAGCGGAGTCGAGGCTTTGTGTTTGCTCCACAAAGCTGGGAAACTGGAAGCTAAGGCGGATGCCTTAACTGACATGCCCCGTGATCAGTGATGATCTTGTGCAATGTCACAAATTGTGCTTGCTTACAACTTAAACTCACAATTTTCCTGGTTCTTTCTGGCCCAAATCCTGGGGGGGGGGGGGAGGATGGAGTGCCTGGGACCAGCAAAGATGCTCCACATCATTCTGATCTTCTATTGCCTTATGAACCATCTGAGCCTTACACTAGAGGAATCCCCCTGTGAGTTGACCTCTGTGGCACTTTGTGGCTTACGTCAGTAGCTGGCAGGATGGGTGGAACAGTGAGAAGGAAGCCCTCTTCCGGCAGTAAGGCTTCCGAAGGCAGTGTTCTCCAACCTTGGGTCCCCAAACATCTGGGGACCCAAGGTTGGAGAACACTGTCCTAAGGCAATACAGGACCAGGACAACATGGGACATCTTTGTTGACCAATGAAAAGTTTAGCCGCATGGAGGCCGTAGGGATGTGTGTGGAGCTCATTCGGGGGGGGGGGGGGTGAAAGTCCAGCGAACTCGCCGGGCTCAAATCCCCCCCCCCCGAGCTCTGCTCGACCTACCTGCTTCCCCGGCTCGACTTGCGTTCTCCTGAGCCGAGCTGGGAAAGCGACTTCCGGGTTCCCTGCGGAGCGCTTTTAACATAGGAAATGGCGTGAGATACATTAAAAACAGCCACGGTCTGCACAAGTTACGCCAATCGCGGCCGCTTTTAACGCATCTTCTGCCATTTTCTACGTATAAAGTGCTCTGACTGCTGCTTGCTTTAAGCCCGGCTCTGCAGGTGCGGTGGCGAGCACACCACCATCATGGATGGTGAGTTGTAAACACGCATCACTCGTGACATTGCACAGCATCGTCGCTGAGGAGCAACAGCAGCTGGTGACAATGGCGGTGAGAAGGTAGACTCACCTGGGGTGTCTTGCCCAAAGGGGGCTCAAAAGCCTCTAGCCAGCACTGGGAGGAAACCACCACAGGCTCTCAGCTGCACCTGTGGCTCACGCTGGCTCAGCTTGTTAAAGTGTGGAAAGCTAAGCAGAGTCAGGCCTGGTGAATACTTGGATGGGAGACCCCCTCCTCTAGTTTCCTGCATTGAGCAGGGGGTTGGACTCGGTGGCCTTGTAGGCCCCTTCCAACTCTATCTATGACAGTGTTCTCCAACCTTGGGTCCCCAGATGTTTTTGGCCTACAACTCCCAGCATGCCCCAGCCAGCATAGCTGGCTGGGGCATGCTGAGAGTTGTAGGCCAAAAACATCTGGGGACCCAAGGTTGGAGAACACTGATCTATGATCACGGGGCACGTCAGTTAAGGCATCAGCCTTAGCTTCCAATTTCCTGGTTTTGTGGCGCTAGAGCCAACATGGCATACTGTACTCTGGTCTTAAACCAGCAGGTTTTTTTTTTTTTTTGAATAATTGAACTTCCCTGGTTTTTGAAAAGGAAATGTATATTTACAGTGTTGGCAATCCTACCCTCTCCCCGATGTATTTGTAATCCACACTACTGCAAGTTTACCTATACGACAGCTTATATCCTCATGGAGGAGAAGGCTCTCTGTGGCTGCTAGTCCTGATGGCTGCATGCTACCTCCAGCATCAGAGGCAATATGCCTACGTACTCCAGTTGCTGGGGAACATGGGTGGGAGGGTGCTGTCGCACTCATGTCCTGCATGATGTGGGTACATAGGAACATAAGAAGAGCCAGGCTGGATAGACCAAGGGTCCACCTAGTCAAGCATTCTGTTCATGCAGTGGCCAACCAGCTGCCCACGGGATCCCACAAGCAGGACGTGAGTGCCACAGCACCATCCCGCCCATGTTCCCCAGCAACTGGTGTACGTACTTAGGCATCCTGCCTCTGATACTGGACGAAGCATATAGCCATCAGGACTAGTAGCCATAGATCGCCTTCTCCTCCAGGAACTGTCCCATCCCCTTTTAAAGCTGTCCAAATGGGTGGCCATCACGACATCTTGTGGAAGTGAATGCCATAGGTTTAACTATGCGCTGTATGAAGAAGTCCTTCCTTTGATCTGTCCTGAATCCCCCACCAATCAGCTTCATGGGGTTCTAGAATTTTGAGAGAGGAAGAAAAATGTCTCCCTGTGCACTTTCTCCACACCATGCATAATTCTGTACACCTCTATCTTACTTGCCTTTTTTCTAAGCTAAACAATCCCAGCTGCTGTAACCTTTCCTCGTAGGGGAGTTGCTCCAGCCCCTTGATCATTTTAGTTGCCCTTCTCTGCACTTTTTCCCAACTCTACACTGTCCTTTGTTAGGTGCGTTGTCGAGCACTGTACACAGTATCCTAAGTGCGGTCGCACTATAGATTTGCATAAGGGCAGTACGCTCTTGGAAGTTTTATTTTCCAATTCTTTTCCTAACTATGCCCGACATGGAATTTTCCTTTTTCACAGCAGCTGCACACTGGGCCGTTAATTTTTTAGCCTGTTACATATACGCATACTGTATATACAAATACTTGGATCCTTCACCTTTCCTCCTAGCACCTACCAAATCACAAACATTTTTAAAACTCTTGCAAAAACTGCTCTCGAGCCTGGAATGAGGTGTACTGGTGATGTTACAGGCACTGGCCAGTAGGAGCTCAGTACAGACACCTTCAGAACCAAAACGGAAAGGCATGTACGACAGTTAAGTTTTCAGAAGTCACTCCAGGACAGAAAGAAAAAAAAAAAAAGCCTCCTCCGACCTGCTGCCCTCCAGATGAATTGGAGGCTGGCTGAGGATGATGGGAGTTGTAGTCCAACACATCTGGATGGCAGCAAGCTGGGGGAAGGCTGTTAGAAGTGCTCTCAGATAACTTCTGGCCGTCTTGAAATGTTACAAGTACAACCATCTTCACCCTGAGTTCAGGATTGTGGCCGAGACCTTTGAGAAGAAGCAGAGCTGGAGTGGGGGTGGGTGGGCTGCATTGTGGGGAGGGAGAGGGGAAGCTGAGATTGGATAGTCCTCCTGATCGTCCTCTCTAGAGAGCGATGAAGAATCCGACAGGCTCTTCTGAAATTAGAAACTTAACAATGAAACATGCTTCACGTACAACTCGCGCGCGCCCCGGCTCGGTTACCATGGAGACGGCTACAAATCTATGTCAGCTGCAATGCACGCCCCAGTCACTACAATTAACGGGAGAAGGAAGGGAAACCCTTTTGCACCTTTTGCTGCTCAGCTGGGTTTTTTTTTTAGGGCACAAGGAATTTCGCACAGCAGGCGAGATGCAAGTGGCAAGCAGCGGGAGCTGCCGTGTGCCCGGGGGGGGGGGCGCATCGCAGCGCATCGCAGAGCTGTGGCTGCACCTTGCTGAGGGCTGGTACATGCATGTACGCGTGCTCCCTCGCCCTGCATCGGGTGGTGGCTGGCACGTGTGAATCGCCCATCACAGCTACAATGCCACAGATAACGCATTGCTAATCTCAGGTGCGGGGGTTTCCCAAGGGAATGGTTCATGCAAGTGTACCGGTACTTATTTATTTCATTTCGTTTTTCTATACCACCCAACAGCCGAAGCCCTCTGCCTGGTGCAGTGCTTCTCAATTATTTTCTGTCATGCCCCCCCTAGGAAAAAGAAAACATTTCGCTGCGCCCCCGCACGACTGTAAATAGTATCATTTGTCTATAAAATTGTTATAAGTACACCTCTGCATAACACTGTATCCTTATTAAAAAAAACTTTTAACTGAGGTCAAACGAGCCCCCCTTTACGGAGCCTCGCGCCCCCCCTGGGGGGCCCGCCCCACTATTTGAGAAGCACTGGCCTGGTGCAACTGCAACATGAGATGCTCGCAATGAGGCATTTTTGTTGGTGGTGGGGGAATCAACGGGTGGGCGATTGGATGCTGCAGCCGGCTCACTCACCCAGAGGCTGAGCAAGGCGCCTTGGGACATGTAAACATCCTTCGTGTGGATTCAGGCACCCTGGGAAATTATATTTCCCTGGATCCCTGGTATTTGGGATGATGCCGTGGAAGCATTCTAGGAACCACCACAGGAAGGAAGGAGGGAGGCTTCCCAAAGGAGCCTCCAGGGACATCTCCCCGTACGGCTGCTCCAACGGTGACAGATATGCCGTGGGGCACCATATCCCATATCCCATCAGGGGCGCAGTGGGGCCTGAATTTGGAATTGGGCTGGGGGTGGGGGGGAAGACCAAGCTACTCCCTGGCTGCTTTTTAAAAAAAGTTGGTTTGCCTTGCCCAGCTCCAAACTCAGCTGGAGGGAGTTCGCCACGCCATTCCTCTACGTTGGGGACCCTGCGTTCTCCTTACAAGGTGTGCCGTTCTGCTCCCAGAGCAGCTTCCATGGGGCTCCCGATGGACTCCCACCTGGACTCCGATCAGGCCTGCACACCACTGAGCTGCGACAGCGCTACCAGGTCAGGCATTTCCAAGCCCGTCGGCAGGGAGGGGCCATAGCTAGGGGCTGAGCAAATGCTCTGCGTGCAGAAGGTCCCGGGTTCAATGGCTCAGTAAAACCTCTCTCTGCCTGAGCCCCTGGGGAGCTGCTGGCTGTCAGAATAGAGCCAGGGGTGCACAACCTGCCGCTCTGGGGGCCACAGGAGGCCCTTTGTCACTCCCTTTGTGGGCCCCCGAAGCTGGCAGAACCCCACCAACTTTTCCCCACAGCTGTTCCTTGCCTTCCGAGATCCCTGTTTTCCCACTGCTAGTAGATGGGGAGAAACAGCATACTCGGTGGTGATTGCTGGGGCTGGGAGAAGCTTTAACCTCCATGACCCCCCCCTACCCACCCAGATCTCAGCCTGTGGGAGGGGTGTGCATGTGTGTGTGTGTGTGTTTGTGTGAACATGTATGGCCCATGCCCCCACAGCCAACACAGGATGTGGCCCTCAGGGCCGAAAAGGTTGTGCATCCCTGGAATCAATTCTACTAGGTTAGAGGAAGCAGATGCTCTAACTCCGCATTTCTCAAAGTGTGGGCTGGGAACACCAGTGGGTCTCATGGCTGCAGTCCACCCAGCACATCCAGCAGAGAGAGGGAGGGGAAAAACTGGTTGTGTGTGTGTGTGTGTGTGTGTATACGGGGGAAGGTAGGGAGAGGTTACAAGTTAAGTGTTATAGGAGAAGGCGAGAAGAAATGTCAGGAGATGAGGCAAGAATTCTTTCCCCCCCTCCGTTATATTTATATCCCACCTTTTTTTCTGCAAGGAACCCAAGGCGGCTTACAAGGTTCTCCTCTCCATTTTATCCTCACAACAAGCCTGTGAGGTAGGTCAGTCTGAGAGTCTGTGAGTGGGCCAAAGTCACCCAGCGAGCTTCATGGCCGAGCGGGGACTAGAACATGGATCTCCCGAGTCCACAGTCCAGCACTCTCACCACTACGCCACACTGGCTCTCTACACATTGAGAGGTGTGTGTATGTGTGTCAGGAGGAGAACAATATAAAATCAAAAGAGCAGGGGCAGGCAACTTTTTTGGGGCTGTGGGCACATTTCACAAATTTGAGAAACTGCCCTGGGCACCACCACAAAATGGCTGCCATGGGGAGTCATGGCAAAGGACATGTAAGCTGCCCAAAATATCGAGTACGAGGCAGAGGTGGGGTCTGAGCCCCAACACACACTAAACAACTCCTTTGAACCCACAGTTTTGAGCACCAACAGAAACCTATTTCACACCAATCCCAGCTGCGAGTAAGAAAATGCATTAATTAGAAAAAAAACAAAGTAGGGAAGGGTAAGGCACGTAAGTGGACACCAAGAAAGGGCACCATGTTGCCTAACCCTGACAGCCTCTGGATCAGAAATTCCTGCCTAAAACGGGGAGGCTGAGGCATGATATCTCCAGCCCCAACACCCATACAGTCATGCCTTGGATTGAGAGCACATTTCGTTCCGGAAACGTGCTTGTAATCCAAAACACTCTTATATCAAAACGAAATCCCCCCCAAAAAAATTTGTACAGAGATTTTTAATTTAAGCCGTACTACAGTACTTGTATTGCAAGACAGTCGCTTGTATATCAAGTAAAAAATATATATTAAATAAATATTTAAAAATTGCTTGTCTTGCAAAACGCTCTCAAACCAAGTTACTTGCAATCCAAGGCATTACTGTACATAACTTGAAGCAAGCTGAATTATGGGACTCCCTGCTCCAAGGAAAATCACTGAGGCAAAGAATTGAGTCATTTCCAAAGAGGTGTTAGATAGCAATATGACATGACATCAGTCATTGCCAGTGTATGATCTCCAGCTGCCACCATTTTGTGACTGGTAGGCCTCAGTCATTTGCAGCTCTCTCAAAGGGGTCCTGAGGGTAGAAAGCTTGAGAACCCCCCTAGTTCAATTGAAGTTAAGCTTCATATGATTTCATGCCAAGCCAACGTCTTGTTTTGGGCAGGAGCATCTCACGCACATCCTGGGAGGTCTTTGTTGTAAAACTTCAGTTTGTCCTGGTCCAATCGAGACGGATACCAGACATGGTGGTGGGAACCCGTCCGTGAGACAAGAGCCGTAGAGATCCTTGATGCAAAATACATGATGGTCCCATCGCCACACCTGGGATCAAAATGAAGCAGCGGGGGATCATGTCAATGTGCAGCAGTTTCATCCGGGGAAGTCTGTAAAACTTGGGTATAACTCCCATCAGTACAACCACCTCAAATACGTAATGCTTGGATTGAGACGATAATCCCCAGAAGCCCTGTTGTAATCCAAAACACTCTATATCAGAACGTCCCCCCAAAAAAATGGTACAGAGATTTTTAATTTAAGCCGACTACAGTACAGTAATACCTTGGATTGCAAGTAACTTGGTTTGAGAGCGTTTGCAAGACAAGCAATTTTTAAATATTATTTAATTTTTTTTTTACTTGATATACAAGCGACGTCTTGCATACAAGTACTGTAGCTTGTCTTAAATTAAAATCATCTGTACAATTTTTTTGGTTGGATTTCCATTTTGATATAAGAGTGTTGGGTTACAAACACTGTTTCCGGAAAACGAATTATGCTGCTCAATCCAAGGCATGACTGTACTTGTATTGCAAGACGTCGCTTGTATATCAAGTCCAACAAAATTAAATAAATATTTAAAAATTTGCCTGTCTTGCAAAACGCTCTCAAACCAAGTTACTTGCAATCCAAGGTATTACTGTACTTCGCATTACAAGAAGGAACAATATATTGTCACTGCAGGCAAGCTCAGAGGGAACGGGGAATTCTAAGATGGGCGGGGGGGGGGACACACACGATGACGTCAGTATCCCTGCTAATAAAAAAAAGTGTCTAAGCTGCGTACACCGGTCAGCACTGGCTCCACGGCACCATTGTCAATACTGGACTAGCCGGACAATTCATCTAACCTGGTATAGGTAAACTCCCCATGTTCGTGGGAGCAGCGTGCGCTCCAAGATGCCTGCACGACACGAAAACACAGCCGGAGCGTGGCAAACGCAAGACACCCCTGCCATCAGCCCAGGCCTGAACGTCAAAAAAGAGACATCTCGCGTGACTTTTGCTTCCCCGATTAGTTCGTTCGTTTCGAGGAGCTCGGCGATCAATCATTCGTCGAGCCGCGGCAGGGGCAGAGGACAATATAAATCAAGGAGGCCGCGCTGGAGATTCAAGGACTCGGCTGCCACCATCCGTGACTCGCCCCAGCAATCTGTTTCCTCCCGAGCAGGCCCGGGCAACTTCAGTGTCATGCCGGCAATACGTCACGAGCTGGAAAGGCTGCCGTTGATTCGCATATTTATTTGCATGTTAATCGGGGTTTCTTTCTATGCTGTTCGGTCTTGATGACACACTACGATGGATGGATCAAGTGCATTCTAGATTTGCAGGAATGGTACGACAATTTAAATAGGGATGTGTGAGGATTTCGTTCTCGCGGGGTGGAAATCAACGCCCCCCCCCCCGAACTCCGTACCGCTTAACTTCTTCCCCGGCTCGACTCGTGTTCTCCCAAGTCCAGCCGCGGGAAGCGACTTCCATGTTCTCGGTGGGCCACTGTTTAGATAGAGAACGCCGTAAGATACGCCAAAAGCGGCCGCAATTTGCACAAGTCACGGCCGTTTTTGGCGTATCTTACGGCATTCCCTATCTAAACAGCGGTCCGCCGGGAACCTGGAAGTCTGATGAGCGGTGAGGTGCACGTCCGCTTTCGGCCCAGCTTGGGAGGCGCAGCAGTGGCGTCTGCTGAGCCAGAGGCGGGTCGGCTCTTGGCAGATCGCCCACCCCTAATAAGGGAACTATGTTTGCAACATGGGCAATGCCCTTCCGAATTACAGAGAACTCTTCCTCAGTCGGGATAGTAAAATCTAAAATACAAAAATGGGTGGAAATGTTTGGACAGGGGGGAGTGCGGGAGAGAAGACATGGTGTCGAGCCCCATATGCTGCTGGTTTGTCAGCAGCCTTCCCCAGCCTGTTGCTTTCCAGATGTCTTGGACTACAACTCCCATGATTCCCAACCAGCATGCTTGTCTAGATATAAAAACTCAGACTCATCTGTATGTCTTTGGACCAGCAGCAGCAGGGAACCTGTGGCCCTCTAGATGATTTTAGACTCCAGTTCCCATCAGGCCCAGCCAGCAAGGGCAGTGGTCAAGGATGATGGGAGTTGTAGTCCAACAATATCAGGGCTCCTCACCCCTGCTATAGGCCCAGGAGGCATCACAGGACCTGGATAAGGCAGAGAATGAAAGAAAAATATGGTAGCTCTTATATTAAGAAAGGAAGAGATTGATATTCAAAAGCACACTCCCTCCAGAATGGGGATGCAGGATGCGCTCCATGCTAAAGAAGAATTAAATCAATCACTGCAGAATTCTGCAAAGAGAGCAGCTCTTTCTGCAACTTGACTTCATTTGCAAACTCAGAAAATGTATTTATATGATGCTTTGGGATCCCCCTTCGTAGGGGCTGGATGCCATTGATGTGGGGAAAAAGGGATCATGTGAAATCCAGTAGGGAATATTACTAAATGATTCCCCTTAACCAAAACTGGGGGGGGGGGGAGATCCAGGAAATTTCAGACCTGCCAGCCCAGGTGTTCTGATCATCATCATCATCATCAGGCGATCACTCGTGACCGAGTAAGATTGTCTTCCGGGATAAAAGGAGGAAATTCTAAACCGTCTCAGCTCCCTTGCAATAATAGCAGTCCTACGCTCAGGGCGTTCACTATCTATGTTATCCAGCAATGTCCGTATATTCCATGTTCCAAAGTTCAAATGTCTTTTTCGACCGCTAAAATGGTGACCCCACTGGACGCGGTAATCCAGTCAGGGGAGAAAGAGGTAGACTATGTTTAGGGCACCTTTTCTAGCCCCCTCCCCATACGGGGTGAGCAGAGTGGATCCTAAATAGGGCTGCTCAGTCATGGATACAGCTGCCGAGCTGCTCAACTACCTCGTTCCTTGAACAGGGCGACTGAGTCTGCATCCACCGCCCATGTGCTGGTCCATGACTAGGGGCTTCCAGATTCACAGTCCTGCCCCCGTTGCCATTCGCCAGTCGCCATGGGATTCTGATAGGTAAGATGGAATTGGTTAAAGCTCATACACATAATTGTCTAACATCCCTTCAACCGGGTGGTAGCCTACGGTTGGTCAATGGATTGGTACCAGGCCAGCGGTGTTTCCACTGGTGGTAGGCCTTGACATGGGGCATTCTGGGTGTGTGGGGATGATTGGAGCCATGAATCCAAAGCCCCTGAGAGACCTATGGTCAGGCCCATCAATTACACCAATCCTGAAGCTGGTATAGTAAATCCACCCCACCCACCCACCCACCTGCCTGCCATGGTGCTGTGGTAAGATCCTGGTTTGTTCATCATGGCTTGCACAAACCACAGTTTCCCAGGTGTGGATGAAACAGGTAAGTGCGGTTTGTTACAATTCAAGGGGAGAGGGGAATTCAAAGCTTTGGAAGTGGAGGGTCATCCATCACTTCACTCCCCGCCCCTCCGGTTGCCTGCGCCTTAGGTTGCCTGCTGTGCCCAAACACTGTTCCTGTGAAACAATTATTTGTTTAATTACATTTTTATTTGGCCTTTACTCCAAGAAGCTCAGGGAGGCATACAATGCTGCCTCCCCCATTTTATCCTAACAATCCCGCTGTGGAGTAGGCTAGTCTGAGAGTATGTATATGGGCAAATGTCAGATTGCATGAGCTTCATAGCTGAGCTATGAATCTGAAGATGGATCTCCCAAGTCAAGTCCTCATCTGGCACTCTAACCACTAGACCAGCCAGCCCCAACCTGAGATATCCCTTGAGATAGCTTGAGAGATCTTGCCCTTGAGATATCTTGCCCATGACCATGGCTGGATGGAGATCATGGGAGCTGTAGTCCAACACATCTGGAAGGCGCCAGGTTGGGGAAGGCTGCACGAGACAGTGGTGTTGGGTGCTAATGACTGTTTGGAGATGGTCACAGTTCTAGCAGAAGGTTTGCTGTTCTGCCTTGGGATGGATGTGGAACTTTCCCCCCGCTCCTCAGGATTACAATTAATTATCCCATTTTTGGAGTGCCGGGGCCAAAACTGCTTAGTCCACAACTAATTCATACATTTCTTCAAGAAGCAGTATTCAATATATCGGTCTATTCTTTCTTTTGTTGAGCCTCACCAGGAATTCAGCAAGGCCGACAATCCTGCTGTTTCTCAACACTTGGAGAGCATCCAAGCTTCCCCTCTCCAGCTACGCTTCTGTCCAACTCTATGGTTATTTTGTTCTTGTTCTTCAGTGATCAGTGGGAGACCAATCTTGCTGTATTCCACCCCAGTCTGTTCTATTATTATCCCTGCTGCTGAAATTCCCCAAAGGGAGATTTCTCAATGCGCAACCGGTTTCTCCTTCATTTTTGCCTATACCCAACTTGTCATCAGCCCATTGAATACTACAATGCGCTTTATTTGGGAGCAGCCCTTGAAGGAGGCCAAGAAGGTTCAACCAGTGCAGAATGTGGGTGCCAGGAGGTAGGGACGTGGGGATGCTTGAGGTATTGGATCTTTGCAAATACTAAGATGAACCCAATGCAATTTGCATCTCCTGGCTCAGAACCTAGTTATCCGCCAACTTTCCAATTTCCCAAAAGTTTTGATGTAGTTCTCAGCTCAAAAAATGGATGAAAAATAGGTGTTAAACTGTGTATTTTAAGAGAAAATACATCCAGACATGTGCATTTTGAAAGAAAATTCAATGCTATTTTAAATGTGTGTTTAAATGCAAAGGTTTGTGGGGAAAAATTCTTTAAGAAAATGCAGATTAATGCAAAAACATGGCTTTTCAAAGAGGGTGCCACAGCTACTCTTTCCAGAAAACATATAGCTGCCCAGTGGGTACTATGAGTGCCATGTTGCATCTTCTTCTTCTTCTTCTTCTTCTTCTTCTTCTTCTTCTTCTTCTTCTTCTAATTTTTTTGTTTTATTGTTCTGTTGGAATCCACCTCATGTTTTATGGCAGGGTATAAATGTTTTTGTTTGATCAATCAGAAAACTGGAGTTCTCCCTTAAAAAACAAACAAACAAAAACCCCTGAAGAACTTTGCAAATTACAGTAATACCTTGGATTGCAAGTAACTTGGTCTGAGAGCGTTTTGCAAGACAAGCAAATTTTTAAAATAAATTTTGACTTGATAAACAAGCGACATCTTGCAATACAAGTGTAGGATGTAACTGCTCGCCTCGAGCAGGTGTAGCGGGTCGAAAATCGGCCCTGCTCACGCCCGCCAGAGACTCGCTTTGATATAAGAGTGTTTTGGATTACAAGCATGATTCTGGAACGAATTATGCCTGCAATCCAAGGTATTACTGTACTTTCTTGGCTTTTAAACTGGTGCTTTGTAGGACAGAAGTGAAAACATGGTCCAGAAGTACAGGCTTTACTGATACGCAAATTTAATCGCTTGACAAATTGACCAATCGACCAAAATTCCTGCGATGTATCCACTGAAAGTACTTTGAATGGTTTGCTGTCTTATTGATGGCCATCAGGGGAGGCTGGCCACTCCTATTTCGGTGGGGCTCCTAATCCATTGCAGGTTTTATTTGGAGCTTTATAGGAGTCATCTATGGTGCTGAACGCCATCCCCAAAATAGGTTCACCACCCTGGAGCAGCATGGATCGTTCCTATAAAGCTCCAAATAAAACTTGCAATGGATTAGTAGCCCCACTGAAATAGGTGTCACCATTCTCACAAGGTAGTTTTTCTAAAAGGACTAAAGTTGGCATCTTCCATTTATCCTCATTGGAAAACTGTAGCCGATTTCATCCCAAACAGGGTTCACAGGATATCAAACCCCCCCCTCATGACCCCCACAAATCATTCCACCCTTGCCCGCCCCACACAGTTGAGACAGCCAGCTTGCCCCCTGCGATGACAGCTCCCTGCCAAGGCTGATCACCTGCGTTTTCAAGATACAAAGCCTCTTGGGTCCTTCACAGGCCGGCATATACCGTATTTTTCCGTGTATAAGACGCCCCCATGTATAAGACGACCGCCACTGGGCAGTTTCGCAACCATGGGGTTCTCTCCTTGGCTTACTTCCATGTATATCCATGAGACGACCCTCAATTTTTAGTCTAACAATTTAAGGAAAAAGTATAGTCTTATACATGGAAAAATACTGTAGGTTCTTCTGACACACCATCTGGCAGACCGTTGGGGGTCTTCCTTTTCTGGAATTGAGAGGCAGGCAGGCTTTTTATGCCACTTACAAAAGCCCCCCCCTCCCTCTTGTGCTTCAATAAAACAGATGAGAGAGGGGGTCCCCCCCTTTGTTTTCCCGGTATCATTTATTATTTTCTACCCGTCATTATCATTATGAAGATGGCACTCGTTCATGGATGAAAATCATGGATGAGAGGACTGATCTGGCATGCATTGCTGTGACTTGGATGGGTGAGCTGGGGGCGGGGGGGGGGCGGGGGAGGCTTGATCTCTCCCAGCTCTGCCTGCCTGTGTACTTGGTGCAGCACCAACATAGGCTGGAGGGACGGGGGGGAAGAGGGTGGAGTTGCCGTCTGGTTCACAAAAGTCCCATCCCTGTCGCCAGGCAGCAACTCCACCTTGGAGTGGGCCTTGATGGGTTGCACCTGGTGTTGGGCCACAGAGGCAGACCGGGGATGCCGCTGGTGCATCTCGCCCACCCTGCGGGCCAGCAGCCTCCCTGAGTGAGCTGGCAGAGGTGGTCTCCGGTGTGGCGCAGGAGGAACCCAGGATGGTGGCTCTGGCTGACTCGAATTTCCGTGCTGAAGCTGTCTCTGGAGTTCATGGCCTCCAAAACCACCACGGAGGTGTCTCAGTGTGTCATTGGCCCAACGCATGAAACGGGGCATACCCTCGATCCGGTCTTTGCTCCGAGCTGTGAGATTAGTAGTCTGAAAACGGGGTGGATGGGCGTCGAACTAACCCCATTGCCGTGATTACACCAGACCCTGGTGAGACTCGAATCATGGCATTACTTCCCTCCTCGCAGGGATGGGGGGGACAGGACACACCCATTCGGATGGTCTGTCCCAAGACACTGATGGAATCCAATGGATTTCTGAATGCTTTGGGGGGATTTTCCAGTGGAGAGAGCTGGTGATCCAGCCAAAGGCGAAGGGTGAGATGCGAAGGGCCATCGACCCCATTGCACCTGAGTGCCCTCGTCGCCAGTGCTGTAAAGCCCGTTCTGCTCCTTGGTATACTGGGGAGCTGCGGACAATGTCGGCTGGAGCGCAAGTGGTGTAATGCTCGGAGTGAAGACGAGCCAAGCATGCTGTAGAGCACATTATCATGCCTATTGTGCAGCAGTGCCGGCAGCCAAGGAGGCCTCCATTGCTGTCTCCATAGTGTCCTCAAGCAGCCATCCAGCAGAACTCTTTCAGGTGGCTGTGTAACACTCTCTCTCTAGTGCAGGGCTCTCTAGCCTTGGGTCCCCAGATGTTGCTGGCCTACAGCTCCCAGAATCCCTTGCCATTAGCCATGCTGGCTGGGTATGCTCGGAGCTGTAGGCCAGCAACATCTGGGGACCCAAGCTCGGAGAGCCCTGCTCTTGTGAAGGGAGCCCCGGATACGTCAAGGACCAACCGCAATCTTTTTGCATCACACTTTAGAGGACAAAACCACTTGACTCCACAGCGAACTTGATGCTGTTGTTAGTGCAGCTCCAGTCAAGGTGTCGGATGCCTCCATCTGCCCAATTTTGTGGGACCAATTCCAGTCGCTGCAGCCTGGTGACGTGGGGAAGGTGCTTGCAGCGATGTGACCCACCACCACTTGCCCTCTTGATCCTAGCCCTCCTGGTTAATGAAAGGTAGCCAAGGGGTTATGACTGGGTGGGTCCAGGAAGAGGTAAAAGCATCTTTGCATGAAGCGCGACCACTCCTGAAGAAACCTACTCTGGACCCAATGGTATATGGCAACTACCACCCAGTCATGAATACAGGCCCGTGGCTCACGCTGGCTCAGCTTGTCTGAGCGTGGAAAGCTAAGCAGGGTCAGGCCCGGTTATTACTTGGATGGGAGACCCCTCCTCTAGTTTCCAGCGTTGAGCTGGGGGTTGGACTCGATGGCCTTGTAGGCCCACTTCCAACTCTATGACCCTATGACCTCCTTCTTAGGAAAGGGACTTGAGAGGATTGTGGCAGAGCAGCTGCAGGCACTCTTGGAGGAAACTGATTATCTAGACCTATTCCAATCTGGGTTTCAACCTGGTTATGGGACCGAATCAGCCTTAGGTTGCCCTGATGGATGACCATTTATCGAGAGAAGGACAGGAGGAGTGCGACCTTGTTAAATTCTGCTCGATCTCTCATTGGCTTTTGATACCATCAACCATGGTATCCTCCTGGATTGGTTCTGTAGATTGGACATTGGAGGCACTCTTGTTACAGTGGTTCCGGTCCTACCTGCAGGGTGGATTTTAGAGATTAACACTGGGTAGCCATTCCTCGGCCCCTTGGCAGTTGAGCTATGGGGTTCTGCAGGGTACCACCTTGTCCCCAATGTTGTTTAATATGTATAAGAAGCCCGCTGGGAGCGGTCATTAGGGCATTTGGAGCCAAGTTGCATCAGTACGCTGATGACACACCGCCCTATCTCCCTGTGACATCTGAATCAGATGAGGCTGTTCAAGTCCTGGATCAGTGCCTAGTCTCAGTGATGGTCTGGATGAGGACCGATAAACTGAAGCTGAATCCTGGCAAGACAGAAGCCCTGTCGGTGAGTGGTTCCCCGGTCCGGGAGATAGGTTCATTGCCTATTCTAGATGGGGTTGCACTCCCTTTGAAAGATCAGATTCATACTCTGGGGGTACTCCTAGATCCATCACTGCTGCTGGAGGCCCAAATGACTATGGTGGCCTCTCCGGGATAGGGATAGCCTGGTCACAGTGGTACAGGTGCTAGTAACGTCAACATTGGTCTATTGCAATGCGCTCTATGTGGGGCTGACCTTCAGGCTGGCCCGGAAGCTGGCGCTAGTGCAGAATGAAGCAGCTCGGCTGTTGTTGGGAGCTGCCCCTTTTCCAGCATGCAACTCCTTTGCTGAGGGAACTGCACTGGCTGCCTATTCGCTACCGGGCCAGGCTTAAGGTTCTGGTACTAGTGTACAAAGCCCCAAACAACTTGGGACCAGGATACCTGAGAGAGCGCCGTCTCCCTTAGCAACCTGCACGGTCACTGCAGGTCATCAGACAGCATGCTCCTGTTGGTTCTGCTGCACAGACTTATGGCCTGGCTGGCATCCACCTGTAGCGGAGCCTTCAGTGTGGTAGCCCCGTCCCTGTGGAACTCCCTGCCTCTGGAGGTCAGGCAGGCACCAACTACGTTTTGTCTCTGGCACCTGCAGATGACATATTTATTTCAACAAGCCTTCCCCGATCGACCAGCTACTGGTATTCCGTTATGAAAAAAACCCTTTTAATATTGTGTTTTATTCCTTTTAACCTTTTATTTTTCACTGCTCTGGAATCTGTTTGGATGTGGAGCGGTAAGGAATGCAAATCAATAACTAAACAATAAGAAGAGGGCTTTATTCTTTGCTGCTGTTTTTATCCTGGTTTTATTCTGTGCCATTTTTTTGTTATTATTTGTTTTAATGTTTGTACCGTATATTTTAATGTATTTTACCACACCCAGAGAACTTCAGTTACTGGGCAGTTTAAAAGTACGGTAGATAAGCAATGCTGTGCTCGTTCAGACAGGAAAAAGTCCTACAGCACAGCTGGCTGGGGAATGCTGGGAGCTGTAGGACTTTCCCCCTGTCTAAAACATGCATAGGATTGCACCCTAAATAAATAATATTTTAGGATCATAGAAGGGAAATCAAACATGATCTAAACCAACCCCTCGTCGAGCAGCTTGTACCATCGGGAAGTTTCTTCGGAATGTCTCATCTAAATTCTTAGATGTTCAATTTGTGTCCTGATTTCCCATGTGTAATGCCCACACGTTCCTAGCGTGTATGCACTCTTCTTTTATCGTAATACTGCCGACCTACCATGCAGGGCTGTTGTAAGGACTCCTGAAACGATGCGCGTGACGCACTCTATCTGAACGCTTGAAAAATGTCACAGAAGCACCAAGTTTTTTTATCATACACTACAGGTCATCAGCGGAGTGCGGGATTTGAACCCAGCACTCCCTGGTTTCACCCAGTCTTCCCCTCCTGCTGCATTGGACTACACCTCCTGCTGCACTGGACTACACCTCCCATTATCCCGAGCCAGAATGGAAAGCCAGCGGGGGAGGGGGAGCCTTGCAGAGGGCAGCCATTCCTGGAAGCAGCCTGGTGCTTCTTGTCAATGAGGAGGAGTTTCTCCTTGAGGGTGCCGCCGAGCGCCACAACATTAATTGCTCAATCCTGGCGTAAGGGAAACACGGGGAAGCTGTCCTGGAGACGTTCCCAGTGGATTGTACTCCCCGTCTATATTTAGAAGGGGGGGGGGAAAATTACATTAAATAATAAAGGCAGGCGACGGCATCCCTCAGCCTGTGTAGCCCAAAGACAGCAAGAGACACCAAGAGGCTGTGACTGGAAGAGAGAGAAAAAGGAGCGTCCGTGGAAATCAATTTCGATTCCTTCCACAAAGTCATCACTTTTTATCCCGGTAATTCTGTTCCGATGACGACGGGGGGAACGAACGAGCATTCCTAGACATCCGTCTGCCGTCGAGTCAGCCTGGACACATCGCACGGCAACACGTGCCGAAGGAGATCCGACAAGTCCAAACCAAAATAAAATCCCAAAGGGACGCAGGGCTATATTATGTATATAGTACAGCTCCTGATGTCCAGTCTGTATTGCGGGGGGCGGCGGGGGGGCTTCTCCGCATTTCTCCTGCCTTCTACTTATGACTTATTATAATTATTTATTTACCTTGACACGATGCGTATTTTGGAAACAGGGTACGTGATGGAAGACAAGTGAATTATGCAAATGATCTCAATTTGTATCGTTATTTAAATCATTACCATAATGTGTGTATCTGATTTAGCAGGACTGATTTTTGAGGGGCAGAATCGGGATTTCCGTTGAGCTCATCCACGCATTTGAAGGGGGGGGGGAATTATAACGTGGTGGGACACGACCTCTCCACTGACACTGTCCCACTTCAGAAAGAACTGGGAGATCTGCTTGTAAAGAAATCACTTGACTTCGCTCTCTATCCCATCCTTCCCCCCAAAAGATTTTGGAGGTACATGCCTCAGTGAGGGACTGTTATTATTATCTATACCAGTGCTCTCCATCCTTGGGTCCCCAGATGTTTTTGGCCTACAACTCCCAGCATGCCCCAGCCAGCGTACGCTGGCTGGGGCATGCTGGGAGTTGTAGGCCAAAAACATCTGGGGACCCAAGGATGGAGAACACTGATCTATACAGTCCCCCCACCCCCAGGCAAATTGCTGTGAGGATGGCCTCCCTGACATCATATGGACCCCAGCCGCGGTGATCCGTGGACATCTGCCGCAACGCAATCAAGCCACCCTCCATTTTAAATTTCCCAAACTGCCCTGATGTAGTGTCATGCCCAGGAATTGTGGGAAATTTAAAATGGCCGGCCGGCTTCCTGGACACTGCTGCTACGGCCATAAGCATGCAGCCAGGGGAATGGACGGGCAGGCTCACCGTAATCTTTGAGGGGAATGAGTGGAGGCTTAGGCCTTGACAACTGCTTGAACTCTCCCTAGAGACCACTGGTGGGCAGCCACTATTTTTCTGGCTCCTCGGAGCGGGAGAGGGATCCCTCTGGCGGGGGCATGGTAGACATTTTCATTGAGAATACCGTGGGCGGGCCAGAAGGAGGGTGACATGGGCTGAATTCCCCGAGAGCTTGATTATCAAGAGTTGTTGGTCACTGATACTTAAGTGGATGCTCCACATACAGAAGAAGTGTGCTTATGAATCCAAGGAGGAAGGCAAAACAAGGCAGGGTCAAGCCCTGCCTGTCCACTTCCAGAGGCACCTGGCTGGCCACTGTTAGAAAACAATTGCTGGGATCACAGAATCATAGAGTTGGAATCATAGAGCCTTGGAGGCCATTTAGAGCAACCTTCCTACCCAGTACAGCTAGGGTGTTGAACCTCTTTCAGCCCAAGGGCCGCATTCCATTTCAGAGAAGCTCTTGGGGGCCGCACTCCAATGGTGGGTGGGGCCAACGGGGAAAGTGGCAAAAGGGTGGGGGGAAGAGACAAAAAAAACCCCACCAGCTTATTTTAGCTTGAAGATCTTACTGCCTGGAACTCAGGTTTAAGAGAGGCATTTCAACTTTTTAGAAGTTGGAAAACTACACAAAAGTCTGGAAACCACCAAATGATTGGTGGTTGGGGGGGGAAGGGGGTGAGGTCAGGGGAAGAGTGCACGGTCCTCTGGGGAAGCCTAGATTTGGCCCCCTGGTGGGCCATATTTGGCCCCCAGGCTGGTGGTTCTGCATCCCTGCAGTACAGGAACCCCAAACTAGAGCCTCCTCAACAGATGGCTGTCTTAACAAGGGAGAGTCCACCATTTCTCTCAGGTCAGCTTCCTGCAACCTGATGTTTTGGACTACAACTCACATCACCTGCAGACACCATGGTCCAATGGTCGGGGATTATTGGAGTTGCCCAAAATACCTGGAGGGCACCAGACTAGGGAAGGCAGTTGGTTCCCTGGCCAAACCGCTCTTTCCGTCAAGAAGTTTCTCCTCACAGTCAAGCGAACTCTGCAGTGCCTTGTAGAAGTATTCACCCCACTTCGACTTTCCCACATTTTCTTGTGTTACAACCTGGAATTGAAATGGATTTAATTGGCATTGTTACCACCTGATGTACACAAGAGACTGAACACTGCGAAGGTGCAGAATAGTTTTATTGTGGCACAAAATTTAAGTAAACCAAACAAACTGGCATTTGTTGGCTGCGTAAGTATTCACCGCCGAGTCAGTACTCGGTAGAATCACCTTCGGCAGGCAGCAGCAGTTACAGCCGCCAGTCTTCTTGGGTAAGTCTCTACCAGCTTTGCGCATCTGGATCCTGCCACATTTGCCCATTCTTCTGGGCAAAATTGCTCCAGCTCTGTCAGGTTGGATGGGGACCATTCGTGAATAGCAACTTTCGAGTCTTGCCACAGATTCTCAATCGGATTGAGGTCGGGGCTTTGACTGGGCCATTCTAAGACTTTCAGGTTCTTGTTTTTAAACCACTCCAGTGTTACTTTGGTTGTGCGTCAGGGTCACTGTCTTCTGGAAGGTGAACCTCCACCCCAGTCCCAGCAGGTCCCTTGCAGGCTGAAACAGGCTTTCCTCTAGAATTGCCCTGTTTTTGGCTCCATCCATCTTGCCCTCAATCCTGACCAGCTTGCCGGTCCCTGCCAAGGAAAAGCATCCCCACAACATGATGCGGCCACTACCATGCTTCACCGTGGGGGTGGTGTGCTCAGGGCAATGCGCACTGTTGGCTTTGTGCCACACATAGCGTTTTGTGGCAAGGCCAGAAAGTTCCCTTTTGGTCTCATCAGACCAGAAAACCTTCTCCCACATGTATGCTGTGTCTCCCACATGCCTTTTTGCAAACTCCAAACGGGTTTTGAGATGGCTTTGTTTCAGCAATGGCTTTCTTCTCGCCACTCTTCCATAAAGCCCAGCTTTGTGGAGCGTGCGGGTAATAGTTGTCCCATGGATGGTTTCTCCCATCTCAGCTGCGGATCTCTCCAGCTCCTTCAGAGTTACCATTGGCCTCTTGGTTGCTACTCTGACTAATGCCCTCCTTACCCGGTCACTGAATTTGGGTGGATGGCCTTCTCTAGGCAGAGTTGCGGTTGACCCATATTCTTTCCATTTTGCAATAAAGGATTTAACGGTGCTCCGGGGCATGTTCATAGCTTGGGATATTTGTTTATAACCCAACCCTGATTGGTGCTTCTGCACAACTTTATCCCAGAGTTGTTTTGATAGCTCCTTGGTTTCCATGATGCTGTTTGTTTAGATATGCTCTCCGACAAACTCTGGGGCCTTCCAGAAACAGGCGTATTTAATCTGAGATCATGAGGCACTGGAATTGCACACAGGTGGACTCCATTCAACTACAGTACTTGCAGTATGTGACTTCTGGAGGCAGTGGGTTGCACCAGAGCTTATTTAGGCATGTCACAACACAGCGGGTAAATACTTACACAACCAATGAGTGCCAGTTTGTTTTTGTTTACTTAACTTTTGTGCCAAAATAAAACTATTTTGTACCTTCACAGTGTTGACTATCTTGTCTACATCAAGTGGTAACAATGCCAATTAAATCCATTTCAATTCCAGGTTGTAACACAACACAATGTTCACGTATTCAAGACGTATTCAAAGGGGAGTGAATACGTCTGCAAGGCGCTGTATACTCCTGCAACCATTAGATCTAATTCCACACTCCAGGGCACCAGACCAGAGAACAGATCTTGGCTCTCTTCCATTGAACAGCCCTTCAAGTATTTGAAGAGGGCAATCGAGGTTCTCTAAGCTAAACATACCCAGTTTCTTCCAACCTTCCTCATAGGGACTTGTTTTCCATACTGTTGACCATCTCCATTGCCTTGCTCTGAACCCAGTCCTTTGGTCTGATCCATCAAAGCTATTCTTTATGTTAGAAAAATGGGTAACAAATCAATAGATCGATGAAATGTGAAAATGTTACAAACCCAGGGAAGGGACCCGGCAGATCGGGGATGGGAGGGCAAGAAGTCCACAAAGACGCCAGACCACTGATGCTTACTACCTTGACCAGGGCTTATATCATTTTCAAAGCTTGACACCAAAGCTCTCCCCGCTTCTGGAAAAAAAACCCTGACCCTAAAGAGTGTAATTTGGACCTTTGATCAATTGAGGAAAGGTGGAGTTCAATCGATCCACTCTTCCATTCATTTGGTTTTATATCTGCCCATTCCAAGCTGGGATTGAAGCCCCTGGAGTCTAATTAACTTGCGCCATTATTCCTTTTGTGCAGGCCAACTTATTTAAAGGGTAACGGTTAACTCACCCCACAGGGTGCAACTTTTGAGAAGCTGCGGCCAGCTAATGCCATGATGGAGAGGATAAAAATAAAATAAAATACATATATAAAATAAGCACATTCAGCAAGTCCTGGATTAATCCTCGTTTCGAAAGCCTGGGTAATTACAGCCGGGAGGAACTAAAGCAACCTATAAATATAGGTTAACGCATAAGCGATCCCGTTTGCAAGGGGTTTATCCATCAAGCTGCTCGCAAGCGGATTTCTACATTTCATTATGGAAAGATTACAAAGCAGGTAATACCCTGAAGGATCATGAAAATAATTTTATTTTAAGGACAAGTGCAAAAAAATAACAAATAACAAAAGAAAGAACTAAAAATAAATAAATTACCATATTTTTCCATCTATAAGACGCCCCCATGTATAAGACGCCCCCCACTGGGCAGTTTCGCAACCGTGCGGTTCTCTCCTCGGCTTACTTCCGTGTATAAGACGACCCTCAATTTTTAGTCTAACAATTTTAGGAAAAAGTATAGTCTTATACATGGAAAAATACTGTAATTAAAAGAACGCCCATCCATTGCCCTCCCTCAGCAACGATGCAAGAGGAAAACAGTTTGGCTGTCTTTTATCTGAGTATTTGTAAAGATTTCAACAGCCTCGTGGTGTCTCTATGAAATTGTGAGACCGGTTTTGATCTTCAATGCTGAGTGTTCCTGAGCTTTAAGCACTGGATGGGAGTATCCCCATAGACCTTGGGGAGGGACCATTCCTAGGAGCAGGCAAATCTGTCAAGTTCGATCTTGTTCAGATGATTATTTCCCCACCACTAGCCGCTCATTCGGCACGGCCACTGCATGCTTCCCCCCCCCCCCCAAAACAGGAACGAGTACATATTTTTGTGTGCATCTTTCTAGGTCTGCGTATGTATGTTTGTATGCATTTATCCATTGACTGAAGCATGGCTTTGCACAGTTTTGGAATGTACACTTCCCCCCACCCACCCCCCGTACTCATCTTGCCAACGCGTGCATCTTTCCAAACACACTTTTTTTTTTGCTTCACAAAATGCATCGCAAACTCGAGAAGGTGCGGCTCTCAGAGCGCAAACTGCATCCAGGTCCGCGTTCAGTTCTGAGAGGCTGTGAATTGGGTCATCTCACATAAAAATAAGAACCCAACAAGATTTCTTACCCATCCCTAATTACTGTCCCATAGCTCAGTGGGGGGTGCTTCGTATAATCCCCCAAATCGCCAGTTAAACAAGAATCCAGTCACAGCTGATGGGTAAGGCTATGCAAATCAGCAAAACCCAAGCTCGCCGAAGTTGCCTTAATTCCATCTTGAAGCTGGTTCCAACTTGGGACCATATAAGACTGCGAGCTTTGTTGTTGTTTTTTTTCCCTTTTTGCACGAAAATCCGTTCGTACTTTTCCAAATGTACCCATCAACTGTGCGCATCTTTGAAATGGGCACATCCGTCTCCCGTCGATTAAAGAGTATTTGCGCCCATTTTTTCAAAAGTACTGCATTTCCCCCCATGCACTTTTGTATGCAAGCTGGCGAACACATTTCTTTTGGTCCTCAAAGCACATTGCGAGCTCCGATGTGAACGTACTTCGACCACAGACTGCATCTGGGTCCGTGTTCAATCCGGAAGGCACAAATTGGGAAATGCTGATCAGAAATGAATGGAAACAAACTTCTCAGACCTTTTTTCTTTCAGAGACCCTGGAGGGCTGCTACCAGTCAGAACAGACAGTATCAGGAGAAGAAGGCAAGCAGGCTGACCTAGTTATAAAGGCAGCTTCCTAAGGTTAAAAATAAAATAATAAAATAAAATAAAAAGGCTTGGTCAGTGCTCTCCAAATGCTGACAAGGGAGGTGTGAAATAAGGATGATGTGAGATTCTGAGTGGGGCAGCTTGAGATGCAAACTTCTCTGAAACACGCTTATGGAAACTTTTTGTTCTACGATAGCTTACAAATGCTGTAAATCAATAAAAACACGGCCTCGAATATTCTATTGGTATTAGACAGATGCAGACCTTTCATTTATTTAATAATATCCCAGGTTATCCCCGAGGCTCAGGATAGATTACCATTACAAATTCAAGATTTTGCTTTTGTTTGTTTTTGAAAGAAAGGACAAAAGAACGGAGCAGTAGCAATTTCTCCTAACAATTCCATAAAGAGGTTCCAGGCAAGCCACAGTTTTTGCAGCAACAGCTTCCAATTTTTCTAAGAGGGTGGTCAAATTGGAACCCAGATCTTCCGCTCAAGGAGGAGAGGGAGGAGACTCTGTAAAGATATGGGATGCTCCAGTTATGACAACACTGTCTAAGTGAACTGCCCATCTTGTCATGCCCCAACCCCATCACCTCTAAAAAGAGCTCGGCTGTCAAAATAATTAATTTCTCCTGTCTCTCAGACCCCAAAACACCTTTCCCCGGTTCCGTGTCCTGGCTTCTAATGCCTTTCCAGTTGACCATCAAAGTTCTCCACACCATTGTACCACCGTATCTATATACTGCTGCATTCATTTCCATGAGAGCCAGTGTGGCGCAGTGGTGAGAGTGTTGGACCGGGAGCCGGGAGATCCGGGTTCTAGTCCCCGCTCGCCCGTGAAACTCACTGGGTGACTTTGGGCCAGTCACTGACTCTCGGCCTAGCCTACCTCACAGGGCTGTTGTGAGGGTAAGATGGAGAAGAGGAGGATTATATGTAAGCCGCCTTGGGTTCCTTGCAGGAAAAAAGGTGGGATATAGATATAATAAATAATTAAATAAATAAATAAATAAATGTGCTCTGAACCCATCATGGGCTCAACCGTGAGCAGTGCATTAAGCCATGGCCATGTGCCGTGGGACCAGTCGGTAGCCAGGGTTGAAGGGTACAGCAGGACCAAGGAGTAACCAAGGATCCAGGAGCCAGAGCACAGGAAGAACGTGTTGCTCAAGCAAGGCTCAGCTGGAAGAGGAAGCCATGTAGACGTCTTCCTGCCCAGGAGGATCCAATGGCCAGCCTGGGTGGGCAGAATCAGTCCAGGGCCTGAAGGTACTTCATTGAGAAGCGCCACATGGGAGCAGCTGCACGGAGATCCAGCAGCTCCTAAAAGCCCCTGAGCTTTATTCCACAAAATCTACCACCCAAAGGGCAATGTGATACACACACACACACACGAGGCGGGTGGCTCCAATATCAGTGGGGCACTGTATCCATTCCAGGTTTCAGCCTGAACTTTCAAGGAGTTACCCGTGGTGCTGAACCTATTAAAGTCCAGACTAAAACCCAGCGTGACAGCGGAGCCACACGCACGCACACACATTATATATATATTATTTATTAATTTAACACATTTTCCCCGTTGGATTTTTAGCTAAGAAACAAATCTAAGAACAATTAAAATGACCATGAAGAGAGGCAGAATAAAAGAGCAATTAAAGACAGCAGCAAAACAACCAAGCCTACGACTGGCAGGCTGCAAAAGCCCAGGGGAAAAAAAAAAGGAATGTCTCGTCTTGGTCCCTCAAAGATGAGGACGCCGAATCACTCACAGCATCATACAGCTGGGAAGGGACCACGGAGATCCCCTCGTCCGGCCCCCTTGCTCAGTGCAGGACCTGCGGCACAGGCCATTCCGGCATCCCTGATCGATGGCCATCCAGCCTCTGCTGAAATACCTCCAGCGAAGGAGAGCGCCCCCCCCCCCCGCCAAGGCAGCCAGCTCTGTTTCCCTGTCGAACAGCTCTCGCCGTTAGGAAGCTCCTGGTGTCGTTTAGCTGAAATCTGCTTCTCTGCGATTCCTACCAACTGCTTCTAGTCCTGCCCTCGGGAGCAGGGGGGGGGGGGGCGGGTAAGTCTGCTCCACCTTCTACGTAAGAGCCCGCCAGATCCCTGGGGTGTTCACGGTCGGGAGTGCCACCACAGAAAAGGCCCCCCCCGTTCTCCTGGTGCCGCTCACCTCATCTCTGAAGTTGGCGGCACCAGGAGCAGGGCGTCAAACCCCCAAGATCTCGGCGAAGGGGTAGCTGTGCCTGGGAGCAGACAGTCCCTCAGTTAACCTGCTCCCGTGCCACTGGGCTGCCTGTTGAGCCCCAAGAAGAAGGGCACAAAGAATTGACATCTGGACTGGAGGATATGTTTTAAACTGGAAGTGCAAGAAAGACGCAAAACAGGTACTATGTAAGCATGTGTGTGTGTGTGTGTGTGTGTGTGTGTGTGTGATAGCATGAGCCCCGTCACAGAGAGCACTCAGACCACTGGTGGCGCCATGATTGCTTCAGTGTGCAGCGCAGGGCTTCCAGCACCCTCCAACCAACAAGACCTAACAGGCAACCCCAGGAAGTAGTGGTTGGAGTGAAGACTGGGAGACATAAGAACCTAAGAAGAGCCCTGCTGGATCAGACCAAGGGTCCGCCTGGCCCAGCATTCTGTTCACACAGTGGCCAGCCAGCTGCCCACGGGAAGCCCACGAGCAGGGCAGGAGTGCCACAGCATCCCCCCCGCCGCCCATGTTCCCCGGCAACTGGTCTACATGGGCATACTGCCTCTGATCCTGGAGAAAGCATATACAGTCATGCCTTGGATTGAGAGCATAATTCGTTCCGGAAACGTGCTTGTAATCCAAAACACTCTTATATCAAAACAAAATCCCCCCCCAAAAAAAACGTGTACAGAGATTTTTAATTTAAGCCGTACTACAGTACTTGTATTGCAAGACGTCGCTTGTATATCAAGTCATAAATAAATAAATAAATATTTAAAATTTGCTTGTCTTGCAAAACGCTCTCAAACCAAGTTACTTGCAATCCAAGGTATTACTGTATAGCCATCAGGACTAGTCGCCAGTGATAGCCTTCCCCGACGTGAATTCCTCCCATCTCCTTTTCAAGCCCTCCACATCAGTGGCCAGCACTACATCTTGTCGTGGTGAATTCCGAAACGTGAGAGCCTAGGAAGAGCCCTGCTGGGATAGACCAAAGGGTCCATCTATTATTATTATTATTATTATTATTATTATTATTATTATTATGTATGTATGTATGTATATCTATTTATCGCCCATCTGGCCGGCAACCGGCCACCCTGGGCGATGTACACAGAATAAAAGCAATAAAATACATTTAAAACAATATAAAAATTTTAAAATCTTAACCCCACCCCATATTCCAGAATCTAGTCCAGCCTTCTGTTCACACAGTGGCCAACCAGCTGCCCACGGGGAAACCCACAAGGAGGCCATGATGACCAGGTTCAAACAGTGCCGGCTCCAGGTTTTGGAGGGTCCTTGTGCAAGACAACCTCTACGGGTGCCTTCTCTCGGCGCGCCTCCCTCCTCACTGCCGTTGTCACCAGCTGCTCTTGCTCCTTTCTCAGTATCCCTGCCACTTGCTGGCTTGGCAGGCAGGGGGCGCCAGTGAGCAAGGCGGCCGCGGCATCTCCTGCTCCTCCTTCTCGCCACCACCGTCGTCTGGGCCAGAGAGACAGGCAGGTGAACAACAAGCAGGTTGCAATGGGGAAGAGGAGGAGCAACTCCAGGGGGCTCCTGCCGGTGGGCCCCTGCTGGGGTGTGGGCCTCGGCAGATGCCCGACCATGCCTACCCTTGGCGCCGGCTCGGGGTTCAAATCCCCACTCAGCCATGTGAAGCTCACTGGATGGCCTTTGGGCTGTCACCATCTCTTGACCTAACCTGCCTCACAGGGTTGTTGTGAGGCTAAACTGGGGACGGGGTGGGGGGGGAATGCTGTCTTCAGTTCCTTGGTGAAAGGTCATTGTCATATAAACGTGACAATGATTCGTGGAAGATTTCGGGAAGGGCCTCCGGTGCAAAGGACGGAGATTGGACTGCTTTCTGGAGCCCAGCCGTGGACTGTGGGGGGTGTGGTGTGAAGGGTATACGCAGGGCATGCGTCCTTCCCCCTTTCGATACTTTACAGAGGACAACCCTCCGGTCTGAAGGGTTGCCGGAGTCCCCTCTATCGTTGTCCATTTGAAGGGCTGCCCCGGTCCAAGTCCAGTTTAAAGATAAAGAACCAGAAGAAGGGAGAGTGGAGCAGGGGGCTGGAAGGTGCCCATCATCCACAGTTAAGCAGCACCTGGACAACAGCAGACTGAGCGGGCACACAGTTCTCCGCACTATGGTGAGATGTACTGTATTTCTATTTCAGTTATACAGTAATTATCTCTCAATATTCATCTACACGCTATCAACTAGAACAGTGTTCTCCAACCTTGGGTCCCCAGATGTTTTTTTGGCCGACAACTCCCAGCATGCCCCAGCCAGCATAGCTGGCTGGGGCATGCTGGGAGTTGTCGGCCAAAAACATCTGGGGACCCAAGGTTGGAGAACACTGCTCTGGAGGGTCTTTCGACTCCTACAGTCCAGTGGCCTGGTTCTCTCCCAAGGTTGGAGAACACTGAACTAGAACATGCAGATTGTGTGCAAATTGCCATGCCAATGAAAAATGAAACCAGAGCCCTCTTTCCTCCTCTCTTTTGGCAATAAGTTCCCCCCCCCCCCGCCCCACTTGGGCCTGCTTGTGAACACACCAGTTCCCTTCAGGGCTATAAAAGAAGGTAAGAGGGGTGGTGTGGCAGTCTCTGGAATCCAGCCCGTTGACACGTTCAATAAACTCGTGGGCCGCCAAGGTCTTGTAAAATAAAATTCAGCACGGCCACTGCAAATGAATTTTCATTTTACAGGAACTTTTATTAACTCTCTGTTACGAACTGCCCCCCCCCCCCCGACGTGTCCTGGTGTCGCAAGACGGCTTCAGCTTCGAAGGGCTGCATTTCGCATGGAGGAAAGCGACCAAAGATAGATCCTCCATACTGGAATTGGGGCGGGGGGGCCGGATGCTCCAGGTGCAGAGGGGGTCTGCCCCAGTGGTAGAGCACCCCTTGTATTTCATGCAGATGGTCCCAGGTTCAACACTGGGCATATCCAATTGAGGCAGGAACTCTGGAAGTGTTGCCTACAGCAGCCTTCCCCAACCTGGCACCTTCCAGATATTTTGCACTTCAACTCCCATCAGCCCCAGCCAGCAATGGCCAATGGTCAGGAATGCAGTGGGAGGTGGTGGGCTCTCCCAATCTGGAGGCATTCAAGGTGCAGCTGGACAGCCATCTGTCAGGGATGCTTTGACCTGGATTCCTGCACTGAGCAGGGGGTTGGACTCGATGGCCTGGTAGGCCCCTTCCAACTCTACTTTTCTATGATTCTCTGATTCTATGCTGGACTTGTAGTCCAAAACATCTGTCTCCAAGGCTTCGGATGGGAGACTTTTCAGTCTTGCCTGGGGGTGGATTTTTGTTTGTTTTAATGTTTGCTTTCTTTGTTGTTAATGTTTTGCACGCCACCCAGAGAATTTCCGTTACTGGGCAGTTAAAAGTACAATCAATTAAAAAAAATAAAAATAGGGGTTGAACCTAATGTTTATATTGTGGTTGTTTTAATTGTGTTATTTTATATATCATTTTAATATTATAGATGGTTTAATTATATCTTTTACTTTTGTATATTTCGATTTACATGTCAAATTTTAATGTTGTAAAGCCGCCTTGAGTCCCAGTATTGGGGAAAAGGTGGGATATAAATAAATATAACAACAACAATAGGACCTTCTACATCCAAAGTACGGTACATGCTCCACCGCTGAAACCATTGGACCTCCCGCAAGAGAATCACCTATGCTGGATCCCTGGAGTGTCAACCAGGTCGTGGTGGGAAACATACATTGACTGGGTTCAGACAACACGATAACCCACACTCAAGGGTTGAATGTGGGTTGTCATTAAACTGTGGGTTGTCATTGAAACATGGCTTATTGTGTTGTCTGTACCCAGCCAAGATAACAAACCATGGTGAACAACCCACAGTTCACAACTCAACAACAAATCATAGGTTCTCTTCATGGGTTGTTCATGTGGTTAACCAACCATGGTTTGCTAGTGCGGCTGGGTTCAGTCAACCCAATGACCCACATTTCAACAATGACCCACGGTTCAACAACAACCCACACTCAACCCTTGAGTGTGGGTTATTGTGTTGTCTGAACCCAGCCAATCAAAGCAAGATGGAGATAAGCCCTGTCTTGTCCTTCCCCTACCAAGGATTTGGTGACCAATGGTATACTACCTATGAGGATGAAGGTTTGATTTTTAGGTATTATGTTATAGGATGCTATATGATTCATATTTGAGTGCAGGAGAGTCTATCGCTGTGTCGTGACCAGGAAAACTTAGCCTTGCCAGGGGGCACACATAGCCCACTGAAACTCACTAGTGGCCTGTAAGGAACTAAACCAAGCTCTCGGCCTCCACAGAACGCCTCTGCGGTATGGCTATCATAATGCCCGCCTACCCGAGAAGCGCCCGCAAGACCAAGTCCTCCCCAGACAAGTGGTCAAAGTGCCTGAGCTAGTGACTGGACACATCCCGAAAGAACAGAAGTGAGCAGGTGGACACAGATTCACGGTGTCATTTGAACGCCGATCCATGCAGAAATGAGTGCTCAACTGCACGCCTTTCTAGCGAAGCTGGCCTTTTCTTCTTTCTTATTTTGCATGGTCCCCAATTTCACACGCAGGCCTCACAAAGAGAGAGCATGCCTGTGTCAGCAGGAGGCGTGCCTTTTCTTTTTTTTTTTTTTAAAAAAACCACCTCGCCACACTGACATCCATCCTATTATTTCCTTTCCTGAGTCTGAAAGGACCTCTTTCACTGGCCCCTCCTTCGGAGCAAATATTTAACAACCCACCCTAGTGCTTCATTTGAATCAGGAGGACTCATTGCTACCAAGCCCAGAAAGCTGACAGGAGATATCGGATCTAGACACAGAGAAGTCTGTGTCGGTCTGTCTCACACACAGACAATAACTAAAGCATGGCGTAGTGGTGAGAGTGTTGGACTGGGACTCGGGAGATCCGGGTTCTAGTCCCCGCTCGGCCATGAAACTCACTGGGTGACTTTGGGCCAGTCACGGACTCTCAGCCTAACCTACCTCACAGGGTTGTTGTGAGGATAAAATGGGGAGGAGGAGGAGGAGGATTAGGAGGATTATGTAAGCCGCCTTGGGTTCCTTGCAGGAAAAAAGGCGGGGTATAAATAAAATAAATAAATAAAGTTCATAACAGGGTGGCTAGACTGCTAAGCTGGGACTGGCCATGTTGATTATATAATGCCAGGGTTTGGGGTTTTTTTGCCTTCTGCACTGGCTGTCAATCCATTTCTAGGCCCCATTCAAAGCACTGGTTTTAACCTTTAAAGCCCTAAATGGCTTGGGCCCAGGTTACCCTGAAGGAGCGTCTCCTCCCATATATGCCTATATGGCTGCAAGAGAGAGGGCCTTTTCATGTCTGGCAGACATGATAGAGGTATACAAAATTATGCATGGTGTGGAGAAAGTGGACAGGGAGACGACATCATTCTCCCTCTTTCATAATACTAGAACCCAATGGGGTCATCCCATGAAGCTGATTTGTGGGAGATTCAGGACAGATCAAAAGAAGGACATCTTCACACAGAGCAGAGTTAAACTATGGAATTCACTTCCACAAGATGTGGTGATGGCCACCGATTTCGACAGCTTTAAAAGGGAATTGGACAAATTCATGGAGGAGAAGGCTAGCAGTGGCTACTAGCCCTGGTTGGCTATATGCATCCTCCAGTATCAGAGGCAGCATGCCTATAATAATAATAATAATAATAATAATAATAATAATAATAATAATAATAATAATATTTTATTTATTACCCGCCTCTCCATCTAGATCGAGGCAGGGAACAACAGAAAATATAAAATACCTAAACTAAAACAACACAATATATACTATTAAACATCTTAAAACATCCTAAAAACATCTTAAAACATCCTAAAAACATCTTAAAACATCTTTAAAACATCTTTAAAACATCTTAAAAACATCTTTAAAACATCCTAAAATTCCGCCGGATAGGCCTGCCGGAAGAGTTCAGTCTTTATGGCTTTTTTAAAGTCCAAAAGACTGACAAGTTGATCTCCTCCGGCAGGCCATTCCATAATCTGGGAGCAGCAGAAGGTCCTCTGGGTAATGCTAGTCAGCCTAGTTTTGGCTGACTGAAGCAGATTCTTCCCAGAGGACCTAAGTGTGCCTATGTACTTGAGTTGCTGGGGAACATGGGCGGGAGGGTGCTGTTGCACTCCTGTCCTGCTTGTGGGATCCCGTGGGCAGCTGCTTGGCCACTGTGTGTAAACAGAATGCTGAACTCGTTGGACCCTTGGTCTGATCTAGCTTGGCTCTTCTGATGTTCGCTCTTCCCAGAGAGACTCACCTGACACCTACATTATTATCTTTTCTGCAGCTGATGGAGACCTTTTTATTCTCCCAGTCATTTTGAGAACTGCACATAGTGCTTTTAAATCTAAGCACTCTTCTATTGTGCTGCTGGCTTTACTTTGGTTTAATGCACTGTAGTGTTTTCACTCTTTGGTTTTATCTTAACACTATTTTTATTCATTGTTTTTGTGAAGGGCCGCCACCGGTCCTTTCCTGCAAAGCACACGGCTATTTTGACAGCCCGGAGCGCTCTGCCTGCGATTCCCAACTTAGATCGGCAATAAGCACTGGAATTTAGCACTTAGTCAAAGCGAAACCACTTCTAGGCAAAACTGAAAGTAAGTATGGTAGCTTGATTTGATAGTAAACAATTACAAATTGAAAAGGGAGATAAGGGAAAATGAAACTAGCAGGAAAGGAAGCGTTCTATTACACACACAGTCAGACCTATAAAACAACAAAGACTATACACCAGTGTTCTCCAACCTTGGGTCCCCAGATGTTTTTGGCCTACAACTCCCAGCATGGGAGCATGCTGGGAGTTGTAGGCCAAAAACATCTGGGGACCCAAGGTTGGAGAACACTGCTATACACCTAGTCTAGCTAACATCAGAGATTCTACCCTAGTCTAACACTAGAAACTGAATGAACTTACAGCAATGTAGCCAGGCGCTCTGCTTGGGGGTTGAGTGACCGGACTGGCCAGAGCCGGGGTCCCATTCCGTGCTCTGCAGCACCTCACTCCCAACAACCTACAGAAGCCTTGGCCGCTTCTTTTACCTCTCCCCCCTCTCTTGATTCTCCGACCCCTCCCTCTCCTGACAGGACAAACCAGTTCGGCCAGGCGGGAAGGGTGCTGAGGTTTCAGCGCCATTTTTTTCCCATGGCCCCTTGAGGGTGCTCGGAAGGGTGATTGGGGAAAGCCATCCAAATGTAAATGCGTGTGTCCCAGACACTTGGCAGCTCATTGAGGGTGTTTGGTGAAACCCATCGGAATGCAGATGTTTGTCTGCGGCTGAGCTCTCCTGCCCTGGGCAGGGATTACGGTATGCTGGAGAAATGGGCAACGTGTATCTTGGTCAGGCTTTCTCTCCACAGTTTTACTGTTTGTACTTTATGTTTTTAATATATTGTACACCGCCCACAGAACTCTGGTGATCTGGGCAGTTTGAAAGAATAGTTAATAAATGAATAAATAACCTCAGAGTCATCCAGTGAAATGGACTGGCGGGATATCTGCGACAAGCAACAGGAAGGACTTTATCACCCAGCACGTAGATTCATAGAATAGTAGAGTTGAAAGGGGCCTGTAAGGTCATCGAGTCCAACCCCCTGCTCAATGCAGGAATCCAAGTTAAACCATCCCTGACAGATGGCTGTCCAGCCGCACCTTGAATGCCACCAGTGTGGGAGAGCCCACAGCCTCCACAGGTAATTGGTTCCATTGTCGTATTGCTCTTAACAGTCAGGAGGTTTTTCTTGACGTTCAGCCGGAATCTGGCTTCCTATAATTTGAGCCCATTATTCCGTGTCCTGCACTCTGGGATGGTTGAGAAGAAATCCTGGCCTTCCTCGGTGTGACAACTCTTCAAGTACAGTAATACCTTGGATTGCAAGCATAATTCGTTCCGGAACCGTGCTTGTAATCCGAAACACTCTTATATCAAAACGAGGCTCTGGCGGTGGCGGGCGTGAGCGGGGCCGATTTCGGCCCGCTACACCCGCTCGAGGCGAGTGGTTACATCCCTACGACTTGTCTTGCAAGACCTTGCTCGTTTATCAAGTCAAAAAATTTTTAAAAAATTGCTTGTCTTGCAAAACGCTCTCAGACCAAGTTACTTGCAATCCAAGGTATTACTGTACTTGAAGAGTGCTATCATATCTCCCCTCAGTCTCCTCTTCTGAAGGCTAAACATGCCCAGTTCTTTCAGTCTCTCCTCATAGGGCCTTGTTTCCAGTCCCTTTATCATCTTTGTTGCCCTCCTCTGAACCCTCTCCAGTTTGTCTACACCCTTCTTAAAGTGTGGTGCCCAGAACTGGATGCAGTATGCAAGGTGAGGCCTAACCACTGCTGAATAGAGGGGAACTAGTACTTCACGCGATGTGGAAGTTATACTTCTATTAATGCAGCCCAAAATAGCATTTGCCTTTTTTTGCAGCCACATCATCACATTGCTGTCTCAGTGGCTCATATATTCAGCTTGTGATCTACAACTCCAAGATCCTTCTTGCCTGTAGTACTGTTGAGCCAAGTATCCCCCATCATGTAACTGTGCGTTTGGTTTCTTTTTCCTAGGTGCATAACTAACTTGCATTTTCTGTCCAAAGGTGTGGTGGAGCCACTAGCATAGATGGCTATAAAAGTGATTGTTTGTTTGTTATTTATTTTATTTCTATACTGCCTTTCTGGGGCCGACCAAGGCCTTTTACAAGAAATTTCGAAAATAAAAACCAGAATGAAAAAGAAACACAATATAATATTAAAAATTAACCTTAAAAAGCCATAACCGTTCATAACAACAATTTTAGAAGATGTCTCGTGACCCCCTTCCTCAATACAGAGAAAATTACTCGTCAGTCATGGAGGATGGCTCCAACAATGGTTACCAGTCATGATGGCTATATGGACAGTCCCCATAGACATGCCCCCAAGAAAAGTCCAAAACTGGAAGGAGCTTACCACTTCCACAGCTTCAGATTCTCCCTTCCTATTGGAAGCACTTATCAAGGCCAATCAGTCATATTGACCCACGATCCGTGTTTATAAATACTTATTATTGGGGAATAAATATGATACACAAAGTGTTATGCAGGAATGTAATAGGGAACTGGATTGTCCCATTTTGCCTAATCAATGGATCATTGCTTTAGCATCCGTATCTGAAGCATCTATGGATCTCAGGTTAGGCCTTCCTCAGCAAAAAACTCTTGTTCTGTGTCTATTGGACGCCACAACATCTCTTTAATAAACGTCTGTCTAAGTCAGCCAATTGCTGGAGGTATAACACAGCTAATGCGTCTTTCAACCATATGTTTTAGCAATACCCAATAGTTGCCTCTTTTGGGGAGGAGGTTATTATACGGATAAACCCTGTATTGGAACACTCTTTGATATTTACTGATGTTCGCGTCTTCTTAAATTATCTACCTGCTTCCTGGAAGTTAATGCATGGTCAGCACAAATGGGTTCCCTGTGCCCTTTTGACAGCTAAAAGACTGATATTACAAGATTGGAAGGATTGGGGTGCTCATCTCCTATAAAGCAATGGATTGAAGACCTAACAACGCTTTCAACATTTGAACAGGTGGTATATAGACACCACTTGCGAATGAATACTTATTTGGATGTTTGGACTGCCTTTGCTAAAGTTTATGTATAATTTTTAGAAAGACGTATTTTCATGCATATATGTGTATATACACACACACACACACACACACTTCATATCCATGCACTGAAATTGATACATTCAAATCTATGTAGCTACAATTTTTTCTTTTCCTTTTGTTTTGTTGTGTTGGAATTTTACAGTAAAAAAATTAACATTTTTAAAAAATGCAGTTGAATTCATCCATATCAACAAACCATTTCTAGCCATTTTCATCTCCACCAGGAGCAGGTCTTTTGTAAAGCGAATGGGTCTAAATTGCCCACTGAAAACCAAACCACCCCCAAATACTTTGGCATTGGAACAGGGATCGCTCATATAACTATATATTGATGCTGGGGAAAGTCCCTCCCTCCCCAGTTCCTATGAGGATGGCAACTAGGTTCAGAGGAACAGGTGTGCCTGAGGGAGGGGCAGATGATGTCATTGTCCCTGCTTGATCAGAAAGCCCCGGTGCTTTGACCCTGCAAGCCCTGGCTCTACTACATCACTGCTGGAGGGCAACAAAGGGGTCCGGCCATTGTAAGCTTCCTGGGGGTATCTGGCCTGCCACCCTTGCAAAAACTGCCAAATGTGCTTCTGCAATCCTGTAATTCTCAGTTGTGCTTCCGCAGATCTGACAGATTTTCACAGAAGTGCCGCTACCCCCTAGAGCGTTCTCCTCCTCCCTAAAAAGAATGTCCCCACCGCTTGGGGAACGAGGAGCGAGCGAGAGATGCACCAGCGTTCCGTAGCAAAGGATGAGAGGGACCTGCTGCGACTTCCCCCGTTATAACAGACCAATCGGGTATTTCATTACAGCGAAGCTGATGCTCACCCCCAAAGTGGAAATCTGCAAAGATTGGGAATGGGCGAAGGGATTGTCAAGATCCATTTGGGATGTTGCGAGTTCTGCTTAGGCTAGCCTCGAGCCTTGTCCCGCTCCCCCCCCCCCGATGTATAGGACTACAACTCCCTTCATCCCCTGCCGCCCTTGTGCTAAACACACTTCACTTGGAGATAAGCTTCATTTTGTGGCAAGAAAAGGACAATATATTTTTTAAAGTAAAAATAATAAAACGAGCATTTATGACCATGTACATACCTGACTGGACATCCCCCAGACTATAATGCAGTGTTCTCCAACCTTGGGTCCCCAGATGTTTTTGGCCTACAACTCCCAGCATGCCCCAGACAGCATAGCTGGCTGGGGCATGCTGGGAGTTGTAGGCCAAAAACATCTGGGGACCCAAGGTTGGAGAACACTGCTATAATGTGTTTTTAAAAATAAGAAGAATGGACACTGCAGTGATGCCGGGCTTGTTTGCAGCTGCCCCCATCACCTGATGCTTTCTGGGTGATAATCTGCCGCCACCACCCCAGGCCTGTGGCACCCCTGCATTCAATGAACACTTGGAGAGGCACCTCCAAATGGGCCTTTGGTGATCTACCGAAAGTAACCTCGGTTACTTCAGAGATAAAAGCGAGCTGTGAGACCGCTGTCCTAGTTTCGTCGGACACTTTCCCTTTGGAACTGCGTTGGCGTGCAGCTCTGTACTCTCTGATACTTGAATAATAAGCAGATTGGAAACAAACATAGCATCCTCCATCGTGGACCTGAGGGGAGCTGCACGACTCTTCCTCTAATGTCAACGCGCCGTCCCGCATTCATCGGGCAGGCCTCTGTCGCTCAGGGCACAGCACGTCACTTCGGACGGGACTTTGTACAAACGAGGAGTCCTGTGGGCACCTTCTCCGGACTAACAAATACGTCGTGACATAAGTTTTCACTGGGCTAGAAGACACTGCATCGCATGCAAGGCGTGGCTTCTTGAATTAGTAGGTACAGAGAGAAAAGGCAGTTTACCAAGTCTGGGTCCAACAGGCCAAGCAACGCGAGAGAAAGCAGTAGGCATCTTGCTGTCTGGTCTGGTCCGATTCCTGCTTTGAGGGGCCCGTGGCAAAGCGCCCTCCTTTGGGGCCCCTCCAGCGTCAATGCTCCTTCCCCTCCATCAGACATGTCTGGCGGCAGTGGCAGACAGCTGCTGTACTTCAGTCAGTGCCATGTCCGGGGAGCTGCCATATTAATTTCCCACAATGCCTTGAAGTGATGTGGCAGCAGGGACATCGTGGGAGATTTAAATGGTGCTTTCCAGACCCAGGTGCTGGGCAATAATTGCCATGCTGGGGGGAAAAAATTGGTGTGTGTGTGTGTGTGTGTGTGTGTGTGTGTGAGCTAGTGCAGAACTCAGTGGTGGATCCATCCTGCTGTGGTCCTGAAAGCTAGTTGCCCAAGGACGCCCGCACCTTGACACAGGGTCTGTTTGCAGTAATATGCAGCAGAGCACGACTACATAGTTATTTAGCTACGACACCCAATCCATAGTTAGCCTGTGGAATTCGCTGCCACAAGATGCTGTGATGGCCGCTCTCTTGGATGGCTTTAAAAGGGGATTCGATAAATTCATGCAGGATAAGGCTATCAATGGCTACTAGTCATGGTGGCTATATATTACCTTCAGCACCAGAGGGCATATAGCATGCCTATTGATTGACATGTACCTATATACCGCTGACCACATTTAAAAATATCTCTAGGTGGTTTGCAAGAAAATTAAGTTCATTAAAGGCGCAATCCTATGCATCTTTAGCGAGAGAAAAGTCCTACAATGCCCAGCCTGCTGCTATGCTGGCTGGGGCAGGCTGGGAGTTGTAAGACTCCTTTCTCTCTAAACGTGCATATGTTTGCACCTTAAAAATACATTATGATATACATTAAAATACCATTAAAATACATAAAGGTGCTAAAACATTTATATAGAACTTTAATAAAAACATTAAAACCAGTTAAAAAACAATACAATATCATAATTACAAACAAACTGAGCAGTGCACTCACTCAGGGAAAGCCTGGGTAAAAGAAATGGCTCTTTAATTGCTACCGAAAGCATGCTAAAGTTGGTCGACGTTGCTGGGGAACACAACCAGGAGGGTGTAACTGCACTCATGTTCTGCCAGTGGGCGTCCCGCTGTCCCATGGACATTAGCCTGTCTTAGACCAGGTTGCCCACTTTTGGACTTGACCATGATCTATGAAATCTATGAATCCCTGCCCGGGACCACGGCATGTGCTTCTGACCCCACTGGGCCTTGTCATTCCTACAACCCACATTTACCCTCTTCTGTTGAGCGAGTGAGTGAGAGGCTGACCCTACAGCTGACCTTATAAAATAAGTGTATTGTGTTGAACCGTGGCGGTAGAATGAGCCCTTGATGGCACGGCTGATGTTATTTGGTGTTGTAACAGTATTGCTCGGAATATATGCGGGGACAGCACTGATGTCATATATGGATCTGTGCTTAATATCAGCCTGTCATGTTACGATTTCAAGTTGACCTATTTCTGACACAACTTTAGATTGACATAAATTGCAGCTATCACCAGGTCAGCAAAAAAAAAAAACAAAAAACCAGCGGCTTGATAAGAATCCCAGATCGAGCAGTTCGCAGTCACTGGGATATGTATGTACAAACGGTTGCAGGGTTGCCCTTTGTAAATAGGTGTTGTTACACATTTTATGTCCTATGAAGCAAAAGGTGTATAATTTCGAAAGCTGACGTCGGATTTTATGATAGCCTGGGATATATAGATCTGCAAGAAATCAACATTATTTTCCGAGATGAACTCTTCTGTAGCTCTCCCCAATATACCTGTAGCATCTAAAATCTCTCTCTCTCTCTCTCTCTCTCTCTCTCTCTCTCTCTCTCTCTCTCTCTCCCCCTCTGTGTGTGTGTGTGTGTGTGTTTGGCCTTTAAAAACATAAGAAGAGTCCTCTCCATTCCTTTTTCCTTGTGTGTCGTGTCTTTTTAGATTGTAAGCCTGTGGGCAGGGACTGTCTTGTTAACTGCTGTAAACTGCCCAGAGAGCTTCAGCTATTGGGCGGTATAAAAATGAAATAAATAAATAAACAAAAGGCTTGTCTAGTCAAGCATTCTGTTCACACAGTGGCCAACCAGATGCCCAGGAGAAGTTCACGAACACAACATAACAACACACAACAATAGCACCCTCCCACTCATGTTCCCCATCAAATGGTATCTGTATCCCCAGCGACAGCTATACAGAGGCATACTGGAAGTAATGTATAGCTATCACGACTAATAGCTGCTGATAGCCTTATCCTCCATGAATTTGTCTAATCTCCTTTTAAATCTGGCCATCAGTCAATCTTGTGGTAGCAAATTTTATAGTTCCACTTTGCACTGTGTGAACGAAGTCCTTCCTTTTTTCTGTTCCGAACCTCCCACCAATCAGCTTCATGGGATGACCCCGTTGGGTTCAAGTATTACGAGAGAGAAATCCTGTTGCTCAAAGTCAACCGCCTGGAAGCCCGCCTAGACTGAGAGATCGTCCCTGCTTAGCCTTTTATTTATTTATTTATTTATTAATTATTATTTATTTACAATATTTGTATACCACTCCATATCTAAGCAGATTCCGGAGCAGTGAACAATAAAAGATAAAAACAGATAAAAGAAACAAAAACAATACATTGGAAACAAGGGAACATCAAAATGGTGGTTGGGCAGTAGAGAAGGCTTCCCAGAACAAGGAGGTCTTCAGCAGGCACCGAAAGCAACACCGTGTCAGAGCCTGCCTGTCCTCCAGAGGCAGGGAGCTTCTGCAGAAGTGGAGCCACCACACTGAAGGCTCTTCTCTGGGTGGACTCCAATCGGGCAAGAGGTCCATGTGGAACCACCAGGAGAATGTCGTCCAATGACCTCAATGACTGGCCAGTTAGGTAAGGGAGAAGGTGCTCTCTCAGGTATCCTGGTCTCAAGTTGTACACTACTACCAGAACCTTAAACCTGGCCTGGTAGTGAATGGTCTAGGAATGGATTGTAGGTCAGGGGTAGAACCAGGTGGCAAGGGTTGGAAAAGACAACCCTGCCTGAGACTCTGGAGGGACCCAGAGAATCTGACCTGGTGTAAGGTGGCAGCTTGTGTCTTTAGAGCAGGGATGTTGAAGAGTCCTTGGTCTCAAGTCACGAGTCGAGTCACGAGTCTTTGGACCCGAGTCTCGAGTCCGAGTCCAAGTCCTTGGTCCAAAATGGTGACTCACGAGTCATGAGTCACGAGTCACTCCCAAAGCTGACTCCACGAGTCCTTATTAAAATCAACGGGGGTTTTCCCCAACAAAATAAGGCTATTTCAGATGTGTGGCTTAAATAAATTCTAGGCACAAGTGTGCCTTTTTATTTCAAAACTCTGCAACTGATTTTGGCAAGAACAGATCAGGCAGACAAACCCAAAATAACCAGACAGGCAGAGGAGACAGGAAACCCCAAAGCAGGCAGGCAGAGGCCTTTGTCTTGGACAATTCAAACTGTGGAACTGGTTAAGAAGAGACCAGGCAGGCAGAGGAGGCAGGGAACCCCAAACAGGCAGGCAGAGGCAGCCAAACCCAAAATGTCTGAAAGGTTGCATTTTAGGGAAATGATTTTAAAAAATAAACTTGCCGTACTTCCTAAAACCTATCCATGTTGCATTTGAGGAACACGAGTCCTTGGTCTCGAGTCCCGAGTCGAGTCTCGAGTCCCATTAAAAATATTGGGACTCGAGTCTGACTCGAGTCAGAGGGGGGGACTCAGTCCGACTCACGAGTCGAGTCCTCGAGTCCGAGTCCCCATCCCTGCTTTAGAGCAGTGTTCTCCAACCTTGGGTCCCCAGATGTTTTTGGCCGACAACTCCCAGCATGCCCCAGCCAGCGTAGCTGTTGGCCAAAAACATCTGAGGAGCTACGCTGGCTGGGGCATGCTGGGAGTTGTCGGCCAAAAACATCTGGGGACCCAAGGTTGGAGAACACTGCTGTAGAGCATAGTTCCAGAGTTTGTGTTTCAGTTTGGTGTGGGTCATTGTTAAGGGTGAGAGCAGCTATCTCAGATGGGGAGGCTGTCTATATGCAAGCACAGGCCCGACACCCACGACTGGCCTAGTCCTCAGTGAGGTCATACACCTGCCTCTGGGCTGGACCCAGTGGAGGCTGGCGACTCTTATTTCGGGTGGGGCTCCTAGTCCACGACAGCTTTTATTTGGAGATGTATAAAAGCCATCCATGGTGTTCCGTGGTGGCGAACCTATTTTGGGGATGGCGTTCAGCACCACGGATAGCTCCTATAAGGCTCCCAAGAAAAGCTACCACGGATTAGGACCCCCGCCAAAATAGTTTACTTACTTATTTATTATATTTATATATCCCGCCTTTTTCCCTGCAAGGAACCCAAGGCGGCTCACATAATCCTCCTCCTCCTCCTTTTCCTCCTCCTCTCCATCTTATCCTCACACAACAACCCTGTGAGGAAGGAGTCGCCAGGCCTCCCCTGGCTGTACCACTTCCGCTGCAGGTGGTGCTCACACGACTGAATGCTCCTTCGCTTCTCAGAGAAGGGTTCTAGCCTAGCCTTCTCCACGTCATGCAACTTTTCTATGTATAGGGGGGGCTTTCTTTTGTGCGTGGGAGAATTTCATCGTGTATGCCAGGGCCGCAAAAAGTGGAGGTCACAGGTGTCCCCTCTCATCAAGCCCTGCCTGGCAGCCCCCGAGACCCCCAGCATCTGCAACCAGAAGAAAAAGAGGGGGGGAAGAAACTCTAGGAATGGACTCTGTAGTTCCTGCCAGAGAGGCCTAATTCCTAGAGCAGTGTTCTCCAACCTTGGGTCCCCGGATGTTTTTGGCCTACAACTCCCAGCATGCCCCAGCCAGCTACGCTGGCTGGGGCATGCTGGGAGTTGTAGGCCAAAAACATCCGGGGACCCAAGGTTGGAGAACACTGTCCTAGAGCATCCTAAGAAGCAGTGCTGAAAGGTCGGCTTTCTACGATGCTCAAGGGACACTCTAGGAATAAGGCTTCTAGGGCAGGAAGTATAGAGCACATTCCTAGAGTGGTTTTTCTCTCCCCCCACCTCCACCCTTTTTTGGGGTGATGGCAGAGGGAAGGGACAGGTTAAAGCTCTGCGTAGGTGTGTGTATGTGTGAGTGACTGGAGGGAGAAGTGAGTGGATGTGGATGTAAGGGTAGTTTGTGTGTGTGGGGGGGCGTAGGAGCACAAGTTGCCCACCCCCCGTCTTAAAACTGAAGGTTTTAAAATATTAGAATGTATACAAGGCAAGCACGGTGTGAATGAGTGGTGTGGGTGTCTGTGTGTGTGTGTGAGAGAGAAAGATGTAAGTGAAAGTGCCTGCATGTGCGAACATGCACACATTACCTGTGTGTTTTGCACAAGAGACAGAAATCAAGATCAGCCAACGCTCCTGCTTCCCAAAATGCACTGCTAGGTGGAATCTGATTCCACTGGCTATTTCTTTCAGACTGCAAAGCCACTGGCTCTGTCTAGACTGCAGACCTCAGGGCCAGCCAGGTTCTTTGAACTTTGTTTCTTCCGCCGCTATCCCTGCTTATTTTGTCTGATGCAAGAGTGCTAGGGAACTCGAAAGCTTGCATAATTTTGTGGAATTGTGGAATTTTGGTTGGTGGTCCTAATAAAGATATTGCCCAATTGTGGATTCTGGATCCACCACCACCCCCCTCGCCTGCATGGACCAACATGGCTACCTTTGGAGGTTTAGTTGTTTTTTTTTAAATATCTCTGAAAGTGTGTGTGCTGAGGGCGGGAACTCACATACATCCTTCCACACAGAATCTGTTAACAAACCCATCTTCAAGTCCATTAAACTCAGCCTTAAGAGGACCTTCCCAAACATTCCAACAGGAGCATGTGCTTGAACAACAGTTCAGTTTGGCAAGAAAGGGGTTCAAAGGGCTGGTAGAACTCAAGCTGGGCTGAAGATCCCCCTCCCAGTTTTTGCAGGACCACTTGTACCCTGTGGAAGGGATGGGGGACAGGATATAGGCTTACGTTTAAAAACAAGGCGGCCGAGGGTTTTGTTTTGTTTTTCAATTAAAACGTGAAGGACAAAAAAAAAAGCATTGCCAGTAGTACTTCAAATGACAGTTTGGATGTGCTCCAAACTCCTGGCAGTATTCCCTCTGAAATTTGGGACAGAATTCCCCGTGTGAATGCTGTGTCATGACGTTGAATTGTGCCCAGTGGGTGTAACCACACACACACACACACACACACACACGCGAACACTCCCAGTAATGATGCTACATTGTAGCATTGTAACCACGGGCCATTCTGTTCCAAATTTCAAATGGAACACCAGTCAGACTACTGAAAGCACCTGAGCTGCTCCTTGATCAGAATAAAGGAAGAAAAGATAGGTGTGAGAGGTTGTGCGTGGGTGGAAATTTGGCTAGCCTCGCTACTCCGCCTAAAAATAATTGTGGCATTCCCGAAGGAGGTGGGAGCCACGTCAAGCTGAGCTCAATGAGCTCAAGCTGCAAAGGGAAAACTATAAACTGACTGAAGACTATGCAACTAGGTTTCCAGAAGTATATTCCATGAGATCTATGAAAGCCCCTGGGGTGGCAAGGGCCTCTGGTGAACCTCTTTTGTCGGGTAGCAATACCCCAGGAAATAATTACAAATCAAGGCTGAAGATGTATGTCTCGAGCGTTCACACAACTTTGCTACCTGTTGCAAATCAAACATCTGAGAACATCTGTATGCTATCCTCAGTCTGATGGTTCGGTAGAGCAATTTAATAAAACCTTAAAATTATAATAAGGAAGTATGCAGACAAACACGACACCCACTGGGATAAGTTACCTGGATCCCCTTAAGTTTGCCATCAGAGAGGTGCCTCAGGCGTCATTGAAGATGGCAGCGTTTCAATTATTATATGTTTGTAAGGTTAAAGGGCCCTTGGCACGTATGGCAAATACCGTAGGTGGGTTTGTTTGGAATCCTCAGAAGAGTTAGAAGTTGAGCCGTATAACTACCACTTACAGACTTCGTTATCAGACATAAGTAAACTGGCCCAGAGACAATTACAGGGGGCCCAGCAATGCCAAAAGCAATACTATGATCATCACACCAAGGACAGACCTCTGTTACCTGGTGACAGGGTGTTGGTCTCTCGCTCAGTACTAGCAAAAAGCCAGGAGAACCCTTGGCAAGGACCCTATGAAGTCCTTCAGAAAGTAGGCCCTACCAATTATGAGGTTCACTTCCCAGCTAGTGAACCTGCATGTAAATCCGTTGAAAAAATGCAGAGAGCAGGAGGTGCTCTTGGGATTCATTCTTCCGCCCAGGGAAGAGTGGTTTTGCCCTAGAAAAAAAGGAAGGTGGGGAAACCATACCGGCAATAGACCCTGCCTCACATTTAGATCAGCACCAGCAGGTTGAATAACTACAAAAGATTGGGGCTTTGTTCTCTGCCTTGCCAGGATGGACACCAGTTATATGCCATGAGATTCAGACTGACCTTGGCAAGGAGGTTATTAATTAATTAATTAATTAATTATATTGATACCCCACCTTTTTTCCTGCAAGGAACCCAAGGCGGCTTACATAATCCTCCTCCTCCTCCTCTCCATTTTATCCTCACAACAACCCTGTGAGGTAGGTTAGGCTGAGAGACTGTGACTGGCCCAAAGTCACCCAGGGAGCTTCATGGGCAAGTGGGGACTAGAACCCGGATCTCCCGAGTCCCAGTCCAACACTGTAACCACTACGCCACGCTGGCTCAAAGGTAAGAAATCCTTTGAGAACTCTACCCAGGAATCTGGGAGCCAGTAAAAAGTGAGGTACAGGAGATGCTCCGGTTGAACATGATAGAGCTATCTTATAGTTCATGGTGCAGTCCCATGGTTATTGTACCAAAGTCCAATGGTGCTCTACGCCTGTGCATTGACTTTAGAGCTGTGAATCAGATATCTCAGTGTGATGCCTATCCCATGCCACCTTACTAGACCATCTGGGAGAGGCTCGATATCTGACCACTTTGGACATGACCAAAGGCTACTGGAAGATTCCTCTCATGCCCGAGTCTAAGGAAAAGATGGCTTTTGACACTCCATGGGGTCTATACCAGTTCAGGACAATGTCACTTGGGTTAAAGGAGGCGGCGGGCAACACTTTTCAAAGACTGGTGGATTTTTTGTTGGCTCCCTTTCGAGACTTTGCCACTGCTTATACTGATGATGTGATTATATGCAGCAACACATGGGAGGACCATCTGCATCATCTCTGTTTGGTCTTCACAACCATCAAGACAGCCGGCCTACACCTCAACCCATCTTTTAAAAAAGTATGGCAGTGTTGGGGTTGATGGTCTATTGTAGTAGGACCGTACTCTAATTTGCTATTTTGACAGCTCCACTAAGAGATTTGCTTCAGAAGAAAGTGAAGGAAACCCTGCCTTGGACTGAGGATTGCCAAAAAGGATTAGATAACAGTAACTTCAGGTGCACCCTCCAGTCTTCAAAGGCCCAGATTTTGGGAGACCCTTCGTACTAGCCACTGATGCTTCAGATGTAGGAATTGGGACAGTCCTGTCTCAGGAATATTAGGCGACTGAGTATCCAGTACTATACTTGAGCAGGAAACTGATTTCCTAGGGAACTGCAACTCCTTCACAGCAGAAAAGGAAGCTCTCACTATGAAAAGGTCTAAATGCGCTTTATGCTATTAACTTCTGAACCACTCCTTTCTTGTAATTACAGACCATGCAGCTCTCCATTGGCTCCACACTATGAGCTGCCACAACGCTTGGGTATGTTGGTGGATGCTGGACGTGCAACCTTTTTCAGTTTACAGTGAAGCACAGGGCTGAGAGAGTACACATAATAATGCTGATTTCTTGTCCCATTGGATGGCAAGTTCAGGAAGCACCAGAGAGGATGAAGGGGGTGATTTCTTTAAGGGAACGGGGCATGTGAGAGGCTGTGCATGGGTGGAAATTTGGCTAGCCTTGCTACTCCACCTGAAAGTAACTGTGGCATTCCTGAAGGAGGTGGGAGCCAGCTGTCATGTGCAGCTAATGAGCCCAAGCCACAAAGGGAAAAACATAAGCTGACTAGAGACAGAAGGAAGGTGTGGTGGATAAAGGAGAAGACAAGGCGTCCTGTGTGTGAAGCCATACAACAGACAGGCAAGTTTTGTTTTGAAAGACTGTACGAGCTAATTAGATTTACAGTTGGACTAATTGACCCTGGGACTATATAGGAGAAAAGCAGCAACCTCTATGATGAGCCAGCTATCTCTTGCTTAAGGCCAAGCTGTAAAATATTTAGCCTTTCTCAAAGAGTGTAGAGCAGTGTTCTCCAACCTTGGGTCCCCAGATGTTTTTGGCCTACAACTCCCAGCATGCTCCCATGCTGGGAGTTGTAGGCCAAAAACATCTGGGGACCCAAGGTTGGAGAATACTGGTTTAGAGAGACTAAACTAACCCTGAGAGGCATTATCTTTAATCGCTTATCACAGTAGGCTATTTCATCTCTAATTAGGTAAGTCCACCCCCCACCTAAGTGGTCTTTGATTCCACCTCCCGAAATCAATCGAATCTTCAAGGGGCACTTTCACGCACTCCCCAAAGTACCAGAAATTGCTGGGCCACACTAGTTAGAACAGAAACCACCTCCCCAATGAATGCACTAATGAGAAATCTGTACAATATCTCTTCCTCCTGGGACAGCAACACGCTGACCGTTTTCTGAGCTGAAATAAGAGAGATCACTTCTCATAACAAATGCAACACTGTGTTGCTTTGCAATCACCTACTTCCAAAAATAAAAATCAACATAAATAGATTTGGGAAAGAAGGAAAGAGATATATCCTCATAAATCAGCATATGCACACAACCCATGATCCTCTGAGGCAGAAAGTCCAAATGCCACCCTCCATTTTGGAAAACACACTCTGGCTTCATCTATTGGCTGGAGAACTCAGGAAAGCCCCATCCCTTGTAGGGTGGTCATGTGTCCTATTTTACAGAGGATAGTGCTCTTTTTGAAGGGCTCTCAGAGGACAGTCCTCTATTTGAAGGACTGTCCAATTTAAAGAAAATAGAACCAGAAGATAGCAGGGAAGGGCCTGAAGTTGGCCATCCACAGTTAGCAGCTGGACAGTAGACTGAGCAGATACACAGGAGGTCACCAGGCCTCAAGAAATTAGGAGCTCCAAGATGTTACATTCTATTATTTGTGTTTTTAACATACATGTAGGCCAGCAAATGTCCACAGGCCTGCCTCTTTGTAACATCAGAATCACTCCACAAGCATCAGAGGGGGTGAATCACAGAGGAAGTCCGGGGATAAAAACATTGAATCACAGAGCTGGAAGGGGCCTCAAAGGTCATCTAGTCCAACCTACAGCAGATGCAGTAAATTTGCTGCTACATCAACCCTGATAGGTGGCCATCCAGCCTCTGCTTGCAGATCTCTTGCATAGGAAAGTCCACCACCTTCCAAGGCAGTCTGTTCCACTGCTGAACAACAGGTTGCACTGTCAGAAAATTCTTCCTAATGTTGAGTTTAAACCAGGGATGTTGAAGAGTCCTTGGTCTCGAGTCACGAGTCTTTGGACCCGAGTCTCGAGCCCGAGTCCTTGGTCCAAAATGGTGACTCACGAGTCCCGAGTCACTCCCAAAGCTGACTCCATGAATCCCTATTAAAATCAATGGGTTTTTTTCCCCAACAAAATAAGGCTACTTCAGATGTGTGGCTTACATAAATTCTGGGCGCAAGTGTGCCTTTTTATTTCAAAACTCTGCAACTAACAGACCAGGCAGCCAAACCCAAAATAACCAGGCAGGCAGAGGAGGCAGGGAACCCCAAAGCAGGCAGGCAGGCAGAGGCGTTTGTCTTGGGCAATTCAAACTGTGGAACTGGTTAAGAAGGGACCAAGCAGGCAGAGGAGGCAGGGAACCCCAAACAGGCAGGCAGAGGCAGCCAAACCCAAAATGTCTGAAAGGTTGCATTTTAGGAAAATGATTTTTAAAAATATTTTTTTTTGCTGGCGATTGCACTTCTCTCCACTCCTTCTGGCACAGCCCAGGGATGTTGAAGAGTCCTTGGTCTCGAGTCCCGAGTCAATTCTCGAGTCCCATTAAAAATATTGGAACTCGAGTGGGACTCGAGTCAGAGGGGGGACTCAGTCTGACTCACGAGTCAAGTCCTAGAGTCCGAGTCCCCATCCCTGGTTTAAACCTAAATAAATCATTTCTTTCTAATTATTTAAAGAATGCATTGGTTCAGGTCCCACCCTCTGGTGCAACAGAACACAAATTCACTCCACCTACGCGACAGCTCTTTAAATGTTTGGAGATGGCTATTGTATCAACTCATCACCTCTCCACCAGGCTAAACTCATCCAACTTTGCCAGCTGTTACCTCCAAGTTCACACCTGACCCTTGTGACATTACAATGAATCGAGACATGTTCTCTTTTTCAACCAAAGGCCATTGTCTCAGGGAGTGATCCTATGTCCCCTAGACATCATCTGTGGGGGGGGGGGGGCATAGGATACATCGGATTCCTAGATCCGAGGTCAGAAACAGAGCTCTGACCTCAGAGCTGGGAACCCACGCTCTGACACACACACACACCCCCGAGCCCCCTCACAGCCAGGGTGGAAAGAACCATGCCAGCTGCCTCTCCGAGGTGGGGAACTCAACCTTGGAGAGGGGGTAAAGGGGGCATTCCAGTGGGCGGGGAGTGGAGAAGACCGCAGTTAGGTAGGAGTTTGGAGGCTTACAGGTATCCCGATTGGATGGTGCCCTTAATTGCACAAGGATGTTTTTCAGCAGCCATGACCAGTGCCATGCCAACAACAACAACAACAACAATTATTATTATATAATTATAATAATAAATGTAATAAATGGACATCTTGAACATGTCAAGCCAAAGCAATATTTAACCCCCTTGAACACTGACTACCTTACTGAGCAATATGCAGCAGTGTACAATAAAAGGAAATCTATCCATTGCAACTGATGGAGTTTTTGTGACGGGACCATTTGTCTGCCTCCTTGAACAAAGGGGTTCAGACATATTTAAAAAAAAAAAAAAAAAACTGGGGAAACGCCGGGTATTCTTAAATACAGAACCGCTAACGATGTCTTCCTAGAATCCTCTGGAGACCAACTTAATATCAAAATCACATATTTCTCCCGGGTGATGAAAGCACATTACAGGCTGATAAAAGGCAATCGCAGTTCGTTTTTACAAGCCTCTGCAGATGAACGATTTATTAGATGCTCAGGAAAACTGGAGAAGGAAGAAGAAGAAGAAGAAAAAAAAAACCCGGCAGCTGCGCATTCCATGAAGGAGCGGTGCCGGATCCACCTTCTGTTCTGCCAATTACCGGGGTTTATCCTACACAGTTATTCTCTGCTAATTGCCATTCCTTTCCACTCGCAAGAAGAAAATAGCGATGCCACCACCACTCAGAAAAATAAAAAGATTTCTTACAGTTCAGTTACTGTAAAACCCGGATGGGTGGGGGCAACTTGACGCAGGGTACAGGATGGACTGGGGATCCGACAAAACTGATCTTCCTGCTACCTGAAGGAATATCTCCTGCCAGGTCATTTGTTGATAACTTTTAGAAATATGGTGTGCCGCCTGATTCTAGGCATGTCTACTCAGAAGTAAATCCTGCCATGTTCAAAGTGGTTTACTTCCAAGTAAGAGTGCAAAAGATTGCGTTTAGGGGAAAACTTTAAAAATTTTAGAGTGGCCTTCAACATATCTCCCCACCACGCAACCCCGCTCCTACAAATCTACCGCCATCCTCATCTGCTGATCAAAGACCTCCTACTCTGCCCATTCTGCCTCACTACCCCCTCTGTGTGAAACTCCTTACGGGAACAGATCCGTGGTGCCCCTTCTTCCTCTTCCTTAAATCCCTCTTCTCAAAACCCACTCCCCCCCCCCCCCGGAGTGACTTTATTCTGACTCTCTTAATCCTTATCCCCAACTGTAACCAAGCTTTATGAGCTGAGAGGAGAGCTGGTATATTGTAGCGTCTAAGAAACTGAGCTCCAAATCAGAAAGTCCCCAGTTCGAATCTCGCCTCTGCCATGAACTCCCTAGGTGGCTTCAGGCAAGCTGCTCTCTTTCAGCCTCAGTCCCTTCATCTGCAATTTGAGATATAATTATACAGGCCCTTCTTTACAGGGTTATTGTAAGGATTACAGATAGACAGTGCATGTGAAGTGCTTTGAACCCTTGAAAGCACTATAAAATGGTTATTTACTTAAATAAGTATGGTTGTTGTTGTTGTTGTTGTTGTTGTCGTCATCATCATCATCATCATCTTGTTTTTAGCCTATGTACATCACCCAGGGTGGCCGGTTGCCAGCCAGATGGGCGATTACGGTAATAAATGTAAATAATAAATAAATTCTTCATCATCATCATCATCATCATCATCATCATCATCATCATCATCATCTTGGGTTTTTGGGTTATTTTGGGTTTGGCTGCCTGGTCTGTTAGTTGCAGAGTTTTGAAATAAAAAGGCACACTTGTGCCCAGAATTTATTTAAGCCACACATCTGAAGTAGCCTTATTTTGTTGGGGAAAAAACCCCCATTGATTTTAATAGGGACTCATGGAGTCAGCTTTGGGAGTGACTCGGGACTCGTGAGTCACCATTTTGGACCAAGGACTCGGACTCGAGACTCGGGTCCAAAGACTCGTGACTCGAGACCAAGGACTCTTCAACATCCCTGGTTTAAACTCAACATTAGGAAGAACTTTCTGACAGTGCAACCTGTTGTTCAGCAGCGGAGCAGACTGCCTTGGAAGGTGGTGGACTTTCCTGTGCAAGAGATCTGCAAGCAGAGGCTGGATGGCCACCTATCAGGGTTGATGTAGCATCATCATCATCATCATCATCATCATCATCATCATCATCATCTCTATACCACCCCACAACTGAAGCTCTCTGGACACAACAATTTATACAATAAAATCTACACAAAAGCCAACACTAAAAACATACAATGTCGTTAAAAAAGATTAAAACCAAATTTTAAAATGACAATACAAAAAGTTGCCGTAATACGTTCTTCCTTTCCTATCCATGCTTGCCTTGACCTTCCCCTCTGCAGTTTTCCCCACCGCCTGTTTTAGAGAGCAGCAGGGCCCTGCCTGTTTTTGCCCAGGCGCTTCTGAAGGCCCCCCCCCCCCCCGTGCACACTGGTGAAAACAAGGGCAGCCACCCTTCTATCTCAAATGTTCAGGCTGAGAGTGCCCGTCCTCCTCGTTGCTTCGGCAGCCAAAGCAGCACCACTCGCACACAACTCTAGGCAAAGGTGAGGTGTCTGCAATCCCACGCATCTCCCTCTAGGAGAGATTTTCAGTGCGGCCGGATACACCTCTACTCAGAACTAAGCCTTGCTGAGTTCAGTGGCACTAATTCTCAGGATTACACCCTCAGGGGGAGATCCGATGGGGACGCCCATAAGCCTCCAAACTCAAGAGGATTACGGGCATCCGATGGAAGGCGGGAGGAGCCACAGAGCTGAAGATCGCCTCTGTGCTCCTCCGGCCCAGCAACGCCGCTAGATGGCCAATTTCAGCCCTCTAGCTGAGGCGCTTCGGGCGGAGAGGGAAGGAGGCTGCGGTGCCACCAGGATGCCTCGTACCCTGGCAACCCTGCTCTCTCTGTCCCCCAGAACACCCTCTCCAGCCCATCTCCAAGGCCGCTCTTACAACCTCGGAGACGCAGCCGGCGCGGTCCTTTCCGCACCCGCCGTCGGGCGGGGAGGGCACCCCAAGCGTGGGATGCGGACTTGGGTCTCTGGATAATCCTATAGCCCTCTAGATGCTGTCTGGAGGGCCACAGGATTTGCTCTGCACAGCACATGAGTCATCCTCTCACGGAAATCAATCAAGAGCCAAAATGCACCTTCCTGTGGTTGGGTCGTGCCTGCCTGCCCTTAATCTGGCACCTCATCAAGACTAGAGAAAAAGATGCAACGTTTCTAGGAGCCAGCCACGCCTGGGAATGCCGATGCACAGTTCTAGATGCTAGAACAGCATTCCCCAACCTGAGGGCCCTGCAGAAGGTTTGGGCTACAACTCCCAGCATCCCTGGCCATTGGGCTGATGGGAGTTGAAGTCCAAGCCATTTGGAGGGCACCAGGTTGGCCAAGGGTGATCTAGGCATATAGGTGAGTGGATCAGCTCAATAAGATTCTTCTAGCTCTGCGTCCCAAACTGTTCCAAGTATCCAGCCTAACGTGCAATATTAAGAAAGATAGAAACTCTTTGCCTAGGGCTTCTGGGACACCTGAGCCCATGCAACTTAGACTCTACCTGGGCAGTTCATAAATAAGTGCTCTTCTGACAGTCATGCTCCATAGTCTGATCAGTTGCTGATTTACGTTCATTGAATCGTCTCTCCTTCTGTCTAGGTCAGCTCAATTCCCAGATATTATTTTGCTCTTAAAGGGGCAACCGGCAGTACTAGCAAGCAATTGCTCGGGGTGGGTGGGGGAACAAAAAGAGGAAAAGGTCCTCCTACCACTGAGCTTCTGCTCTTCTTTCTCCTCGGTGGGTTGCTGGTGCCCCGAGGCTCTGATGGGCAGATGTGCTGTCTATGACTCCAAGTAATAGATGGAATTGAGAAGTGGAAGAAGGGAGCTCATAAAATTCTATACTGATGCCCACCACACTCCCAGGATAAAAATTCCCACCATCTTAAGAAGTTCCACCAAAGCTACAGAAGCTGGAATCTGGCACCCTAAAGGTACTAAGAAGCATCTACCAGCTTGCATTTGGCTGTAGCTCAGTGGCAGAGCACCTGATATGAACACAGAAGGTTCCTGGTTCAAACCCTCCAGTTAAAAGGATCAAGGATCAGATGGTGGGCAAGTCCTGTGACTTATGACCCTGGAGAGACACTGCAAGTCAGAATAAACCAGCCTTCCCCAACCTGGTGTACTCCCGGTGTGTTGGACAGTTGGACTGCAACTCCCATAATTTCAGCCAGCAAGGTCAATCGGAGGTGTAGTCCAGCAGTTCTGGTAGGCACAAGCTTACAGAAGGCTGGAATAGAGATTGCTGAATTAGATGGAGAAATAGGCTGGGTTCAGACAACTCGATAACCCGCACTCACAGGTTGAGTATGGGTTGAATGTGGGTTGTCATTGAACCGTGGGTTGTTGCTGAACTGTGGGTTATCGTGTTGTCTGAACCCAGCTGTGCTAACAAGTCATGGCCTGTTAACCATGAACAACTGTGGCTCACGCTGGCTCAGCTTGTCTGAGCGTGGAAAGCTAAGCAGGGTCAGGCCTGGTTATTACTTGGATGGGAGACCCCTCCTCTAGTTTCCTGCACTGAGCAGGGGGTTGGACTCGATGGCCTTGTAGACCCCTTCCAACTCTATCATCCTATGATCCTATGAACTCATGGTTTGTTGTTGGGTTGTGAATTGTGGGATGTTCACCATGGTTTGTTATCTCGGCTGGGTTTAGACAACACGATAACCCACATTTCACATTGTAGGCCAAAAACATCTGGGGACCCAAGGTTGGAGAACACTGATCTAACCCAGGCAGGCTCCTCACGGGTATAAGTTCTACCCAGGCTCCAACTGTTTGTGCTGGAGAATTCCTGGGTGGATTGGGTCCCATGTTGGTCCACATCATTTGGGTGATGTGGCTGGGGCATGATCTTAGGTATGTCATCAGGGTGTCATTTACACTTCCTTCCAGTCCTGTGTTTCTAAGGCAGTGTTCTCCAACCTTGGGTCCCCAGATGTTTGGCTGGGGCATGCTGGGAGTTGTAGGCCAAAAACATCTGGGGACCCAAGGTTGGAAAACACTGGGTTAGATGACCGGAATAGCAATACCTTCTTCTCAGCAAATGCAAGGGAAAAGTCACAATCTTCTCACGAGAACGCGATCTGCCGCCTCGGAGAGCCCCTTATCCCTGATTTTAATGTTGTGTAAATTACATTTGCCTCAGCAATCAAATCTCCTTTTCATTACCTCACTACTGCCAGACTTCTGATATAATTGACACGATGGCTTGTAATGCTAACCAAGTCTGATTTTTTTAAAAATAGCTTTACCCACCCTCCACTCTTGTTCTTCTCCTTCTCCTTCCATTTTCATCTATTCATGGTATTAGATTTCTATACCGCCCAAGATCCGAAGCTCTCTTGTTCTCGCTCCTGCTTCAGTTTTGAGGTAATCCCAAATTCCCCCTCTCAAAAAACATCCCCCAACAACAATACACTCAGGGTTTTAATACCGTAATCGCTCTCCAATCCCAACTTTCAAATGGAATCACCTGTTCTCCAGGCTTCTGATGCTCCTTGGGCAAGACACCCTCCATGGCCCACCTCCTCAGCGAGTCTACCTGCTCGCCGCCATGGTCACCAGCTGCTCTCCTCATCCTTTCTCTCATCACTGACACCATTTGCTTGCTTGGCAGGCAGCGGGCAAGCTGGCGGGGGCATCTCCTGTTCCTCCTTTTCACCACCACCACCACCACCACCACCACCGTTGTCTGGGCCAGAGAGAGAAGTAGGTGAATAAGCAGGTTGCAATAGTGACGAGGAGGAGCAAGTCCAGGGGGCTCTTGTCAGTAGGCCCCTGCTGGAGGGTGGGCCCTTGGCAGGTGCGCGACCATGCCGACCCTTGACGGTGGGCCTGTGGCCACCAACCACGCCACTCTGGAAGCTTGCAGCCTCTGAAGCATATTTTCAGAGGGTTACAAGGGGGGCTAATAATACTACTAATGTCTCACTTGGTTCAGTGGGAGTAATTCTTAAGTAAATAAGAATAGCATTGCATCCTTAATGATAGCATATTGGTTCTTAATAATAGAATCCGGATGTCTGGAAGCCGTGTTCTTTGGCAATAGGTGGGCTATAAATTTAATCTCTTTCTTTCTTTCTTTCTTTCCTTTTTAATGAAGCCTTTCTGGCTGTAGCATATGGAGTTTGTCAGGCTCAGAGGACTGCCAAGGCGACACACGGTCCTTAGGAAGACCTTAACCAAGGCATCGGGCCAAGGGTCTTCATCGGTGCCAGCCTCATGTATGTCAGAACACTTGCTTTGCTGGCCAACATTTCTAGAGCCCCTCCACTCCTAAATTCCTTCCCTCTCACCGCCCCTCCCTTCCTTATCCTTCCACACACACAGCTCTACTGAGAAGTGAATCCATTTATAGAGCATCAAAACCAAACTCGCACGAAATATGCAAACCTGCCTTAAATTGAGTCAGGCCTGTGGGTATATTAAGTTTAGGATGATCTAATCCAGCTCTCCCCAACCTGGCACTCTCCAGAATCTACTACAACTCCCAGCATCCCCAGCCAGCACAGCCAGCGGCTAAGATTCCTTTCAACTGGAGATGCCGGTGATCGAACCTGGGACCTTTTGTACCCAGTACTACAGGCTACACCTCGTTTTATTGAGCTCCGCAGATCTTGCGGTTTTTACAAGTTGAAGTCAGAAGTCATCAACATTCGGGGCAAGACCCTCCAGCAGCAAAAAGATGACTGACTCGCTGAAGGCTCAGATGATGGTTAGCGGGTTTGTGTTTTTTTTAGCAATAAAGTGTTTTTTAATTAAGGTATGGACATTGTTTTTTTCGTTTTTGTTTTTTTTTAGAGATAATGCTATTTCACACTTAATAGACTAACGTATAGTGTAAACGTAACTTTTTTGTTTGTTTGTTTATTTATTTATTATATTTCTACCCTGCCTTTTTTCCTGAAAGGAACCCAAGGCGGCTTACATAATCCTCCTCCTCCTCCTCCTCTCCATTTTATCCTCACAACAACCCTGTGAGGTAGGTTAGACTGGGAAACAAAAAAAATTCATGTGACTCACTTTATTGCGATATTTGCTTTACTGCCGTGGTCTAGAACCGAACCCGCATTATCTCCGAGGTATGCCTGTATATGCTTTCCTCCACTAAACTTCAGCCCCCCAACATTGGAAATACCTCTGTGTTTGTTTGTATGTGTGTGCGTGCGCGCGCGCGCATGGGGGGGGGATACATAATTCGTTTTAAAAGCCAATTCCTCAGCAATTTAAGAAGCGTCACTTCCCCCTCAAATGGCCACGCATCACCCCTTCGAAGAGCTTTGCTTCCTGAAGGCTGCATTGCACGGGAAGGCTCTGAAGGAGACTCGCGACGGTCAAAGGGTGGAGGGAGAAGAAACAGATGTTTCATGTTGTTTCATAGATAGAGTTGGAAGGAGCCTACAGGGCTATCGAGTCCAACCCCCTGCTCAATGCAGGAAACTAGAGGAGGGGTCTCCCATCCAAGTAATAACCAGGCCTGATCCTCAGAAACTGTGTGACAGGCTCCAGGGCAGGCAGGCGGAGGTTGGGCCGGCCTTCCGTATTACCCTCTCCCATGTTTAAGGTGGGCAAAATTTTTACTCATATTAGTACTCATCCTTCACCTTAAAAACACACACACAACCAAACCCTTCAAACCAGCCTCCCCCAACCTGACACCCTCCAGATGTGTTGGGACTACAAAACTCCCATAACATCTGGAGCATAACATCTACGCTGGCTGGGGCATGCTGGGAGTTGTAGGCCAAAAACATCTGGGGACCCAAGGCTGGAGGACACTGATCTGGAGGGCGGCAGGTTAAGCTGGGGAAGGCTCCTTGAAACTGATGCAAAAGTGCGCCAGGGATTAGGAAGCGGGGGGAAAAAATGTTTTGATGACTGCACTGTTTGTTGGAATATGGAGTTCTCATATTCAGGTTTGCCTTCGGGCAAAGAAGCAACAGAACCGGCAGACATGATCAAGGTCATGCCTGAGCTAAATGTCACCTTTGGCCCAGTGTAGTGGGTGTACAGTTTTTTGTCTTCAGGGAATCTGGAGCAGGGGTCATGATAGAGTGCTTTCAGCTGGGATGACATCATGATATGGGTGCAGCTGGCATTGCATCATCTATTCATGTGACTGTACAGAATTGTATAAAAGGTGTGCAAAGTCTTTGTGTTCTTGTTGGGGGAATAAGGAGTTAATTGGATTAGGAGTTATTGATTAGAAAGCATTCTGTAAGTAAGAGATAGCATCATAGAAAAGTAGAGTCTAAGAGATGTCTAGTCTATCTGTTTGTCTGACATACTGTTCTCTTTCACTTTTGTACAATAGCACTCTGTGTATGTTCTGTTCATATTTTGCAAGTCTTAGTTTAGTAAACCTTTGTGTTTAAAGAAACAGACTTGTTGTTTTGCTTTTTACCTACTGGCCTAGCACTCCCTTCTCACGCCACCATCTCTCTCCGCTGAAACTTCTGCAGCTGCTGGGACAAGGTTGTTTAACTTTGTTTTCCCCCCAGCGGCTCAGATTTCCAACACTGTTTATGTACAGTAATACCTTGGATTGCAAGTAACTTGGTTTGAGAGCGTTTTGCAAGACAAGCAAATGTTTAAATATTTATTTATTTATTTTTACTTGATATACAAGCGACGTCTTGCAATACAAGTACTGTAGTACGGCTTAAATTAAAAATCTCTGTACAAATTTTTTTGGGGGGAATTTCGTTTTGATATAAGAGTGTTTTGGATTACAAGCACGTTTCTGGAACGAATTATGCTCTCAATCCAAGGCATGACTGTACTTATTCTGTATTTATTTGACCCATTTTTACCCACCCACCCACCCCATTTCTACCTTAGCACTGAAGGTGGCGCTCACATTGACCATGAAAAACAATAAAAGAACATAACCTAATTTCCACATCTGGCACATCACAAAGAACATGATTATGAATAATAATAAATAAATAAATAAATAATAATAATAACAACAACCACCACCACCACCACCACCACCACCACCTGCACATTTCAAAAATAAAATAAAATGAAGTTTCTGTAGGGGCTGGCGAAAAGATTTCAGCACTGGGAAATGACAATTGATCTCTTCAAGGCAAAGCGTTTGCCTAAATGGAAAGATCTTTGCCTGACCATAGAAGGCCATCAATGAGGGGGCGAAGCATCTCTAGGGGAAGGGAGTTCCAAAGGTCCTTTCCTGAATTATGGCCAACTTTGCCTCAGATATCGGCAGGACCACGAGAAGGCCCTCTCCGGAAGTTCCCAGCATCTGGGCAGGTTCATACAGGATGTGACTGGCCAATGGGTGCTATCCACAATGTGTGTGTGTGCGTGCTGTGCGTGCGTGCGTGCATGCGTGCCCCACCACCATTCAAACTGAAATAATTGGAAAAGCTGTAGAATAATGTACAGAGACTCTTTCAGCCCAAGGGCCAAATTCTACTTCAGAGAAGCTGTTGAAAGGCACATTCCAGTGATGGGCGGGGCTGAAGGCAAAAGGGGCGGGGCCAAAAATGCCATAAATAAATACCAGCACATTTTAGCTGAAAACTCTTCCTGCCAGTCACTAAGTCTTGCATTGTGAAAAGCAACTGGCTACAGGGGTTATTAAAAAGCATGTGTCTTCCCAGTCAGAAATCAAGTGACAGTTATTCCACGAAGAATGGAGTTAACCATTTTGCTCTGTATTTCTTGAACTGGCAGGTTCCAGGGGGATCACCCCACCCCCCAAAAATAAGGTGATCACAAATTACTCAGAATTAAACAATGCAAACAGACAAAGTAACAAGCGTACCAGTAGCACCATATCCTCCCACTGAATTCTCTCTACATCCAAATGTAGCATCACATCTGGTGGGTTACATGAGGTACGTCATCCTCATCCTCTTTACATCTTGGCCTTCTACTAAAAGTGCCACATAATAATAAAAGGACATAATCAACAACAATGCAAGTGAATCTCCAGAAGCACTGACAAAATATAAACAACACTTAAAAACAAAGCTCGTTGAAATGCAAGGGTCTCCGGTTTCCGGTGAATAACACACAAAGAAGGTACCTGATGAATTTTAGTTGTGGGGAGCATTCCAGAGTCATGGCACCACCACAGAGAAGACCCTGCTGCTCATGCTTATTTGCCAAATCTCCCGGGATGGCACCAAGAGCAAGGCCTCTGAGACACTGATCTTAATTCCCAGGCAGACCTATATAGGGGCAAGTGGTCCCTAGGATAACGTGGTCCTATGATATTTAGGGTTTGAAAGCATGGGTGCAAAAAGTGTTCCACAAGCATTCTCTGGTGGCCCCCAGACCTCCAGCATCTGCTGCCACTAGGGGAAAAAAAATGGGGGGAGGGAGGACAAAAACCCACTCTAGGAACAGACTCTATGGTTCCTGTCATAGAAGCCTCATTCTTAAGAGTGTCCCTGGAGCGCCCCAGGAAGCAGTGCTTGAAAGTTACCTGCCAGTTTGCTAGGATGCTCTAGGAATGAGGCTTCTACGGCAGGCACCATAGACTCTGTTCCTAGAGTGCTTTCCCCTCTATTTTTGGGTGAACGGGGTGGAGAGGAACCCCACCACTCTACACCTTGATGTCGTAACATGGGACAGATGCTGTGGATGTAAGACCAAGACCCGTTGCTGCGACTGGTGTGTGTGTGTGTGTGTGATAGGGTGGTCGTGTGTCCTCTTTTGCAGAGGACAGCCCTCTATATCAGTGGTTCTCAACCTTTTTTTTTGCCCCAGGCACCCTCTTCACCATATGTCAGAATGTCATTCCCCCCCCCCCCGCTTCCCAAGATTGTCTGACTTAATCTGCGCCATACCATAAGGTGTGATGTCCTGTAGATCAGTGTTCTCCAACCTTGGGTCCCCAGATGTTTTTGGCCGACAACTCCCAGCATGCCCCAGCCAGCTATGCTGGCTGGGGCATGCTGGGAGTTGTCGGCCAAAAACATCTGGGGACCCAAGGTTGGAGAACACTGCTGTAGATTATGTACAATCTGTAGAATTGTAATTTGTAGAAAGATCAGTATTCCAACAGTTTGAGTCTGTGGTCCCAATTCCCCACCTGAAACCCTAAAATTCCCCCCCCGGGAGGGAATTCCCCCCCGGTTGAGAACCCCTGCTCTATATGGGCTGCCTGAGGACCATCCTCTATTTGACGGCATCCTTTCTTTGAATGGTTGTCCTGTCCAATTCTGGTTTAAAGATAAAAGAACCATATAAGAACAGTTGCCCATCAACACTTACAACCCGAACAGCAGGCCAAACAGGCCGGCACACAAGATGGAACCTGGTCTTCCACACACTATGGTGAGATTGACTGTCTTTCTGTTAAATTGTGATAAAAAAAAAATCAGTGCATGCAAATTTTGTGCAAATTGCTGTCCTCTTCGGTCCTCTTTTTTGGGTGATGCATTTCCTCTTTTCTTGGCCATTTGTAAGTGGCCACCCTAGCCTAAAAGGTTGAGCAAAGGCTAGGCCCAGCACACTGAATTGTGCCTGGAAGCAAACAGGAAGCCCACGGAGATGACATAAGGTTGGAGATATATACTCTGACCTGCAAGCTCCAGTCAAGAGTCCGGCTGCTGCATTTTGCACCAATTCAAGCTCCCAGAGTGTCCTCAAAGGCAACCCCATGTAGAGTGCATGACAATAATCCAGTCTGGAGGTCACCCAAGCATGGATGAGTGACATGAAGTTTGCCTCCTCCAGGAAAGGCCACAGCTGGTGCTGATAAAAGGCACTCCTAGTCTCCTGAGCATCTAGGGAAAGTGAAGGATCAAAGACTACCCCCAGGCTATGTAGATGCTCCTTCAAAAGGAGTATAACCCCACCAAGGACAGGTTGAGCCAACTCACCTAGAATGTCCAGCGTTCTTGACAGAGTTAACTCCTACTTCTCTGGATTACGTTTCAGCTTTTTAACAACCATACATCCCTAAACTGATTCCTGGCACTGGTTTATCACTTGCACAGCCTCCAGTGGGATTGGGTCGTAGGAACGAGACCCAGAGCAGTGTGGCATCTGTGTCCTGGTGGCATCTCAGCCCAGACCTCCAAATGACCTCACCAGCCGTTTCATGAGGGTATTAAAAAGCATGGGAGACAAGATGGAAGCGTGTGGTACCCCATAGGCCAAAGGCCATAGGGTAGAACAGCAGTTTCTAAGCACCATATTCTGTGTCCGGCCCCCGTCAGATAGAAATGGAACCACTGAAGCGTGGTATCGCATATACCTATCTCAGCCAGGTGGCCCAGATGCTCTACCTGGAGATGCTGGGGATTGAACCTGGGGCCTTCTGCATGCAAAGCAGCTGCTCTGCCACTGAGCCACCGCCCCTGCCTGATCCAGTTGAATCAGCAGGCTAGCACTCACCTTGGGGAGGGGCCGCAGTTCAGCGGCAGAGCCCCTGCTTTGCTTGCAAAAGGTCCCAGGTTCAATCCCTGGGCTGGGAAGGAATCCTGCCTGAAATCCTGGAGATCTGCTGCTGCTGCCAATCAGTGTCAACAACAGGACCGGTGCAGGGCAGTTTGGCGCCCTAGGCAGAATTATATTTAGCGCCCCCTCCTCTCGTGCCGTGGGGGGGCTCCGGAGCAAAGCAGCCCTGCTTTGCAAACCCCCCCGCAGCCGCCAGACCCCCCCCCGCCACCCCCCGCAGCCGCCAGACCCCACCCGCCACCCCCCGCAGCCGCCAGCCCCCGCACCCCCGGCCCGGACCCCCCCGTCGCCGCCGGACCCCCCCACCACCTACCTTCCCCCCCCACCGCCGCCGGACCCCCCCGCCACCTACCTTCCCCCCCCGCCCTGGCCTCCTCCTCCGCCTCTGAGCCTGTCTCCCCATCCGCTGGTCCGCGACGGGACCCCCTGTTTAAGCCCTGTTGCCCTGGTTCCTCCCGCCAAAAGAGAGCACAGGCTGGGCTCCAGCTCCGCGCCGCGCGGAGAAGGTAGGTGGCGGGGGGGGGGTCCGGCGGCTGCGGGAGGTGGCGGGGGGGGTCTGCTGGCTGCAAGGGGGATCGGGCAGCTGCGGGGGGGGGCGCAGCATTTCTGCGCCCTCTTCAGCCACGCGCCCTAGGCAACCGCCTAGTTTGCCTAGCATTAGCGCCACCCCTGGTCAACAATACTGGGCTAGATGGACCAATGGTCTGACTCAGTATAACGCAGCTTCCGATGTTCCTATGTCCATGATCTCTTGGTGCAAGCCATCCATCAGGGCAACCAAGGCAGTTTCTGTCCCAAAGCCAGGCCTAAAACCAGAGGGGAACGGGTCCAAATGATTAGTTTCATTCAGAAAGCCTTGGACCTGAGAAGCAACCCTGTACTCAAACACCATGCTAAGGTAAAAATGATTGGAGACAGGGCAATGGTTATTAATACTGTCCAGGTCAAGGGTAGATTTCTTTAATCAGGGTCTCACCACAACCCCCTTCAGAACTGCAGGGGCTGCTCCCTCTCTAAAGAAGGCATTGACTACCTCTGAAACCCAATGAAACATGTCCAGTCTTTCAACTTTAAGTCACCAAGATGAACAAGGATCAAGCATAAACATGGTTGTTTTCCACTTCTCCAAAGAAGGTGTCTTTCCACATCCTCGGGGTCAACCATCAACAATCTGAGAGGAGCATAGGAAGCTGATTTATACTGGGTTAGGCCATTGGTCTATATAGCCCAGTATTGTCAACACTGACTGGCAGCAATGGCTCTCCAGGGTTTCAGGCAGGATTCTTTCTTAGCCCTACCAGTGGACACTGAGGATCATAGAATCATAGAAAAGTAGAGTTGGAAGGGGCCTACAAGGCCATCGAGTCCAACCCCCTGCTCAATGCAGGAATCCAGGTCAAAGCATCCCCGACAGATGGCCATCCAGCTGCATCTTGAATGCCTCCAGAGTGGGAGAGCCCACCACCTCCCTAGGTAGTTGGTTCCATTGTCTTATTGCTCTGACAGTCAGGAAATTTTTCCTGATGTTTAGGTGGAATCTGGGTTCCTGTAACTTGAGTCTATTATTCCGTGTCCTGCAAACTGGGATGATCGAGAAGAGATCCTGGCCCTCCTCTGTGTGACAACCCTTCAAGTACTGGAAGAGTGCTATCATATCTCCCCTCAGTCTCCTCTTCTGAAGGCTAAACATGCCCAGTTCTTTCAGTCTCTCCTCATAGGGCCTTGTTTCCAGTCCCTTTATCATCCTTGTTGCCCTCCTCTGAACCCTCTCCAGTTTGTCTATGTCCTTCTTAAAGTGAGGTGCCCAGAACTGGATGCAGTACTCAAGATGAGGCCTAACCAGTGCTGAGTAAAGGGGAATTATCACTTCCCGCGATTTGGAAGCTATACTTCTATTAATACAGCGCAAAATTGCATTTGCCTTCTTTGCAGCCACATCGCATTGCTGGCTCATATTCAGTTTGTGATCTACCACAATTCCAAGATCCTTCTCACTTGTAGTATTGTTGAGCCAAGTGTCCCCCATTCTGTAACTCTGCATTTGGTTTCCTCTCCCTAGGTGCAGCACTTGGCATTTATCCCTATTAAATTTCATTCTGTTGTTTTCGGCCCAGCGCTCCAGCCTATCGAGGTCACTTTGAATTTTGTTTCTGTCTTCCAGAGTATTAGCTGTTCCACCCAACTTTGTGTCATCTGCAAATTTGATAAGCATTCCCTGTACCTCCTGATCCAAGTCATTAATAAAAATGTTGAAGAGCACCGGGCCCAGGACCGAGCCCTGTGGTACCCCGCTCGTTACCTCTCCCCAGTTTGAGAAGGAACCATTGATAAGCACTCTTTGAGTCCGATTCTGTAGCCAATTGTGGATCCACCTGATAGTTGTTCCATCTAGCCCACTCTTAGCTAGCTTGCTAATCAGGATATCATGAGGCACTTTGTCGAAAGCTTTGCTGAAGTCCAGATATATAATGTCCACAGCATTCCCACAGTCCACAAGGGACCATGAGTGGGAGGGTTTCAGGTCCTGCATTTGGGATCCCCAAAGGCCTCTGGTCAGCCACTGTGGGGAAAAAGGATGCTGGCCTGGCTGGCCTTTGGTCTGATGCAACACAGCTCTTCTTACATTCGCATCAATGCCGTGGCAGCAAAACAGTCAACAGCCCCATCACTTTGCCTGAGAGTGTCCGATGCCCCATCCCCCAACCCAGCTAAGATGCTTACACGTTCTTTTGGGCCATCTGTTCAGCTTTGCTTCCTCTCCCTAATGCATCCAGCGCCTACTTCCCAGCGGCAGCTCAACATTTTAATCAGACACCACCCACCCTTATCCATGAGAGATGGGTAACGCTGATCTCCCTTGCAACTGACACCCAAGCAGAGATCTGCCGGCTTCTTGTGCCGGCAGCTCTCTGGCTTGTCTGAATCGCATACACTTGGTATCAGGAGGCTGGAAGGCTCTCCTACCGCACAAAACGATGCAGGCAGGGCAGAGTGGCAGCACTGGGCCATCGGCAGCCAAGCACATGAGGAGCTGAAGGCTCGACCCCAGCATGGCTGGGATCAGAGTGGAATGGAGCACCGGTCCCAAGCAGGGAGGAAGTTGGCATGAGGAGGCAGGCTGACGGCAGGCTGAGTGAATGGAGAGGGGTAGAGAACCTGGGCCCTCCCAGTGTTGCTGGACTACAACTCCCATTGTCCCCAGCCATTGGCCATGGGGGCTGGGGCTCATAGGAGTTGGAGTCCAACCACATCCAGAGGGCCAGAGGTCTCTCACTCCTGAGATAGAGGAATAGGCATAGGGCTGTAGCGTGCCCGGTCCCTGCCTCTCTTTGTAGTCAAGCAAGCTGTCAAGTCACATTTCTAGTCAATGACTTTTATTATGCACACTATGCACTACGTCTGTAGCTTGAGGTAAGTATTGCCTCAAGCTACAGCCGGTATGTATCCTCTTGCAGCCAAAGGAAACAAGAGTTCCAGACAGGCTTTGCATAACGCAGTATCTCATAAGCTTCGGTTCGTTCCCTGGGGTTAGAGCATCATGAAAGAGAGCTGTCATGAAAGCGGCACCGTCTGCTACGGCTTGCCCTTCTCAAGCTGAGTGGGCTACCGAGTCCCTCCTTCAAGGTGGGTCTTCCACGGGGTCACCTCCCTGGCTGCACGTCTCTTTGAGCACCTCGTGCCTTTGCATTGCCCCTCCCTTTTCATCTGCTGCCTACTTCTTGGATCCTCCTCCTCTTCGTTAGGAGCCTGCATTCTCATGGGTTCAGAGGGCCCAGCTTGGCTGTCCCCCAAAATATTAGATGCCAGCTGGGGTTCCTCCCCTGTGTCTCTACTATTCTCGACGATCTCCTCTTCCCACACCCTTGACGCCTCCACAACACCTCCCCCCTCCCCATCTGACTCAGAATCAGTTCCCATGTCATCTTGGGGCACGCCTGCAGAAGGGTTGGGCCCAATCCCTACAAGGGGTGACCTGGCGTTTCAGAGTTTTACCATGCAATCCCATGCATGCTTCATCCAGAAGTAAATCCCCACTGTATCCAGTGGGGCACACTCCCAGTTAATTGTCCTCCTTCTCGGGATCTCTAGGGGAAGGAGTAGAATCTCAGGGTGAGTACCCTGAATCAAATTTTCTCTTTGAGCTGAGGGCGCTTTTGCTATTCGCCTCACATAGCCCTCCTGAGGTACACCTGGGTTCTGGCCTTGTTTAGAATTTTAAATTCTAAACAATCGTGCACAAAATCGTGAATACTACTATTCTGTCTAATAGCACATGGCAGGGGTCCCGAACATAATCAAATATCAGTGAAGAAAGTGGACATCCCTGCCTGGTACCTTTCCCAAGTGAAAAGAAAGCCTGAGAAGAAACCATTGGTCATAACTCTAGCTCTTGGAGTTGAATATAAACATTCTGGCCCATTTCAAAAATTCTACAGGAAAGCCAAAATTACTCGGCGTGGCAAAAATAAATTTCCAATGAAATTTGTCAAAGGCCTTTCCAACGTCCAAAGAAACAATGGCAGCCTTGTCCGTTCTATCAGTATTTAAAGCTTTCAGAACAACTAATCTAAGATTATCAGCCCCTGACTACTCTATTTAATAAACCCCACTTGATCTGCTTGAACCAGTGTTGTGATAACTTGTTGCAATCTATCAGCCAGAATTGCAATTAATATTTTTAATACCTGCATTAATTAACAAAACAGGTCGATAGTGCAATAAGTGTGATCCTTGCCAGGTTTAGGAATCACTGTACTATATAAGCACCACTTAATGATGAAGGAAGGCAGGGTGGTTCAAAAATATGATTATACAGATGATAAAGCTTGGAATGAACAGGTTGGAAAATGTTTTATACCACTCAATTGCAAATCCATCCAGAACAGGTGATTCCCAGTATTCACATTTGTGATTGCTTTCATAAATTCCTCAATATGCAAAGGAACTGAGAGAAACTGCCACTGTGAGGAATCTAAACATGGAAGATTTTTATTTGATTTATTTATTATATTTATACCCCAGCCTTTTTCCCTGCAAGGAACCCAAGGTGGCTTACATAATCCTCCTCTCCATTTTATCCTCACAACAACCCTGTGAGGTAGGTTAGGCTGAGAGTCAGTGACTGGCCCAAAGTCACCCAGTGAGTTTCATGGCTGAGCGGGGAATAGAACCCGGATCTCCCGAGTCCCAGTCCAACACTCTCACCACTACTGCCATGCTGGCTCTCAGTGTGGCTCTCAGATCAACATATATGAGAGAGAGAGAGAGAGCAAGAGAGAGAGAGAGAGCGTCCATGTCCTGCTCTGATGTTTTACTACCCGTACTGGACAAATCAGAATAAAACTTTAAAAATTGTGAGTTTGTATCTATAGGAGAGGTGTATAGCATATCACTCGCATCTTTAGTAGCTGAATTAACATGTCAATGTTTTTGCTGTTTAATACAATGTACCAGAATCTTACCAGGACATCCACCATTTTCCCAATATGCCTGTCGTAAACAGGTTAAGGCAAATTCTGCCTGCTGTGAACGAATATTATTCAACTCATATTTACCATTCTGCAAATCCTGATAAAGATGTGCAGTCGGGCAAATGGCAAACCTGGGTTATAAGAGATTTCAGCTTCTTTTTTAGATATGTGTTGCATTTCTTTTTTCCTTGTAGGAGGCATAGTTAGGCAATAATTCAGCCCCATATAAAAGCTTTACTGGCCTCCCACTCGATGGCGCAAGAATCAACAGTGCCCTCATTAATTTTAAAATACTCGAGTAACTCAGCAGAAATCTGATTTTTAAACACCTCGTCATTAAGAAGAGAAACATTAAAGCACCAGAGACCAGGGGGCCTTGACAAAACTGAAAATTGCAACTCAAAACAGACTGGGGCATGGTCTGAGACTACCCAGAGTAACAATCTTACAAACATTTATTTGACGTAGCAAAGATGTAGAAACCAAAGAACAATCTAATTGGATGCAGTTATGAAGGACAGGTGAAATGAAGGTATAGTCTCTCTTGCCAGGATGCAAAATTCTCCAAGCATCAATCAAACTGAGTTCAGACACATCCGGTTAAGATGGCAACATGATCAGATCACAGCCTGTGCCTCTGCTGATTTTCAGCTTTTAAAAATCTATTCGAGACCACCGTGTTATCCTGCGATTTTGCATTAGACTTGTTCTAGTTTTGTTTTTATTTTTATATCTGCTTGCTGCACTTTGAAGGAGAGTTTGATCATGGCTACACTGAAAGCAGAGAAAGGCTCAGGAATGCCACCAACTCCCCCTCAGGACTTGCAGCTGATCCAGGATTCTATCAAAACTGTCCAGGGATCCATCGATTCTATTGACGTTCGCCTTAAACTGATGGAGTAAAAAGTAAATATGTTGGAGAGGATTGGGGTACAGCTCATGAGGCAGTGATGGCAGCTTCTCACACAGTAATATCTGCTTGTGTTTCTCTTTTAGAAACTTTTTCTTGGAGAGCTAATTTGTGTATTCTTGGACTTCAGGAATAGTCTACACAGCCTACACAGGTCTGTTTGGCAGAGTTTATGATATGTTTTTGCAGGAGTTATTGGCACTGTCACCAGGTTTTCAGCTTGATATTGAACAAGACTATCATGTTCCTGGTTCTACACGAGGGACCAGAGTGGGGCCTGTTATTGTTCAGTTTATACGGGCTTCAATGAAAGAATTCCTGCTCCACACACACCCAGGCAGAAGGGGGAGCTCCGGAGATGGGGTGGGGGTTCTGCCAATGATAAGATCATGCTTTATCTGGATTAGACCAAGGAGGTTTCAGACTGGAGAAGACAATTTACTAAGGTGAGAATCTTGGCAAGACAGAGATCAATTTGTACTATCATATCTTGTTATCCAGCAAATTTTTTTGTGTCGCCTATCAAGATCAAGTAAAGCAATTTCATTCTCCCAAAGCGGCAGAATCATTTCTCATTGGCATTTGAACGATTGCTTCTGCTTTTGCTGTAGTTACTTAAGAAGTTGTATTTGGCTTTCAGCTAGTCAGCCCTTGGTTGTTACACTGTTTAAGTAGATAAAGTTCTGGGCATTTGGGCCATGTTTCATTTCATTCCAGTCTTCTTTCCCCCCCCTGTTCATTCTCTCTCTCTTTTTCTTCAATTTCCCCCTATATATCTTCGTACACTTTCATATATTTCTCATATTTACTTAATATAGATTATATGTACCGTACTTAATATACTTAATGATTTACAAGCAGATTAAAATACCTTCTAAAATTGTACCCACTTGTTTTTTTGACTAGTGTATGTATTACTACACTAGTCAAAATGATGTATTACTCTAGACCGGTGGGAGGGATCATTTCATCTTCTTCACTGGAAAGCAAAAAGGGGTTTTAAAATTATTTTTAAAATGTATTATATTTTTATACCATTTTCACTATATTTGGGGGGGCTGTTTTTGTGGGGGATGTTGGCACCATGTGGGATATTTGATTTTGATTTTTTTTATTTGTATTTTCAATTTAAATTATTTTTTTTTAAACTTTAGAGCAGGGCTCTCCAACCTTGGGTCCCCAGATGTTGCTGGCCTACAGCTCCCAGAATACCCAGCCAGCACGGCAAGGCAAGGGATTCTGGGAGCTGTAGTCCAGCAACATCTGGGGACCCAAGGTTGGAGAGCCCTGCTTTAGAGGTTTCGTAAAGTTTAGCATAATAAATATTAGTTTGATTTTTATTTAATTTTTTAAATGGTTTGAACTGTGTTATATCTAAGATTTATATGTTGTGTCATTTAAAAGTAGGTAGGTAATTTCTGTAAATTTGGTAAGATCTGCATGTGTGGAGGCATGAACAATATATATATATTTTCTTGTTTTTATGTTTAATGTGATTTCATGAAATGTCAAGGGATTGTGGAATTTAAATAAGCAGAAGAAAGTGCTCACGGAGCAAACAGAGTTTAACATTGATGTGGCTTTTTCTTTTTTACAAGAAACCCATTTGATAGCTTCAGATGAACATTTATTTAGAAAAGATTGGGTCAGAGAGGACTACGTAACAGATACTTCAACAAGGTTTAAAGGCGTTGGTATTTTAAATCAGAAGCGACTCTTCTTTTCAGTTCAACAGGTGACTATTGATCCTGATGGTTGCTTTTTGATTCTGGTTGGGAAATATATTGATAAAGTAATTGCCATGATTAATGTGGATAGGCCTAGTAAATGATTCTTCGGTTATGTTTCATGAATGTTTTAGCAAATTGGCTGATATCGCTTATGGTTATTAGATCGTGGGGGGGGGGGCTTTAATGAGACTTTAGATCAATGTTCTCCAACCTTGGGTCCCCAGATGTTTTTGGCCTACAACTCCCGGCTGGGGCATGCTGGGAGTTGTAGGCCAAAAACATCTGGGGACCCAAGGTTGGAGAACACTGCTTTAGATCCTTGCTCACAGTGGCGAGATTTACACTTCAGTCATACAAGGCAGCCCTGCCTTGAACCACCGGAAAATGTAACTCTTTAATCATGCATTCTTGCACTTTAGTTGGGTTCAGATTCACAAGTTTCTGAAGGTGTGAATGCCAAGAGTAACAATATTTATTTATTTATTTATTATATTTATACCCCACCTTTTTTCCTGCAAGGAACCCAAGGCGGCTTACATAATCCTTCTCCTCTTCTCCATTTTATCCTCACAACAACCCTGTGAGGTAGGTTAGGCTGAGAGTCAGTGACTGGCCCAAAGTCACCCAGTGAGTTTCATGGCCGAGCGGGGACTAGAACCCGGATCTCCCGAGTCCCAGTCCAACATTCTAACCACTGCAATACACTGGTTAGTATGGCTAGTATGCGAGAGACTATCTCCCCTCCCCCAAAATTCTACACCACCACCCACCCACCCACCCACCCACCCACATTTTGGGTATCTGAAAGGAAAATCAGTTAGAAAAAGGGCAGCCTTGATCTTGTGGTGTTCTTTGTTTTATAATCCAGGGAGCTTTGGCACCACTGCAGGTAATGGCATATACTCAAAAGTTGGGAAGTCCCCAGTTCAAATCTCGCCTTATGCCACCTGCCATGATGACTGAGTGGGGACGATGGACGTTGCAGTCTAACACACCTGGAGGGCACCAGTTTGGAGAAAGTTGCCTTATATACTGCTCTATCAGGCTCCGCCCCTCTCAGGCTCCACCCCTTTGCTGAGGAATGGAGAGCCTTAAAGGGGCAGCCCTCCAGCCTGGAGCATCATACTTTACCATACTCTGCCATCTCTCGCTCGCTGCCTCGGCCAGTGGGCTTCACGGGACATGAGGGCCCTTTCATGGTCCCAACTCAGCAACTCAGCGCCATGCTTCAGTTCCATTCTGCCAACCCCATGACGCCCCAGCTGTCCCCATTTAGCAGGGGCAGTCGGAGGTTTCTTGACCCCTCTCCCTGGTGAATAACCCTCTGTCGTGATGTCCCGAATTTTGCCTCAGGGGAGATTTCAGGGGTGCCTTAAAAAAACAAACAACTGTGGGATGGAGCATTGCTGGATTAGTCCTTCTGCAGATATTCGTTTATTTTGAGATGTTGGTAAGCAGGGGGCAACCTTCCACACATACCCATCCCCTTTTTATTACGTCCTCATCCCAAAGAACAAACTTCCTCTTGGCTTTTCAATCAATCCATGCAAGGCAGGCGATCGCAGTGTGTGTGTGTTTGTGTGTGTGTGCGCGTGCATGTGTGTACAGGCGCAGACAGTCCTTGGTGTAAGATCAGGGGTGTCACAAGGACTGAAAAGGATCCCTGCTGGAGGATATGCAATGCCCTGCGCACATACACACGCACACGGTTAGTTTGAATGCCGCGCTGCTTGCCACCCAACCACACCGGCATGTTAACGCAGCTTCGGCGGTAATGAGACAGTCGGACACCATCGCAGCAGATCTCCACGTTATTAATTTAAACAAGCCAACTGCCTGAATTCCGATTGCTTCTGCATGGCAAAAGTTTTCCACCTGGTCCACTGTGTGCCTCGAATCGCTTTTCTTAATATCACAGCTTGCTGGGGGGGGGGGGCAGCTTCACCCACCGCGGCTCATTTTTGGAGCAGCTGTGAATAACTGCAGGCCAGGAGAAGTGATTGTCAGAATCAAGCAGCAGCAACTCCCTTTCTGGATCGTACCATTTCAGACTTCCAGGTGAGAGCTTACCAGTTTGCATGTTCCCCACCAAAAAGGGAGGAAAGGATACATTCCCTGCTTGTACAGATCTAGTGTACAGGGCAGAAGGATAAGCCAGATTCTTTTTCCCGACATGCTAGTTTACTTAGTGTGGGGAGGGGTTTGTTTATTTTTGTTTTGTTTTCCTGAGGAAATATTCAGACATGCAATCCCCTACAAGAGGAGATCCAAGAGATTAATTTTATTTAATTGGACATATAGCCAGCCCAAATATTAGCCTGCTCAGAAGCAGACAAATAGCTAGTACAATTGTTTCAAGAGTGGCGAGATGTGTCCCCTTTGACTGGTCCCAGTTAGTAGTCTGGCTGATGTATTTTGTACCATCCGAAGTCTCGGAGTAGTCTTCAAGGCCAGCCCCATGTACAATGCATTACAGTAGTCCAAAATTTACTTGTATACAGATGAATGCATAAAAATGGCTTTTATATATACGTATATATAAAAAATGATTCCAGTGCTTGTTGGAGGCAGTATACATCCAGAGAGGCACATTATTGCATGTGTGGGGTCATGTGATAAATTACAACGTTCATGGACCATTATTATTATTATTTCATAGAGAACACCTTAAACATCAGAGAAACATGAATAATCTCATTCCATTTCTCCAGTCAGTCAGAATCATGAAGAACTAAGAGGTCTTAAAAACATTTTAGGATTTTGCTGTCCTTCCACTGGCAAGCAAAGACCTCTGTATTCAAGCGGGCCTTTGGTGTGTAAGTGGGTCTGTTGAGCTGGATGCTGTTTTCACTCTGTTGTTGTTGTTGTTGTGTTTTTAATGGATTTTAATTGTTCTTCATTGTTTTACTGCATTTGCTTATTGTTGTTTCTGTCAGTGATTGTAAGTTGCCTTGAGTTCCAGTTTTGGTGGAGAGGCAGGGTACACATATCAAATCCAATCAACCGATCAATATTTTTTGCTGTTAGCACAAAAATGGCTATTGCTAGATTTTGGAAAGGAGCTGGCGTGCCAACATATAGGGCCGGTTCACACGACACGGGAACCGCGGGGGAGCGGAAGACCCCCCCGCGGTTCCCGTGTCGCGCGAACGCCGGCCGGGGACACCCCCGCAGGACGGCCGCGCAACGGGAAGCACGGGAAGTCACCATGGGTGGTAGAGGGGTAAGCCCCTACTGCGTGGGGCTGCCCTGCTGTGTGGACAGCGGGCAGCCGTCCCGCGGGGGCCTCCCGAGGCCACACAGAGACGGCGGCCCAGAGCGACCGGAGCTGCGGCCGCTCTGTCCTGTAGGGCCAAACGGCCCCGCTGGGCATCCTGAGCTGCCACCCCTAGTGCCGGGAGGCCCACGCCGCAGCACAGGGACTGCCGGCTCCACCGCGGTCTGCCAACATGTGCGGGGCACAGGTCGTCTGCGGCGCCCCGCCGGCCCCCGCAGATGGCCCCATGGTGCCTCCCCCACTCGCCGCCCGGGTCGTGTCAACCGGCCCATAAGCTAAGGGCCAGTGTGCCAACCGTGCCTGTTCTTTGAATTATCAGAAGTGGCCAACGGGAACAGATGCCTTCGGCACTTCTCATTTCGATGAGTGCTTGGAAACTTCAGGTGGTTGAATGCTGCAGCAAGATTATGACCGTAGCCAGTTATATGGAATGCGTCTGCGGAGTGCTGCCCCAGGAGGCTGTTCCAAGTGGTCCGGAGTCTGGTCGGTCCAGTCGCTCCGGACCCACTGGAACAGTCTAAAGCCTCCTGTGAGGCTTTAGCGAAGCACTTCGCAGATAAAATCGATCGGATTAGGAGTGGGATATCGTGCGTCGTGGACACAGGGAGTGAGCGGGAGGAGGCCAATGGCAGACCGGTTTTGTGGGATCGGTTTCGGCTTCTTCCTTCTGATGAAGTGGACAAGGTGCTTTCATCTGTGAGGCCGACCACCTGCTTGCTTGACCCTTGCCCGTCCTGGCTCATAATGAGCTGCAGGGAGAGACTGGGTGAGGGGATCAAGGCGGTGGTGAATGCCTCCCTCGAGGAGGCAGTGATGCCATCAGCCCTCAAGGAGGCAGTAATAAGACCGCTTCTAAAGAAGCCCTCCTTGGATCCCCAGGATTTAAACAACTTTCGCCCAGTCTCCAATTTACCATTTCTGGGCAAGGTGATCGAGCGGGTGGTGGGTGCTCAGTTGAAGGCACACTTGGATGAAGCCGATTATTTAGATCCATGCCAGTCGGCCTTCAGGTCTGGACATGGGACGGAGACGGCCTTGGTCGCCTTGGTGGATGATATGAGGAGGGCTTTGGATAGGGGCGAATGCTCCTTTCTAGTCCTCCTCGATCTCTCGGCGGCTTTTGATACCGTTGACCACGGTATCCTCCTGGACCGTCTGGAGGGGTTGGGCTTGGGAGGCACTGTATTGCAGTGGTTCCGGTCCTTCCTCTCTGGAAGGTACCAGAGGGTAGTTCTCGGGGAGGAGGCTTCGGACCCTCGGCTGCTCACTTGTGGGGTGCCGCAGGGTTCCATCCTCTCCCCGATGTTATTCAACATCTACCTCAAGCCGCTGGGAGCTATCATCAGGAGGTTTGGGGTGCGGTGTCATCAGTATGCGGATGACATGCAGCTCTACCTCTGTTTCAAGTCCTCACCGAGGTTGGCCGTTGAGACCCTGTCCAAGTGCCTGGAGGCAGTGGCTGGCTGGATGGGAAGGAACATGCTGAAGCTGAACCCCGACAAGACCGAGGTACTGCTGGTGGGGGACAAGGGGAGGTTAGGGGATGTTGACCTGGTGCTGAATGGGGTACATCTACCCCTGAAGGACCAGGTCCGCAGCTTGGGGGTCATTCTAGACTCCCAGCTGTCCATGGAGGCCCAGGTGGCAGCTGTGAGCCGGGCAGCGCTGTATCAACTCCATCTGATACGGCAGCTGCGCCCCTACCTTCCTAATCACCTGCTCCCATCAGTGGTTCATGCCTTGGTCTCCTCTCGCCTAGACTACTGTAATGCGCTCTACGTGGGGTTACCCTTGAAGACGGTTCGGAAGCTGCAGCTGGTACAGAACGCGGCGGCTCGCCTGGTTAAAGGCAGCCGCCGGCGGGGTCATATCACGCCAGTGCTGAAGGATTTGCACTGGCTACCAGTTGCTTGCCGAGCCGAATTCAAGGTGTTGGTTTTGACCTTTAAAACCCTATACGGCTCTGGTCCAGTTTATCTCAAGGAGCGTCTCCAGCAACACCAAGTGGGCTGCTCAACAAGATCTGCCACGGATGGCCTTCTCCTTGTCCTTTCAGCCAGAGCAGCTAGACTGGTAGGGACGAGGAAGAGGGCCTTTTCTGTGGCGGCCCCCGTACTGTGGAACTCTCTCCCGAGTGACCTCCGCCATGCCCCCTCTCTGATGAGCTTCCGTCGCTCATTAAAAACCTGGTTGTTCAGGCGGGAATATGGGGTGGGTTAAGATTTTAAAATTTTTATATTGTTTTAATGTATTTTATTGTATTTATGTATTTTATTGTGTGTACATCGCCCAGGGTGGCCGGTTGCCGGCCAGATGGGCGATAAATAAATATTAATAATAAATAATAAATAATAAATAAATATTTAATCCATGGTTCAAGGACAACCCACACGCAACCCTTGAGTTCCGGTTATTGTGCTGTCTGAACCCGGTCCTCGTCTGAAACCCTGGAGTGTCACAGACAATACTGCGCTAGGCAGACTGTTGGTCCGACTCTGTGTAAGGCCGCTTCCAACGGTTCTGCATGAATCAAGACAGAGCAATGTATTTATAGTAGCATCACACAAGTAACTTGTACATAATAGCTCGGATTATGGGGAAGGTGTATTTGGAACTTCTGTGGGGGGAGGTTTATATGATCATTTGGGAGGAGTGGTGGAAAAGGTTAGATCCTTTACTTTTTAAATTTGTCTTTGGTTATTAATATTTATGTAAGGCCTTTCATTTTCATTTCATGCAGAAGGCACGTGTGCTTCGTTAGAGGGGCCCTTCTAAACACCTTTGTTCACGTGGGGTCATTATACTTGTGTCTACTTACAGGACATACATTTTTAAAAAGTGATTTTTTAAAAAACTCCCAAGGATTAATCTTTTTTATCAATCCTGCAATGCATCCATGAGGACTAGAGACTTCTAAAGAAAAGCCGAGGTTCCCAGAATTCTAATGAGAGCTGAGATTAATGCGATCTTAAACATTCTCAGCTTTGCTGAACTCTTTGCTTAAACTAAATGATGACAGTAATAATTATCTACTTTGAACTATTCAGGAGAGGGAGGATACAAATCCATTAAACAAATGAACAAACAAATGCATTGTCGTCTGTGCACCTGAGACCTCCAATTTAGCTTTGCACGTAAGTCTAATATTTGCACAAAACAAATATTTATTTGCTTACTTTAAAACAAGGGAGGGGCCCTCCAGATGTTGTCTAATTCCATCAGCCTCAGCTAGCATGATCAGTGGTCAGGGATGACGGGATCTGGAGTCCAACAACATCTGGATGGGCACACGTGGCCCAACCCTGGTCTAACACCTCCAAGCAAATCTGGCTCTGGAGCAATAAGAAACTCTAATACTGATGAATTTGCAGTCGAATACATGATATCTTATCGAAATGATACAGTTTAAGAAGTGGCTGGAAGGATTTCTCAACGGGGCCATCTCAGCTTAAACATCTAATGGTAGAATTCACACATTTTTTCCCCAGGGTAAAAATGCTTCTTCCCCCCCCCCCCCAATGCGTAGTTCTGTTCTGTCGGACTAACAGATGTTTTCGCTAAAGATTTAGGGCAGAGAGAATATAAATGCAATGATAATGGCTGCCTAATGAAATTTAGTCTACAATTAATTCACACATCCAATTAATACCATCCCCAAAGGAGAGTCTATTACCAAGACAGGAAACCCTTTTGTTGATGACAAGGGTCACTATCAGGCAAAAGATCCAAAAAATCAGCCATGGATTTTTTTTAATTCTTTGGGTTGCAATAAACATTCCCAATAGAGATTTAATAAGGATTCCAGTAGAAGCCATAACCAGAAGCTGTTCATACTCCATGCCAAGGAGCACCAAATACTGTCTTTAAAAGAAGCATTCCTGCAAGCATATATTTGTCTCCATCTGCTTCTTCTGCACCAATGTTTACAATCAACCTGGAGAAGGCATGTTAAGCATCTTTGCATACACTTCAAGTATGCAAACAAAACACAGGCAGGCCACCAAAGCCGTTTGCCTCAAGCCACAAGCACCGTTTGATGGCCTCCTCTGCTAACCATTTCCAATTGGCAGGGTGTAAACAAAGTACAATGACCTAACAGGGTGCAAACAAATGCTATCCACCAAAGGCCCAACATGGCGCAAATCAACCACGAATGCAAGCGTGAAGCACCCATGGAGAATCTAAAAACTGCCTCACTGGAACAGGCCAAGATCCATCCTCTCTTGGCATTTGTGTTTCCAGCAGTGGGCAGTCAGATGACTCTTCAAAGGAAGACGTGATGGGCACCAACGTGGATGGCTTTAGAAGGGGTCTAGGCGAATTCATGGAGGATAGGACAACCCATGGCTACTAGCCACAGTGGCTATATAGCCAGGGTGTCAAATCTCTTTCAGTCCAATGGCTGAATTCAATATCGGAGAGGCCTACATTTCAACCCTTGAGAATGGGGGGGGGGGGAGGGAAACTGAGCAAAAGTCTGGAAAACACCCAATGATAGATGGTTGGTAGATAGATAGAACACAGTGTGGCCTTCTGGAAAACTCCAGAGGACCAGATTAGATTAGAAGGGCCTGTGGTGTGTTCCAGCAGGCCTCTTGTGCACAAGTTTCCAGATTGTACATAAAAGAAGGACAAGTGAAAGAGATCAGCTGTTTATTGGATCAGAGAGAGAGAGAGAGAGAGAGAGAGAGAGAGAACTTATTTTGGAAGGGAAGACAGTGATAAGAACAACATAACACCAACAAGCATCCCAGCACCAATACATGTGGGCAGCAAAATAGCAGCAAAGCATTCTTCTCTGAATCTCATGTTTCAAGAAGGAGCACAAAACACAATTATTATGTTAATTTATCTGAATCCTTTGTCAGTTTTGTCCCTGGGGAGTTAGTTGGAAGTGTGAATTTGCCATTTAAAAAGCTTACTAGCACAATGACGAAAATGGCTAATAAAAAAGCAGACACTCACCCCCAAAATCAGCACATTCTGGAAGTCAGAAAACAAACAAACATACCGTAAGCATGTCGCTAGTAGCAGAAAGCATGTCATGTCAGTTATAGGGAACTAGAGCATCCCTGAGAAACTGCTATATGTTTGTGCAGGATTAGGCCCTTTCTTTCTCAGGCCGAAGAAGCAGTACCGAGCTGGGAGGCCTTTTGGTTCAGGGCCTGTCACATGATTTACGTGGGGTTCACAAATTTGGGTTGGCCTTGGTAGTGCTGTTCTTCTACATGGCTGAAATCAATGGACTCAATCTACCGGCTACCTACCTGGCTTGTGAAATAAATAAGCGGCTGCAGCTGTCGAATACCATCCCGGCGCACGCCGTAAATTAATTAAGAAGATACCTGGCAAAAGCCACGTCCAGCCCACATACAGTGACCAAAAGCTTTTAATCTAGAGCACAGCCTCCCCTCTCTACGCCAGATGGCTGTCTGGTACAGCACAAGCGTCAACATTTCTTCCTTGGCTCATTTTTTCCGCTCACCGCTATCAGAAGCCATTGGCCCGGGGCAGGGGTCCCCAGCCTCTTTGGGTCAGTGGGCACATTTGGAATTTTGAGCGTGTGTCGTCATGGGCACTCTCACAAAATGGCTGCCATGGTCACAAAGCGCTCATTTCCCAGAAGGCAAAGGGGTGAGACTAAAAGAAAATCCACTTGCCCAAGAAACAACTTCTTCTTCTTCTTCTTCTTCTTCTTCTTATTATTATTATTATTATTATTATTATTATTATTATTATTATTATTTTATTCAATTTATATCCCGCCTATATACTATTACTCTAGGCAGCGTACAAAATAACAATCAATTGAACAGATGATAAGTATACCAAAAAAAAAAACATCTGTTAAACATAAAAACAGTATAAAAATTCCATGAAAGTTCCATGAAAGCAATAAAATTCCATAGTAATAATATGATAGAATGTTATAAAAGGAAGGCCTGCTGAAATAAGAGTCTCCAGTGCCTGCTTAAAGGCATTCAAGGAAGCCAGCAGGCGTGTTTCAAGTGGCAGGCCATTCCACAGTTGAGGGGCAGCAAAAGAGAAGGACCTCCCACGAGCAGCTGCCAGTCTCACATTAGGCAGATGGCCCTCCAAAGACCTGAAGTGGTGGGGTGGAAGATAGAGCAGGAGCCGCTCCCTAAGGTACCTTGGGCCTAAATCAGTGTTCTCCAACCTTGGGTCCCCAGATGTTTTTGGCCTACAACTCCCAGCATGCCCCAGCCAGCTATGCTGGCTGGGGCATGCTGGGAGTTGTAGGCCAAAAACATCTGGGGACCCAAGGTTGGAGAACGCTGGCCTAGACCATGTAGGGCTTTAATGGTAAGAACCAGCACTTTATACTTTGGCCCGGAAGCAAATTGGCAGCCAGTGTAAAGATCTTAAGACCGGTGTTATATGGTCTCCACGGGGTGTCCCGCAGACCAACCTGGCCGCCATATTTTGCATCCATTGACGCTTCCAAACCAAGTACAAGGTCTGAGCGCCGGAACACAAAACCACTCTTTCGAAAAACGAATAAAGATGGCAAGAGAGGGCAGCACTTCACTGTGCAGCATGCCAGCCTCTGAGATAAAAGGGGGGGGGGGGGGAGAGAAAAGAAAAAAAATCTTAAGAAATAAAAATAAAAATCGGAACGGACAGGAAGCCTGTCGGGCACCCAGAGAGGTGCCTGCGAACACACTGGTGCCCACGGGCACTGCGTTGGGAGACCCTAGACCTACGGGGCGCCCCCCCCCAGGCCAAAAGGATCAGACAGGCCTACAAACGAACACTTTATATCCTACACGCATACCCACAGAACAGGGGTGCAGAACCTCAGGGCCGTGGACCAAATCCACGGGGTTCACTGGGATTCCCTGGATGGCCACGCCCCCTTGCCCTTGCCCCACCCTCATTCCCCCAACCACCGATCGTTCGGTGGTTTCCTGGCATCTGTGCACTTCCCCCTCCCCTTCCCATTCTGAAAGGGCTGGAAAAGGCTCCCTTGAGAAAGGGCTTCAAAAGCGAAAATATGCTGGCATTTTGGCCCTGCGGCTTTGGCTTTTGGCCCCAGTGACCACTGGGATGAGGCCCCCGAGAGCTTTTCCGAAATGGCCCTTGGGGTGCGAGAGATTCCACACCCCTGCTCTAGGGACACACACAAAACCGCCTTACGTGAAGTCAGGCCCTCGGTCGGTATGACGCGGATCCCTGTCTGTTGTGACCGACCACAACTGTCCAGCGTCTTAGGCAGAGAAGGGGGTCTTCCTCGGCCATGTGATCCAAGACCCTTTAACTCAGCTTTCCCCAACCCGGAGCCCTCCAGGTGCTGTTGGGAGTACGAGAAATCCCACGGCCATTGTCAGGGGATGGTGGGAGTTGTAGTCCAACACCGTCTGATGAGCACTAGGCTGGTGGAGGCCGATTTAAGTAGAACTGGGAGGGTAGGGTTGTTGGACTCCCAACTCCCGTCAGCCTCAGGAAGTATGACTGATGGTCAGGGTGATGGGAGTTGTTGTCCCACAACATCCGGAGGGCCACAGGTCTGGGACTGTCTGCATGCCGTTGTCCTCTGCCGTTGTGTTTTGGGGGGGCTTGCCCCAAAACAGGCTGCATGAACACAGTAAAAGCGCACCATCAACACAGACGCTTAAGAAGAATCTTGCCGAGTCAGGCCAAAGGTCTGTCCTGCCCAGCATTCTGTTTCCAACAGAGGACGGCCATGCTTCCAGGAAACCCACAAGCAGGGCACGAAGGCAACAGTCTTGCTCCCTGCCCCCCTCCCCGACGTTCGTTCCAGCATCTTGCACTGAGAGGCGTGCGTGCTCCGAACATGAATTTTCCATGGAGCAACCACGACGAACAGTGTGAGATCTGCGGCTCACGCTGGCTCAGCTTGTCTGAGTGTGGAAAGCTAAGCAGGGTCAGGCCTGGCTATTAATTGGATGGGAGACCCCTCCTCTAGTTTCCTGCATTGAGCAGGGGGTTGGACTCGATGGCCTTGTAGGCTCCTTCCTACTCTATGATCTATGAAATCTATGAAAATCTATCCATGAATTTGCCTAAGCCAACATTATCAACCTGGTGCCCTCTAGAAGTGCGTGCTGCACTGCAATTCCCAGCGTTCCCAGCCAGCATGACTATTGGCAGTGCTTCGGCCACATAAGTTTGCCACACCATGGGAATGATAATAATATGGGCCACCTTACAGGGCTGTTGTAAAGATGATTGAGCTCATGTGAAATGTTTTGTAGGCTCAAAAGGAAAAGAAAAAAAGGTAGATAAAAAGGCCAAGTTTCATTTGTTCCCTGAAAACCAAGAGACCGTAATTCTGTCCCGTGTGAAGCCGGCTTTTCACGAGCTCTCCACAAGCAGAATATATTATGCCTGTTAACACAAAAAATATCCGCCTAGTCTGGTGTTCTCCAACCTTGGGTCCCCAGATGTTTTTGGCCTACAACTCCCAGCATGCCCCAGCCAGCATAGCTGGCTGGGGCATGCTGGGAGTTGTAGGCCAAAAACATCTGGGGACCCAAGGCTGGAGAACACTGGCCTAGTCTCTTCTCTTGCGCCAAGCCTACCCAGGATGCCTTGAGCCGGCAGGAAGCCTTGCCTCTCCTCGTTCGACCTCACTCTAGAGCAGCGCAGGTTGGTGGCTCCCCATTACAGTGGGGCGATGCATCCACTCCGGGTTTCAGTCCAAACTTTTAAGGAGCGGTCCATGGTGCTGACAAGGTCCAGCACACCATGGGTAGCTCCTTTCAAATTCAGGCTGAACTCTGCAGTGGATCCTGGCAGCCACCAGTCAATGCTGGTCTAGAAACATCCCAAAAGTTGCCTTTCCCCGTCAAAAGCCCCGGAATCTGCTGGAAGGGGGGGTCCCTGCTTTTTTTTTTTTAAGTGGATGCCAAAGCTCAGTTAGCAGGGCACACGCTTTGCGTGCAGGACTTCCTGGGGTCCATCCCCCCATCGCGACTTCCAAGGGCCCGAAACGTGGGGAGTGGGGCGGCTGCCAAGCCAGCCATGGTGGGCTAGCTAAGCCTGTCCCAGCCTATCGCCCTCCAGGAGTGCCATTGGCCATGCTGGCTGGGAATGATGAGTGTTGCAATCCAACACATCTGCAGCTTGTTCAAGGATGGGCTAGACGGACCGAGGGTTTGACTCAGTATATGGCAGGAACTGAAGAGTCGGTTGATTTTATCTGCTTTGCTCTCTCTCTCTCTCTCTCTCTCTCTTTGTCCCCCCACCCCACCCTACCCCAAAGTTACTTTATGTCTTATTCCTGGAATGGCGCCCACCTCTCCGTTTGCGTCAGACTGTGTGTACATTTTGTCAAATGCCTTCTGTTTATAGACAATCTGTTGAGTGTTTCCTCGACTCCCGACAGAACTGGGATGCCGTCCAATCTGAGCCCAAAGCCGTCCCCGGCTCCGTGCGGCTGCCATATTGTGGGCGGCTGGCGTTTCCTGCGCCGGCGGCTAAGTTGACGGAGGTGCTAGAGGGGAGGGCAAATCTGACTGCTTTCCATTCTCAGCAGTGGGTGCCAGCCGTGCGATCACACTCTCTCTCTCTCACACACACACACACACATACACAAAACGCCCAAGTCTATTTCTTTCCCAAACGTTCATCAGCCAAGGCATTCCCCCCCCCCCGCCGCCCTGAAATTAACACTGGGTGCACACTCCATTCTTAGAGAACAGCCTTCTCCAGCACACAACCCGCGAGCGTGCTGGCTGGGGATTATGGGAGTGGTAGTCCGACCCATCTGGAGGGCACCAGGTTGATGGTAGACTGGTGTAGGAGTAAGAATGGCCTGCGCTCAGCGGAGATAATTCGCCCTCTATGCGTTTCTGTGTGAGTCACTGTTCTGGGCGATTGGGAGGAAGCTACTCATGCAGAGATGTGACGGGCAGCCTCCTCTGAAGACAGGCGATTCTTCTGCATCTCTGAATTGGGAGGGATAAATTGGAACCAGCTCAGAGAAGGGCAACAAAGATGATTGGGGGACTAGAAGCTTAGTCCTGCGACGGAACATTGAAGGGACTGGGTATGTTTAGCCTTGAGAAGACTGATGAGGGATATGATATGGCGTCACACAGAAGAAAGCCGCAATCTGGTCTCTGTCATCCAAGACTGTAGGACATGAAATAACGGGCTTAAGTTACAGGAAGGCAGATTTTGGTTGAACATCAGGAAAAAAACTCCCTAACAGTCAGTCAACAGAAGCAACGGCCTAAGGAGGTCCTGGGGGTTAGTGCCATACTTATCACCAAAGTATTTTTGTGGAGTGATCTCTTAGAAGCCTGAACATCCTGTGTGTGTGTGTGTGTGCGCGTGCATGCGTACGTGCGTGCTGAAGACTATTCCCATGAAGGCTGTTCAAAAGGAGATGAAAGGGGGAAGCTGGCCCATCCTGCCAGTCTTCCTGAAAGGCCACTTGCATTTTTCCTCTTCCCTCCCCGTTCCTTTTTCCTTGTGTGTCATGCCTTTTTAGACTATATAACTCCATTCTTAGAGAACAGCCTTCTCGAACACACAACCCACAAGCATGCTGGCTGGGGATTATGGGAGTGGTAGTCCAACCCATCTGAAGGGCACCAGGTTGGGGGTAGACTGGTGTAGGAGTAAGAATGGCCTGCGCTCAGCGGAGATAATTCGCCCTCTATGTGTTTTCTGTGTGAGCCAGATGGGCGATAAATAAATGCAAATAATAAATAAATATAGCAATGATTGCTACATATCCATAGATTCATAGGACCATAGAGCTGGAAGGGGCCTACAAGGACATCGAGTCCAACCCCCTGCTCAATGCAGGAAACTAGAGGAGGGGTCTCCCATCCAAGTAATAACCAGGCCTGACCCTGCTTAGCTTTCCATGCTCAGACAAGCTGAGCCAGAGTAAGCCGCAGGGCTGTGTTCATCTACATGTATTATTATTATTATTATTATTATTATTATTATTATTATTATTATTATTATTATTATTTATATTTATGTATCAATTATATGTGTCCATGCAAACTGTATGCACACTAGAATCCAATTAATTTTGTGTGTGTGTGTGTGACACATGTCCTTTTTTGCGGGAGGTGAGGGGCAATGCGCCAGTGCCCGCCCTATGCTTTGGTCATAGAGGATCCCAGTGATAAGAGAACACTGGGTTATATAAACCACTATCTAGTAGTAAGCAAAACCACTAGGCTATCTAAGCCAGGCTGCACAATTTATACATTTTGTTACATTTATATCCCACCTTTTCCTCCAAACAGCCCAAGAGGGGGTACATAGAATCATAGAGTAGTAGAGTTGGAAGGGGCCTATATGGCCATCAAGTCCAACCCCCTGCCCAGTGCAGGAATCCAAGTCAAAGCATCCCTGACAGATGGCCGCCCAGCTGCACCTTGAATGCCTCCAGAGTGGGAGAGCCCATGACCTCCCTAGGTACGTAGTTGGTTCCATTGTCGTATTGCTCTAACAGTCAGGAAATTTTCTGGCTTCCTGTAACTTGAGCCCATGATTCCGTATCCTGCAATCTGGGATGATCTAGAAGAGATCCTAGCCTTCCTCTGTGTGACAACCTTGCCCAGTTCCTTCAGTCTCTCTCTCTCCTCATAGGGCTTTGTTTCCAATCCCTTTATCATCTTTGTTGCCCTCTTCTGAACCCTTTCCACTTTGTCTACATCCTTCTTAAAGTGTGGTGCCCAGAACTGGACGCAGTACTCAAGATGAGGCCTAACCAGTGCCGAGTAGAGAACTAGTACTTCATGCGATTTGGAAGCTATACTTCTATTAATGCAGCCCAAAATAGCATTTGCCTTTTTTGCAGCCACATCACATTGCTTGCTCATATTCAGTTTGTGATCTACAACAATTACAAGATCCTTCTCACTTCTAGTATTGTTGAGCCAAGTGTCCCCCATTCTGTAACTCTGCATTTGGTTTCCTCTCCCTAGGTGCAGCACTTGGCATTTATCCCTATTAAATTTCACGCTGTTGTTTTCAGCCCAGCGCTCCAGCGTATCGAGATCGCTTTGAATTTTGTTTCTGTCTTCCAGAGTATTAGCTATTCCACCCAATTCTGTGTCATCTGCAAATTTGATAAGCATTCCCTGCACCTCCTCATCCAAGTCATTAATAAAAATGTTGAAGAGCACTGGGCCCAGGACCGAGCCCTGGCCTGCAGTACCCCGCTCATTATCTCTCCCCAGTTTGAGAAGGTACTATTGATAAGCACTCTTTGGGTCCAATTCTGTAGCCAACTGTGGATCCACCTGATAGTTGTTCCATCTAGCCCACTTTTAACTAGCTTGCTAATCAGGATATTATGAGGCACTTTGTCGAAAGCTTTGCTGAAGTCAAGATATATTATGTCCACAGCATTCCCACAGTCCACAAGGGAGGTTACCCGATCAAAAAATGAGATCAGATTTGGTCTGGCAGGATTTGTTCTTGACAAATCCATGCTGGCTTCTAGTAATCACTGCATTGTTTTTAATGATCCTCCTCTCCGTTTCATCCTCACCTTTGAGGTAGGCTTGGCTGAGAGCCGTCAGTGACTGGGCCAAAGTCACGCTGGTGAGCTTCATGAGCTCCTCCCGAGTCCCAGTCCAACACTCTAACCCAGGAGTCCCCAACGTGGCACCCGTGGGCACAATCACACCCACGGGTACCTCCAACGGCACCCGCACAGCTTTCCACTCCCTTCAAGAATTTTTTTTTTAAAAAATAATAAAACTGTGGGAAACGTTGGGGCGCTGGATTCTTCTTCCTGTTCCTGAACGTGCTGCCGATCAGGCAGGAAGAGAAAGCAAGGCAAAGGGGAGAGAAAGCGCAAGGCTAGAGGCTAGGATGGGAAAGAAGGCAGCCTGGGGACTGGGGTGGAGAAGGGTGAGAAATAGCAAGGAAAGGGGTTGGGAGAGAGAAACAATGAGAGAGAGGGAGAGCAAAGTGGAAATGTCTGTGTGGACGGAAGAAGACTGGGCGGGCCTCGAAGCAACTCTTTCCATTTCCTCCTCCCTCCCAGCCTCTGGCGCCACTATTTCTCTCCCCCCCACCCCCCGACCACCTCCTTGAGCAGTTTCTCAAATTGCCAAATGTGCCCACCAGTCCAAACAGGTTGGGGACCCCTGCTCCAGCCACCACACCACCCTGCCTGGCAGCAGCTCCCTGGCAGCAGCAGCTCCTCTGACACACCGTTGCAAGCGGAGCGTCTCGACCTGGAAATGCCGCCGGGGACTGGACCGGCGGGAGGACTTTTTGCCACATAAAGCGTGTGCGTTGCCAACCAAGCTCAGCTCCTTCCTCCCAGCGTGGACTTCGCCGTGACGAAGCACATCATGCGCTTCTTGGGCTGGGCTGGCGCATTACACACACACAACGCAAAGGGAGATGTAGTACTGCAGACTTCATTCCTCATCCTGTCTGTCTGTCTGTCTGTCTTTCTCTCGCATACACGCTCCCCTTTTAAAAAAAACCCAGTTTAACTACAGCTGAAACAGTGGGCATGTGGTTGTTGTGGTGGTGGTGGTTGTTTTTGGAATGCTGCTTGCTTAAAGGGGAGGGGGGCGCATAGCAGATTGATAGAGCGCATGCTTTGGATGCAAATGGGTCCAGGTTCAGCTGCTCCTATCTCCATCTAAATGGGCAGGTATGGCAGAAAAAGACCTGACTCAGTATACAGCCGCTTATCCAACAGGAAGAAGTCATAACTCAGTAGCAGAAGACATGTTCTGCATGCACAAGGTCCTCAGTTCAATCCCCCACATCTACAGTTTAAAAGATCTTACATTACAATTTACAAGGCTGGGGGTGGGTGGGTGGGGGGGAAGCCTGTACCGGAGAGCCATAAACAACAGCACGAAGCCATCTTTAGTCTTGTGTCATGTTGTTGCAATCTGGTTGACCTGGATGTGTGAGGAATCCAATAGTGGGGTGAAAAAATCCAGCTGATTTTCGCGATTTGGCCCCCTGGATTCTGGTTTGCCAGCCCTGTGCTGGTGCCAGCTTGCTATAATGCAGTGTTTCTCAACCTTGGGTCCCCAGATGTTTTTGGCCTACAACTCCCAGCATGCCCCAGCCAGCGTAGCTGGCTGGGGCATGCTGGGAGTTGTAGGCCAAAAACATCTGGGGACCCAAGGTTGAGAAACACTGCTATAATGCAAGTTGAGCTAGCTTGAAGACTTCTGTCTCTAAGACGGGCTGTGGTTTGCACTTTTTTTTTAAAAAACGTGAAGGAAATGTGCACAAATGGCATAAATCTGGGTATTTTGCACATTTTGAGCAAATCGGCACCCGGAAAGCACTTGGATATAGAGCAATTTGCAAAAACGGGCAATATGTCCGCGAAAATCTCGATCGGGGTGGAAGCGAGGGCGAACTCACCCCTGCTCGACCCCTCGAGCCCCGCAGCACTTAGTACCTTTTCCCCAGCTCGGCACATCTCCCCAGAGAGGAACCGAGGAGAGGCACTTCAGGGTCCCACGCGTGTCCGTTTTAAGGTGGTTTTCTATGGTATTTACGTTAAAACCGCAGCGCCGGGGACCCGGAAGTGACGCGACGGGTCCCGGCACGTCCACAGGGAGCCTCGGTGTGGCCGCAAGAAGACTCGAGTGGCAGGGGTGCTCGCCCCCTAACCGCATACATCATTTAACACAAATTGCACTAATAAATCCACATGCTTTTCATGCAAAGTATCACGATTTACGCCATTTGTCTTTGCGTTTTTGAAAGAATGCACAAACCGTGGCCCATCGTAGAGACGGAAGTCCACGGGAAACCCCCAACTCAGCCTGCTTCCGACGGATCGGAAGAGGGCAGGAAGTCTGTCGAGCTCAAATGAGTCGGACTTCCCAATGTCAGCACATTTCCTAATTGAAACCACATTGCCCAATTTAGGGTGGCCATGTGCTCTGCTTTACAGAGGACAATCCTCTGTTTGAAGGGTGGCCAGAGGAGAGTCCTCTATTTGAGGGGGTGTCCAGGCCAAATCCTGTTTAAAGAAAAAGAACCACGAAAACAGAGGGAGCGCAGCGGTCTCGAAGTTGCCTATCCACCGTTAGCAGAATCTCCCCATCCACTAGACGGGAGCAGACTGAGGAGGCACACAGGAGGTCACCTGGTTAAATTTCCCCCCACTATGGTCAGATGTATTATATTTCCATTTAAATTATAGTAATCATTTCTAAATTTGCATCTATAAATAAAAATTAGCATATGCAGATGTTATGAAAATATGTGCCCCTCTTTTGTCCATTTTTTTTTGGTGACGCATGTCCTCTTTCTTGGCCATCCCTAAGTGGCTACCCTGTTGCCCAGGCTTTCAGCTGCTACCACCTCTTGAAAAGACAGCCAGATGCAACTGATAAACCCAGTGGCGGCTCGTGCCCATGGGTGCTGGAGGGGCAGGGCAGCTTAACATTGGCGGCACCGAGGAGCAGAGGGGAGGGGGAACTCAGTCACAGTTGGGTGATCGGTGCCCTGCCTGCCCAGAAATACCAGCTGTCTCTGGATAAACCATCACATATCCAGGATTTCCAGGGGGGTCCCTGTGATAGCCTGTTGCAGCAAAAACAGTGAAGACTCTTGCAGCACCTTAAAGACTAACAGATTGGGTATGGCATAAGCTTTCGTGGACGTACAGTCCACTTCATCAGATCAAGGACTAGATGCCTCAAAACAAACAAACAAACAAACAAACACCCTTACAAAATGTATCTCCAAGGCCACTAAAGCTCAGCTTCAGCATGCATTCTTCTTCTTCTTCTTCTTCTTCTTCTTCTTCTTCTTCTTCTTCTTCATCATCATTCATCATCATCATCATGGAGCACAACAGGAGAGAGGCTCCAGCTGTTTTCGGGGCTGTGATAAGCGGGCAGGCTCCCAGAGAGCGAGCGAACAGAGCGAGCGAACAGGGAGAGCAAACAGGAGTTTGGCAGCGGAGTAGAACGACAAGTGCTGCAACAACAAGTGCTGCTGTACAAACAACAACTACTAGTGCTGCAAGGGAAGGGTGTGGCCTGAGAGCTGAAAGGGAAGGGTGTGGCCTGAGAGCTGAAAGGGAGGGGTGTGGCCTGAGAGCTGAAAGGGAAGGGTGTGGCCTGAGAGCTTAAAGGGAAGGGAGAGGCCTGGGAGCTCATTCTGTTCCTGACTCCCAGCTGAGCTAGAGCACAACAGGAGAGAGGCTCCAGCTGTTTTCGGGGCTGTGATAAGCGGGCAGGCTCCCAGAGAGCGAGCGAACAGAGCGAGCGCACAGGGAGAGCAAACAGGAGTTTGGCAGCGGAGTTCGGCAGGGGAGGTCAAGGGGGAGGTCCCTAAGAAATTTTCTAGGAAGACAGAAACATAAAGGGAACAGAGCACTATGGAAGGAAAGGACTCAGCAGTGGTGGTGACCTGCAAGGGGTGTGCAATGTTTGTTTTCCTGCCGGAGATCAACATGGCCTACACGTGCAACAAGTGCAAGCTGGTCACGCTGTTGGAAGAAAAGGTCAGAGGACTGGAGCAGCAAGTGTCAACCCTCAGGAGCATAAGAGAAAGTGAGGAGCTCTTAGACAGAACGGTGGATCTACAGCACCAAAGCGTAGAACAGGAGCCAGAAGGGCAATGGTAGGATGAGGCGGAGTCGGAGACTGCAGAGGCAAGGGAAAATAGCGTAGGGAGAACTCCCTGGAAAAGGGTGACTGTTAGGAGCAGAAGAACTAGAAGACATTCTGCGCCTGTGGAAGCAGTGGAGCTATGGAACCGCATCCATGTACTTGAGGACGAGAGCAGAGGACTGCCTGCAGAGGACGGATTACCGGGCACCCAACGTGACAGCGAGCAAGAGGCTGAGGGTCAGTCAAGTGGAGGCAATCAAACCAAGGCCTACAGCAAGAGGAAGAGAAGAGTACTCGTAGTGGGAGACTCCCTCCTTCGAGGGATTGAAGCCAAAGTATGTCGCGAAGACCCATGGACTCGCCAGGTGTGCTGTCTCCCCAGGGCACAGATTAAGGATGTGACAGAGCAGCTGCCGAGGCTCATACAGCCCACCGACACATACCCCTTTCTTCTCTTCCACGTGGGTACAAATGATACTGCCAAGCGGAGTTACAAAGAAATCACGGCAGACTTTGAAGAGCTGGGAAGGGAACTCAAGAACTTCGGGGCCCAGATAGTTTTCTCATCCATCCTTCCAGTACTTGGAAGAGGCATAGAAAGGGAAAGAAAAATACTCCGAGTGAATGACTGGCTACGAAGGTGGAGCCGACGTGAGGGATTTGGATTCTGGGACCACGGGCTACCTGGAAGATGGACTGCTGGCAAAGGATGGGTTGCACCTCACAAGGACTGGGAAGAATGTGTTTGGCCACAGCATGAGGAACTTAATCAGGAGGGCTTTAAACTGAATCCAACAGGGGAGGGAGACATAAACTCGGGGGTACCAATGGAAGAAGGCCTCTATGCCACAACAGCTCCAGCGGTGCCCAATGATAGTCTACCACAAAATGTAGGGAAAAAGTCGGACTATAAAGCACATAGTCTTCGATGTCTCTATACTAATGCCCAGAGTATGGGCAACAAACAAGACGAACTTGAACTCTTGATACATTGAGGGCAAGTACGACTTGATAGGGATAACTGAAACTGGTGGGATGACTCCATGACTGGAATACAGCAATTGAAGGGTTAACTTGTTCAAAAGAACAGAAGCAACAGAAAGGGAGGTGGAGTTGCACTGTATGTTAAAATACGTATCTCTGCACAGAGATACAGGAAGAGGAGCTTGGCAGCCCCATTGAGAGCATCTGGGTTAAAATAAAGGGGGCAAGAATAAACGAACATTGCGGTGGAGTCTACTACCGACCACCCAATCAAGGAAAGACGAGGATGGAACTTTTGAAAAGCAAATTGCATCAATGGTCTTCTCAACTGGCGCGCAGTAGGTAACAGCGGGTGACGACCACTTCAGGGCTCGGTCATCTGGGAGCCCTCCCCGAACAGTGCCTCTCACAACCATTCCTTTAGCTTATGTAGCTGCTGAGATAAACAGTCCAGCTCAGGGGTACAGGAATGCTTATCAAATTGGCAGATGACACAAAGTTGGGTGGAACAGCTAATACTCTGGAAGACAGAAACCTCGATAGGCTGGAGCGCTGGGCTGAAAACAACAGAATGAAATTTAATAGGGATAAATGCCAAGTGCTGCACCTAGGGAGAGGAAACCAAATGCAGAGTTACAGAATGGGGGACACTTGGCTCAACAATACTAGAAGTGAGAAGGATCTTGGAATTGTGGTAGATCACAAACTGAATATGAGCCAGCAATGCGATGTGGCTGCAAAGAAGGCAAATGCTATTTTGCGCTGTATTAATAGAAGTATAGCTTCCCAAATCGCGGGAAGTGATAATTCCCCTTTACTCGGCACTGGTTAGGCCTCATCTTGAGTACTGCGTCCAGTTCTGGGCACCTCACTTTAAGAAGGACATAGACAAACTGGAGAGGGTTCAGAGGAGGGCAACAAGGATGATAAAGGGACTAGAAACAAGGCCCTATGAGGAGAGACTGAAAGAACTGGGCATGTTTAGCCTTCAGAAGAGGAGACGGAGGGGAGATATGATCGCACTCTTCCAGTATTTGAAGGGATGTCACACAGAGGAGGGCCAGGATCTCTTCTCGATCATCCCAGTTAGCAGGACACAGAATAATGGGCTCAAGTTACAGGAACATAGATTCCACCTAAACATCAGGAAAAATTTCCTGACTGTCAGAGCAATAAGACAATGGAATCAACTACCTAGGGAGGTGGTGGGCTCTCCCAATCTGGAGGCATTCAAGGTGCAGCTGGACAGACATCTGTCAGAGATGCTTTGACCTGGATTCCTGCATTGAGCAGGGGGTTGGACTCGATGGCCTTTTAGGCCCCTTCCAACTCTACTTTTCTATGATTTTATGATTCTATGATCATCATCATCACCATCAATTCCATTTCTCTACCACCCAATAGCAGAAGCTCTCTGGGAGGTTTACAACAATTATAAAAATTACATAATAAAATACAATTATACAATAAAAATACAATTTTACAATAAAATTCAGTATAAAAAATAAATACATAAATAAATAAGTAAAATACAAACGATAAAAACATCCCCCCCCAAAAAAAACTGGTTTCGAATATGCACCCTAAAATGGGTTGAGAGCTATGGTGGTACAGCTTACCTTAGAACAGTGTTCTCCAACCTTGGGTCCCCAGATGTTTTTGGCCTACACCTCTGTTCACACACAGTGGCCAACCAGCTACCTACGGGAAACCCTTAGAGATATTTCTTTCGATATGGAGAGTGGTATATAAATTGATTATGGGGGCAATCCTATGCTGGCTGGGGTATGCTGGGAGTTGTAGGCCTTTTTTCGGTCTAAACAAGCATAGGATTGCACCTTAAACAAATAAGCAAGCCCACAAGCAGGATATGAGTGCAACAGCACCCTCCCACCCATGTTCCCCAGCAACTGCTGTACATGGGCATACTGTCTTTGATACTGGAGGTGGCATATAGCCCTCAGGACTCTTAGTCATCAATAGCCTTATCCTTCATGAATGTGCCCAATCCCCTTTAAAAGCCATCCACAGGAAATTTCCTCATAGGGGAGTTCTGCTCAAAACACATTAAAAAAAGGATATTGTAGAGTTGGAAATAGTGTAGAAAAGGACAACTAAAATGACCAAGGGGCTGGAGCAACTCCCCTATGAGGAAAGCTTACAACATCTAGGATTGTTTAGCTTAGAAAAAAGGTGAGTAAGGGGAGACATGTCATAGAGGTGTACAGAATTATATGGAGAAAGTAGATCGGGAGATATTTTTCTCCCTCCCTCATGATACTTGAACCCAATGGGGTCATCCAATGAAGCTGATTGGTGGGAGATTCAGGACAGATAAAAGGAAGGACTTCTTGACACAGCACTGATTTGAACTATGGAATTCACTTCTACAAGATGTAGTGACGGCCACCAATAAATTTGGACAGCTTTAAAAGCGGATTGGACAAATTCATGGAGAAGGCTAGCAGTGGCTACTAGTCCTGATTGGCTATATGCTACCTCCAGAGGTGTACATGCTACCTCTGTACGAGTTTAAATCTCGTACCAGTTGCTGGGGAACATGGGTGGGAGGGTGCTGTTGCACGCATGTCCTGTTTGTGTGTTTCCCGTGGGCAGCTGGTTGTCCACTGTGCGAACAGAACGCTGGACTAGATCATAGAATAGCATAGAATCATAGAGTTGGAAGGGGCCTGCAAGGCCATCGAGTCCAACCCCCTGCTCAAGTGCAGGAAACTAGAGGAGGGGTCTCCCATCCAAGTAATAATCAGGCCTGACCCTGCTTAGCTTTTCACGCTCAGGCAAGCTGAGCCAGCATGAGCCACAGGTGGACCCTTGGTCTGATCCAGCATGGCTCTTCTGATGTTCTTAAGTCTCTGCCCCATTCTGTGTGACATCCCTTCAGGCACGGGCATTGCTAGACCCTTAGCAACTTAGGCCCCCAGATCATAGGGTGATTTATGCATGTGCTGATTTATATCTATCTATGCAAATTTAGAACGAATTTCTAGGATCCATTTACATTGCACAGGAGGCAAAGCCAGCCAATTAATTTCTCATCCAAATCATCTCAAATACAAAAGAATTCTTCAATTAATTTGTACCCTGCCCCGGATCATACGGAAACCAATGGAAAATGGTATATATATATATATATATACAGTCATGCCTTGGCTTGAGAGCATAATTCGTTCCGGAAACGTGCTTGTAATCCAAAACACTCTGATATCAAAACGAAATCCCCCCCAAAAAAATTTGTACAGAGATTTTTAATTTAAGCCCCACTACAGTACTTGTATCGCAAGACGTCACTTGTAGATCAAGTCAAATTTTTTAAAATAAATATTTAAAAATTTGCTTGTCTTGCAAAACGCTCTCAAACCAAATTACTTGCAATCCAAGGTATTACTGTGTATATATTTATATGTATATATCAGGGATGGGGACTCGGACTCGAGGACTCGACTCGTGAGTCGGACTGAGTCCCCCCTCTGACTCGACTCGGACTCGAGTCCCAATATTTTTAATGGGACTCGGGACTCGAGACCAAGGACTCTCAACATCCCTGGGCTGTGCCAGAAGGAGTGGAGAGGAGCGTGATTGCCGGCGAAGAGCGCATGGAAGCGAGGTGTGCCGCTGCTCGGCCACTATGGACGGCTACCAGGAGTGCAGCCCCAACAGTGTGTCAAGATTTATTTTGATTGATGTGTTGCGTACTTGGGAGAGGCAGAAGAAGGACCTGAGATTACTCTGTGTGGCTGCTCTGAGTGTGAAGTAGCCTTATTTTGTTGGGGGAAACCCCCACTGATTTTAATAGGGACTCGTGGAGTCAGCTTTGGGAGTGACTCGTGACTCGTGAGTCACCATTTTGGACCAAGGACTCGGACTCGGACTCGAGTCCAAAGACTCGTGACTCGACTCGTGACTCGAGACCAAGGACTCTTCAACACATATATATATATATATATATATATATAGCCATTCAGGGGGAAAATTGGGGGTGTTACACCATGTGGGATTAGGGGAGAGTTAACCCTTCCCTCCCACACTGCATTCCCGCTTGAAAATTGCCCTCCGCATGACAATTGAGCTGAGGGGGGGAAAAAACCTTTCATTGGCACCCACAGACACACAAGGCTGTGTGGAATAGATCCCAGGCAGTGGGGAACTGATTTGGGGCCAGATCCCCACGGGCGTAGACCTAGCAATGCCCCTGCCTTCGAGAGTGCTAACATGTCTCCAGTCCTCTCCAGGTCATCAAAGATGCGCAGTTCCTTCATCCTCTCCTCATAGGACTGATCTCCCAGTTCCTGACTATCTTTACTGCCCTCCTCTGAACTTCTAGATTTGTAGCTCCAGTCACTAAGTGCGCATTCCTGTGCATGTTTAGACGGGGGGGGGGGGGAAGTCCTACAACTCCCAGCATGCCCCAGCCAGCAAAGCTGGCTGGGGCATGCTGGGAGTTGTAGGACTTTCCCCCCGTTCTAAACATGCACAGGAATGCACACTTACAATATTGCAAAAATATGAAACATACAAATTACAATTACACACACAGAGTGCAGTTTTTCTCCGTTTAAGCATGCAAAGGATTGTGCCTTAAGCCACTATCGCATACCCACGCTCGTATACCACTTTAATATAGGGGTGTAAACATTGTTTCTTCAAACCCACGGTCTACTCCGCCCAGAATTCTGGCTGCCAGAAGGACGGCGACAAGCAGCGCAGGATATCCGTAACATCTGGCAACCAGAACGGCAGAATCTTTTGACCCAAAGGCTGCGTTTTTGCCCATCGTGGCTAGTGGCCATCAATATACAACCGGCTGGCCAAGAAACCTAATTATTTCCCAAAGCAATTCATACTATTGGCACTCCCACAGTTTAATTACGTGTCTTTCTTGGTCTGTTGGAACAACATTAAAACGGGGAAAAAAAGAGAGCTCATCAAGAAATGCTAAATATTGTGTAGCACGGAAATTGTTAGTGTATATCTCCCCCCCCTCCATTTTTAATTAGGAAAATAAAAATGGTTCATTTAGAAAAGGATGTGTTTTGTAAATAAATACTACTTCTCTGTGTTTTTTCCCCCTCCCATCTCTTCATTTTAGTGGATACCCTCTGCAGGAGACACCCCGTTTTAAGAGTGAGCTGCTTTTCCCTATTCACTCCTCTCAAAACCGTTCATGATTTTATAAACTTCTGCACTGATCTCCCCCCTTTCAGTCTTCTGCTGTTGTTGTCGGTCTCTCAACCTAAAAAGCCTCGGCCACCCTTCCGGCCTTGCTGTTTGTGCCAACATTTTCCTTTCTTCCTCCACCAGCCAGAGCAAATGGTCATCCATGAATCCAATTTTCTCCTAACTGGACTACTGCAATGTGCTTTATGTGGGGCTGCCCTTGAAGATGGCATCAAAGTTACTAGCACAAAATCCTGCAACGCATCAATTGACAAGGGTGAGTAGCAGGGAGCTTATGACACCAATTCCAGTTCATCTGCAGTAGCTTCTAATTTACTTCCAGGCCAAATTCAAAGTGCAGATTATCACCTCTAAAGCCCTAAATGGCGCCGGTCCTACATTACTTAGGAAGCACTCTCCCCTATATCCCTTCTGAGGTCGCAGCAGGGACTCTGCTTGTGGAGCAGAGCAATCCTATGCATGTTCAGGGATGTCGAAGAGTCCTTGGTCTCGAGTCACGAGTCGAGTCACGAGTCTTTGGACCCGAGTCTCGAGTCCGAGTCCAAGTCCTTGGTCCAAAATGGTGACTCACGAGTCATGAGTCATGAGTCACTCCCAAAGCAGACTCCACGAGTCCCTATTAAAATCAATGGGGGGTTTTCCCCCAACAAAATAAGGCTACTTCGGATGTGTGGCTTAAATAAATTCTAGGCACAAGGGTGCCTTTTTATCTCAAAACTCTGCCACTGATTTTGACAAGAACAGACCAGCAGACAAACCCAAAGTAACCAGGCAGGCAGAGGAGGCAGGGAACCCCAAAGCAGGCAGGCAGAGGCCTTTGTCTTGGACAATTCAAACTGTGGAACTGGTTAAGAAGAGACCAGGCAGGCAGAGGAGGCAGGGAGCCCCAAACAGGCAGGCAGAGGCAGCCAAACCCAAAATGCCTGAAAGGTTACATTAGTAAAATGATTTAAAAAAATAAACTTGGATTGTTACTGCAACTGGGTCCAGGCAGCACCTGCAGGTGGCATCAAGCAGGGATGTTGACGAGTCCTTGGTCTCGAGTCCCGAGTCGAGTCTCGAGTCCCATTAAAAATATTGGGACTCGAGTCAGAGGGGGGACTCAGTCCGACTCACGAGTCGAGTCCTCGAGTCCGAGTCCCCATCCCTGCCCTCCACCACTGCAGCTGTGGCATGGTTCTTTCCACCCCGGCTGGGATCGGCATGAGGGGGTGTTCCCAGCGGCGGGGAGGGGGAAATTGAGGCACCACCATCCTCCATGGAATCCAGGTGTGCCTCAGCCTCTCCTCCTCATGAGGAGGGCAAAAACATTTAGACAGCCGTCGAAATGTTTTGGAGGGCGAATGGAGTGCGGAGGCAATCCTAGCCGCCGCACTCGTCCCGCCTCCCATTGGATGTCCGTAATCCTCTAAGTTCGGAGGGTTACGAGCACCCACATTGGACGGGGCTGTTAATGCTTTTAAAAAAAAATGTTTTTCTTTAATTTTTTGCTTTTATTACCATCTCAAATCACGTGGAGTAATTCCTGTAATTCTTTTTAATATGTCTGTGTACCTTTCCAAATATCTGGGGATATTACTGGATCAGGAAGTAAACTGGTCAAGGCAGGACTTGCAAAGAAGTCTGGGATGGCCCACAAAAAATGTTTACGATCTCTCCTGCCTATGCATCCCATTGATAGTCATTTGCAGTGTGAAAGAGAGAAAAAGAGGACAAATTTGAGGAAAGCTCCCTCACATCGTCACCTGCAGTGATATGGGGTGGAAAAAGTTTCCACGGAAGGTTTTCCAAAATGGCGATTTTTCCACTGCTTAATTTTTCCACAGAAAATGTTCTGCCAGTTACAAATACAGTAATACCTTGGATTGCAAGTAACTTGGTCTGAGAGCGTTTTGCAAGACAAGCAAAATTTTTATTTTTATTTTTTACTTGATAAACGAGCAAGGTCTTGCAAGACAAGTAGTCAGTAGGGATGTAACCACTCGCCTCGAGCAGGCGTAGCAGGCCGAAATCGGCCCCGCTCATGCCCACCAGAGACTCACTTTGGTATGAGAGTGTTTTGGATTACAAGCACGGTTCCGGAACGAATTATGCTCTCAATCCAAGGTATGACTGTACAATATTAAGGAAGCCTGGCAGTTTCAAAGTTGAAATTAACATTTTCAGGTGATTATCCCTAGCAAATATGTGGGGGGGGGGGGAAATACATGTGCGTCATTGAAATACAAGGTGCCCCAACAACCTCAGTGGAAGAGAGTTGGCCTGTGCTGAAATAGATGAGTGGTTGTCAACATATCACGGAAAATCTTTTGGTTGCTAAGATTTATTAGCGTGTCAACAGTTTTGAGTACCTTGGCTTTTTCTTAACTTTGAACAATGTGAGGGAGGTTCATGCTACTTTACATTTTTACAGGTATTCCAATAGAAATCTCTACATAATAGAACATTTAAATCACATCAACAGCGCCAATCCTATGGTCGCGTCTACACGGCCATAGGGCTTTTCAGAGTCCCAGCTCCGAGCATGGAAGCTCACTCCGAGGTTGAAGCTGGGACTCCTCTCCGAGGTCACAAATGCAACCTCAGAGACGGGGGTTTGTGGGCACTCCGGGGGGCAGGGCGGGGAGGAGGCAGGCACTGCCACAAGATGGGGTATCCTGCTGGCACCTCATCCTCATTCCTACTCCGAGGCACAACACTGAGACAGCTGAAATCAGCCATCTTAAATGTTTTGCAGGGCGGGAGGAACACAGAGGCGACCTTCGTCTCCGCGCTCCTCCTGCCTTGCATAGGGATGCCAGTAATTCTCCAGGTTCAGAAGGCTACGGGCATCTGGATTGGCTTGCATCCAAAGTGTGCTTAAATTTCCCCCCTCAAACATGTTAAGTCCAAATACTTATAGTGTATTGTGACACAAAATTAACATGGGGTCCTTTTTTTATATAAACAGCTTTGTTGCTTACAAAATACAAGATAAACATGGCAAATTAGATACGGTAACTCTCTTGGACAGAGGTAGGCAACTTGGTAGATGTTATGAACTACAACTCCCAGAATTCCTGACCATTGACCATGCCGGCTAGGGCTGATGGGAGTTGTAGTCCAAAACATCCAGAATGCACCAGCTTGCCTACCTGCAAATCAAAATTTTCCAGAAAACCCACATCACTATAGATCAGAGCAAAGTTCCATATAGTCCAGCATGTTCTACTCCCCAGAGTGTCCAGATGGATGCTTCTGGAAAGCCCACAGTCTCCAGAAAAGAAAAGAAACGTACAGCTTGATGGGGAAATGCAGCCGGGATACCCTTACAGTTCATGGTTCCACATTCTAAAGCAGAAAGAAAAAAATATTTACTCCTCCATATAAATGATTGGTAGGAGGATAGGAGAGGGCAAACTCATGACCCTGATTCCAATTTGGAGTTGTACCTAAGCACATAAAACGTGTCTACACTGGAACCTCGCCGCACTCGGACATGAATTCTAACGTGATTCTCTCCAGCACCACCTGCCGGAGGGACAGCTGGGAATCCATGTAGCTCCAGTTATGCCACATCACAATCCGTCCCTGACTGAAAAGGGATTAAATTATACATCCTCGGTTGCAAGCTAAACTTCTTACATTTTGCAGGGCAGCAGATTATGACCCACTAACCTACTTGTGGCCAGAGCGCCTTAAACAAAAGGTGTCCCCAACAGAGGAATGAAGAAACGGCGTACCGTCCTTGCGGGGTTGCTCCTCTAACTCGCCAATAAGCGACGTGGCAACGTGTTCTCAGCCTTTTTCTCAGAGTAAACGGGCAAATCCGGAGGTGGCAACAGAAAGGGTACGAGGCTGGCAAGGCAGCCTGTGGCTCACCACGAGCGTTTGCACGGAGCCGTCACATCAGGGCTGCATGCCAAATCTGGCCCAACCAGGCGTCCCAATCCAACCCAAATCCAGGTTCCCACATAGCCACGCCCCCTGCCCCTGCCCCTGGCCCAACCCCTTCCCCCCCCAACTGCCAATCATTGGGTGGTCTCCCAGCTTTTGCGCAGCATTTCTCCCATTCTAAACGGTTGAAATGCCTCCCCTAAGGCATTGCTTATTGGCAGTAAGACCTTTACAGCTAAAATATGCTAGTATTATTGGTATTTTGGCCCGGCGGCTCTTGCTTTTGGCTCCACCCCCTTTGCTTTCAGCTCCACCCACCACTGGAATGTGGGCCCTGGGAACGTCTCCATGACTGAATTCAACCCTTGGGCAGAGAGAGATTCAACCCCGCCATGCTCCGCCTTCGCCGCATCCATCCTCCACAAAAAGCACAAGTACAGTTTTGTAGCAGCGGCGAGCAATGTCGAATCCTGCCTGGGCATCCTTTCCCTTGTTAAACTGGATGTGTCCCTGGTCTGAAAGCGGGTCTCACACTGGCTCAGCTTTGTCTGAGCGTGGAAAGCTAAGCAGGGTCAGGCCTGGTTGTTACTTGGATGGGAGACCCCCTCCTCTAGTTTCCTGCATTGAGCAGGGGGTTGGACTCGGTGGCCTTGTAGGCTCCTTCCAAGTCTACGATCTATGAAATCTATGAATCTCTCTCTCCTCAAACCTACGCTGCCCTGGAAGGCTTGATCACTCGCTACAAAAAGGAAGCAGGAAAAGGTGGCAAAGGGGTGAGTCAAACGTTCTAGTTTGAGGCACTCCTTGAATCAGTTTGTACTCTCCGCTTTTATTTTTTTGCCTTGTTTTGTGCTGGCCCTCTGTGCTGCCGACCCCCGTATCTTCTCTAAATCCTGCCTGTTCTCTTCACTGTCGGTTTGTCCTTACTTTCCTCATTCTGTTTCAACCTATGGACTTGACCCCTGATCCAGCTAGGCCAGTTATGGCGAACCTATGGCACGGGTGCCACAGCTGGCACGCAGGGACCTCTCTGTGGGCACTCGAGCCATTGGTCACCAGATCGCGAAAAGACCGTCCCCTTCTGCAAAACACAAATGATCTTGTTCTTTCTCACAGTGTGGAACAGAATGGTTTTATTCTAGAATTCCTGTTACAGAATTCTTTTCTACATTGTTATCACATTTAAAAGATTTTGAAGAATGATGCACAGAGCATGGCTTGGATGTAAAGCCCTAACAGTTGACCTGAGTGCTGCATGTGTTGCTCTCAAACTAACGGAGTATGAGCCAAGGTTTGACAAATTATCAGCATGCAGGCAATAGCAAAAATCACATTAATTGTGCAAAAGCATGCCCAATGCAAACTTTTACCTAATGCAGTGTTTGCAGTCCAAGACATAAAGTGTTTAAAATGTGTTAAGCATGTTTAGTTTTCTTGTTTATCTTGCTCATCCTAGTACAGGTTGACTTTTACTTTTACTAATCCGACACCTGTAGAAGGAGGGAAAGGACCTGGGGTAAAGCTTGCCCCATACAATTTCAGTCTGGCATATAATCATATTACAAGTTGAGAATCCCTTATCCAAAAATACATGTGCCTAATTATTTAAAAAGTTTGTATAAATTCCTTTCAGGCTATGTGTACAATGTAGTACTATAATAATTTTTTGAGTTGATTTTTTTTTCAACCAAAAACTGTTTGTATCATTGAAAGCTCTGTTATTGTGTTTTTCTTTAAAGACAAAAGATGTTAATTAGTTTGGACAACTGTATGAGTTGTTTTTCTAAAACTAAAACCTCGGTATTCAGGTTTAATTGCAGTGTTGGCACTTTGAAATAAAGAAGTTGGTTTTGTGTTGCAGTTTGGGCACTCGGGCTCAAAAAGGTTCGCCATCACTGAGCTAGGCCCTCTTTCCATGCCGGCTTACCATTTATTACAATCAGGAAGGGCCTGGCCCTACCATTAGGCAGAGTGAGGCGGCTGCCTCAGGCGGCAGGTGCTGAGGGGAGGCGGAGAGGTGTTGGGAGGGCAGAGTGACACAAGTGGCACACAGCCTGTCCTGTGTCCCCTGCGCCAGCCTGCTGCTTTCATGTGTGTGCAGTGGAGGATCCTTTCTGTGGCCACGGTTGAAGTAAGATCCAGCTGCCGGTCTGATCCGCTTCGGTACATGGAATATGGGTAGGGGGATCCATCTTGTCCTTTGCCTGAGAGGCAAGGAAATGTCTCTGGCCAGTTCTGCTGTCAGGGGTCCCACTTCTGCAAAGAGTCTTGAACCCTAACCCTTTGGGGAAACTGGGCTGGGAAGCTTGCTCCTTATGCCACCACCAGATTAGCCCCCGCACAACCCCTGGCTTTGCTCCATTCTTCCCCCCCCGTGACTGGAAACTGCTGCCCTTTGACCCTGTAATAACTTCCTCTTCCTACCTGTAGTTTCTCTTTATTTATTTATTTATTTATTTATTTATTATATTTATACCCCGCCTTTTTTCCTGCAAGGAACCCAAGGCGGCTTACATAAGCCTCCTCCTCCTCCTCTCCATTTTATCCTCATAATAACCCTGTGAGGTAGGTGAGGCTGAGAGGCAGTGACTGGCCCAAAGTCACCCAGTGAGTTTCATGGCTGAGCGGGGACTAGAACCCGGATCTCCCGAGTCCCAGTCCAACACTCTCACCACTACGCCACACTGGCTATGGCGTAGAACTGGCTATGGAACAGACCGTACCTCCTCAGGGGACATGAGCATGCAGACAGGCTCTGATCCCAACAGATACATGTCAATAAACTGGAAGCAAAAGTCCATATTGGCCCGTAAAGCAGTGAGATTCAACCTGACACTTTAAAACAACAGCGTCAACTGGTCTTCAGACACCCTCTTCACAAAGCTCCTCAGAAACATGACTTGGGCCTTCTTATCCATTAGTTTTCTTTTTAAAAAGGGATCTGTAAGAAAGGCCGCCATTAGTAGCAACTATGAAACATAATCTGGGCCACCAGCAAGAGAGCCTCCGGGATACTCTATGAGAGGATACAGTGTGTTGTTGTTTTTTAAAAGCTGCCAGCATCACAGAGAGGTACAGAGCTCCTCTTTCAAAACGGTGGCAAGTTAAGTCAAGAATTTTGGCCACAGCTCAATGACAGAGCACCTGCTTTGCCTGTGGAAAGGCCCCAGGTTAACTTCCCAGCACCTCCAGGTAGGGCAGGAAAAAACGCTGGTCTGAAACTCCTGGAGAGACACTGCCAGTCAGTGTAGACCACGGGTAGGTGACACGGAGTCCCATGGGCACCACTGTGCCCCACACACCTTTCTTGACACTCACCAAGGTGTCCTCCCCTTACAACTTTTAAAGAAAAATTAACACGTTTTCTTACCGGCAGTTAGGATTGCTGTGAAATAGGTTTCTGTTGATACTGAAATCTGTGGGTTCAAAGGAGTTGTTAAGCATGTTGGGGGGCTCAGACCTCACCTCTGCCTCGTGCATTTGTCATTTGGGCAGGTTACTTGTCCTTTGCCGCATCTCCCACAGAAGCCATGTTGTGGTGGTGCCCGGGACAGTTTCTCAAATGGCCAAATGTGTCCTCTTCCCAAAACGGTTGCCTACCCTTGCTATAGACCAGTGTTCTCCAACCTTGGGTCCCCAGATGTTTTTGGCCTACAACTCCCAGCATGCCCCAGCCAGCTATGCTGGCTGGGGCATGCTGGGAGTTGTAGGCCAAAAACATCTGGGGACCCAAGGTTGGAGAACACTGCTATAGACAGGGCTGAGTCAGATGGAAGAACAGTCTGACTCGGAATAAGGCAACTCGTTATCTTCCTTCCTCCATCAGGGCACAGCTTCTGTGCCACAAGCTGGACGAGAGACGGCGACCTACTTCCACACTACGTACTTGCAAGAAATTAAAGACTCGCTGGTCCTTGTTTCATGGGCTGATTCTCTCGCCCAGCTAAAATTGGTCCTTGGCGATCGCAGAAAACAAAAGCATCATAGGGGGAGAGGGAACTCAAAGTTCATCCAATTCTGCAGGATTGTCATGGGCCAGGGTTTGCCGACACCCCCCCTCTGTGGTTCCCCTCCCTTACCTGTTCAACCAAGAGAGCTCCCCAAGAAATTGGTCGCTTCCAACAGGCACACCGCCAGCTGGAGTGGCCACAGTTGTTGCCTCTCTTAGAAATGTCCACCCTGGTGACAACATTCTACACCCCACCCCCTGATTCCCATTATGTAAAGAGCTCTGGCTCCCACAGTCCATTAGTGGTGAGTTGTCCATTTCCAGAGGCACAGCTGTGATTGTCTGTTGCAGCAAAACTGACAAAGAGCCTCCGTGGCAAACGAATCGAGTGGTCAAGGCTCTGACATATGTCCCTGCTCATAAAGGCACCCAAATACACATCCGCAACCATCTAAAACTGGTGGAAGGGAGACTTCCTCTTTAAGAAAAACCTTCGGAGATCTTTCATATTTTCCATCTGATAATACCCAAGAAGGCCTACTAGACAAGGGGGAAGATGGAATTGCAACTCAACCCAACAGCTGACAGTACGAATAACCACATGGAGTAACTGTATCCATTCAGGGGTAAGCTTCCCTAAGGTAAACCATTAAAGGTGCAATCCTATGCATGTTTAGACAGAAAAAAAAGGCCTACAACTCCCAGCATGGCCCAGCCAGCTATGCTGGCTGGGGCATGCTGGGAGTTGTAGGCCTTTTTTTCTTTCTGTTGTAGGCCTTTGTAGTTGTTGTAGGCCTTTTTTTCTGTCTAAACATGCATAGGATTGCACCCTAACTCTTTTCTGTTCTCTCCAGGTGACATTTCAGACCCCACCCCACCTCCAGGACTTTTTCATTGGCATAATTCACCGAAAAAAGGTAACCAATCCCAGTGCCACCCACATCCCTGGTCAGAGATTCCAAGAGCCTGTCATGTACAGTCCCCGTTTCTCCAGATCCTTCCATGAGACCAACCTCACACAAACATCCTTTTCGGTGTCGGACACCAGAAAGCAGTGTTACTACCGTTCAGTGTCATTGGTCAGAAAATGATGCATAGAGCAGGGCCATCTTGAGAGATTCCGTTAATATATTATTTCTAACATCAACATCCCTCCAAAGGAACCCATACCTTTTTTTAAAAAAAGTCCTTCCCTCTGAACATTTGATAGATCAGTTTAGATGAGCACGCATGTTCTCAAGTTTCCTACTACATATTACACCCACCTCCATCACCATGAGGGTAAGCGAACTTGGTAACGGGGCCCTTTTGCAATCGGTTTCACCTCTCTCCAAAGAAATCCTTCCAAACACAAATGGTTCGCCAGTCCAACATGCAATAATTTAGCAGCTGGCAAAGGCAGCTTAAAACACTGTCTTTCTGGATTAGTACCACCACAGCATCCAGGAATAATTCAAATGACCATCACACAACAGCAGGAGAAGAAACGTTACCAAACCCAGAATAAATGAAATGGCACCCACAAAAGGTTGAGGACAGTTACCTCTTAAGTAGGGTGTCTGGGGCTCCGAACAGAGGTTCCTAGACTAGACTATTCCATCAGGAAAGATTCAACATACTCCAGTGTTAACACAAATCCCACATTCCAGATAGCAAAAGTTCGGAGAAAACTTTCCTTGGTAGGTTCCGCTTGGTTGCAATGAATATGCAAGAGACTCTGAGATTAGCAAAAATTAAGTTAGACCAAAGCCCTCTTCCGCTTTCTCACAATAAGCAACGCTCAGTCCTTATTCCAGAATCCAACCATTTGTGTCTTCCAGTCCGCGGTTAGACGCTCCCCATGCAGCACAGTTCGTTCCAATGGGTCAAAGAATCTTGTTCGGGGCAGAGGAGGTGTAACTGAGATCAGCCCCCTGGAAAATATACACCCCCATTCCCCCCCCCACACACACACACACTCACACAGCTGCCAAAGGAAACCTGTACATGGACAGACAGACATGTGTTCTATTCCAACAGCTGCCTTGACTTATGTGGTTAGTAGAAGGGTTACATCAGAGGAGGAGGAGGAGGAAAGAAAAGCGATCTGGGCACACTTCCATCCTTCTCACAGTACAAGCAAAACAGAAATCTCTCAGAAAAACTTGCCCTGCTCGCACACACACCCCGTGTTCCGCTAACGTAAAGGGGGGAGTGGGTGAAGGATCTGCTTTGCATAAAGAGGTGCAAATGACATTTGGGGGAAAGCAAGAAATATATTCCGTTGCAGTGCATGATTTCACCATCGTATTTCCCAGGTTGCAATTTCATACAAGCTACCCACACACGCTCAAGCAGGTGCCTCCCACCCTTCAAACCCCCCCCCCCAACACTCCAGATCTTTGCTGTGCAGTCTCCATTTTCCCTTGAATGTCCCCCCCCCCAACAGCACCAATCTGGCTTCTCCCCACCCGCTCAAATAGGTTGCCTCCATTTTAAATCGGTTCAAAGCAAATCCAGAGAATTCTACAGGAGCTGCCTTAACCCTTCCAATTCATCTCAACAGCGTCTTACATCAAACTGCTTCTTGTCCCCCAAGCCCCCCACCACACTTCAATGATATCAAACTGCTCCGATCCACCTGAAATCCAAACCCATCCTCCATATTTTACGAACAAGGTGTTTGTTTTTTAAAAAAATATTTTTAAAGGCAGTCATTAAAAGAACACGTTTGTTAACCCTCCATTTCCCTTCCTTCCCCTGCCCCAACCTCTTCCTTTTCATTTTGGCTTCACCGTCAAAATCCCCCCCCCCCACACACACAAATCATTTCAAGAAAGAGGAACCACGAACCAGTTTATTCCAGTTGATAATCTCACACACCATGTGCACACACACACACACACACACACACACCTCTTCGACAAGGGGCTTTCTAATCATCCTTTCGGCTTACATAAGCTTAGCAGCCATTTGGGTTACTTCCCCTGCCCACCCACCCACCCACTCACCCCCAGTGCCTTGTGCCCCCTGATTTCTAAAACAAATATTTTAAAACTTAAGGAAAAACTAATTCACTTTGATATCCTGCTGTGACCCTTTTTTGCAAAATCCCATGTGCCCGTAGTGTGCGCATGGGTGCGTGTTTCTCCGAAAGGGAATGCACTGAGCAGGCCTGGATGCATTAAAAGGTCTCCCCACCCCCCTCGCCCTGAGTCTCCTCCATCTCCTGCCTGCAAAGAGGTTTCCTCTCTTAGCAAAGGTCTCTCCAGGACACCTCTGCATCTTTCCCCACAGTTCCTCTCTACAAACGAAGCCCCCGAGTTGCCCGAGAGCTCCCCCTGCGCCTGGCATGGGCATAGACCAAGTCCCTTTCAATACTCTACCTTCACGTAACCAAACCATGTGGGTGGACTGTGTGTGTGTGTGTGTGTGTATGTGATGGAGAAGGGAGGAAGGAGCCTTGCTCTACACAAATGCTCAGAGTCAATTCACACATGACACTCGCCCTGCAGGAAAAGCAGGGTCCACCATCCCAGGTGAGAACGTTCCGGGGTTGGAATAGCCACATGTGAATCTTTTTTTTCTTTTCTTTTTCCTTTCTGTGGTCCGGGGAGGGGGCTGATCCTGTTACTCTGTGTATAGAAGATGAAGAGAGATTCCCCTCTCTCATTCCAAATGGAGTTCCTCCCTTGGGGCGGGGGGGGGGAGGCCCTCAGCAGCTCCTCTTCTCTTTCTCTGGAGGTGCCCCCATCTCTCTACTATGCCCATTTATGGAGGAGGGAGTCCCCCCCACACACACACACATACTCCATCTTGCCTTATTTTACGCTTGTATGTGCAGAGAATTAATCTGAGCATCTCAGCATGTTATATATAGTTCCTTCTAAGGGAGACTTTCCCCTTCTCTCCTTTTTGGTAGAAATACCTTTAAAATCTCCCCCCCCCCCGCCCAGTGTGAGAGGTCAGGAATGAACATCCTCTGGGCCCTGGAATGTGTTGAACATTCCTCGTTGTGTGTGTTTTCCTCCCACACACGCTGTTGTGCTCATTCATTCAACAGTAGATATCCCACCGTGTTCAATGGGGCTTACTCCCAAGGAAGTGTGCATGGGATTACAAGCTCAGGGCCCTCTAGAGGAAGGATAGGAGAAGGTGCCTCTCCCCAACTTCTTTCAAGGATAATTGGTCTTCAACTGATGGGTCAGGAAGACCCACTACTAGGGCGGGGTGGGGTGGGGGTGGCCTGACCTCAGGTTGGGTTGCAACATCAGCGCTAGCGTCATCCAAATCTAGGGTCAAAAAATAAACCCAGCAAGGGGTCCCCCAATGCAGATTTGGGTCAAAGGTGTCTCCCGAGCAGCTCTGAAGAGGCTGAACACCACTGTTCTCGGAGACGCTGACGAGGCGTTCTAAGGGGGTACCCTTACTTCTCTACTTCGAAGATTTTAAGGCATTTCGTTCCACACCAGCCTTCCTCAACCTGCTGCCCTCCAGATGTGTCATCCTTCCATGCCCATCATTCCCAGCTCGCATGACCATTGGCACATCTGGAGGACAGCAGGTTGGGAGAGGCTGCTCTAGAGCAGGGCTGGGCAGAAGGTAGATCTCCAGATGTTTTGGACCTCAGCTCCCAGAAGCCCCATGCCAGCGTGGCAGATGGTCCAGGAATGCTGGGAGTCGAAGTCTAACATATCTGGAGATCTACTTTCTGCCCACCATCTCCTCTAGAGAACATCGTCCTTGGCCAAATGTCTTCTCTGGGTGATCCCCTTGTCAGATTTCTTTCTTGGGAGATGTCCTTGAGCAGCTCAGTTGCCCCAGAATCAAACCTCTCCCCAGCTCGTCTCTTATGAGATCAATCCAGGCTTCGGTGACAGGGAGGGAAATTCCCCCTCTTCCTAATATGTGAAAAGCCTACAGAGGGACACAGTGTTGCCTTCCTCCATTCTTCTGCCTAAACTGTACTGGTGCATTCTGGGAGGTGAGACTTGCCGCTTTCTTAGGAGGCAGGATCAGGAGCTCCTGATCTCCAAGATGTGCTTTAAAAGCTCATCTTTAACCCACCCCCACCCCTTTCTGCTGAATCCATTCCTGGGGGGTGGTGGGGTGTCTGTGTACTTTCCTTGCTAAAAGGGGATAACCCAACTGTAATCTCAGAGGTGACTCCACCAGTCTCCCCCCAAACTGATGCCTTCCAGATGTGCTGGACTGCAACTCCCATCATGGCCATGCTGCCTGGGGATGATGCGACTTGGGAGTCCGAGCCATCTGGAGGGCACCAGGTTGGCGGCGCTAGCTGTAAAATATGCCCGCCGGCACCCTATTTCTTCAGAGCATGTGTACAGGGCGTGGAGCCGCTAAGCCCCTCATCATAGTGGGTTCGAAGGGTGGCAGCCCTTGCTCTCTGCCCCCTGCACTTTTCTCTGTGGGGAGATGCCCCCGTTTGCATCCCATCCCTGCCAGGAGCATAATCTTTGGAGGAATAAGATGCGCTCACCTGTGATTTGTACCTGTGGCCTGGGGAGGTGGGCTGCCTGCCCTCCCCGGCTCCCTCCAGTCACCCCAGGGGGCGCATTAAGTCCTTCTGGGGAGATGCCCCTCCCTTGCTCCTCACTAAGAACCCCCCCAGCTTCATCAGCCCTGCCGTGCTCCAGCTTCTCTCCTAATAGGGATGGGTGAGATCCTTACTCTACTTGCCATCTGCTGGTCTTGGTCCTTCTCTGACACCCCCCCACCCCCACCCCACACACACCGTCCCTCCCATGCAGAAACCTTCAGAGGGAGGTGGAGGGATGGGTGGGGGGGTCTCCCTTCCCTACTTGTGATCAGAAAGGGGGCATTTCTCCTCTCCAGCCACCCCTTCCTCCCCCCCCCCACCCCGTTCCTCACTGAAGGGGATTTCCATGCCCTTCTAAGGAGAGGCGGGGGTCACCCTCCCGCCTCTGCCTGTAAGTTGCAGAGTGGGGTAGCAGCCCCCCCCCCATATGCAAGATCCCCTTCGTGGGCGCAAGGCGCCTTCGAGGTCACCCTTCCTTGACCTGCGGTGTGGGGTGCGGGCGGGGGTGTTGGGCCTTCGTCCTGAAAATGGTGCGGGGGGGGGCTCTCTCTCTCTCTCTCTCTCTCTCTCCCCGGCCTCCCCCCCCCCGCCGACACACACACACACACACGTCCGATCCCGTCCCGTCCTACCTCCAGACCTGTCCCATCTGCAGCAGGTGGATGACGGACTGCCAGACCCAGACCGAGAGCCTGCAGAGGCGCTGCGCTCCGGGGGTGCCGCCGTGGTGTCCCGGCCCGGCGCGCCGGCCCCCTCCTCCTCCTCCTCCTCCGACGGAGCCCATCATGGGAGGGCCGCGGCTGGTGAGGCCCTGCACGGCGCCCAGGCCTCCCCCGGTGTAGTCTTGCACGAACCATCGGAAGCTGAGGATCTGCACCAGCACGGAAGGCAGCAGCACGAAGGCCAGCGTCAGGCCGCACCACAGATAGTCCCGCCGGCCGTAGTGGTCCAGGGCCAGCCAGAGGTCGGTGGCCACGTCGCCCAGCAGCACCAGGAGCGCCAGCACGATCCACAGGCAGTCCAGCCACGGCCGCTCCACCGCCAGCGCCGCCGCCGCCGCCGCCGGCCCCCCCGCCGACGGCGACGCCGGCTGCCCGTCGCCGCCGCCTCCCGGCGCCAGCGGGTCGGTGCCCGCCGCGGCCCCCGACGCCGCCCCGCCGGCCCGGCCCAGCAGGCTCCGCAGGCAGGCGCTCCGGCAGCCCCAGTAGCACGATGACGTGTTGCAGCAGTGGCAGATGTGCATGGAGCTGCTGCCGCCGGCCTCGTCGTCCCCGCCGCCGCCGCCGCCGCCCGCGCAGCCGCCCCCCTGGCCGCCCGCCGCCCCGCCGGCGCCGTGGTGGTGGTGGTGATGGTGGTGGTGGTGGTGGTGCGGGTCGTCCAGGTTGTGCAGCTGCGAGAAGCCGCTGCCGTCCGACTTGGCCGCCATCACCTCCGCCGCCTGCCGCCTCCTCCTCCTCCTCCTCCTCCGCCTGCTCCGCCACCACCGCCGCCGCCGCCGCCACCAGGCGCCCCCGCTGCTGCCCGGGCCGGCAGCCCGGCTCCCGCCCGCCCGCTGCCCTCCGCCGCCGCCGCCGCCTCTTCCTCCTCCTCCTCCTCCTTCCCGTCTTCCCTTCCTTCCTTCCTTCCTTCTCGCCTGCCCGCCTTCCCTCCACCCGCCCTCCCGTCCCTCCCGCCCTCCTCCCGGGCCCCCTCCGGCCGCAGGGCTCGGGATGCCCTCCCCAACACCCACGGCCGCCTCCTCCTCCGCCGCCGCCGCCTCCTCCTCCTTTCCCCTCCGCTTCCGGGGGAGGAGGAGGAGGGAGGCGCTAAAGACCAACCGGCCCCCCCATTCCCTCCCTCCCTCCCTCCCAGACCCGCAAGCCGCCGCCGCCGCCGCCGCCGCACAGGAAGGATGGATGAGGCTGGGGGACCCCTAGTGCCAGCGCCGGGGAAGAGCGGGAGGGAGGGAGGGAGGGAGGAGAAGGGGAGACCACCCCACGCACCGCCTGACACGTCCGCCCACGACGACGCGGCTGGCACTGGGAGGGGTGGTGTGTGTGTGTGTGCGTGTGCGCGTGTGCGCGCATGGGGGTGAGGTCGGGTGGGGAGACACCCTCTCTCCTGGCTGGCTTGGGCCGGATCCACCTGGCCTCCCGCTGCTATGCTCCAGCCTCCATCCAGTTCCGGCACCACCTCTATGATGCCGCCCCCCCCCCGCTGCCCCCCACCCGCACCCATCACCCAGGCCTGGCAGGGGGCGGCCAGGGCCAAGAAGCAGCATGCTCCCCACTCGCCCGCACCCACCGGCAGTCCTTCAGCTCCAGGGAGCTCTCACCCCACCACCGCCACCGCCAGGGCAACTTTGCAAACCACTGGCATCTGTGTGGTGGCGCAGACACATTCATTCACACGCGCGCGCGCACACACACACACACACACACACACACTCACACACCAACCGCCTGCTTGGGCCTGTTTCCCCAGGCGTTTCAAAAAGCCTGGTGCCCTGCAAAGGCAGAGAGGAGAAGTTGCCCTGGATCATCATCACACACCATCCTTTCCATACCCGCCCCGCCCCCACCACCTTAGACAAACATACATCCTGTTTTGGCAACTTCTGACAAAACAGCTGCAAAGATGCGCTGGATTCCCAGAAGCCCCTGCCAGCATGTCTAATGATCAGGAATGCTGGGAGTTGAAGTCCAACACATCTGGAGATCTACTTGCTGCTCACCCTTTGCTTTCAGTATTTATTATCGTTGTTCTTTGATGTGATTTGTGCCCCGGCTTTCCACTAAAGGAAATGGAGTGCAAGGCTAAGGAACAAAGTTGTGGCCCGGTCCTCACCTGTTCTCCAAAACACATCCACGGTTCTGCATTTACATTGTTATCCCTGTCCATGTGTTACCCAACATCAAGGATTCTAAAACAGCACTCTGAACCCCAGCTGAATCAAGACCTGGTCAAAAAAAAAAACAACCAACTAGTACTCCTATTTTACAGATGAGGAACACCGAGGCCAAGAGATAAGCAACGAGCACAAAGTCAAGCATGCCGGATTCCGCCTCCCACTTTTCTTGCCATTTTTACTTGCTCTTGTTCAAGTTTTGGGAGTCAGAAACCAATGAAGATCTAGTGCAAATCACCCGGAGATCTACAAGTACATCCTGAGCTACCGTTTGCCCACCCCTGCTCTAGAATACTGCTAGCTTTCTGCCCCATCAACAGCTCAGCCACCCCACCTTCTGTCACAGCGCTCAGAGTAATGACCAGCTTTTGTCATGGACCTCTCCCCCCCACACACACTTTCCTGCACCAGTTCTTATTTTTATGGTGGTGCTCACCAGCCCAGACTTAAGACCCTCCTATAACAAACTCAGATTATTTCAGGGCAGGGGGAGAGCCGTGACACTTAACAACGCTGGGATGATTTTATTTCTAGAGTGCTTGCAAGGACTAGGTGCTTTACAGAAAACAGAAACAAGACACAGGCCCTGCCCTCCGGCTTAGCATCTGAGTAAGACAAGACACTCGAGGGCGGGGGAGTGGAGAGAGAGAAAAAAAGTCGACGTGCCAGATCAATTAGAAAATGCGAGTGTGAAGGGGGTGAGCTTTTTACCAAGAGTTTAAATACAGCAACGGAAGGAGCCAGACGGATGCCAGGAGGTGACGCCGTTCCAAGGGTACAGACGGAGTCGGGGCGGGGAAGGCAGGTGTAATCTGGGGTTTTCAAAGGATTGGGGTTCCAAGGGGAGCACAAAAGGGGGTATGGATATAGTGAAGAGCAAAGAGATAAGTGGGAGCAAGAGAATGGAGACATATACAGGTAAACAAATGTGCCCAGATCTCCTCAAAACATACCATGTCTCCCCCTGGGTAGCCTACCCTCATTTCTCTTGAGCATCCAGCAACCTGGTGGCTTGAAATGGCACCCCAGAGATGCAGCATTTCTTTCCCTGAATGCACTGCTTTCCTGCAAGCTTGAGTGGCTGCAGCAGAAACACCCAGACTTCAGGTCATCCACACATAAGCAAGCCCCCTTTTTCTGGCATGCACCGGCTGAACGTCACACCAGCTGCTGCTGCAAGGATAGCCCACCTTCCATTTTTGCATCTTTGATGTTCCCTGCTGCAGCAGCAGCAGCAGCAGCAGCAAAGATGCACCGGTGGAGCTTATGAATCAGCAATGACCCTCCTGATAAGCAACCACCAACTCTTGCTGTTATGGAATATCTCACTTTATTGCACTTGCTGGCTTAGTTTTAGCCCGGGATCTGTTTTCTGGCCTTCAGTTCCCCTGAGCCTTGTCCATGGTGCTGAATTCTTGCTTGGACACATCTTTTCAGGTTTATCTCAAGGTCTAGATTCATAGATCATAGAGTTGGAAGGGGCCTACAAGGCCATCGAGTCCAACCCCCTGCTCAATGCAGGAAACTAGAGGAGGGGTCTCCCCATCCAAGTAATAACCAGGCTTGACCCTGCCTAGCTTTCCACACTCAGACAAGCTGAGCCAGCGTAACCCTCAGGGCAGGCCTGTATGTTTTAGAAGCTGGCTGACTCCCTCAGATGATGAATTCTGCTCCCCATTCCAAATTCTGCACTTGTGAAGGTGTGATCATGGATGAGTTGTAGGCCAAAAACATCTGGGGACCCAAGGTTGGAGAACGGTCAAGCCTGGTTGTTACTTGGATGGGAGACCCCTCCTCTAGTTTCCTGCATTGAGCAGGGGGTTGGACTCGATAGCCTTGTAGGCTCCTTCCAACTCTATGATCTATGAAATCTATGAAACACTGCTCTAAAGCCTCTCTCTATGTGTGTGTCTCTAAAGGACCCTGTCTCAAAAGGGCACTCCTAGTTGTAAAGAGGGATATATCCACAGGGGAGAGGAGAGCATTTGATTTCAGAAAGAAAACCTCAGGCAGATTCGGGGGGGGGAGGCGCAGCAGGAGGGGAAGCACCTGTGGGCCAAAAGCCAGCTCCTCCAGGGGGATCAGAGGCAGCAGAGATCCTCAGGGCCCCTGTCCCTTTCTTTCAGCAAGGGCCCACGGACAGCAGGGTGCTGGGGCAGAGGGCCTCCCAGAGACTCGGGGCCCCAAATGAAAGATTCATTTCAAGTGGCAACATCAAGTAGGCCGCTCAACAAGGTCTGCCACGGACGGCCTTCTCCTTATCCCATCAGCCAGAGCAGCCAGGCTGGTGGGGACTAGGAAGAGGGCCTTCTCTGTGGCGGCCCCCACATTATGGAACTCCCTCCCTAGTGACCTTCGCCATGCCCCCTCCGTGATGAGCTTCCGCCGTGCATTAAAAACATGGCTGTTCAGGCGGGAATATGGGGTGGGTTAGGTTTTTAATGAGGATTTTTTATATTGTTTTAATTGTTATATTTTATTGTTGCTGTATTTTAATTGTACATCGCCCAGGGTGGCCGGGTGACCGGCCAGATGGGCGATTGATAAATATAATAAATAAATAAATAAATAAATTCGGCGCTCCATCCCCGTGAGGACTGGTTTTGCAGACACTGTGGTCATTCCAAAGACTCCCGCCACAAAGCCGATAGCACCCCAAATCCTCCCATGACCTCACAGTCTTTTTGTGTGTGGGGTGACAGTGGCCAGATGAATCACAGGGAGTGGCAGACCGTGATCTCCAGCAACTGGAGATGCACCCTAGGCTGGAGCCACAGGTTAAAAGCCAACGTTCAACCACCCAAGTTCGGTACTAGAGGAAATGGCGAGGATGTCAACACCGAAGCGAACACAACACTTGGGCAGGGGTGATTTTGCCCAGGGGTGATTGTTGCCTCCCCGCCAGTTGTGAACTGTGCATCCCCATGCTATATCACAACTTGAAGGCAAATTAAAGGTCCAAGAGTGCAGAGTCGTGCAAGGTACCGAAAAGATCTGGGGCTCTGACACACAGGGCAAAATATATATATATTAAAAATACAAATTTGCATATGCTAAATTACATATGCTCTAAAGCAGTGTTATCCAACCCTGGGTCCCCAGATGTTTTTGGCCTACAACTCCCAGCGTGCCCCAGCCAGCATAGCTGGGCTGGGGCATGCTGGGAGTTGTAGGCCAAAAACATCTGGGGACCCAAGGTTGGAGAACACTGCCCTAACTTGAAATAATAAAAAGGAAAGAATCTGCCAAGTGGGTGGGAAGAAAGTAGCTTTACCAACTTTCCCCTCCTTTTGGAGCTTGCCTTTGTTCTTGCTTAAAGCTAAATGGGTGCTCCCGTGCTGAAATGGCTGTGCCAGGGGAAGATTCAACCTAAAGCAAATAAGACTGTTTAAAAAATGAGCAAAATGCAGCTTTAAAAAATGAGATAAAATGAGCCAGACATGGGGGGGGAGCAGGGGGATGGGACGACAAGGAGTCGCAATGGCCATTACCCGTGATATCATGGATACTAGCCAATCGGTACTCAAGACGTTCATTGAACACATGCCCCACAATCGTAGCAGATGTCCCAGATGGGGAGAAGAATCTTGTTTTTGCCAACCATGCAATATTAGGATGTGTCTTCGAGCGCTCGGAAATGCAATTTGTTCAAAACCAGGAGCAGTTTTTGAGGAAAGATGCTCTGCACAATATCGGAGTAAGAACTTTTCATCATCGTTCTTTGAAAAAATGTCTATAAAGTCCCCCCCCCGCGATTCTGTAGACCCCCGTCACTTGCAGTTTGAAAGTCTCACTCCCATAATTCCCAGCCAGCATGGCCAATGGCCAACACATCTGGAAGGGACTAGGCTGGGATACCTGGTTTGGACAAATTCTTGGATCGCTCACTGTTAGCTGTGGTTACTCAATGGAATGCGAGAGATGCTGGGATGAACATTGGGGTGTGGGGGTGCGGAGCAACGCTGTTGCCTTCATGCCCTACTTGTGGGTTTCTGGGAAACATCTGGCTGTCCTCTGTTGAAAAGAGAATGCTGGGCAGGATAGACCTATAAGAAAACCATGGCTTTGGATCCCCATCCATCTTGCCAGTCAGGTTCTCCTCTCCTGGCAATGTCCCTCCAAGTCGCTCCCTACAGGTGTTCCTACAAAGGCCTGTTGCTCATGCCTGCTCAGCTTGTCTGAGTGTGGAAAGCTAAGCAGGGTCAGGCCTGGTTATTACTTGGATGGGAGACCCCTCCTCTAGTTCCCTGCACTGATCAGGGGGTCGGACTCGATGGCCTTGTAGGCCCCTTCCAACTCTATGATCTATGAATATATGAATCCACATTCAAGCCCTGGTTGAAACAGCCCTATGGAAATGGGAGGCAAAAAACCATTTTGAGTCAAGGCTGGTGAGGGAACAATGATAAATAGCGCGGAAACAGTGTGCAGGAGCTGCCGCATCTGAGCCGAAAAGAACAGTGGCCTTTTACAAACGGTTCGCGGGGAGTTCAAATGTTCTGTGAAGCTCTGAAAACGGAAGCGGCTCTCGAAAGACTCATCGTCCTAGTCCTGGAAGTGAGAAGTCGACACAAAAGCAAATGACTGCAGTATTGCCTGGGCAGGTTGTTTCTGATGAGTGAGCTATATGTGGCAGGCCAGAGATTACCATATCCAGAGAAGTTACTGAAACAGGTTTAGCTGGAAGCTCAATAAACAGCTTGGTTTTTTTAAAAGTATCCCCCCCCCCTTTTGACTGGGTGCTTGGGACTACAAAACATGGGTATACTCAAACATCTCCCCCACCCCAGAAAAAAGACTAAATAGGGAATTATAGGGATTTAGAAACATTATGCATGGTGTGGAGAAAGCAGATAGAGAGCCAGTGTGGTGTAGTGGTTAGAATGTTGGACTGGGACTCAGGAGATCTGGGTTCTATTCCCCACTCGGCCATGAAGCTCGCTGGGTGACTTTGGGCCAGTCACTGACTCTCAGTTTAACCTACTTTGCAGGGTTGTAGTGAGGCTAAAATAGAGAGGAGGCGGACCATGGGAGCCTCCTTGCAAGAAGGAAAAAAGGTGGGATATAGATGTAATAATAAAATTAAAAATATAACTCTCTCTCTCTCTGTCTCTCTTTACTATCGGAACAGATAAAATAATACTATAATTGATCTATGGAATTTGCTGCTACAAAATACAGCAATGGCCGCAAGCTAAAAATGTTTTGAAATGGGATCCGACAAATTCATGGTAGATGAAACATCTGTCTACTCTATGGCTACTAGTCATGATTTTGAAATGGTAGAACATTCTCCCTTTCTATATTTATTTCAAATATTTCTGAATTGACCACACACACACACACACACACACACACACACTCAATGAGCACTCGAGGCCATTCACAATCAAACCATAAGCGTAATAGAATGCAACAATTCCCAACAAAGCAAAAACAAAAACCAACCAAATACATAATGATAAAACAGGGGAACTGTCTAAAATCAAAGAGCAGCCTTAATCGATAAAGAAGGGGTGGGCAAGTTGTGGCCTTCCAGATGTTTTAGCCTACAACTTCCATCAGCCCTAGCCAGCATAGGCAGTGGTGAGGCATCATGGGAGTTGTAGGCCAAAACATCTGAAGAGCCACAAATTGCCCATCTCTGCGGAAGTCCAGTGGAACAGTATAGTTTTTACCAGCCCTCTGAAGGCCAATAACATGGGAGCCAACCTAACATCCCTGGGATGATTACATTTTAATTGTTGTAAGTTACCCTGAGCGGTCCTGGCTCCAGGCTTTGGTGGGCCTTTGCAGGAGATGTCTTCAGTGGAGCCCTCCTGCTCACTACAGCTGCTCATTTGCTTGACCTCTTCTTCTGGGCACAATTCACAACACCCAGAGGGAAAGGGCGAGACAAGCAGAAGCTGCTGCTCCTTTTCTTTGCTCCTCTTGCTGATCATTCACCCAGGGCGTGTGAACAGGCATTCACAGCAAGGAGGAAGAGCAGCAAGGCCAAGGACTCTGGGAGCTGGCAGTGGGCCCCCTGCTGGGTTGTGGGCCAAAGCAGGTGCCCAATAATGCCAACCTCTGGTGCCGGTCCCCTCTGGTGCTGGTGATGGAAAAGCATTGGAAGGTCAGGAAAATAATAATAATAATAATAATAATAATAATAATAATAATAATAATAATAATAATAATAATAATGGCTACGTCAAACCTCCATGTTCAGAGGCAGTGTGTCGCTGAATATGAGCTGCTAGAGGTCCATAGTAATGGGAATCGATTTCCTTCATGTTCTTATTGCATCACAAATTTCTGCTGAGCTACAATAAGCTAGGTGGGCCCCAGGTTGCACTACAACCTGTTTCTTTCTGCCGCTCAGAGGACTCTTAGCAAACTTCTCCAATCAATTCCAAAACACAGGTTGTTTCTCTCTCTCTCTCTCTCTCTCTCTCTCTCTCTCTCTCTCTCTCCCCCCCCCCTCCCCACCCCTTAATTCTGCTTACCTCCAGACTGCCAAAGCTGCTTCTTTCATTCCTCGCTGAGCAAGGTATAGTGTAGCATGGACTAACTGCTGGCTACCCAAGTCCATTAATCCAGCCCTTAATGCTCCATCATGTTCCAGGCTATTGTACTCAGATCTACGGGGATAGAGGGGCCGGGGCACTCAGCGCGATTAAAGAGCATGTTTATAGCAATATTCTGTTTCAAGGAAACAGATTTTGACATCATTGTGATGCATGTATTTATTTGCTTGCTATGTCTGGGAGAGCATGCCTGGCAGGGAAAAAAAAAAAAATCAGAAGCCACTGGGAAGAGAGAGGTGCATGATGCAGCAGTCACAGCTCCGGCCGCTGTCCTTGGTGCTGAATCGGAACCCCTGTGATCTGTCCATGGTACCGACTCATTGGCGTTTAAGAATATGTAACTCTAGGGGAGTCCCATTCTCTGTGTGTGTGTGTGTGTGTGTGTGTGTGTGTGTGTGTGTCTGATTTCTTGATGCAATCAACCTGTTGCAATATTTACAGATTTACCCCCTTGAAATTGTGGAGCCAGAGTCACCTCGCACAAGGCACAAAGCTGAAATTCGATAGACATGTGTAGCACAAGATTACGATAAATGTTTTGAAAACAGAGAACATCTGTGGCATCACGGATAGAGGGCTGAGTGTTGTCTTGAGAGACCCGAGTTCAGATCCCTGCTGAGCCACGTAAGCTCAGCGGGTGACCTTGGCTCTGCCATTCTCTCTCAACCAACGTGACCTCAACTTCCTGTGGTCCTCACACCACCCTAAGATCTTCAAGGGCCAGATATGAATGGGACAAAAAATAATTTTTCAAAAAATGGCCATTTTTACATCTAATGGCATTGTATTTCCGCCAATTATGTTTGCTCCTATTTGCTCAGTGACAAGCCAAATAGGATTGTTTTGCCAGTCCTCGCAAGAGCACTCCTGGCACCATGTCTTTTAAAAGAAAGGAAAAGAATAGGCATCAGATCACATTATTTCAGTCTCATGCATCACTGCAACTGTAAAGAGTCCTTCATTTCAACATCGTAGAAGACTTGCAGTGTCCCATGCACAAGGCAGAGGAGAAATAAGCCTACACTTAACCATGGCTAGAAAGCATCTCGGAGGTACTGGAATCAAAGACTAGGAAGGGATCTCACACAGACATCCTAGTCCACTCCCTGGCAGTTCAGAGAAGTTGAATGATGGGGTTTGGAAGTTGGATGAAAGTGCTGGATTGAACAGACTAGCAAAGAACTCTGCAAGCAGAACAGCATTAAAAGCGAGATGAGACTGGAAACCATAAAAAGGAACCTGAACGAGAGGGTGTCGGACCCACAGAACACCTACAGCCCAACGTCCTGTCCCAAATGCAATGTGGCTTGTTCTGCTCTGGCTGAAACTTTATGTCTCCGATTTTGACCATTAGATGTAAAAATGTCTAATCTTGTGCTACACATATATAACATTTTGGCTTTTGTTGTTGTTGTTAGCATGGAGGTATTTTGATAATTTCAAGGGGAACATGTACACATGTCACATTAGATTTGATGCATCCGTGTCTCAGACTATGTATGTACCAAAATTCCAGATTTTACTTGGTGTGAAAGGACTGAAACCATATTTGAATCCCCGTTTTATACTCTCTCTCTCTCTCCCTCCCTCCCTCCCCCCTCTCTCTCACAGACACACACACTTTCACTCTCACTCACTTTCACACTCTCATCCTCTCTCACACACACACTCTCACTTTCTCTCTCTCTCTCTCTCACACACACACACACACACACTCACTCTCACTCTCTTTTACTTTCACTCACTCTCAGACTCACACTGCCTCGCACTCACACATGCTCTCTCACCCCCTTTCTCGCTCACTCACTCTCGTTCACACACACACACTTTCACTCACTCTTATTCACTCTCTCTCTCTCACACACACACACACACACTCACTCACTCTCACTCTCTTTTACTTTCACTCACTCTCAGACTCACACTGCCTCGCATGCTCTCTCTCCTCCTTTCTCGCTCACTCACTCTCGTTCACACACACACACTTTCACTCACTCTTATTCACTCTCTCTCTCTCTCTCTCTCTCTCTCACACACACACACACACACACACACTCACTCTCTTTTACTTTCACTCACTCTCAGACTCACACTGCCTCACACTCACACATGCTCTCTCACCTCCTTTCTCGCTCACTCACTCTCGTTCACACACACACTTTCACTCACTCTTATTCACCCTCTCTCTCTCTCTCTCTCTCTCTCTCACACACACACACACACACACTTTCTCACTCACTCTCACACTGCCTCTCACTCTCTTGCATTCTCACTTTCTCATCCACTCACTCTCTCTTTCACACACACACACACACTCACACTCACACTCACTTGCACTCTCTTACACTCTCACTGTCTCTTACTCTCACCCCCTCCGTCTCTTTCACTCACTTTCACTCATGCTCTCTGACTCACTCTCTCTCTCTCTCTCTCTCTCACACACACACACACACACACTCTATCCTGAGGCTTAGGAAAGTGAACCAAATTGTTCCCTTTCAAACCAGGCTGTGGCGCGCCGCGCCCCCCCCATCTCCTCCAACCGCAGAAGAGGCCATCCCAAAGGGGCATGTACTGCATGTCTGCATCCCTTATGAGCTACTCTAGTCTCCATCCCTTTAACAAGCTCCTTGTACCTATGAAGTCCTCCTATGAAGCCACCAGTCCCTCCGATGGACATCTCCTTCCCAATGTACATGTCTTAATGCTTCTGGAGAACATGGGAAGGGTGTGTGTGTGTGTGTGTGTGTGTGGCCAAGAACTGCCTTGTGGGGGACAGAACCTGGAGCATCTGCCCCCTCCATTGTGAGGTGGGGGAGGAATAATTGTTCCAGATACCTAGGCCCTTTTTATGGCCCAAAATTCATGATCAAAACAGGAGTCGTAAGTATTCTACTGCTCTTTTCTTTTCTGGTCGTGCATATCAACTCCCCCCCCGCCCCCCGCAGCCCACCCGCATGGAATTATAAAAATACCCCAGAGTTCTCATGCAGCATTTCCCCATAAATCAAGAGGGACCATCCTTCATGGCCTCGTGAAAGCAACTGTGCGATCAGTGGTGAATCCAGAAGAGTGGGCTTCAAAAAAACCCCGATGATTTGGGAGGCCAGAAGGAGCCTAGCTTGACTGGTTGCACATGAAGGAGGAGGTTCCTTCGGGACATCCCTTCAAGGGTGGCTGAGCAAGAGAAGTTCCTGTCCATGACCGAACTCGCTGGGGGCCCACAGCCGCGAGGAGAGGATGATGCTAATTCTGCTATGAAATACTTACTTAGTTCCAACAGTTTGCTAGGCGCTGGAGGTATTTGACCCTGGTCACGGCTGAACCAGCCAGCCCCCCAGTGGACAGTGGCAGTGGACTCGTTAGGTCTAGGCTCCAGGGCATATAAACAGATGCCAGGAATCCTGCGCGGAACCACAGCCTATACATCTCAGTCCTTGTTTATGCTAGCCATTCTCCTAGATTACTAATTTCTAGACTAATTCCCCCAAGAACAGGGGTGCAGAACCAGCAGCCCAGGGGACAAATCCAGCCCTCCTGGGGGTTCCAATCCATCCCTCTAAGGTTCCCCAGATGGCTATGCCCCCCTCCCCAGACACCCAAGCACTGGTCATTTGACAGTTCCCCAGCTTTTGTGCATTTTTCCACATTCTATTTTTTTTTCCCTCCCAAATTTATTTTTTACTGTGAATTTCACCAAAGCAAGACAAACTCTTTTTTTTTTTTTAAGGGGAAAAAAAAGAATATATTTATTTATTTATTTATTTTATTTTATTTATTCTATTTATATCCCACCTTTCTTCCTGCAAGGAACCCAAGGTGACTTACAAAATCTCCCTCCTCCTCCTCTCCATTTAATTCTCACAACAACCCTGTGAGGTAGGTTAGGCTGAGAGTCTGTGACTGGCCCAAAGTCGCCGAGTGGGGACTAGAACCCAGATCTCCCGAGTCCCAGTCCAACACTCCAACCACTACGCCACATTTGATTTGGTTGTCTATGAAAGATAACCGCTCTCAATCTCTCCTGGGTACAATTTGGTAGAGGAGGTGGATATCATCTCAACAAGGCTACGTGGAGAAACCCACATATTTGAAGGTGTTATGCCACACCACCCTGAAGGCACACAAGCCTCCTGGAAAAACAGAGCGCTTCACTTGTGTGAGATGGAAGATTTAAAATCCTGCTCCCGTGTGCAAATGCCCATAAATCTACACACAGAAGTTCAGACTTGTCTCTCCCACTCCACGCAGCATTCGAAGCGTATCGGATGTCAGCCAGTTCAGCCTCCTCCTTGCAGATCCCAGTAATAAGGAAATAACTCTGTAGACTCCACAGGTTATTGTTCTACCTGTTTATTACTATAGCAAGTATATCCTACAGAGTATACATCCTCTAATTACAGTCCATGTGCAGAGAACAATGCATAGCAAGCATTAATCCAGTGGAGCAAGTTGTTTATCACTCCACCTCAGCTTAAGACATTACATGATTGCATTAAGTCCAGCAAGCACTAGTCAGAAGACCAGAGAGAAAAAGAAGCAAGCAATTCCACCTCTCTCCAAAATGGCTACAGAATAGAAAGCTAACAAGTCAGTAGTACGTCACCAGAACATACAAACCATGTGACCAGCTCGTATTTCTTTCACACCTACTTTTCCCATGAGAAACGGGCAGGAAGTAGAAGACTAAACATGATTTGTTTACCAGCCATTCTGTACCTTACTTATGTCAACAATGTGCCACAGCTGGTGTTTGTGCTACATGTCACAACAATATTAAGGGGCTGCAAAAGGAGCAGGCCACCCGTGGCAAGATCAAAAGCCCTCCTCTCCCCTTTCTGTCACCTCCACAAAATGTAATTTCACAGACAACAGCAGAATGGTTGTCTCCTATGAGTGCGGGTCTCTGTTTCTCTTGATCTGGGGTTCTGAACGTGGCACCCGTGGGCACCCTCAGAACCCTCTTTTGGTGCCCGCAAAGCCCCGCCACTTTTAATTTTTTAAATCATTTTTTTTAAACTACTTATTTCCCTCCCCGCCTCCCTCTCTTCCTTTGGCAGAGAGCTCCAGCTTCCAAACATACAACCATCTTTCTTTCTTTCCCCCAGAATGCCCCTGGGCCACATGTAGGCATGGATGCATTCTTTAAAAAGGAAAGGAAGAGGATTTCATAGATTTCATAGAGTTGGAAGGCGCCTACAAGGTTAGCAGAGGGAGTCCAACCCCCTGCTCAATGCAGGAAACTAGAGGAGGGGTCTCCCATCCAAGTAATAACCAGGCCTGACCCTGCTTAGCTTTCCACACTCAGACAAGCTGAGCCAGCATGAGCCACAGGCCTGTATGTTTCCAAGATGAAGGGAATCATTCCAGGATGAGTCATGTGCAGTTGTCAATGTGATGATAAGGGCAATTATTATGCCATAAAATATGCGATATGATATTCTTAAGGCAGCTCTACTGTGTTTGTGCAGTGGTTTGTTTGCTTTTTCTCTTGTTCCTAGGTGTGTGTTTGTTTTTTATCCCTCACTCCAAATGAAGTTTTGTTGGAATTCATGATGCTTCTTGAATATCTCTTCTGCATTAGTGCAGTTCAGCTCCTTGGATCTTCTACTACTCAGTGTAGACTTCTAAATGTCTTGGAATGTGATGCTAAGCAACAAAGAGCACACACAGGGTGTGTGTGTGCTAGGTACTGAAAAGATCTGGGGCTCAGGACCACAGGATAAAAAAATTGCACACATGTGTATATGCTAATTTACATATACTCTAAAGTCTGTCTGTGTGTGTGTGTGTGTGTGTGTGTGTGTTTAAAGGTGCTTGTCTTCTAAGAACACACCTATTTGTAAACAGGGATGTATGGACAGGGGAGACGGGGGCATTTGATTTCAGACAAAAGCCTCAGGCAGAAAGATTCGGGGTGGGCAGCAGGAGGTGAAGCACATGTGGGCAAAAAGCCAGCTAATCCAGGGGATCGGATGCAACAGAGATCATCAGGGCCCCTGTACCTTTCTTTCAGCAAGTGCCCCTGGACCACAGGGTGGTGGGGCAGAGGGCCTCCCAGGGATTCCGGGCTCCCAATGAAAGATTTGGAGCTCCAGCTCTAGTGGGCCGCTTCCTAACACCTATCTCTGAGCACATACAAGGAAAGCACACAGGTGTGTTGTACCGTAGCGGTTCGTGCTATGTGCGCGAATTAGAACCACAAGACTGCCGTGCACGTTCGCCCCACCCTGGCAAAATTCCTGCAGATGGTCATGAGTCAAGGTCTGTTGAGTCCAAGTTGAACAAGCCCAAGTTTTGCCACTAGCTGAAAGGTGAGCAGACAGAAAGACAAAGGGGCCACCCAAGGAAAGGCATTCCAAAGTTAAGGTGCCACAACCAAGAAGGCCTGGTTTCATGAGCCCAGTATCCGGACTAAGACTCGGGAGATCCGGGTTCTAGTCCCCGCTCGGCCATGAAACTCACTGGGTGACTTTGGGCCAGTGACTGACTCTCAGCCTAACCTACCTCACAGGGTTGTTGTGAGGGTAAAATGGAGAGGAGGAGGAGGATTATGTAAGCCACCTTGGGTTCCTTGCAGGAAAAAAGGCAGGGTATAAATATAATAAATAAATATCCTGAGAGGGACACGGAGCAGGGCAGCAGCCTCCAATGTTGAGTGCATGTAGGGAACTCCCTGCACTTCTGCACAGAGAGCCAAAGGTCTGAAAAGGGTCACCTGCATGCATAAAATTGTACATGCGCGGATGCTCTATACAATTGGGAAACCTGTGCAATCGGCATAGAGGTCTGGGGACAGGATCAGTGCAGTCCAGCGATGCCAGGGCAGGGCTAGCACATGACCCTGCTCCTTCCTCCATGCGTTTGCTCGACACATAGAGGGGAAGGCTATGAGAAGATCAATTGTTTTGGCTAAAACAGATGTTCAGTCTCTAGCACTGGGGTGCGGAACCTTGGAGAAGCTCTCTGGGGGCCACATTCCCAGTGATGGGCGGGGCTGAAGGCAAAAGGGGTGAGGGCCACAAGTACCCACGCTACCCGCATCATATTTTAGCGTACAGCTCTTACTACTAGGAATTGAGCATTAGGAGAAAAACGAATGCTAATTTTAACCTTTTAGAATGAGTGGGGAGAGAAACACGGTTTGCCGGGAAACCACCAATTGATTGCTGGTTGGGGGGAAGCGAGTGGAGCCAGGGGAAACCTTCTAGGCAGGGCCGGTGCTACCATTAGGCCAACTAGGCAGCTGCCTAGGGTGCAGGGCTAAAGGCGGCGCCAGAAACACCTTGAGAAAAAAATACAGCGCTCTCAAGTGGGAAGGGGGGGCGCTAAATATCTGATCTTGCCTAGGGCACCAAACTGCCTTGCACCGGTCCTGCTCCTAGGAAACCCTGGTTCACCAGATTGGCACCCTAGGTGGGCTGGATTTGCCCGCCCACCCCGGCCACTGAGCCTGCGGCTCTGTACCCCTGCTCCAGCTCCTTCTGGGGCAGGATTCCCAGTTTCCCCACCCTTTCTCCCCTCTCTTCCAGGCTTTTCGTTTTCTTTTCCTACCCACTTCCCATCTGGTGCCACGACGAACTCCCGCGCAAAACTGGGTGATCATAATGTGCCCCAAATGTCAGTTCCTAGGGCAGGGCTCGCCAGTCTTGGGTCCCCAGAGGTTGCTGGCCTACAGCTCCCAGCATACCCAGCCAACATGGCTAATGGCAAGGGATTGTGGGAGCTGTAGTCCAGCAACCTCTGGGGACCCAAGGTTGGAGAGCCCTGTCCTAGGGAAAGGTATGAATCCACAATGATCATAGACATCCTCCCACCCTCCTCCAGTTCCACCCCTAATTACCTGCAGCATTTTTCTGACTGTTCCCTCATTTAGAAACGCCAGTTGGCTACGGGTGGCTCCTCTCATGCAAGAGACACGTGTGTTTGGACGGTTGCAATCTAATTAATGAGGATCGCAGGTCCTTCCAGCCTCAACTTCTGGTATGCAGCAGTGGAGCTCGCTGATATGTGTGTTTGGAGCGGGTGGCAAGTTTGTAAACTCGCTCCTGCCTCCTCCGCGCGCCCCGTAATTAAAAAACTGCTGGTAATTAGTCAGTCATTAAAAATAGGGGCCGGCTGTTTTTGTGCGACGGCAACACTCACCAATTTAATGTCTGTACAGTGCTAATTTGGGTGTCTTCAGCTCTTATTAAGGAATTCTGGCTTGTTTGTTAAGCGACGCTCACAAAAGGGTCTTTTTAAATGCATGTATCGATTTTTTTGCGAGCGTTCGGGAGGCGGCGGCGGCGCCCAAATCAGCGGACGGACTCCCCCCCCCCACTTTTTTTCTTTCCCTTTTTTTTCTTTTTTACCCTCTCAGGCTAAAAATAAATAAATAAAGTTAAACTATAAAACTGCTGACTTGACTGCCTGGTGCGGGGGGCGGGGAGAGAAAGAGAGAGAGAGAGAGAGAGAGAGAGAGAGAAAGAAAAAGAAAGAAAGAAAGAAAGAAAGAAACGGGCTTTTCACGTTTGTCGATTTCTTTCTAGCAAAATAAAACCTCGGCCATCAAAGAACAGCGGCACTTGCGAAATCCACTGGAGTGACAGATGTGCTGCAGAACGGGACAGATGTTTGATGTTTTGGGGAGTTGCCCATGCATTTTCTAAGCAGACAGGGATTACTACAGCCTACGGATATAATCCTTTAGTAACCTTAAATGTCAAAGACAATACGAAAATAAAATAAAATTGGAAATATCTTAATGCGCTTATTACTCATAATTCAGCTAAACCAGTTCTGAAGTACGCTTCTGTCTTTCTTTTCTTTTCTCTCTTTTCTCTCTCTCCCCCCCCTAATGGAATGAACAGTTCGTAATTGCTCAAATGAGTCACTTCAAAGTCCTGTGATTTAACGAGGAGCCCTGAAAGTGTTCTCTTACCCAAATAGGTGGGAGGAGGTGTTGTTGAGTAGTGGTTGGTTAGATTAGAGGTTTTGAAAATCTCTCTCTCTCTCTCTCTCTCTCTCTCTCTCTCTCACACACACACACACCCTGTAATGGTAGCACACATAGAATCATAGAATCATAGAAAAGTAGAGTTGGAAGGGGCCCAGAAGGCCATCGAGTCCAACCCCCTGCTCAATGCAGGAATCCAGGTCAAAGCATCTCTGACAGATGTCTGTCCAGCCGCACCTTGAATGCCTCCAGAGTGGGAGAGCCCACCACCTCCCTAGGTAGTTGATTCCATTGTCTTATTGCTCTGACAGTCAGGAAATTTTTCCTGATGTTTAGGTGGAATCTAGGTTCCTGTAACAGATACAATAGTCAACTTAATACCGCTAAAGCTCTTGATCAGAGCAATGGGGCTTATTTCGAATCCTTCGGAGGACTGATAAAAGTACCCACCCACCCCCCCCCGCAATGAGTGTCTGCCTCTAATGGCCCTAAATCATTTCTAAGCCTTTCCTTTGCCCCCCCCCCGCCCCGCCCAGATAGAGACATGTTGGGGCACAGTAATATAATAACAGCAAGGCAAAAAGGAGTGAAGGAGGGGCAACACATATTCATCCTGTCCACTAGGAGAATAGCTTCCATCTACTTCAGCCTCTGGCCAGATGTTTGAGAGTCTGGGCATTGTGTATCAGAAAAAGGGGGATTTGGGGTCCCAGGGTAAAGGCTTCATAACTAAGGGTGCAATCCTATGCATGTTTAGACAAGGGGAAGAAAGAAAAAAAGGCCTACAGCTCCCAGCAGGCCTTTTTCCCCCTTCTGTCTAAACATGCATAGGATTGTGCCTTAAGTTGGCTTCTGCATCTGTGGGGCCCACCTTGTGTCAGAGTGTAAACTTCTTGGGGCAGAGGTTCTGTTCTTTGTTGTTGTTGCTTCCATTAGAATGCCACATACATTAATGGAATAATAATAATAATAATAATAATAATAATAATAATAATAATAATAATAATAATAATGGGATTTCCCCCCCCCAATCCCTCACTGAAAAGACTTGGAGACCAAGAGGCAAGGAGACCCCCCCCCACCCTGCCGCCACCATCACGCAGGGCTGGGCAGTTCAAGACCAGCGTAATCTGTTCAAGGCACTCAAAGATTTTCACAGAGGAGTGGCCCAGAATCACTCTCTCTGTTGGAGCCAGGTGGCAGCCTCATTGGCTCCTTGGGTCACCTGACCCCCCCCACATAGCAAATACTGCCCTCTGGCCGCCTGCAAGAACTGTGCGGAAGCTCAGCATGAAACAGGTTGGCCGCCCTGTCTTCTGGCCAGCTACCATTAGAGAAGCCAGCAGGGTGACTCCTGTGTCAGTGGGGGTTCCTTATCCATTGCATCTTTTGGGTTGAGCTTTATAGGAGCTATCCATGGTGCGGAACTCCACCCTCAAGATAGGTTCATAGAATCATAGAATAGTAGAGCTGGAAGGGGCCTCTAAGGCCATCAAGTCCAACCCCCTGCTCAGTGCAGGAATCCAAGTCAAAGCATGCCGTCCAGCCGCACCTTGAATGCCTCCAGTGTGGGAGAGCTCACCACCTCCCTAGGTAGTTGGTTCCACTGGCGTATTGCTCTAACAGTCAGGACATTTTTCCTGATGTCCAGGTGGAATCTGGCTTCCTGTGACTTCACCCCCATGGAGCACCATGGGCCTATAAAGCTCAACCAAAAAGATGCAATGGATAAGGAGCCCCACTGACACAGGAGTCCCCAGCCTCCACTGGAAGCCAGGGTAACATGTACTTCAGGGGTTCAGATACAAGTTTTGGGGGCTCGTAATGCTCACCTCAAAGGAGAGCCCCAGGTGCTTGACTGGCTCCAAGTTAAAAGTGAACCAAAGATGAATTCCTGCCCAAATCCTTTCCCTTTCCCCTTCCTCCCTGAGCCCTCAAAACTGCTCCCTTTAAAACCACAAGGAGGTCTCAAGTAACCACAGGGAGGAAGTAGGATGCTTTCCCCTGGTGCTGGATGCACTGAATTGAAGTGTCAGCCTGCAAAGTGCCAGTAGCCCTCAGGAAATGTAGTCTTTCTTAAGGCAGGGCTCTCCAACCTTGGGCCCCCAGATGTTGCTGGCCTACAGCTCCCAGTCAGCATACCCAGCCAACATGGCTAATGGCAAGGGATTCTGGGAGCTGTAGTCTGGGGACCCAAGTTTGGAGGGCCCTGTTCTAAGGGCACCTGCAAAGCTAGTCACCCTAGTGAAAACTACATTTCCCAGGGGCTGTTGTGGCACTTGCATCCTCCTGGTATGTTGGCCTGGAAAGATTTCTCTCCTTCCTTCCCCTTATAGCTGGTTGCCACTGCCAGTCATGCCAGCTGAGGAAGTGGGGCTTAAAGAGATAGGGCAAGGGTGTTGGGAATCAGCAGTGGATGGGGCAAAACATGGACTTCGGGAGGCTGGAGTTCACAGGGGGTCGCCAGGCCAAATTTGAATGTATTTATTTGATCATATTTGTTTAATTATATTTATATCCTGCTTTTCTTCCTGCAAGGAGCCCAAGGCGGCTTACATAGCCCTCCTCTCCATCTTATCCTCGCAACAACCCTGTGAGGTAGGTTGGGCTGAGAGTCAATTGACGTCCGAAACGGGCCGACCCACTTCCCAAATTTGGGGGGGGGGGAATCAGCTTGGCTGATTTCCGAGAGGATGCAAGCCACAGGTAACTCGCTCGCCCACGTCTAGCTCCCTGCTTGCACTGAGAGAAAGGAGCAGGTACCGGAGCTCAGGTGGTGACACTTGGGGCAGGTGGGCAAAGCCGAGACCCCCTTCGTTCCTGCGACGTAAAGCAGCAGCGCAGGGGGAATCCCTTCTGTCTCAGATCTCCCCTGCCTCCTCCCCAGCACCTAATAGGGGCAGGGCTTGCAGAGTTGAGGGGGGTAGAGCCCATGGAGGTGGCGCAAGCCCCCATCAGCCAGCTGCAGAGCCTCCGCAGTCTGGATTAGGCCCACAGGCCGAGGCAGTAGAGCAGTGTTCTCCAACCTTGGGTCCCAGATGTTTTTGGCCTACAACTCCCAGCATGCCCCAGCCAGCTATGCTGGCTGGGGCATGCTGGGAGTTGTAGGCCAAAAACATCTGGGGACCCAAGGTTGGAGAACACTGCAGTGGAGGATGGCGGTTCTAACGCCATCAGGACTGTGTATCCGCTCCAGATTTTACTCCAGACTTTTAAGGAGCAATTCATGGTGCCACACCTATTAGGTGGGAATAAGGTCCAGCACCGTGGATAGCTCCTTAAAAGTTCGGAGTAAAATCTGGAGCAGATACACTGCCTCGCTGACATTGGAGCTGCCAGCTTCCAGGTTCTTCCCCTTGATATATGGGAAGCATGATACGGCCCGGGTACAGGAAATGGCCCTTGTTTTAATTTGCAAAACGTTGTGGTGGTGGTGGTGGTGGGGGGGTTGTGCAGTGCTGCACCTGGAGGAAGGAGGAGGAGGAGGAGGGGACGGGTCTTTCAGTGATTATCTAATGATCCCTGCGCTCTGAGGTGGGGGATGAAGGCTATGGGAAACTCCAGCGTGAGCCGCTTCTTCTAGAATGATGGTCATTCTGATGAGATTTGAAGAGTACGAAGCGGGGCGGGGTGGTGGTGGAAGGGAAAAGAGCAGAGCGGCTTCAAAGAGAAGAGGGAGGTAACCAGTATCCCCCAGCTATGGGCTGTAGCACAATGCTCAGGTTCAAAGATCTGAGAAGATAACAGCGGTTGGCAGTTTTAGGCCAGAAAAAAAGAAGAAGAAGAAGAAGCTGAAATGACAAAAGAAAGATAGCCATAGTACTGAACATCACAGCTACCTTTATCCTGGGTTTATATCTGAGTGGCTCACACAAGGGCAATTTGCTCCGATCAGGCGTGGCCACAGACAGAGGAAGGTCAGAGCAGGAGACAAGGGATTTAGAAAGATCGGAGTCCAGCTCCGTGGCACAACCAGGCATCCTTTGAGTATCTATCTATCTATCTATCTATCTATCTATCCATTATATTTATACCCCACACTTTTTCCTGCAAGGAACCCAAGGCGGCTTACATAATCCTCTTCATCCTCTCCATTTTATCCTCACAACAACCCTGTGAGGTAGGTTAGGCTGAGAGTCAGTGACTGGCCCAAAGTCACCCAGTGAGTTTCACGGCCGAGCGGGGACTAGAACCCGGGTCCCCCGAGTCCCAGTCCAACATTCTCACCACTACGCCTCACTGGCTCTCATTTCGAAGAAGTAATTCAGCTGAATACAGACGCTTGACCTGGTACCTGGTAGAAGGCAATTGGTGCTCCATGGCGGTGAACCTATTTTTGGGGCTGGGATACAGCACCATGGACAGCTCCTATAAAGCTCGGAATAAACACTGCAATGGATAAGGAATCCCGCTGACATAGGAGTCATCTCCCCTGCCACAAGGTTATCCAGCACTTCAGGGGACAATACCTTACCCTCTCGGCCAGAGGTTGGCAAGCTGCAGCCCCAGGGCCAAATGTGTCCCTTGTCCTAATTTCAAAAGTCCTCTGCATGCAATCAGTCCAGACCTCTGGCAAGTGCTTCCTGTCACTTCTGTGGCAGCCCGCTGGGTGGGAAAGAAAACGAAGAGAGAGGAAAGGGGGCGGCAGAAAGAGAAAAGGGGTGGCTCATCCGTTTTTGGCTCCGGCCCCGCCCACGGCTGGCTTAAGTGACAAGCACCACTGCTATGCAGCCCCTCATGGGGGAATATGTGGCCCCCGAAAGAAAAAGGGATGCCCGTCCCTGCTCTCATTGCAGTTGGAGCCTTCCTCACTTACATCACATCCAGACGGATTTGCAGCCTCACCAAGAATCTGGACCGGTTCCCTGTCTCCCGCTACAGCAACACTTTTCAGCAGGCTAACGTCGACGAGTGGGTGGGCTTGTGGGTGTTGGTAGGTTTGAGCCCAGTCAGAAGCAGCCATATGCTAAGGAAATATTTGTTTTCTAAAAGCGCAGAGCAAGAACATATTTCCTCAGAATCGAAAGACAACACATTGGATGCGAACTCCTACGTAATGGCAGCTCGACGCTAAGCTGGCGGGTTGTTGGTGCTCCGGGTGGAACACGTGCTCCGCTCTGCAAGTGTTGAAGGTCATAGAATCGCAGAACTAGGGAGCTGGAAGGGGGTTGGCGGTCATCTAGTCCAACCCGCAGTTTGATGCAGGAAATCCGAGAGCTACAGCAACTCCAAGAGGTGGCCAACCAGCCTCTACTTTGGGGACGGGCAACTTCCAGGGGTCCAGGGCGCATCGCCCAGCTGGAACCTACTGGGGGTCACACTCTACCCCCACTGAGAAATTTTCTGAAGCCGTGTGGCCATTGTATTTGCCACCACAGCAGCAGCGGCAGAAACTGCGGCCATTGGCCATCCTGAATAGGGATGATGGGAGTTGTAGTCCAACACATCTGGAGGACACGACTCCCATCTTCCCCAGCTGAAGTGGAGCTCCACAAAGCTCTCTGTGGCACAACATTGTACGAGAGATATAATGGATGCCTAACCCATAGGGCTCCCACTTCAATTTTCCAGCTACGGTTGATGCGCATGCGCTCCATGCTCTACCAACTGGCATGAACGAATGGCAGCCAGAGAACTGGACCCTCCCATAGACTTCGGCACCATCCGCTTCCTTCCTGTCCTGTCTTCTCCACATGGGGAGCCGAGCATTTCCAGCACAGTGCCTGTTTTCTCCCGTGGGGAGGCAGGAGGGGAGAAAGACACCGCCCCGTTGGTCACATTTGGGCATAACGCAACTGGGCCTTTTTCTGTCCTCCAGATCCTCCCATGGGGATGGTGGGCCAGGCCAAGGTGTTGTCAGTCTGTTTTTCAGAACTGTCTACATGCAATGCATCTTTCACCACTTGTGGCATGTTCTATGGCAGGGCTCTCCAACCTTGGGTCCCCAGATGTTGGACTACAGCTCCCAGAATCCCTTGCCATTAGCCATGCTGGCTGTGTATGCTGGGAGCTGTAGGCCAGAAACATCTGGGGACCCAAGGTTGGAGAGCCCTGTTCTATGGCCTCGATCCTTGCTTCTGGCTCAGAGGAGGACTCATTGGGGGGTGGAGGCGTCATTCATCAACCCATCATCTGCTACTCCGGGACCTTCTAGGCTAGAGGACATGGCTTTACCAGACCCCTCTGCCTCAGAGGGCACCCCTTGGATGCAGCCCTCACCACCTACATGCCACAGGAGCCAGCGACTGCAGAATCACACAACGGCCCTTTAAGGAGGGCTGTTGTTAACTGGTCAGAGGCAGGGGAGTTAACAACAGGTCTAGATGAGTGATGATGATGTGCAGATGGGAACAGACCAGCATAGTTATCAGGGGAGGCTGGCGACTCCTATTTCAGTGGGGCTCCTAATCCATTGCAGGTTTTATTCTGAGTTTTATAGGAGCGATCCCATGGTGCTGCACTCCATCCCCAAAATAGGTTCACCACCATGGATAGCTCCCATAAAGCTCAGAATAAATGCTGAAATGGATTAGGAATCCCACCGAAATAGGAGTGACCAGCCTCCACTGATAGCATGCTGGGAGTTGTAGGCCAAAAACATCTGGGGACCCAAGGCTGGAGAACACTGAGACATTCTCTATCGCCCCCTAGTGCCTGGCAGCATAGATTTCATAGATTTCAATTTATTTATTTATTTATTATATTTATACCCCACCTTTTTTTCCTGCAAGGAACCCAAGGTGGCTTACATAATGCTCCTCCTCCTCTCCATGTTATCCTCACAACAATCCTGTGAGGTAGGTTAGGCTGAGAGTCAGTGACTGGCCCAAAGTCACCCAGTGAGTTTCACGGCTGAGCGGGGACTAGAACCCGGGTCTCCCGAGTCCCAGTCCAACACTCCCACCACTACGCCACACTGGCTCTATTTCATAGATCGTAGAGCTGGAAGGAGCCTACAAGGCTATCGAGTCCAACTCCCTGCTCAATGCAGGAAACTAGAGGAGGGGGTCTCCCATCCAAGTAATAACCAGGCCTGACCCTGCTTAGCTTTCCACGCTCAGACAAGCGCATGCGGAGTTGTTCCTATTATCCAATAAGAACCACTGCGTTTGCCACTTGGAACCCGTTTGCACATGCAGCTACCAGTCCTCGAGTGGAACGGTCGAAGTTGTCCGGGAATGGTCGTAGTTGTTGTACAGGCCTAGGCTGGTAGTAGGCACTCTTTGCCACTGGGGCCATACCCACAGACTATGTACCTCTCCCTATAAGGCAGTGTTTCTCAACCTTGGGTCCCCAGATGTTTTTGGCCTACAACTCCCAGCATGCCCCAGCCAGCTATGCTGGCTGGGGCATGCTGGGAGTTGTAGGCCAAAAACATCTGGGGACCCAAGGTTGAGAAACACTGCTATAAGGGGAGTGCAGCCCCATCTAGGACAGGTAAATTACCCAACTTCTGGAGCTGGAACCACCCACCCACAGAGCCTCCATCGTACCAGGATTCAATGTCAGTTGCTTGCCCCACATCCTGCATCCAGGTGCTGGTCCGGGACATGCACAGCCACACCTGGCTCAGGTGTAACAGAGAAACAGAGCTGAGCGCCATCTGAGTATTGATGAAACTTTGCCCCAAATCAAAGTCACGGCCACACCCAATGGCTTCATTTAGATGTTAAGAAAAAGCATCAGGGACAGGATTGTTGCCCCGTGGCACCTCACGACACAATTGCCAAAGGGCCGAGACACAATCCCCCGATGCCACTCTCTGGAACGGACCTTGCAGGTAGGAACAGAGCCGCTGCAATACAGTGCCCCCTAATCCAACCTCATGGAGCCACTCCAAGAGAATACCATGGTCAACGGTATCAAAAACCACTCACGTGTCAAGGAGATGCAACAGGGTCGCACTCCCGCTGTCCTTCTCCTGATTAAGGTCACCCATCAGGGTGACCAAGGCCAATTCCATCCCAAAACCAGGCCTGAACCCAGACTGAGATGGGTCCAGATACTCTGTATCCCCCAGGAGCCTCTGCAGCTGTGTTGCCACCACCCTCTTGCCCCCAAAGGGGGTATTTGTGACTGGACGGTGTAGTGTAGCCACCAACTTGGACAACTTTCAAAGGGGATTGGACATCTTCATGGAGGAGAAGGCTATCAATGGCTACTAGTCCTGATGGCTCTATGCTCCCTCCAGGATCAGAGGCAGTCTGCCTATGTGCACCAGTTGCTGGGGAACATGGGTGGGAGGGTGCTGTTGCAGTCATGTCCTGCTTGTGGGTTTCCCATGAGCAGCTGGTTGGCCACTGAGTGAACAAAATGCTGGACTAGATGGACCCTTGGTCTGATCCAGCTGGGCTCTTCCTATGTTCTTATGTTCTTAGTGCACAATCTCCCCTATAAAGGCAGCTGACACCACTCCCTTGCAAAAAGATGCGTTCACCACCCCCTGGACCCACCTGGTCAGACCTCCCCAGCTAGACCAAATAAGCCATGATGGACAAGGGTCAAGGGGGCACATGGTCGGCCACATGATCGCTGCAACTGTCTTGTCCACATCGTCAGGCCTCACCAACCAAAACTGATCCCACAAAATTGGGTAAGTTAGTGCATGGCACACCTCAACAGGACCTGTCTCAGCATTGGCATTCAGATCTCTACAAAGTCACGGCCATTTTGTCCTCAAAGTGCTTAGCAAATTCGTCACAGGGCAGGAGCTGGGTGCTCTATGTGGGTTTTATGTGAATGAGCGTGCATGTATGTGAGCGCATGCATGAGCATGCGGGGCCCCCGGCACCCCAGCAGACATCCAGTGCGGCCCTCTGGGGCCAAGAAGGTTTTCCAACCCTCCATGAAGCAGCAACAAATCCTCAAATGTTGCAATGCAGATCCTGCCATCAAAAGATGGCCTCCTAATCCAGCCTTTGAATTCAGAACGGAAGTTTGTCATCACCCCCACAAAAGGCGACTCTGTTTTGACGAATGAGGCGGATATAAAATTGACCGGCTCCTTTTCGCAAGTCATTTATTAAGCGCTGTCGAATGAGGATGACAGCTGTGCGCCAGATGCTGCCAGATGCTGCCAGTCACTTGGCGCAACCCAAAATACCTTTGGATGCTGAGTACCGATAACCGAGGAGCAAGCCCTTGTGAATATTCGCATGCCCAGAGAACATGAAAAGAATATTCACCATCACTGTTTAGAGAGAATCCTGAATATTTCAGGAAGGGGGCAGGAATTCATTTACCGGTAGGTTCTAAATTAACATGGGGGTGCCACAGAGATGCTATTTTCCATGTTAGCTGCCGTGCCCCCAACAGTAACGCACCATGCTGATCGACGCTCTCAAAGCAAGAGATATTGAAGACCTCAGTTTATCAGCCTGCCAGCAGATATCACCGGTGGGGATGGCCATAATTATGCCTGACACTCTGTGCGGAGCACCTCTCCTGACCTGGGTTGACCCCGCCCGCTATCCAAATAGTTTCTCCTCCTGCCGTTTGGCGTCATGACTCCCTGACTTCCAATGGCATCGCCGCAAACCTCTCCCGTATGTACCCCACACATAAAATGTGCAGGTGCCATCTGGGAAGACAAAAGCTTAACGCTCATTTTCAGGGGCAAACCTGGACTGCTTTGTTTTTGCTTCCTGCACAGCAGCAACGGCAGGGAAGTGGGGGCAGCGGGGAGACTTCAAGGCGTCGCTTGTGTTAACCCAACACTTCACTGGCCTCTCACTCCCCCACTTCCCTGATGAACGGTGCACAGATCTACTGGCAGCATTTTCCAAGATCGCTATCCTTGGAAGAAGGGAATATTGGATAGCCAGAACCACTCACAGTTTTTTGTTGTTGTTTTTTGCAATTATTTCCCATGGGTTGAATAAAAGGATCTTTTTTGCAGTTTTTCAGCATTCTTTGCACATGTACGCACGCACGCGTGCGCACGCGTGCGCACACACACACACACAGAAATTAAAATATAAAAACCACTCATTCCCCTATTAATTTACATTACCCTTCTGGGAGAAGGGACCTTAGGACCAATTGACATGTTCTACTAACTGCTGTTGCTCCAGTACAACCCGCTATTTTTCTTTGCTTTTGTGTAAGCCAGTGTTCTCCAAGCTTGGGTCCCCAGATGTTTTTGGCCTACAACTCCCAGCATGCTGGGAGTTGTAGGCCAAAAATATCTGGGGACCCAAGCTTGTAGAACACTGGTGTAAGCGTATGCTGTTCCAATCTGGATTGGGACCATGACACTTTGAGAGAGGAGGGCTTAAGCTTACACACACACACACACACACACACTCACACTCCACAGGGGGTTAAAAAATGGGGGGGGGAAAATGTCCCAATTGGTATCAATGGAGACTTTTTGCCTTTTTTCTATTTCCCACACACACACACACACTCGGGTGTGTGTGTAGAATTTCAGGGGGGGATGGGTGGGGGAAGCTTAAACCCTCCTTTCCTGAAGTGCCTATGGTCCCAATCTTGATTGGGACCACACGCACTTACACAAAAGTACAGAAAAATAGCAGCAACACAATTAGTAGAACATTTGGCCCATAGCTGCAGACAGTCAAGCACCCGCTTTCCATGCAGAAGGTCCCATCATTGGAGACCTCCGATTAAAAGGATCTAGCAGGAGGTGATGGAAAAAACCTTTCTCCTCCTAAGACCCCGGAGATACCATTGCCAGTCAGAGCAGAGTCTACTTCTGAGTGGACATGCCTGGGATTGAGCTGTGCTTTGTCTTTGTCTTGGAGGGGGAAAAGTCCTCATTGGCAAAGACCAAGTTCCCCCTCCTCTTCCCGGCTTCCTTTCAACTCTTGCCGCTTAGAGGAGAAAACAGCCAGCTGTGTGGGAGAATTTTGTGGTTTACAAATTCACCAATCAGAGCCAAGTTGCAATGTCAGTAGTTTATAATGATACCTGGGGGGGGGGGGGAATGGGCTAGGGAAGGGGTCAAGCCAAAGAGCAGAAAAGAAAAATACAGTGCTCTCAGTGTGGGGTCGCCTTTGAAGACAGTCTGGAAACTGCAGTTAGTTCAGAATCAGTGGTGTACTGGAGCCACGGCTTATAGCAGTGTTCTCCAACCTTGGGTCCCCAGATGTTTTTTGGCCTACAACTCCCAGCATGCTGGGAGTTGTAGGCCAAAAACATCTGGGGACCCAAGCTTGGAGAACACTGGCTTATAGGGTCAAAACATGGGGATTCTTTTATTAGCAGGGATGCTGCCCCCCCCCCAGACTTCCTGGTTCCCGCTGAGCTTAGCTGCATGCAATACTCACAGTAGCTGGTAGGAAAATGGACCCCCACCACCACCAGCAACCATATATTGTTGTGAGCTATCTCTGCTGTACTGCAAAGTATTTTAGGGTGGCCTGGTCTTGAATGGGTAATTAAGATCCATTTGCTTGACAAAAGACCTATAAAAGACATATACAATGCAGAGAGAAAGAGAGGCAGATCCACAGAGATTCAGGCCAGATCAAAGGAAGTACTTCCTTCCTCACACAGTGCAGAGTTAAACTATGGGACTATTGAACTATAGAATTGGCTACCGCAAGATGTAGTGAGTGAGGGCCACCAACTTAGGTTTAAAACATTAGACACACTCGTGGAGGATGCGGCTCTCAATGGCTACTGGTCCTGATTGGCTCTATGCGACCTCCAGTATCAGAGGCAGGGTGCCTATGTACACCAGTTGCTGGGGAACATGGGTGGGAGGGTGCTGTTGCACTCCTGTCCTGCTTGTGGGTTTCCCGTGGGCAGCTGGTTGGCCACTGTGTGAACAGAATGCTGGACTAGATGGACCCTTGGTCTGATCCAGCAGGGCTCCTCTTATGTTCTTATGTTCACACAGCTGCCTGCATTTTTCCATTCTTCTTAGAGGCATATAGCTATGGGGAGTATCATGATAGGTGCCCAAGCTTCAAAAGGCACCACTGCACCACTATTCAGAAATTAATATAAGCTATTCCATTGCTAACTGGGACCAGGTATTTGTGAACCAGTTTTGCCACTTCTTAACCGCTGCACTGGCTTCCGGGGCATTTCCAAGTCCAATTCAAAGTGCTGGCATTGAACTTGAAAACCCCTTTATGGCTTGCATGGATCAGGCCATAAATGGCTGCAATCCTTTTTAAAACTGTTTTACTATACACATACACACACACACACACCACACACCAGAAAGTAAAATGCAAAAGAAAAACAACACAGAGAAACGTAAAGGAAAAATCTAGGAGACCAGCCTATCAAGTTCAACAGCACTCTCACGGAGTGAGAGGTTGTTTGTTTTTTCACACCAGGAGTGTCAAAGCAAAACATAGAGAACAAATTGCTAGATAGCCTCAAGTCACTCAGATGTTTGGCATCCACAGCAATTGTTTTTAGGGATGGGTGGGAAATATGTTCACTTTCCTCTCATCCTCCTCCTCCTCCTCCTCCTCCTCCTCCTCCTCCAATGTGGAGAGAAAGCCTGAGTTTACTGCTGAACCCTGACATATTGAACCCTGATATGTTTTCCCCTCCCCCCTGTCACCCCTCTGTCTGCATAATCCCCACCCCGGGGCACAGGAGACACAATTCTGGGCAGACCAGTTACACATAAGCCACATCTGCATACCTTCAATGGGGTACATTTACACTTCCCTCAAGGAAAAAAGCATGAGATTCCGGAGGTGGGGGGGGCGCAGTCTCAAAGAGCTGCAAAGTACCCCAAAATACCCATGGAGATGCCAGCATCCGAAAGGCGCCTACCGCCCTGCGGGGCGGGAGCAGCCCCCATGGTCATCAAGGGCGGGGAGGGGGCGAGGGAGGGTAGAAAAGATACCTGCCACAGACCCAAGGGTTGTTGGGAACACGGTGCAGGCTTGCACAGGTCAGGTCGCTAGCTCCGGCTAGGGCCAACCAAGCAACTTCCAACCCCGGGGAGGGCACTCGGCAATCGACAAAGCAAACCACTACCCTAGAATCTAGAGTCAGAGTCTCTGGTGTCAGGTAATATTCTGCATTAGAGCAAAGTCTACCTAGAGAGCAAACTGAATACTTCCGTTTTCCTATCTGTATTGACTGTTCTGTTTATACTGTGAAATTCCTGTAGTCTATTAGTTCCGCTCCATTAAACTCTTTTGTTACTGACTAGCTTGTGGCTTCCCTGTGTTTCCAAGGGGATTCCTTGTCAATTTCACTCGTGGCTGAAAGTAAAGGTTTTGCCAGCGGTCTACAGGGCATGACTTCGGTGCCGGTTAACTCTTAAGGTGCCGAACCCGCGCAACGGACCAGGTTCGGTCTGCCACAATTAAGATCTTACCAAACTCTGCAACATTTCTTCACAAACAGGATTGAAAGAACTTGAGATTTTTAAAAAATGGAATGAGGGAGAAAGTGAAGCTCATAGATTTGCTTATACAGCCAGAGAGCTTGGAGTGCTTTTGCTCTTAAAAGTCTGGGCTGCCTTTGAATCCCTGTGTATTCAACCTTGTTTGTGGTGTTGAATGGCAGTTGAGACCTCTCCCCTCCCCCCATGGGTTCCTTGTCTTTAACAGCTATATTTTTATTTTATTATTTTAATATTTACATTTGTATACCGCTCCATATCTAGACAGATTCTGGAGCGCTGAACAATTAAAAGAATAAAAGCAATGCATTAAAACAGGATAATATTAAAACTATGGCTGGTCAACAATGAAGGCTTCCCAGAGCAAAGACGTCTCTTCAGCAGGCACTGAAAACAACACAGTGTTGGAGCCTGCCTCACCTCCAGAGGCAGGGAGTTCCACAGAAGCGGAGCCACCACACTGAAGGCCCTTCTCCTGGTGGGCTCCAATCGGGCCATAGGTCCATGTGGAACCACCAGGAGGATGTCTTCCGATGAATGTCCATCCTATATGGCAGGCAGGTACAACACAGTCCTCCCCAACGTGGGAATAGTTGGACCAACTTTAATTTGGCTGGTGCAGATGTGTGAGAATTTAGTTCAGTTTGGGTTTTTTGATCAGAACTTACCAACTACCAACTGGATTACTATTATTTTGCAATAGAAATTGCAGGCACAAGGCCCTCAGTCCACATTGGACACATAGTGGGGGAGGAAAGGGTTAAAGCCCCACTGCCCCAATGGTAGGGCTCAATCACCTACTCTGGAGTAAAAATGGGGCGGGGGAGAGATGCAGCTGCCAGCTACATCATTCACGTAATGTCTGCTTTGGCCTTGACACAACTGGGATGTGAGGTGCTCGTTCATTATATACTGGTCCCTTTCCAGAGCTCCAGGAGATGAATGGCTGGGTCCTTCTTTGGCCCCAATGGTAGGCTGGCTATTGCTGTGTTAGTCAGGGCATTTTTTAAAGGAATTGTTACTGGGTGTCCATTTTTCCATTCAAATGGCTTGCACGTGGGAGCCCCTCTATCATGTGCAAGCCCGGACATTTGGATTGAGGAGAAAGTGGTCCAAACTGAAAACAACAACAATGACAGGGAGTGAACACAGCCTTGCAAATGCATTTACACGAGTTACCAGCCTAGCAAAATTCTTACTAGCCTGCCCACTCACCCATAAATGCATGAATTAAAAAGCAAAATCCTCCTCCTCCTCCTCCTCTTCCTCCTCCTCTTCCTCCTCCTCCTCCTCTTCCTCGTCCCTAAAACTCTAATTTCAAAACTTAGAAAATACAGTTTTTTAAAAAAACAACTGTTCTGGTATTAAAATATATATATAATTGGGGATTATTTTCATTTTTGTTTTGCAGTAACTTAAAGAAGGTATTTAAAAAAAAAACAAAAAAAACACTGCAGAGCACATTATAGAAAAGAATGAAGATACAGAGAACCGGACATGACAGTGTACAGGGAGAGAGATTTCGCAAAGAGCTTTTCCAGAAAGGCTGGTGTAAGAACCCTGATTGTGTAATATGCCCCTATGTTCTACTGTTTCTATTCAATCTTCCACTGAAATGTCATACCTCTAGTCCAGTGTTCTCCAACCTTGGGTCCCCAGATGTTTTTGGCCTACAACTCCCAGCATGCCTGCTGGGAGTTGTAGGCCAAAAACATCTGGGGACCCAAGGTTGGAGAACACTACTCTAGTCGGTGTTTCAGTGGCTTCTGATCTGAATTTGTGTTCTTTATGTATCCATTTGTGTGCACTGGGTGTCCAAAAGCTAGGACTGGGTGTCCATTTGGACACACAGCTATAACTTTAAAAATGCCTTGGTGTTAGTTAAGATATCTGTGAAATGATGCAGAGAAATAACATTATTGTTGGCACACTTTGGCAGTTCATCAGCCAAACATACATAGCCCGTCTGATCTGGTAGCCTATTTCCAACAGTAGCCAAGACTCTGTGGATGGAAATGTGCCAAACTGCAGGAGTGACAGCCAAAATATCTGTTTCCTTTTTCCCCACCCCGCCCACTTTTGGGGATCAAATCTGTTATTACTGAATGTAATGGGCTTATATCTATATCTATATCTATATATAGGTTTTTGTTTGTTTTTAAAAAGCATGTTTCATGTTAGACTGTGAAGGGAAGAGGGGCAGCCTATGTGGGTGAACAGAAATGGCGTTTTGTCTCTGCTGATGTAAGGGGTGGGCGACACTGAAGAACTGAGCCCACTTGCACTGGGCAGATTTCAGCACACATTCCCGACTTGAGAGTCAAAAGCGGGCTGAGTTGAGGGGAGGGGTGTTTGTGGCTTCCGCTTTTAAAGTGGGCCAGACAATTTGTGTGTGTGTGTGTGTGTGTGTGTGTGTGTGTGTGTGTATTCAAAGGCAGGGAAATTTGCATAAAATTTGACCGCAATTTGCGCAAAATATGGCTGCAATTTGTGCAATTTATGCAAAGTGTGGCCATATTTTACACAAAGTGTGCACATTGCAGCTGTATTTTGCTCAGACTTCTCTGCCTTTCAAAAAAAGAAGAAGAAGCACAAATCACAGCCCACTTTAAGAAAGGAAGACCGCTTGACTTGCTGGCTCGACTCATGTCAGAGTGTGTGAGCTGGTGCCAGTGCTGGGTAGACAAGCTGGAATCTGGGGGGGGGGGGGCTGAGCTGGGCCAGCCCACCAGATTTTGACAACAACGAAAAAAACCCAAGTGGATTCCTCACACATTCCTATGCTGCTGTCGCCACTTGCAGACCCACCTGAAAAATGGCTGGTCAGGGGTCCCTTCTGGGACACCAAGGCCTTGGCACGTACGCAAGGGTGCCCTGTAGCAGCCCAACTTCGGGATTGACTAATCTCTCCATTTCAGTTACTCTCAGTTTCTCATTTTTCCAATCTTAAATTCACCCTGCCCCAAACTTTGAGATTTTTTTCTGCTCTAAAGTTCAGTTTGTCTCTTTAAAAAAAAAAAAAAAGTTGGCATGGAAATTCGTACCCATTTTTGTGTGCATTTCTCCTAATATCTGGATTTCTGGGTACATAATTTTGCCTAATGGATATATATATATATATTGCAAGCAATTTTCCAAATATAATGCATTTTTGAACATGACTTTGACTAATATATTCCTTTTTCGGGTACACTTTCCCCAGACATACCATAATTTTGACTGGAGAACTCAGAGAAGTGCACATTTTGAAGGATGACTGAATTTTGGTTTGCCTATGAGTTGGAAAGTGTGAAAGTAGGAAAGTTGGCATTAAAATGCAAGATGAACAAATTGGTTTAGCCATCTCTAGCCCCAACACTGGCCAGTATTTTTTTTTTGCAACCCAAAGCTAACAGTGCACTTAGCCAGTCATGGTGGCCGGCAGATCGCACGACGTGGCCTCGAACCGCTGCAGCTTTGCGAGCGACGATCCTGTCATCTCACACGCCAGTGCCCAAACCGATGTCTTGAGGCAACCTGGGACGTTGCGTCTCTCTCCCACCACCCCAGTGGCCTTCCCCCCACCTCCCTCCCTCAGCGCCAAAGTGTGTTGCTAACAAGGTGCTTTCTGGGAAACGTGCACTCAGCTTCCTCCGCTGCCGGCCACTGCTGCAGGCAGACTGGATGCTTTGACGAGGCCTGGCTCTAATCTGCTCTGGCAATGGCGACGTCAGAGCCGGGGGAATCACAAAAGACGGCGGCACGCAATTACTGTGCGAGAGCGGACCGTTTCCCTGCCGTGTTCCACGATAAAATGAAATAAAAAATGGTGCGGCTGAGGAAACAACCTGGGAGGTGAGCCTCAAAGAGAATCACAGAAGGAAAAGTCAGTCCACACACTACATGGACTGAGACAGTAGTAGACTGAGCAATGCACAGGCACTAGAAGAGGGGGGGGGATAGATATCTCTGTCATGGGGTGTTGAACCTCAGGCCTCCTGGGGTTCCAATCTGGCTCTCTGGGAGTCCACACCAGATCATGCCCCATTTCAATGGCCCGATCCTCCTGACCCAACTGCGGATAGTTCTGTGGTTTCCCAGGCTTTTGTGCAGTTCCCCCCACCCCACGGCACCCTTCTAAAAGGCCAAAATGCCACTCCTATTATTTTATCAGCCCCCTAAAATATGGTGGTATTTTTGGTACTCGTGACCCCCACCCCTTTTGCCTCCAGCCCCGCCCGCCACTGGAATGTGGCCCCAGAGAACTTCTCCAAAATGGAATTCAGCCCTTGGGCTGGGGGTTAAACCTGGGGGGGTCTCCTGCAGACAGGCCTATATAGAGTGACGGTTTCAGTCAGTGTAAAATACCGCTTTAAATCTCTATATAACAACTTGGAATGAGCAGGAGGAATAGGATGTGATTATATATGCTAGAGCTGCATCAGTTCTAAAGTGAGACAGTGTAGCTTATTGGGTGGGTGCCTAGGTCACCTAGGATTGTGTTATCCTCACCATGCAGGAGGCAGGCCACAGGAGGAACGCTCCTGTATCATCTCATGCCGTGGGTTCTGTGGCTGCTCTGCACCGTGGCTTGGGCTGCAAGGTACTGCCTGTGGGTCAGATCTTTAGCAGGGGTTAGGTTAGGTTCACTCAGGTTTCTCAGTGAAGGAAGACAGGAAGAGATCAGCACCATGGAGAGCTCCAAGTGGGGCTGGAGGCTGGACAGGTTGGGCTGTATGCTGCTCCAGCAAGGAGCAGATCACGGCTTAGTCTTAAATAAGAGTTCAGCTGAATTTAGGCTGGCTGACTCCATTCCACACTGACTGGGGCTGTGTCTGTTAATGGAGCCTGGCCTGTTTTAACTGTCTCAAGCTGTGACAACGTGAGTGTGGCTGTGGTACGTGAATACCCCCATGGCCGGAGTCTTCAGAGTCTGAAGATGACAAGAGACAACCTCCTGTGGAAGTAGGGGAGCTGCCCCCAGGATCTTTCTGCGGAAGTGGGTCCTGAGGAGGTAGAAGCCTTGAGTTGCCTTTATGTGACTGAATCCTCTCCCTGAACTGTTCTCTGGAACCTTTTCTTAAAAGGAGTTGGGGTCCTCTGAGGATGAGGGTTTGGGGTCCTTGTCCATGACAGCACCCCTGTGTTAAAAACCAGCAACCCTTGCCTATGGAAAGCTAGCATAAGGATACTAGTTTTGACTTATCCCTGAACTGCTGGCTTTCTATGGGCAACATTTCCGTTTTTACGAGGGGGGTGCATTAGAAGGTGTCATTCCAACCACCACCTGCATTCTGAAATGGTTTAGTCCCAGAGGGGGACTGTGCCTCGTGGTCTTAATGAAGATTGCCACTTAGGACACCAAATCCTTGCCAGCTGCAATCTTGGGCGGCCCCCTTGGGCAGGAGTGGTCACACGGATGACCATCCTCACGGGGTAGCCCTTTGAATGGGCGAGAACCTTACTATGCACCACGGTCCATGTAAATGTGCTCCAGAAAGAAGGATCCAATGCAGGAAAGGATGACATGGAAAAACCCATTCCTGTAGGATAAGCAAGCTTAGGCTGTCACAGCCCGTTCGAAAGAAGAAGAACGAAATATGGGATTGTCAGGTGTGGCACACTTTTTTAATTCATTTAATAAGAGGACGCAAACAAAACTGCTTTTTTCCCCCAAATGCTGAAGAGGTGGCTCTTGAACTCGATGCGGCTCTTCTTCTGTTCTCTGGGTGCTCAGCCGTTATAGGGTGGTTTCCAGGGATATTTAGTATAAGGAGGTGGTGGAGGGTTTGTTGGTGGTGTCGGCGGAAGGCAGCAGATATTCTTTGTGTGCGGGCAGCCGCGGTTTGACGTAGGAATCCAGCCATACGGGCATTTCTTAGCACATTGGCCGCAACAGCAATTATAGTTGCAATTCCCGGTGCCTGCGGGATGAGAAAGCCCAAAGTTTAGGCCAGGGGGAGACTTGCAGATCAAGAGGTAGAAAGTTTAACGGGCTCGTCAGTGAGATGAGCCAGCAGGCATAGCCAGTCACCAGACACAGTAGCAGAGAGCGCCTCCGCAGCGGCGGACACAGTTCAGCAGGAGTAAGTCGGTCCCGGGAATCCCTTAGACCAGTGTTGTCCAACCTTGGGTCCCCAGATGTTTTTGGCCTGCAACTCCCAGCATGCCCCAGCCAGCGTAGCTGGCTGGGGCATGCTGGGAGTTGTAGGCCAAAAACATCTGGGGACCCAAGGTTGGACAACACTGCCTTAGACGTCTAGCCAGCCCGAGAGCCAGTCTGAGAGTGTCCCTCCTGTTGGCCACTCAATGGAAGAGGACAAGATGGCTGACTCTCCCCCGTGTCCTCAAGCAACACCGCCGCCACTGCCGCCCCAACTCCATTACCTCTTCAATTGCCCAAAGACCCTCGATTCCCTCTGAGCTCCTGGAGGAGAATTCATTCAGAGGGCACGCGGTCACCTGGAGCTTACCCAGCAATGCCAGAGCGCGTGGCTTGACCCTTTCACATTTGTGACAGTGCTCAGCTGAGCGCGTGTGTGTGTGTGTGTGTGTGTGTGTGCCTGGGCTCTGGCCTGGGTCTACACAGGCAGCCAAATGAGGAAGGCCTGAGCTTGTAGGTGTCTGAAGTGGGGGGGGGGATGGGCCGTACCATGTCAGACTGCTGCAAGCGGGAGGGGGAAATCACTTTTTTTTTTTTTTTAATGTTACCCTGCACAGATGAAAAATTCTCCACCAAGAGAAAACTAGAACAACAGGGATGCCATGAAAATGTGACTTATGTATTTGTTTGTTTATTAATTACTTGCAGGGAGTTGTTTTTTGCCTGGATGGGCATTGGAAAAAAAAAGGCAGGGTGCCCCTACCAGTAGTTTCAAATTGCACAGTCCGCTCAACCTGCTCAAGGCCTGTGGCTCAGGCTGGCTCAGCTTGTCTGAGCGTGGAAAGCTAAGCAGGGTCAGGCCTGGTTATGACTTGGATGGGAGACCCCCTCCTCTAGTTTCCTGCATTGAGCAGGGGGTTGGACCCCATAGCCTTGTAGGCTCCTTCCAACTCTATGATCTATGAATCTATGAAAGATTCTGGCCACCGCGGCTTAGCTGCCCATGTAGCCGGCCTCCGTTGAGCTCAAACAGCTGCCTAGGGGGCTCTTCTCCCAGGTCCTGCAAAACTCAAGCTCACCTTGCTCTCCAGCTTCCTGGAAACTCAATGTCTGTTGCCTGCTGGCTGGTGCTGGACGGTTCCAGGGGAGCCCCTTTCCTCATCGTTCTGTGCACACCCAGCCTGGTCAGAACCCTATATCGATTAAAGCAGTGTTCTCCAACCTTGGGTCCCCAGATGTCTTTGGCCTACAACTCCCAGCATGCCCCTGGGGACCCAAGGTTGGAGAACACTGGATTAAAGCTTTAATTGCAGCTTAAAGTCAGCTCCCTCTGCCATTGATCAGTGGGGCAGAATCTGCGACGTTGAGCACCAGAGAGTGGCAGAGACTCAAGAGCTAGGGATATGCAACTGGAGAGAAAGCTGCCCCGCCAGTGATTTTCGGATTTTGGGGTGACTTTCGATCCACCGTCCGCCGATTTGCGGACTCAGAATGTGTGCAGATGCATTCGTGCGCACTTGCGCAAATTCGCAGTTGTGCACATCCACACTCCCAAAAAATGTGCAAATAGGCCAAAATGGCATAAATTCCCCCATAATGCCTATTTTCACTCTTGACGCCGTGTGGGATTTCTGCATTTTTGATCGGTCTTTCTTATTTTGCGTATTTTTCTGCAGCTAAATTTGCGCAAAAACACGCAAAATTGAAAAAAAACTCGACCACGCAAGCCCCGTGGACTCTGCGCAACCTGGAAAAAAACAATCTGTTGTGGAATCCATGGGGTGGACTTGGAGAAATCCAGTCTCATTTGTGTCTGTTGCACTGCGCATTTCTCCGATATCCCGAACCGGAGCAGCTGAAAGGCCACTCACCTTGCAGGCTTTAAAGATGCCAGATGGGATAATTTGGGGGCGGAGGAAGGGATTCTCAAACAAAGAGAGGGCCACAAAGAAATACTCTCAAAAAAATGTGAAAGTATGCAGCCTTGTCCTGATTATTTCCCCCCCCCCGGCTTTTCCAATCAGAGGTATTGTGTTTTCAGAATTTCAGTGTAGAGCAAAAACAACAAAGAGTGTTGTAGCACTTTAAAGATGGACACATTTATTCTGGAATAGGCTTCCATGGACTAGAGCCCACTTTATCAGATGACAGATGCATGCACAGGGTTGCAAAAAATCATGGGGGGGGGGTTTTGCAAAAAAAAAAAACACGGGAAAATTGAGGTTCTTCATTTAAATCAATGATTTTTTTTATTTAATCAATTTCCCCTCAATTTTTTTTAGTAAAATTAATTTCAAAGTTTCAGGCAACCACATGTACAAATAGCCTACACTTAATAGTTAAGAACACCAAATTATACAGAAAACATTAATCAGAACTAGGCTACCTACACGACAGGGTTTCAAAAAATCCCTTTTTTTAATTGATGGTTTAATCAATGATTTAATCGTTCTGATTTAAATCATTGCAACCCTGATGCATAAGTGAGCTATAGTCCATGAAAGCTAGTTTCAAAAGCAACATTCGAATTTAAAAAGTCTGAAATGTAAGAAAGCCTGTCTGCCAGAGATACTTAGCCACCCACTTCACAGAACCAGAACTTCACTCTTCAAAGGTCCCAGCAACAGAAGAAATGATGTTTAAACCAGTTAAAATCTGTAACTTCAAAATCCTTCAAAATCTCCAGACACACACACAACTTGATCTCCTGTTATGGGTGCCTATTGACCGATACTTGTGAGGCTATTGAGAACATGCCACACACACACTTCTCTTTTGCTTTTGCTTTGAAACCCTTTTTCAAAGCTATTGGTTGCATCGACGGGGGCGGGAGGTTCAGTGAACATTGGATGAGGATTTCGTTTCCGTTCGGTTTTGATAAGAATGTGCAAATCCTTTCGATAAGATAAGAATGGAAGAATTGTTATTATAATAAGACAATTAAGAATTAGATCATCATCTTACAAAGATATAAGCATTCTTTGTAAGGTAAGAACTGAGAAGGAGAATTCACAACGTTCTCGGTATCTGGGACAAACAGAACTTGAGATTTAAAATGAATTGAATGTGGGAGAAAGAAACCAAGACTGGCACAGGCCTCAACACACTCATACCCAAGGCTTTGATTGCTTAGCTCTCCAAAGTCCAGGTTTGAATCCCTGTGTATTCAGCCACGCTAGTGCTGAATTAGGGTTGCCTTTTTTCTTCTTTTTTTCTGACAAGATCCTCATCTTTAACAGCTCCATGACAGGCGGGTACAACTTGGTCCTCTCCATGCTGGTAACAGCTGTACCTGTCGGGGCTAGCCCCCTTAGCACCTCAAGTTCCGACTCCCTAACTCCAAAACAGCACAGATCCCGTGGGAATGGATTCTGAAACGGGAGGGGAGGGGGGAGGGAGAAAAGGAGGTAGGAGCGGAGCCACTCACGGTTGATAACGCGGACCCAGCTGTGCCGTCAAGGTTGCAGCCGGAGAGCGGGGGAGCAGAAGAAGAATCCCTGGGAAGAGAGCCCCCGATGGGAAGGGAGGAAGAGCTCCTGATGGGAGGGGGGAGCCAGCCTCTGGGTCAGATCCTCTCCTAAGGAGGCAGGGACAACTGACCTCTCTTTGTCGCTCTGCTCGATTGGATAACAAGGCTTTTGACCCATCCTGGGCCAGAGAAGTTTCTCTGGTTTGAGCTTGGGAACGCACGAAACTCCTCAGTGCAGAATCAACGGTTGATCATTCCTCTTCCGACAGGCCTACCCAGCGGAATTTTATGAGTTTTTAGGATACTTTTAAAGGTTTTAAAGAATATTTTAATAATATTTACTATGTTTTTAAGTAGTTATGTATTTTATATTTACGGTTGTTCCCCACCTCGATCTGAGTGGAGAGGCAGGTAAGAAATAATAATAATAATAATAATAATAATAATAATAATAATAATAATAATAATAATAATAATAATAATAATAATTATTATTATTATTATTATTATTATTATTATTATTATTATTATTATTCCTGACCTCCCATTGACGGGATAAAGGGTCTTGAATTACTTCCTTCACTTTTGTGTGTAACGCTTTCCCGCAACCACCTGAGTTGCCCTGCTTTTTACTCAAAAAAAGCTTTACAAAGAAACCCATGAGCTGTGCCTGACGCTCTGGCTGGCGGGAGAGGAGCAGGAGCGCGAGAGAGGCACAGCAGCACCCATTACATTTGGCCAGCACAGGTGCATGAGAATTTTATTTCAGTTCAGTTTTGATAAGAATTTACCAAAATTCACAAAGTTCTCCGTATCTGGGAGAGAAAGAATTTGAGATTTTAAAAATTTCAATGCATGAGAATGGAAAACTGACTGAACTGCACATCCCTAGGATGCGGTTTGCTTGCTTGCTTGCTTATTTATTTATTTATTTATTTGTGTGTTACATTTGGATCCTGCCTTTCATTCAATGTGCCCAAGGTGGTGAAGATGATCCTCCTTATCTCCATTGTATCCTCACAACAACCCTGTGAGGTAGGGTTAGGCTGAGAGTCTGTGACTGGCCCAAAGTCACTCAGTGACACCATGGCTGAGTGGCGACTAGAACCCGGGTCTCCCCAGTCCCAGTCCAACACTCTCACCACCACTACGTCACACGGGCTCTTGCTTATTCCGGTTTGTCCTCTGTAGCTAATGAACCTTCCCATAGGGAGGACGAAGCTGCCCTCTCTCAACTCAGGTCCCTGCCATTTCATTTTCTTTCTCGTTTACGTCATCTTTAAGAGTATACATCCTCGTCTACGCCACTGGACAGTTCTCTCCACCCCCACAAAGACACTAGCAGGGCAGCGGCGATTTCCTCACCAAGACTGCAGGAATGGTCTTTCCCCCTTCTACAGTGATCGCCCTGCTGTACCAACATTGGGAAGGTAGAATGACTGTAGCACTAATGGGGTTGCCAGACCCATTCCAGAAGGGAGTGATCTTCTACAGACAGACAACCTTTGCATTAGAAGGGATCTCAGGGGTCATAGGATGATAGAGTTGGAAGGGGCCTACAAGGCCATCGAGTCCAACCTCCTGCTCAATGCAAGAAACTATCCCATCCAAGTAATAACCAGGCCTGACCCTGCTTAGCTTTCCACGCTCAGACAAGCACCCCGCTCCCAGAAGATGCGCCAGTGGATCTCCACATCATTACCTTCAGAGGCCACAACCAAGAGCAGGACCACAGCGGAAGCCAGGAGAACGGCCCTCATGGTGAGAGTCGGGTGTGGACCTCCCTGAGCGAGTCCCGATGGCAGACGATCCGATGAAGGAGAAGTCACTCGCTAAGATCGGATGAGGAGCGTGGTCAGGAGCTCTCGTATTTATGGAGGGCCAAATGGATAAAGGGGGAGGAGCTTGGAGGTGGGTGATGTGTGAGTCATTGTCTTGGAAGGCCAGCATCATGTCAACCTAACCCAGACGGGCCCTCCGAGCCACTCGTCCCTTCCATGCATGTCACCTGTGGATGCAGAAAGAATGTTTCACCTCTCCCTCACGCCAATCGCCATGTAAAATCCCGTTTGGCGCCGAATGCCGGAACTCTCCACCCTCCAGATCCGGCTCTGTGGGTTCAAACACAGTTGAGGCGGATAAGTAGGTACCTTACCAGCCAATGAGATCAAAAATGTCAAGCACACCTGAAGGGAGAAGAATACTAAGAGGGAAAGATCGAGGATCGAGATTAAGCTCTTTGAAGCCGATCACGCAGCCAGAAAGACCCGAACACAATTTCCCTGTGAAACAAAAGTGGGAAACAAAAGCTTTGCACATCTCCCAGAAGGCTTTGCTTTAATGCTCAGCAGCCGTCAAAAAGTCAATCAGAATTAGACGTGGAAAGAAAATTTTGCCCGCGTTGGGCAAAAATGTGGAATATTAGCACCTTAAATCAGCTTTCTGATTTCCCAAAAGCGATCAAGGTTTGCTGTCGATTCAAGGGAAACTTTGCGAAACCAACTTGAATAGAATTCGGTTCGTCCAAAGAGCATGGTGATTGGGGTCAGCACGCGCAACGGAGCACTGGGCTTCTGATTCAAGGCAGGGCCTTTGAAATTGAAGGGATTTTCAAAATCGTTTTTGTGATACGGCATGGGGGTGCACAGTTCGCAACTGGCGGGGGAGGCAAAAATCACACACACACCCCGGGCAAAATCACCCCTGCCCAAGTGTTGTTCGCTTCGGTGTTGACATCATCGCCATTTCCTCTAGTACCGAACTTGGGTGGTTGAACGTTGGGTTTTAACCTGTGGCTCCAGCCTAGGGTGCATCTCCAGTTGCTGGAGATCACGGTCTGCCACTCCCTGTGATTCATCTGGCCACTGTCACCCCACACACAAAAGACTGTGAGGTCATGGGAGGACTTCGGGGTGCTATCGGCTTTGTGGCGGGAGTCTTTGGAATGACCACAGTGTCTGCAAAACCAGTCCTCACGGGGACGGAGCGCCGGATCTTTCATTTGGGGCCCCGAGTCTCTGGGAGGCCCTCTGCCCCACCACCCTGCTGTCCGTGGGCCCTTGCTGAAAGAAAGGGGCAGGGGCCCTGAGGATCTCTGCTGCATTGGATCCCCCTGGAGGAGCTGGCTTTTGGCCCACAGGTGCTTCCCCTCCTGCTGCGCCTCCCCCCCCCCCGAATCTGCCTGAGGGTTTCTTTCTGAAATCAAATGCTCTCCTCTCCCCTGTGAATATATCCCTCTTTACAACTAGGGGTGCCCTTTTGAGACAGGGTCCTTTAGAGACACACACATAGAGAGAGGCTTTAGAGCAGCGTTCTCCAACCTTGGGTCCCCAGATGTTTTTGGCCTACAACTCCCAGCATGGCCCAGCCAGCGTAGCTGGCTGGGGCACGCTGGGAATTGTAGGCCAAAAACATCTGGGGACCCAAGGTTGGAGAACACTGCTTTAGAGCATATGTAATTTAGCATATGCAACTTTGTACATTTTTTTTTAAAAAATTGCCCTGCGTGTCAGAGCCCCAGATCTTTTCAGTACCTAGCACCGCCCTGCTACTGTGGAAAGATTATTAAGGCTTGGGGCTTGAAATACAGGGTGCAGGCTAGGACCCTTATTTCTGCACCCTGAGTGTGTCTCCCTGTCCACTTTCTCCACACCATGCATAATGCGTGGTTTACACTGTGGCTCACGCTGGCTCAGCTTGTCTGAGCGTGGAAGGCAAAGCAGGGTCAGACCTGGTTATATTACTTGGATGGGGAGACCCCTCCTCTAGTTTCCTGCATGGAGCAGGGGGTTGGACTCCATAGCCTTGTAGTAGGCTCCTTCCAACTCTATGAAATCTAATTTTGTACACCTCTATCATGTCTCCCCTTACTCGCCTTTTTTCTAAGCCGAACCATCCCAGCTGCTGTAACCTTTCTTCATAGGGGAGTTGCTCCAGCCCCTTGATCATTTTAGTTGCCCTTTTCTGCCCTTTTCCCAACTCTACAATGTCCTTTTCTTTTAGGTGTGATGTATAAGGGGAGTATGATACCATAGATTTGTATAAGCGGAGTACGATCTTGGCCATTTTATTTTCAGTTCCTTATAACATCTTCCCTTGGGATTTAACTGAAGTGTGGGAAGCCAGGGAAGCTGCCGGCTGCCGGAGAGATGATTGTACAATGAAACAGGACACTCACACACACACACACACACACTGACACACAAACCCCTCAGCCATCTCATAAGAAAGGTGTGAGAACCACAAACCCCACCAATGAAAATACCACCAAAAAATTTTCTTCTCCTTTGAATTTCCTTTTGAAAGTAATTTCCTTTCCATCAAAGTGACTGCAGATGGTCAAAAAAAAAGATGTGGAAGAAATGTTCTGCAACACGCTGGTTTTGTCTCCTCTTGGGTGGGCTGCACGTTGCCCTGCAGGCCGATGTCTCTAATACCCAGACTTCACTTCTACTGCAAAGCATCCGCATCCTACACAGGGTTGCCTTAATTGAAAAGGACTCAAAAGCTTCCACGAGTGCTGAACATCCCTGCTTGTTTCTTCACTGGCGTTAGGAGGCCTGCACATCTTCAGACCGTTCTGCGCCAGCTACATGGGTTACCAAAGTGCTTCTCCTTAATGCAGGGGTAAGCAAGCCGTGGCCCTAGGGCAGTGCTTCTCAAATAGTGGGGCGGGCCCCCCAGGGGGGGCGCGAGGCTCCGTAAAGGGGGGCTCGTTTGACCTCAGTTAAAAGTTTTTTTAATATTGTGTTCCTTTAAATCCTGTGCTCCTTTAAATCTTTTCTGCTACAGTTAATAAAGCTATTCTTTGTTGTAAATTGATCCACATTTCTTTCTTTTTTTATTCTCTTATACGTTAATAAGGATACAGTGTTATGCAGAGGTGTACTTATAACAATTTTATAGACAAATGATACTATTTACAGTCGCGCGGGGGGCGCGAAATGTTTTCTTCTTCCTAGGGGGGGCATGACAGAAAAGAATTGAGAAGCACTGCCCTAGGGCCAAATGCAGCCCTCGGCCTAATTTCATGCGGCCCTCGGCCTAATTTCATGCAGCCCTCGGCCTAATCACAAAAGCCCTCTGCATCAGTTCGGAGCTCTGGCAGGAGAGATCTGTCCCTTCCCTGGAAGCCCACTGGCAGGGAGAGAGAGAAAATGGGGGGTAGCAAACAGAGAGAGAAAGGAGAGTGACAGAAAGAGAATGGGGAAAAGGGGTGAACCACCCACTTTCAGCTCTGGCCCTGCCCACTGCTGGCTTCAGCCCTGCTCACTGCCAACGTGCAGCCCCTGACAGATTACTCAAGAGGGAATGTGGCCCTCAGTAGAAAAAAGGTTCCCCACTGCTTTAAAGCCTTGACTGGTGGAGACCCTCACACATTAAGTACTGTCTCTCCCCATATGAGCCCCCTCCCCAATTGAGGTCTAGGCATCAGGCATTGCTGGCCATACAGCCTTTAGGGCAGGTTAGGACAGTGATGGTTAGGGCATTTCCGGTGGTGGCCCCCTAATGGTGGAACATCCTTCCTGCAAAGGGGAGAAAAGCTATCTCTTTAGGCTGATCTGGTTCTTCGTGTGTGTCTGTCTGTGTGTGTGTGTGTGTGTGTTTAATGTGTAGATATTGATTTGGTGGCATTCATAAGAGTTTTAGGATATTATGTTGTGAACTATTTGGAAATGAATCAAATACATTTAAGATAAATACACGTTCTGTAGCAGCTTCCCCCTAGCCTGACGCCCTCCAGATGGGTTGGATTACAACGCCCATCATTGTCCCTGTTGGCTGGGGGCGATGGGAGTTGCAGTCCAGCACACCTGGAGGGCTCCAGGTTCAGGAAAAGGCTGCTCTATAGAAACGATAAAATAAAATGCCAGAAATGGTTACGAAAAACCAGTGCCTCACTCAAAACCCAAAATGGTTGCAACCCAGCAACCGGAATGAAACACATGGCGAAGTGTTGAGGTCTGACCACTTATTTTATTCAGTAAGGGAAGATAAACCACATTTCTTTTTCACGAGCTGATGGGATGGATTTCCCCTCTGATGCGCCTGCCTCTCCTTTGTTGCTCTGGGCGCTCAGCCTTCTTTGAGATGTAGTCTGTAGTGTTTCTTACGTGGAGGTGGAAGACAGCAAACATATCCCGGCCCGTAGGACATGCAGGCACAACTTGCATGCGCCTTCACACCATGCCGGCAACTGTGTAGCACAGCCGGCGGGACACTGAGCGTGGCAATGCCGTTTATAGCCTGCAGAACAGAAAGTCCTGGGTTAGACGATGAGGAGGAGCAGGCTAAGGGAAGACTTGCCACCGGGGACGTGGGCTTTCACAGGTGACTCGAGAGCAGGGGTGCAGAACCTCGGGGGACCTGAGCTCTCAATCTCACCCTTGCGGGGAACCCTAGAGGGGCACACCCTTCCCCCTGGCCCCAACCCCTGGTCATTTGGTGGTTTCCCGGCTTTCGCACAGGATCTCCCCCCCCCCTCCATTTTAAAAGAGGGAAATGCCTCTCCGAAGGCTTAGTTACGGATGAGCTTTAAGCTAAAATAGGCTGGGTTTTTTGTTATATTGGCCACGCCCCTTTTGCCTTTGGCCCTGCCCACCGCTGGAATGTGGCTCCCAAAAGCTTCTCTGAAACAGAACTTGGTCCCCGGGCTGCAAAGGTTTCTGCATCCTTACTCAAGCGGCACGTGGATCAGGACAGAGCCAGCCCTTGCAGATATGACACGGCAAGAGTGTGAGTCCAGCTCAGGACTCCCCAGGGCAGGCTGGCTGGTGATCCCCTATTTCAGTGGGGCTCCTTTTCCATTCCAGGTTTTGCCGGCTTTATTTGGAGCTCCACCATGGATGGCTGAACTCCGCCCACAAAATAGGTTCACCACCATGCAGCACCATGGATAGCTCCTATGAAGCTCCAAAGGAAACCTGCAGAACCTGCTGTGTGTGTGTCAAAGGAGCCCCACCGAAATAGGAGTCACCAGCCTGCCCTGGGAATCCCTCAGACGCCAAGCCAGCCTGAGGTCCAACATGAGAGCGTCCTTCCTGCTGGCCCGTCAAAGGAAGAGGACAAGATGGCTGACTCTCCCCGACTCCTCAAGCAAGGAAGAGATCCCCTCCACCCAGCTCCATCACCTGGTCAATGGCCTCAGGGCCCTCAATCCCTTCTAAGCTCCTGGAGGAGAATGCAGAGAGCTCATCAGGGTCTACCCAGTGATGCCGGAGGGTGTGGCTCCACCTCGGGGCTCTGCCTCTTGATGTTCAGCACCAGCTGAGCCTCACTCAAGCCTTCCTCATCACCTTGTGGGCCTGGCCCCCAACCTCCCCAGTTCTCAGGCTAGCTCAGCCTTCCCAGAACTTGATGTCCTCCAGATCAATGTTCTCCAACCTTGGGTCCCCAGATGTTTTTGGCCTACAACTCCCAGCGTAGCTGGCTGGGGCATGCTGGGAGTTGTAGGCCAAAAACATCTGGGGACCCAAGGTTGGAGAACACTGCTCCAGATGGATTGGCCGGCCTGAGACTCCAATGGCTAATGGCCATGGGGATGCTGGTGGGAGTTACAGCCCAACGACACCAGGCTGGGAAAAGGCTGGGGCAGTGTTTCGATTGCAGATTAAAAAACCTTCCCCCTCCCCAGTTGAACAGTGAGGCAAACAAACCCTCAGGACTCCGGAGCCTGGCGTGTGGCGTGCCAGACATTTGGGATTCGTTGTTTTGTTTGTTTGTTAACGTTATTTCTATGCCTCCTTTCAATCAAAGACACTCAAAGATTATTGAATGGCCCCTCGCCTTGTAGGCTCTAAAGCAATGGCCCTGCAGATGTTGTGGCCTACAACTCCCATCAGCCCTACCGCGCCACTGGTGAGGGATGGTGGGACTGTAGGGCCAAACATCTGTAGGGGCACATGTTGCCCACCCCTGCTCTAAAGATTGATGAAATAATTGAATGGGGAAGGGAAGGACTCGTGAAAACAAACCTCATCAGCAAATTTACAGGCAAGAATGTCAGTTTATATTCTCATTCCATTTCGCCACACCCAGCATATCCAGAGGTTCTTGTCGGGGGTTATTTCTGGGTGGTGATACTGTAAAGGGAAAGCTGTTGAGGGGACTGCATTTTTCAATTTGATATTTCCCATTTTAACCTTAAAATAATCAATTGAGAGCAAAATTGAAAGGTTTTTTAAAAGGTTCTCTCCAAATCTAATACCAAAAGCAAAATTAGAAAATGCTTGAAATGTAAAAAGACCTCTCTGTTAGTGATCCCTAGCCACCCAATTCAGACAACCGCGATCCCCAAAGCTCCCAGAGACAGAGAAGATGGCTGCTAAAGCAGTTAAACTCTGCAATATAGGTATCACCTTGAAGGTCCTTAGATTTCATAGATCATAGAGTTGGAAGGAGCCTGCAAGGCTATCGAGTCCAACCCCCTGCTCAATGCAGGAAACTAGAGGAGGGGGGTCTCCCATTCAAGTAATAACCAGGCCTGACCCTGCTTAGCTTTCCATGCTCAGACAAGCTGAGCCAGCGTAAGCCACAGTCCTGGACATGCAACGTGAGCAGACCTATGCATATTGCCACTGGTATGAGCACCTATTGGCTAGTACCTGTGCCTGGGGAAACGCAATATACTTTTTCACTTCCCATTTCCCCACATAGTTTTAAAACTCTTTTACAAAGTAATTAATTTGCAAAGAGATTGGTAAAGGCAGACAGCTTATCTCCCGTCGTTAATGAGCACACATTTAGGGTACTGGATGCTCCTACCTTGATGTTCATGATGTCTCATTTTCTTTCTCTTTCACTAATTTTGAAGACTGTATATGCTCTCCCACTCCAGCACTAGACTAGACTAAGTTGTGTATTGTCTAGTCTAGCGCTGGAGCGGGAGAGTTCCCTTAAAAAAAAAAAGACATTCATAGGGCAGCAAGGCTACTACCCCGCCATCCAATTCTCTTTCTTCCCCTCCATTTGTACAGCAATCACCAGGATTTGGAGGATAGCGTGACTGCCGCACTATAATGGGGAAACTCATCTCATTCCTCATGGAAGAGATCCTCCGCACACCACCTTTGGGTTGGTGTCTCTGAGTCATCTAGTCCAAACATGCTAGCCCATCACAAACACACCAGTGGGTCCCCCCCCCCAAAAAAACACCCCACCGTTACCTTCAGTGACCACGGCAACCAGTAGGAGCGATGCCAAGGTAAGGAGAACGGCCCTCATGATGAGAGTTGGGTTCGGATCTCACTTAGCAAGTCCCGATGACAGACGATCCGATGAAGGAGAAGTCACTCGCAAGATCGGATGAGGAGCGTGGTCCGGAGCTCTCGTTATTTATGGAGGGCCCGATGGATTAAGCGGGAGGAGTTTCGAGAGGAGTGATGTGTGAGCTGTTCTCTTGGAACACCATTCCATCATCCCTAACCTAGACAGCCCCTCGAGCCATCTCTCCCCTAACCTAAGCCCCTCGAGCCATCTCTCAACTCTATGATCTATGATTTCATAGATCATAGAGTTGGAAGGAGCCTACAAGGCTACTGGATGACACCTGTGGACCCAGTGATGACGTTTCGCTGCCATCTCTCACCATTTCTGACGTGGGGATCCATTTGGCACCAAGTGCCGGAAATCACCGCCCTCCGGATCCGGCTCTGTGGTCTGAAAGAGATGAGGTGGATAAGCAGCACCTTAACGGCCTGAGAGAGCAAAGATGTGGAGCACGCCTCAAGAGGAGAATAAGAAGAGGGGAACGATCGAGATCAAAATTAAGGCCTTTGAGGTGGACTGCGGAGCCAGAAAGCTGAACAAAATCTTCCTGTGGTGGTTGCAAGAACTAATTGTTGAAGATTGAAGACCTCGGCCATCTGCATGGCTCCCAGAATGCTTTGCCTTAATGATGTGTGTGGCCATCCAATAGTCCCTCAGAACTGGACTACTGCATTGCCCTCTGCGTGGAGCTTCCTTTGAAGACAGTCCAGAAGTTGTACCTGCTACAGAATGCTTCTGTCCATGTGTTGACGGGCAGAGGGAGGGAAGTTTTACATGTTTATTTTTTTCCCCATCACATTAGTTTTCTATGTGCTTGTTGCTAGATGCATTTCAAAAGGAATCCTCTGCTGATGTAGAAGGCTTGATTGAAATTGGAAGATGGAGGGCCACGTGTGTAGCTGCGACCCAAAGAGCTCCGGTATTTTTTCAGGTTTTAATCAGTTTTAAATCTGTTTTAATTTGTTTTAAGCGTTGCCAAATTGGGCAAAGTTCCTTCTGTTTGCTTTTTTTCCTGAAGAGCTGGCATTATCTTGGGGTATTATTAACTCTACTGCCAAAAAAAAACTTCTAGCGAAGCTTAAATGAAGAAGCTAACTGCTTGGATGCTGGGATCCTGGGATTCAATTGCCAAATTGAAATGTGGCGTTCTGGTGTGGAGTTCTGGAAAAGAGCTTGCCTGTGCTGGAACCAGCGTGTCAAGAAGACACATCGTTAGCAAGAAGCACCCTTGCATTTTGCTTTTACAAGCTCTGGAGTAAAGAGTCACGCCGAGTTTTAAACTTTAATACCATGAATCATAATGGTTAGAAGTCCTGACTCGTTTTCCTAATAACAGACTGGTATAAGGAAGTTTGGGACATAGCCCTAAATGATAAACTAACTAGTAGTATCAAATGCAAAAAAGGATTGCTAAAGAAGAAGAATTTTATGGAGATATGGAATCAATTACTAGACGATGTATTAATAAAGGGGAAGGGGAACATGCCTTGTCAGGATATGTTATATTTTTGGAATTTAGACTTTATTTGATCAAGAGGATAGAAGTATATTAACTGGTCCTTAAGGGGGGGGGGGGGGAGCCACTTTATGATTTATTGTATGTTGATATGTTATATTTGCTTGTGATAATTTTGATATTTGCTAAAATATATTTCTGTGTTCATAATTGCTTTGAAAAATAAAAAAAATATTTAAAAAAAAGAAGAAGAAGAAGAAGAAGTACTGACTCGATCGTTTTGCTCAGCTGCATCCTTAAAGGACTCGGACTCGGCGACTGCAAGAAATCGCAACCAGGATCACAGCCTGCCACAATTATAGGAACTATACGGCTGGTCGCAGGTGTAGATAACACTGAGAACGAAGGTAAATAGCGAATTTTAAGAAACCTTGTTTATAAAGTATTTTAATGTTGGGACTTATAATTGTCATCATCTGATCACCAATTGATTTTTAATTGTCTGGTTTTTTTTGTTTTGGTGTGCTTTTTCATTTTTTTCATTTATTTTTTATAACGGTTTTGACAAGGGAACATTTGCTTCTTAAAACCTCCCAAGGTAACGCTAGCAAGCCTCAACCCCCAAAATTAATAAAGGATTTTTCCCCACCCCATTGATGGAATGTGTTCCTACGGAGGAAAGTTTAGAAGAAGAAGGGGTGTGGGTAGGTGATCTGGAGGAAAGGGACCCAGAGGAGGACTTCTCCGTATTTGATGTCAAATCCCAGGAAACCATCACACCATCTCAGCATCTTCCCCAGCTGGATTCTCCCCCAAGTCTTAATACCCCTACAAACAATGATGGGAACACACATATTGGCTCTTCTGTTTTTTATCCTAAAAGGACAGACACTGAGAGCCAACATTCTAACGGCTCAAGTGAGTTCAATATAGGTCCCTTAGCCTCTTTAGGGGAACACTGCATCTTGACTGTTGCACTTGATGATCAAATTTTCAGTGGAGTAACCCAACTTAAACAAAAAGTGTCTGGTCTTGAAGCCACTATTTCTGTTTTATGTGGTCTGATAGAATCTGGTATAATGACATTCGCTCCTCCAACAAATATTCTAAATATGGGGAACATGGGCGAGCGAGCAAACCGTAGAAAGTTTCCCGCCAGCTGTGAAGATCTTCTAAAGTCTCCAACTCGGACTGATCCTAAGTTCCCATCAGTGAACTGCCTTAGCGATGTGTTATCTCCAACAGATGTCAGTCTACCTACCGAAAGCCAAGCAGACTATGGCCTGCTGCGGGAATGCACGTACGTGGATGGTTCCCCCGGTTGACGATGCTAACAGTAAATTGCCGGAGGAGTCCATGTAGACTTTGGATGAACTTAGTGAAAACTCAGGTGGGTCCCTAGATGACAAGGAGTCTAATAGCCTTAAAGATACATCCATGCAAAGCAAACCTCCAGAGAACCTCGAGAGCCAGTGGTGGCGTAGTGGTGAGAGTGTTGGACTGGGACTCGGGAGATCCGGGTTCCAGTCCCCGCTTGCCATGAAACTCACTGGGTGACTTTGGGCCAGTCACTGACTCTCACCCTAACCTACCTCACAGGGTTGTTTTGAGGATAAAATGGAGAGGAGGAGGAGGATTATGTAAACCGTAAAAAAGGCGGGGTATAAATATAAATAAATAAATAACCTAGTTGTTACTCATCCCTTCTCCACCTGCGAAAATAGCCTAGAGTCAAACCCCCCAGAGCCATTAATGAAGCCTTCAATTCTAACCTGCTGTTAATTTTGGCCACACCCCTTTCACCTTTGACCCAGCCTACCCTTAGAATGTGGCCCTCTAGAGCTTTCTCTGAAACGGAATTCAGCCCTCGAGCTGGAAGAGGTTCAACACCCCGGCCTTAAATCGTGTCATTGTGTGTGGAAGGATACAGCTGTTCTGTCCCGAAACAATCACCCAACTATTTCATTGGGTGGCCCCATATTTTAGTATTGTGAGACAAGAGAGAAGAATATCTCTGGGCCCCTTTCTCCACACTGTGCAAAGGCAGGAGAGGGTGCAGAGGAGGCAGAGAAAGAATAAGAGCAACCGAAATACAGCTACATGGCTTAGAGCCAAACAAACGATGCGCCACCGTCAACACATTCTTTAGCCATGTGCGCTCATATTTATTTGTAAATAGCAACTACAAGGAAGGGAGATCACTATTGGTACTACACTACGGGCGGAGGGGCTTTAATCCTTTCCTCCCACATGGCAGTCCCGACGGTGACGCCACCCTTACTCCGACGCGTCTATTTGCATTGGGAAACGTATTTGGATCAGTGGTTGCATTTGGAATTTTGAGAGAGTGCTGCGGGTGCTCTCACAAAATGGCTACCCTGGGGTGAGGCTTGCCCCTTCACAAGATGGCTGCCACAGTAGGCATGGCCAGTCACAACAACACACCTATTCCCCAAAGCCAAACTGGTGAGGCTATATGGAAAGTAACATGCCCAAGAACCTTAGTACAAGGCAGAGATGTGGCCTTGGTTCCAAAACGCATTCTTTTGAGCCGACCGTTTTCTGCTCCAAGTCCAACACCCATTTCACAGAAGGCAAACTGAGGAGGCTCAGAGACAAGTATGTTGGCCAAGAAACTGAGTACAAGGCAGTGGTGACATCTGAGCCTTGTCTCAACCCATTCTGATTTGTTTATATTCTTCTTAAATTGCGGCACCCAGAACTGGGCACAGTACGCCAGATGAGGTCTGATTAGTGAAGAACAAAGTGGAACAATTGCTTCCCATGACTTGGAAACAATGGTTTTATTTTAAAAAGCCTAAAACTGCATCCACCTTTCTTGCGGTCACGCGACACTGCTGACCCATGTTCAGCTTGCGATCAAATGCAATCTCAAGATCCCTTTTCACTGTCAAGCCAGGTATCCCAAATCTTACATCTGTGCATTTAATTTTAATTTCTCTCTTTCTCTCTCACCTAAATGCAGAATTTTGTATTTGCCTCTGTTGAATTTCATGTGAGCCGAGTTCTCCTTTACATCAACATGGTTTTGAATATTATCCCTGAGGACTTCTCTAACCGTCTCAGTTTTGCATCGTCCACAACTTTGATGAGGATAACCTCCACCACTTTATCTAAGGCAGTGTTCTCCAACCTTGGGTCCCCAGATGTTTTTGGCCTACAAGCTCCCAGCATGCTGGGAGTTGTAGGCCAAAAACATCTGGGGACCCAAGGCTGGAGAAAACTGAATTCTAAGGCATTGATAGAAAATGTCAAAGAGTACCAGGACCAAGACAGAGGCCCACTCGAAACCTCCCTCCATGTTCCTCAAAGACAGAGCTTAAGGAAGGGAGGGAAGCATCTTCATGAAGTCACGGTTGAACTACCTGTGAGAATGCCAAGAGCCGTGGGAGGAGGGCTACCAACAATAAGCGTACAGTATCGTTCAAATATGGAAATATGGCAGGTGGAAATGCCCGTGAGCAAATCTGATGGGTCATCATGACAGTTTGAAAGAGCAAACCGGCCTGCGATCACCAGCCTTCCCAAACGAGGAGAACTTTGCTAACTCGGCACGTAATGTATCTTGTGTTATCCCCCTGCAAAAGAAAGTCATATTGCTTCTCTCGGCACAAAGAGAAAGGACTTTAAGAGTTTCACAGGGTGTTATCATTACAACATGCAAATGCGTCCATGTACATTGCGCTAACCTTGGGGGGGGGGGATGCAAACTGAAAACTGCGACAAACTTCTATGTGCAGCAATGTAAAATAAAAGAAAAACAATTTTTAAAAAAAATATATGGAAGAATGGAAGATTGCTCACACGTTGGTTCCATTCTGCAAACAAGATCATTCAGAAGCCTGGAATTTAGGGAGAAAGTGGGATGTTAAGAATTTCATAGGCATCCTTAAGGGGCAAAGCAAGAGCCAGTGTGGCGTAGTGGTGAGAGTGTTGGACTGGGAGTCAGGAGATCCGGGTTCTAGTCCCCGCTCGGCCATGAAACTCACTGGGTGACTTTGGGTCAGTCACTGACTCTCAGCCTAACCTACCTCACAGGGTTGTTGTGAGGATAAAATGGGGAGGAGGAGGAGGAGGAGGAGGATTATGTAAACTGCCTTGGGTTCCTTGCAGGAAAAAAGGCAGGGTATAAATATAATAAATAAATAAACATATGTTTTCCATGCAACAGATCCCAGGTTTAATCCCTGGCATCTCCTGGGAGGACTGGGAAAGACTCATCTGCCTGAAGTCCTGGAGGACCATTACCAATCAGCAGTGCTTTTTTTCTGGAGAAAAGGGTACCGGAACTCTTGGATTACATTTCCTCGGGAGTAGATGGCGATTAAATTGTAATGCAATTAATAGAAGAAAAGGTGCTGGAACTCAGTTCCGGTGAGTTCCACCAGAAAAAAAGCCCTGCCAATCAGTATAAAGATCCTGGCTTTGTGTGGTGCCTGGCATTCATTCCCATGACTCAGCAAGCCCACTCCGACCTGAGATTGGAGACAACGGGGGGCGGGGCTAGGCTATGCTGGCCGGGACATGCTGGGAGTTGTAAGACCTCTTTCTGTCCAAACCTGCACAGGATTGCTCCCTAACTGTCTGATTAGCTTCAAGGTCCTTGCTGTTAAAGCTCTCCAACATTACTGCATCCGTTCTCTTGTCTCCCCGTTTCCCTCAAAAAAATTGTTGTCAGTGATAAGATGATATCATCCCCTTTTACACCAAACCCGAGCACCATGGAAGATAGACGTGTGTAAAATAAATAAATAAATAAATAAATAAATAATTCAGGCATTTCAGAGTGTTCAGACCACATTTATTAATCTACTAAAATATTGATAAGCACACAGGAGGTGACCTGGTCACAGCCTTCCCCAACTAGGGTGACCACTTATGCATGGCTAAGAAAGGAGGACACCCATTTGCATATGCTAACGGACCTGTGTAGATGAACATTCAGAGATAATTCCTATATAATTTAAAAAGAAATGCAGTACATCTCAGTCTGCAGCCCAGGTGTTGCTAGATGTGGATGGGCAACCTCAAGGTCCCTGCTCTTCTCTGCCTTCCTCTGGCTCTTTATCTTTAAACCAAACTTGGACTGGTCAGCCCTGCAAACAGAGGATGCCTTCGAATAGAGGATTGTCCCCCGAGAGGCCTTCAAAAAGAGGACTGCCTGCTATCTGTGAAGCAGGACACAGGGCCACCTTATTCCTCACTATGGCGAGATGTGGGCCAGTGTGGCGTAGTGGTGAGAGTGTTGGACTGGGACTCGGGAGATCCGGGTTCTTGTCCCCTCTCGGCCATGAAACTCACTGGGTGACTTTGGGCCAGTCACGGACTCTCAGCCTCACCTACCTCACAGGGTGGTTGTGAGGATAAAATGGAGAGGAGGAGGATTATGTAAGCTGCCTTGGGTTCCCTGCAGGAAAAAAGGCAGGGTATAAATATAATAAATAAATAAATAAAGTTAGTAAGTAAGTATGTATGTATTTCGCTTTGAATTATATTGCAATTCTGTCTATGTTTGGCACATGTATTATTTTTATTTATTCATTCATTTCATTTCTATACCGCCCAATAGCCAAAGCGCTCTGGGTGGTTCACAGCAATTAAAATGAAAATTGTATTAAATCCTCTTTTATCCTCCCATTTGGTGACGCGCGTCCTCTTTTTCAGCAATGCATAAGTGGCCACCCTCTTCTCGACTCAAACCAGGGAAGCCCTTGTGGGACGATCCGACTCCCGGAGGTCCTCCAGACAGCTTGGGATGCAGAGAGGAGAGCGTGCAAATTCCCACGGTAGATGCCCAGAGATTCTCCGGAGTTCCTTTCTGCTGATATCTCCCCTTTGCCGGGCCACGTTCTCCAGAAGGCAGAGGTACACTCGGCATCATCTCGCCTATTGGCAAGCAAATCCCCTAAAGGAGAGTGTCGCTTCTTGGGGATCCCAGTCGGTTGCTACAATGCCGCAGGTACCCTGATTAACCTCTGCACGGAAAAAGAAACGAAGCACAGGGAACCTGGGAGGAAGAAAGGAAGCCGACTTGGCAGCTGCCTCCTGCTCCGGTGGGAACTGTAGCAGCGATGGAGTTTCCTGCCTTGCTTCAGTGAAGCTGAAAGGGGCACGGCTGAGCAAGAGAGAGCTTACTCTGCGGAGAGGAACCGAGGGCCACTGAGCCTTCCTATAATCGTGCCTCACAGGAGGGCAGGTCTCCTAAGGGATGGAGGGCAGCTGAAAGGAAAACGACTTCCACGTTTCAAGGGAGCATATGCATGCCTTTAAAAAAAAAAATCCTTTACTTAAGTTGCTGCTTACCCCCTTTATGGGGGTTGCCACATTTCTTATCATCTTCATGTTTGGTTTTTACAGGCTAATTGACACTGGCCTAGTTCTCATCGGAGCAGTTTAGCTACGTCTACTGTCGCGCTTAACTATATCTATTAACGTACATCGACGTATTACATTTATGCACAACTCACTACTTTAGTTCCCAGGCAACTGAAACAACTGCATCTTGCTTCCCCGTTTACCTCCCTTCCCACCTGTTCGTCCCCCATTTCGACACATTATATGTGGGGCTGCCTTTGAAAATGGTCCGGAAACTTCAGCTGGTCCAAAATAGGGCAGCGAGATTGCTAACGGGGACTGGCCAATGTGATCATATCAGGCTAGTACTTTTCCATCTGCACTGGCTGCCAGTCCACATCTGGGCCCACTTCAACATGCTGGTAATAATATTCAAAGCCCTAAACAGCTTGGGGCCAGCTTACCTGAAGGAGCGTCCTGCCCAGACCCTAAGATCATCCTCAGAAGTCCTTCTCCGGGAGCCCTGCCAAAGGATGTGAGGTGGGTGGCTACTAAGAAGAGGGCCTTTTTTGCTGTGGCACCCCGGTTGTGGAATAAACTTCCCAGAAAGGCTCGCCTGGTGCCTGTGTTGTGCTCTTTTCCGGCACCATGTAAAGACCTTCTTATTTTCCCAGGCCTTTTAGTCTTTCCGTTTCTGTTGTTTTAAACCTGCTACTGTAATTTTAAATCTTTGTACTGCTGCTAGGTTTTACTTTGGCTTTTACTTCTATTTGATACTGTAGTTTTAAACTTCTACAGTGTATTTTATGTTGTATTTTATGGTTTTAATGGTTGTGAACTGCCCACAGAGCTTCAGCTATTGACGTCTGGCGTTCAAACTGGGGAAGACTGCTTAAAGCTCACGTAGTGCCAGGGATAGGGACTCGGACTCCAGGACTCGACTCGTGAGTCGGACTGAGTCCCCCCCTCTGACTCGAGTCAGACTCGGGTCCCAATATTTTTAATGGGACTCGAGACCAAGGACTCGTGTTCCAAAATTGTGTTCCTCAAATGCAACATGGATAGGTTTTAGGAAGTACAGCAAGTTTATTTTTTAAAATCATTTTCCTAAAATGCAACCTTTCAGACATTTTGGGTTTGGCTGCCTCTGCCTGCCTGTTTGGGGTTTCCTGCCTCCTCTGCCTGCCTGGTCTCTTCTTAACCATTTCCACAGTTTGAATTGTCCAAGACAAACGCCTCTGCCTGCCTGCTTTGGGGTTCCCTGCCTCCTCTGCCTGCCTGGTTATTTTGGGTTTGTCTGCCTGGTGTGTTCTTGCCAAAATCAGTGGCAGAGTTTTGAGATAAAAAGGCACACGTGTGCCTAGAATTTATTTAAGCCACACATCTGAAGTAGCCTTATTTTGTTGGGGGGAAAACCCATTGATTTTAACAGGGACTCCTGGAGTCAGCTTTGGGAGTGACTCGTGACTCGGGAGTCACCATTTTGGACCAAGGACTCGGACTCGAGACTCGGGTCCAAAGACTCGTGACTCGACTCGTGACTCGACTCGTGACTCGAGACCAAGGACTCTTCCACATCCCTGTGTGGTGCTGCTAAGCGAGCTGGTGGGGGAAGGCGGGCCTGCCTGAGCTGCATAACTCCGTCCCACCTTCTCTCAGGCAACCTGGACTCGAGGCTAAAGACCCAATCAAGTTTAGGCTCTGTCAGGCTTCACTCTGACTATAACCCATCAGATTCCACTCTGGCCCCACTACTGACGGCAGAACCAGTGCGGGGCAAGGAGATTTTGAGCAAAGCAATGGGGGGGGGGGGAGAGGATTGCTTAATCCTTTCTCTGCCCACTGCTTCTCTGCTCGAAATCACCCCTCCCAGCCAATCCCCAGCTGTGTCCCAAACGCATGTTAGCAAAGGGGGGGGGAAAAAACACGTCTGGAACTTCCAGGTCATGTTCATCATTCAGTGTCTAAACTAAAACAGGGGCCGGCAACATGTGGTCCGCGGGTCTAAAATGATGTACCTCCATCCGTGGTCACTCAACCCCACTCCCGACATTTTCCATCTTTGGAAAAGCGAAAGCAAAGCAACTATTGTTCCGCAGACACGGTCTCCGCCTTTCGGCAACCCTCTAAAATGCCCATGACGCTCCAGGAAGGTCCGGATTCGATTCTGGCCACTCTGGAAGGAATCCCGCTTGGCCCCGGAGAGTCACAGAATCTCTCGTGATGCTGGTGAATTCGAAGCACGGCCCGATTGAAGTCGCCCCTCCACCGCTGCCATTTCTTCCAGGAAAAAGCACGTGTGGTCAGACTTGCTTTGCACGCAAAGATGGGCAACTCGAGGTTCCGCCCTCACCTACCATTCTCGGCTCTAACTTTGCCTGCCTCACTTTGGCCACCACCACGACGTTTGGAATTAAAAAGCTGACTCCCCTGAATTTGTGTGATGCTGCAACATCACACTGCTAAGGAAGCAAAACGTTACACACCCATCTCCCTCCGAGTTGGTGAACTGGGGTGGAACGACTCTCCCAGGGCAGAACAGCAAGAGCTGGGCGGCTGCAGACTGATTATTTTGTATTCCTTCAGGAACACGCCCTGCATTTGTTAGGAAACGTAATATAAATATAAGGCCAGTTCTTCCCTTCAAACGCTTTCCCGCCTGAGCTGCTTCGAGGCCTCTCGCACCCCGACCAACTCTCAGCCATGAGGTTTTCGGTAGTCCTTTTCCCTCTGTTCTTTTTGCACTCCATCGCTCTGCCAGGTAGGGAAAACTCTGTGTGTGTGTGTGTGTGTGTGTGTGTTCTCTTGTTGCCTTGCTTGGTAACTAGGCCAGCCAGCTGGGAGGGAGGAAGGGTATCCATGGGGCATGGTGTGGAGAAAGTGGAGGAGACATTGTTCTCCCCTCTCTCATAATACTAGAACCCAAAGGGGTCTTCCCATGAAGCTGATTGGTGGGAGATTCAGGACAGATCAAAGGAAGGACTTCTTCACACAGCACATAGTGCCAACTATGGAATTCACTTCCACAAGATGTAGTGATGGCCTCCAGTTTGGACGGCTTTGAAAGGGGGATTGGACAAATTTCATGGAGGAGAAAGCTATCAATGGCTACTAGTCCTGATGGCTCTATATGCTCCCTCCAGGATCAGAGGTGGTATGCCTTGTACACATTCTGTGGAACATGGCGGGAGGTGCTGGTAGACTCCGTCCTCTCCTACGGGCAGTGGCCACTAACTGCTGATTAGGCCTGGGTTGATCCAGCGGCTCTATTTCTTATGCATTGTCCAAAAAGAGGACATGCTCACCAAAAAGGGACAAAGAGGACCCGAGTGCTGTAATTTGCCTATGCATGTTGGAGGCAATTTAAAACAGTTAATAGAATATATCATCAGTGCGACACAGTGACTGTGTGCCTTGCTCGCCTCTGTCCGGGTGCTGCTGATGGCACCCTCAGCCGGGTCCGGCTCTTCTTCCGTGGTTCTTTACTGACCACTTGGAGGCATCAGGGCACTGGACGACATGTGTCTGGATCTGGCCAGAGCCGTCTGAACTCAAAGCCTTTAAAAGAGAGGACATCCTTCAAAATAGAGGACAATCCTCTGTCAGCCCTTCAAATAGAGGACTCTCCTTTGTTGTTGTTGTTGTTTTAAAAAAGGACAAGTGGCCACCCGACCTCAGGTGCTGCCAAGCTTGAAGAAGGAGCCCTGTGGAGAAGGGATTGGCTCCGTGTTCTGTCGGGGGGCTGCTGTTCGAAGGAGGCAGAGCCAACCCATAATCCTCCTGGCCTAGGGAAGTCCAGTGACACCAGAGGGCCAATCAGATGCCGCCAACTGAGAGAAAGGCCGGCAGATGTGTCGCCCTGCCCTCAGCCTGCGCAAACTTGTTGTCGGTGTTGGACCAGACCAGACCAGACGACAGGCCTCAACTAGGGTGGCCACTTAGGCACTGCCCCCCCAAAAAGAGGACATGATGCACCGCCAAAGAGAGGGCACTGATTTGCATCACATTTGCATATGCTAATTTTATAGAAATTTAGAAAGAATGACTACTTCAAATAGAAATGCAGCACATCTCACCATAGTGGGGCAGAACGTGACCAGGTGAGCACCTGCATGCCTCCCAGGACCGGTGCAAGGCAGTTTGGTGCCCTAGGCAGGATCAGATATTTAGCACACACCCCTCCCACTTGGGAGCGCTGTATTTTTTTTCAAGGCGCTTCTGGCGCCCCCTTTAGCCCTGCGCCCTAGGCAGCTGCCTAGTTGGCCTAATGGTAGCACCGGCCCTGGTGCCTCCTCAGTTAGCTGTTCTCCAGACGCTAACTGTGGTTGGGCAATTTCGAGGCCCTTACTCTGCTCTCTGTTCTTGTGGTTCTTATCTTTAAAACCAGACTTGGACTCCACAGCCTTTCAAACAGAGGACACTTTCAAATAGAGGACTGTACTCTGTAAAGTAGGACACGTGGCCTGGACACCATAGACTTGGTCAGGCCCCAGGGACTGATTGGAGCTGTCTGGCCCACGATGGCTCAGCTTTGTCTGAGTGTGGAAAGCTAAGCAGGGTCAGGCCTGGTTATTACTTGGATGGGAGACCCCTCCTCTAGTTTCCTGCATTGAGCAGGGGGTTGGACTCGATGGCCTTGTAGGCCCCTTCCAACTCTATGATCTATGAAATCTATGATAAGGGCCTTCTCAGTTGTGGCACCCCATCTATGGAATCAACTCCCCAAGGTGTGCCTGGCTCCTACTCTTTATTCTTTTAAGCGCCAGGTGAAGACCTTTTTATTTACCCAATATTTTAATGGATGATTTTATTCCTTTTATTCTTTTTATTATCGCCACTGTACCTCGGGATTGAATTTATTTGGCTGCTTGTTTTTACCTTGGTGTATGTTAATATGTTTATGTTTTTTTCTTGGTATTGTTTTTGTAAACCGCCCAGGGAGCCTTTTGGCTGATGGGCGGTAAATAAATGTTTTAAATAAATAAATAATGTTTGCCATTTCTGAAAATACCGTGTTCCAAAACTGTAGCTGAAGGCTCAGTCCTATGCCTGTTTAGATGGAAGTTGGAACTACAACTCCCAGCATGCCCCAGCAGGTGGTGACAGTTGAAAGAGGAGGAGTTTTCATGGAGGTGGTCTTATTTTTGGTACCTCGTTGGTTATGCTTCTGGCACAAAAATGATTTAAGGCACAATGCTATTGCCTGCTTAGACAGAAAAGAAGTCCTACAACTCCCAGCATACCCCAGCCAGCATAGTACGTTAAAGATTTTATATTGAGTTTTTATTATGTTGTATTTTGAGTGTTAATTTTTGTAAACTGCCCAGAGAGCTTTGGCTATTGGATGGAATAGAAATGAAATAAATGGAATGAAAACTGCAGAACTTTTAACATCGAAGTCCTACTACATGAAGCTGTGGCAAATAGCCACAGTAGAAAAATTGACGCATCGACTCAAATTAGCTAAGGGCAAAGTTACAATATCTGATTTCTTTACTACAAAATGGCATGATTTTATTTCATATACAAAGCAAGGATATATGCAGCAACATTTACCAATGCCTTTCCTCAGATTATGGAAAAGAGACTCCCAGCATTCTCCAGCTAGCCATGTTGTTTGGGAAATGTAGGACAGTTTTTTTTTCCCCCCCTGTCTAAATGTGGATAGGATTGTGCCCTAAATATAATTTGCTATTATGAAGAACCACCCCACAAAATAAATAAATATCCAAGCAGCCAATGACATGCAAAGATACATGAGACACATTTTTGCATGTCATGTAAAAGGGAAACAGTTAAATGCACCACTATCATCTGTCAATACCTAGACTTAAATTTCAGGTACTTTGTTTTTGTATTTGCAAAATTTATTTATTTATTTTAAAAGATAGGAAGCAAGAGCTTGCCTTGCTTCCCCACAGACGAAACACAGTTCAGACTGAGGAGCATCCTCAACCGCTAGGATTTTATAGGGTTTGGTGGGCTGGGATTGGCCCTTGGGGTCAGCTGACAGAATGCTCAGGCAGGCTGTTACTGCAGCCTAGGGGGCGCCCTTGAACCACCAGGCATCCGGTGAACCCAGAATGGCACATGGTCTCCCTAGACTAGAGTCAACCATGGCGGTAAAGCCCCTTTGTCTTCCCCAGCAACCACACTCAGCACACAATATACCTGATTCCAGAACACTTTTTCCTGTCCAGGATGTCCAGGACGTAGAAGGCAATTGGACACACAGGCCTGCATCCGGCGTGAGGGTTATTGCAAAACTCAGTGTAACGAGGCCAGGCCCCTGCTGGAACGGGACCTTGGGACTTGCATGAATGGGAAGCAGAGGTGCTGCCGACCACTGGAGCTGGTAAGCAAAATGGCGGCACTTCCTGTTCGAGGCAGACCTCATCCGAGCGGGAACTTCTCCCCGACGAGCCTGCCCGTGCTCTGAGATCTTCTGGGGAGGCCCTTCTCTTAGTTCCGCCACCATCTCAAGGCACGCCTGGCAGGAACACGGCAGAGGGCCTTCTCGGTGGTAGCTCCAACACTTGGGATTCCCTTCCCAGGCAGGCTAGAATGGCACCCTCCTTCGTATGTTTTCAGAGGCAGGCAAAAACATTCTTGTTCCAGCAGGCCTTCGGGGAATAATTTGGACCTATGAGAAAGCGATGGATTTGCACTGTTCCTACAGTCATTGCTGTTTTAGCCTTTATATTTTATATAATTTTAATATTATTGCTGGTTTAATTATATTTTTAACTTTTGTATTTAACTAGATATCGGCTTGCTCAGAGCCTTAGGAAGGGCACAATGCCTGGCAGAATAGTCCCCGCTCGGCCATGAAGATCACCGGCTGACTTTGGGCCAGTCACTGACTCTCTGCCTAACCTACCTCACAGGGTTGTTGTGAGGACAAAATGGAGAGGAGGAGGAGGAGGATTATGTACAGGAAAAAAGGCGGGAAATAAATAAAATACATAAATAAATAAATAAAATACAGCTTGACAGCTTGACTACAAGAGAGCCAGGGGCTGGTCACATGACACTGGAGATGTCAGGGATTGAACCTGGGACCTTCTGCATGAAAAACATGTGCTCTGTGGGCGAGCTGCGGCCCCCTTCCCACACAAACCACCTTCCATGGCTACCAGAATAATTTTGGAGGGGGTGCAACGCTTGAACTCTGCATCTGGGGTGAAAAGGTCTCTGCGTGCGGCTCCCCTTGCTGCAGAATCCACCTCCCAGCCTGGCATTTCACCCAAAGCCCCTCCGAGTGTCTTACCCCCCTCGCACGGGCGCAATTTGCAAATTGCAGCCACTGGCCTGGATCAACTTCTGGTTCCTGCCAGAGCCCACAACTCTATGAAGCTGAAGTCCGGCAGGCTTCAAATCATTCACATGCATCTGCAGCACCTGCCTCTGGGAAACTGAAGGGCAGCGGTGCAAAACCACAGGTTGTGGGGGGGGGAGGCAAATCCAGCCCATCCGGGGGGCCCCAGAAGGCCACATTCTTCCCCCCATCACTATTTATTTATTTATTTCATGCATATCCTGCCTTTTTTCCCTCCCGCAAGGAACCCAAGGCGGCTTACATAATCCTCCTGCTGCTGCTATCCATTTTATCCCCACAACAACCCAGTGACGTAGGTCAGGCTCTGAGCATCAGTGACTGGCCCAAAGTCACCCAGTGAGCTTCGTGGCCGAGTGGGGCCTAGAACCCGGATCCCCCCGAGTCCCAGTCCGACACTCTCGCCACTATGCCACACTGGCTCTCAGTGGCCATTTGATGGTTTCCCACCTTCTGTGCATCTCCCCCCTCCCCGCCGTTCTAAATGGCTGAAATTGTTGTGACATGTATCACAATCACCAGCTGTGGCACATTGTTTACAAATGAAAGGAACAGAATGGCTGGTAAACAAGTTATGTTTTGTCTCCTACTTCCTGTGTGTTTCTCAGTGGGAAAAGTAGGTGTGAAAGAAATACGAGCTGGTCACGTGGTTTGTATGTTCTGATGACGTACTGACTTGTTTTTTTCTCTGTCTGTAGCCATTTTGGAGAGATGTTGAACTGTTCTCTCTTCTTCACTCTCTTGTCTTCTGACTAGTGCTTGCTGGACTAAATGCAATCATGTAATGTCTGTGCTGAGTGCAGTGAAGCTCAACTTGCTCCACTGGATTAAATGCTTGCTATGCATTGTACTCTGCACATGGAAATGTATACTCTGTAGAATAAGCTTTCTTAAGTAAATAAACAGGTAGTAAATAGACCTGTGGAGTTTACAGAGTTATTTCCTTACTACTGGAATCTGCAAACAGGAGGAAGCTGAGCTGGCTGACATCCGATACGTTGGAAAGCTGCGCTGGGAGTGGGAGAGACAGATCTGAACTTCTGTGTGTGGATTTATGGGCGTCTGCACACGGGAATAGGATTTAAAATCTTCCATCTCACTCATGCGAGGCACTCTGCTTTTCCTCGCGCGCCTTCAGAAATGCCTCTCTTCAGGCTTCGTTACTGGCAGCAAGAGGTTTAAGCTGCAATATGCTGGTATTTGGGTGTGTGTGTGTGTGTGTGTGTGTGTGTGTGTGTGTGTGTGTGTTGGCCCCACCCCTTTTCCTGTAGCCCCGCCCACCACTGGAACGTGGCCCTCGAGGGCCTCTCCTAAACTGAATTTGGCCCTCGGGCTGTCGGAGAATTGTTTTGCCTTCACGGACTTCCTGCAAACAGTATTCCTCAGCTACCGGGACACCAGGAAAACTTGGACTAATGACTGCTGTGAGGATCGCTTCCCCTTCCTTTGGCGTGCTCCTCCCAGGTGGCGTTCAGGTAAGAAGGGAAGGGCCTCGCTCCGGGGCAGCGCACCCGCTTTGCATGCAGAAGGCTCCCGGGTTCAGTCCGCGGCATCTCCAGGTAGGGCTGGGAAACACTCCCGCCTGAGCCACACACACACCCCGGAGAGACGCTGCAAGTGGAGGCTGCAAATGGAGGCTCGAATGCCGGTGGGGCGGTAATATATCCACTCCGGGTTGCAGCCTGAACTTTTAAGGAGCCATCCATGGTGCTGAACCCATCTTGGGGATAGGGTTCAGCCCCACTGACGGCTCCTTTAAAGTTCAGACTAAAAGCGCCCCACGGACATTGGAGTGTGCAGAGTGTGTGCGGGTTGGGAGATTTATTATCCTGTCTGTGTGCTAGCAGACTCCTGAAATTATTCCACACACAGATCTTCCAGACCTCACCTCCCCCCTCGCGCAGCGTGCAGCGTGTTGTGCCAGTTTAACCAGCCCAGCTTCCCTGTTGTCAGACTGCCTCCAGCTTCTCCGTTGCAGATTAATCCATGGAGTCAGGAAACACTCTGTAACACCACAGGTCTAATTCTACCTGTTTATTCACTTAGCAAGTAAAGTTCTACAGAGTATACATTTCCTAGTTACAGTCCATGTGCAGAGTATAAATGCATAGCAAGCATTACATCCAGTGGAGTAAGTTGAGCTTCACTCCACCTCAGCAAAGACGTTACATTGTTGCAGTAACAAAGTCTAGCAAGAAGAACCAAGAAGAAGAGAGAAAGCAGTCCAGCTTCTCTCTAAGATGGCTTCAGACAGAAAAACAAGTTAGCACGTCATCAGAACATACAAACCATGTGACTAGCTCATATTGTTTCCACAGTCTAGTTTCCCATGCGAAAACACGAGATTCCAGAAAGACATAACAAACCTGTTTACCTCGCCATTCTGTCCCTTCCATGTGTAAACAATGTGCTACAGCTGGTGAAAGTGATACATATCACAACAGGGGGTTGGACTCGATGGCCTTCCAACTCTACTATTCTATGATTCTGTGAAGGTAGACCAGCTTTCCCCATTCCTGGTCCCCTCCAGATGTGTTGGACTACAACTCCTATCATCCCCAACACATCTGGAGGGCACCAGGTTGGGGAAGGCTGGAGAAGACAAAACGGAGCTAGGCGGTCTGACGACGGTCTGATCTGGTATAAGGCAGTTTCCAATGGATATATACGTGCAGGTTGAGCATAAGTGGAAACTCAGAGGCTTAACACCCCAAGAGATATTTCCATTAGGTTTCTAGGGGAACCCCCAGCACCGTTTGATTTTTGCAGAGAGCGACTACTCGGCTCTGTGCGTGTCTCTTCCAGTCCTGCTCCCCAAGCTGCCGTTTTCATTTCATGCGCACGCGCGCACGCGCATGCACTCCATTCAAACGACCTGCCCTCCGGCGGGGGATCGGTGGGTGGAATCTAAACCCCGATTCCCAAATGGCTCTCTCCTTCCAGGAGAGTCCATCCATTGAGAGACATCGACTGGGTTCAGACCACACGATCACTCACACTCGAGGGTTGAGTACGGGTTGAGTGTGGGTTGTCACTGAGCCGTGGGTTGTTGCTGAAACATGGCTTATCGTGTGGTCTGAACCCAGCTGCGCTAACAAGCCATAGCTCGTTAACCACAAACAACCCACGAAGAGAACCCACGGTTTGCTGTTGGGTTGTTCACTGTGGTTTGTTATCTCGGTCTAGCTGAGATCCCTTAAGCCAGATCAGAGTGTGAAAATCTGGTCTGAAAGGGCAGAAAGGAAAAGGTGGCGACCTTTTCTTTCAGAGCTGCACGGAGAAAGCGGCGGACCTACAGGCTCAGAGTTACACATCAGCATGCAGTCTTTGGGACACATACCCTCTGATCCAACTTAAGGGTTCCCCACACGCCAGCCGGGCCCGGCACCTGCTCCTGGCACGCTAGCAGGGCCGGCGCTACCGCTAGGCAGACCCAGGCGGCTACCTAGGGCGCGTGGCGGAAGAGGGCGCAGAAACGCTGCGCTCCTTCCTCGCTGCCGGCGCGCTCCTGCCCCGCCTGCCGCCTCCGCCGCGCCTCCCCACCGCTGCCGCCGCCGCACCTCCCCCCCTACGCGCGCCCGCCAGCCACCCACCTACCTTCGCGTCGTTTCCGGAGCCCCGCCGGCGTTGTTTTGGCGGGAGGAACCAGGGCAACAGGGCTTAAACAGCTCTGTTGCCCTGGTTTCCCCGACAAAAAAAAAAAGCGCGGGGGTCCCATCACGTCGGAGGAGGCGGCGGCGGCAGCAGCAGCAGCCAGCAGCGGGGGGGGGGAAGGTAAGTGGTGGTGGCGGCGGCGGCGGCGCGGGGAGGTTTGCAGAGCAGGGCTGCTTTGCTCCGGAGCCACCCCCACGGCATGAGAGGGGAGGCGCTAAATATAATTTGGCCTAGGGCGCCAAACAGCCCTGCACTGTTCCTGCACCCTAGGAAAGCTATACAGCTGGTTTGCTGCCAGTTGCCCCGGCCCTGCCCATCGGGCAGCCTGAGTCAGTGAGCCTCCATTTTTTTATTTCCCACAAGGCCCCAGAGCGGCACTGTGCAGGGCATTGTGGGAAATCAAAATGGCATCTCCCGGTCCCAGCCACTGTGGGAGTACAGCTGCCACCACCACCACTGCCATATAAGCCCAAGAGGGACATCAATAGAAGAGGAAGGCCACCAGAGGGCAGGGTCTCCTCAAACCTGGAGCTGGCCAGAAAATCTTAGGGATGCTGGAGAAATCGGCAATGGACTCAGATGAATTCCAATTTCTAAGAATCCAACCTGCAGATTCCACAGCAGACCAGCTTTTCCCCGAGTCGTGCGGATTCCATGGACTTGCGGACCATTTTGGGGGTAATTTTATGCAAATGTAGTCATAGAAAAATACGTAAAATAAAAGAAAATATCAACCAAAAATGCACATTTCCCCCATAGACTAAAGTGTGAAAATACGCATTTGGGGGCGATTTGCGTATTGCGCATTTCCGGGAGTGCAGATTTGCACAGCTTTGAATTTGCGCAAATGCGTAGGAACGCGTTTGCGCAAAATCCGATTCTGTCAATGAGTGGACAGCAGTACAAGCAGCGGCTGACAATCCGCGAAGCACAGATGGAACAGATTTTACAACAGCCGTACGACCCCTAGCTGGCCCTGACACCAGCACAGAGACCATTCCGTGTCTTCACGTTGGCGCTCTCGGCTGCTGGGGAATCATCATGGTGAGGACAAAGGCTCACAAAGGTTGGGAAGAACCATCCTGAGCGCCTTGGAGGAAGGGTAAGATACATACAAGGACTTTTCCACATTGGCCCCACACCTCTGGAATAAGTTGCCAGCAGGGGTTCGCCAGACTTTTAAGAAAGCCCTGAAAATGTACTATTTTACTCCTGCCTTCCCTGATTATGTTTTGTCAAGCTGGATTGTAGCTCCAATTGTCTTTTGTAAAGTTTATTTTATGCTGGTAGTTGCTGGGGTTTTTTTTTTTAAGAATGTTTGCTGCTGTTGCTGGTTTGTTTGGGGTTTTTTTTTAAACTGAGTTTTTACTACTGTATCTGGTTTTTTTCATGGTGTTGTTGTTGTATGCCGCCTTGGGAGGGTTCCTGCCCTGAAAGGCGATGAAGCAATATTTTAAATAAATAAAATAAAGGAACAGCTTTTTTTAAAATGTAAGAAATAAATAGATTTTGCAGAACTGCAAGAGAGCTGACCACAATCGCAGAAATGGCTGCAGGGACTGCCAGAGGCTTTGCGGGGGTGGGGTGGGTACCCACTGCCACCTTCCAAAAAGTCCCATCATACACTCTTGATTGTGGAAGAGTTGCTCCTTTGCGGTTGATAGCAAGATGCTCAGAGCCGTTTATTCCCCTTATAGGGTTAGTAACCAGATGCATACATCTTTGCATACAATAGCAGGTCACATGAGCACAATAACGTTCTCAGGATTCCTGCACGTTCTGCTGTGCGATGCCTGCAAAGGGTGGGGGGATCCCAAAAGGCAGAATACGGTAAGTTTAGCGTTGAGGGGTAGGGAGGAACTCTATCCTCCAACATAAAAAAAAAATATCCCCCATATCCCTCCAAAATGTAAAAAGAAACACAGCTTTAGGTCCCTTTTCTTTGAAATCCTGATTTCCCGGAAGGGAGTAAAGAATTCTGTACATGCTCAGAGGCATCTGTCCCTAGGTGCCAGCTTGTTGTGTTTGAAAAGTTACAAAGTAGCAACCTAGAGTAGTTTGGTAACCCTCGCATACTAATTCCACAGTAGAACATTTGTTAAATAAAGTCACCGTGCAGAGAATGTGGACATTTGGACATGTTTCCAAGAGAATCATAGAAACATAGAAAAGCAGAGTGGGAAGGGGCCTACAAGGCCATCGAGTCCAACCCCCTGCTCAATGCAGGAATCCAAGTCAAAGCATCCCTGACAGATGGCCGTCTAGCCGCACCTTGAATGCCTCCAGAGTGGGAGAGCCCACCACCTCCCTAGGTAGTTGATTCCATTGTCTTATTGCTCTGACAGTCAGGAAATTTTCCCTGATGTTTAGGTGGAATCTGGCTTCCTGCCACTTGAGCCCATTATTCCGTGTCCTGCAAACTGGGATGATCGAGAAGAGATCCTGGCCCTCCTCTGTGTGACATCCCTTCAAGTACTGGAAGAGTGCGATCATATCTCCCCTCCTTAGTCTCCTCTTCTGAAGGCGAAACATGCCCAGTTCTTTCAGTCTCTCCTCATAGGCAGCTGCAAAACTGACTTGGGGCTCCATGTGGCTATTCTGTGCCTTTCGTTATGTAGCTACCATTTTCCAAGGTGGAGGGACACACAAACTGTGGATATGTGGCGGCAACTCCCGAAGGAACACATACAGAAAGCTCGTCCTGGTGGCAAAATATATGGTTTTAAAGTCAAAGTCAGTCAAAAACACATGGTTTTTTATAGCAGTGGAGGCTGGTGACTCCAATCAGCATGGCTGCGTATCGGCTCCGGATTTTACTCCGAACTTTTAAGGAGCTACCCATCCTGCTGAACCTATTTTGGGGGCAGGGTTCAGCACGATGGATGGCTCCTTTAAAGTTCAGAATAAACTCCGGGGCGGATATGCAACCCCGCTGACATTGGAGTCACCAGCCTTCACTGCTATAAAACCATGTATTTTGACGGACTTTATGGAAAAACCTTGTATTTCCCGTTTTATGGTCAAAGAAGGCCAAGAGGGGGCAATTAACATTTTATATTTCTTTCATCGCAATGTACGGTAAGTCAGAAACAGCAATCAAACAACAACATGTATTTCTGATGGATAAATGCAAATAATAGACGCATGTGGAGTGTGCTGGATATTGAGAGGTGGGGTATTACTTATCACAATTTCATTTCATTTCGTTTATTACATTTCTATACTGCCCAATAGCTAAAGCTCTCTGGGCAGTTTACAAAGATTAAAACCTTAAAAATACATCGTAAAAACTAAAAACCATATACATATAAACATAAACACACACACACACACACACACACGAGAAAGACATACATATCTAAAAACAATTTTGTACAATAAATAAGCAATAAATAAATAAATAAATAAAGGCAAGGTCCCAAGCATACCTGCTCAGAGGTAAGTCCTACCGAGTTCAATGAGGCTTGCTCCCAGGTAAGTGCAGGTAGGATTGCAGCCTCAGTTAATCTGGGCTTGGTAGTGTAACCCAGATTTTCACATTTTTTATTTCTTTTAATTTTATTTATTTAAAATTATTTTGAGACCGCCTTACAGTTGCAAAAAGTTTAGCCAGTCATTGTGTCCCTCTTGCATTTTTTTTTCGCATGTTACTGTACAAATGCAAGTGCTGTGGATTGCACGGATCTTGGACTATACCTCATGATACCAATACAGTCTTGGTGAGTTGGATATAATGGGCTTCAGTTCCGTGTGCCGTCTGAGCGACTGTGGAACAGCAAACTGCTTCCCTCTAGTGTGCAGATCTACAAAAAAAAAAACTACAGTGGCCTGTTATTTGCTTCCAACTTTCCCCCAATTTAATTTTCCCAGTTCAAACGTTTCAGGATGGGGACCTACAAAAACGAAGGACACAGAATGGCCAGTGATTTATTTTGGTTCCTTCCCAGTGGCCGTGTGAATACACTGAATTTCAGAATGTCCATGAGAATGCATTCAGCTCAGAGTGGTTGGTTACTTACATGGTGGATTTTAGAGACCCATCATCAGCGGCAGCCAGTGCCCACTGGGGCTGGTGGGGTGGGAGGCAGCTAAAGGCAGGCGGGGGGGCCGAGGGCCATGCCAGCTAACTGCACGATCATGAGTGCAAAGCAGAGTGTCTCTGACCCATACAACACCACAAAGTTTCCTTTGAACCCACATTTCTCTGAATTGGATCCCATTCCACAAGGAAGGGCAAATTGTGGAAAGTGAACTGCAAATTCGTGACTGCAAAGCAAAGGTTTGGGGGTCATGACCCTGACCCATACAACAACAACAACAACAACACAAAAGCACTCCTTTGAAGCCACTTTTGTCTGATCTAACAGCAATCCATTGCACAGAAAAGGGAAACTGAGGTAAGTTAACTTACAGATCAGTGTTCTCCAACCTTGGGTCCCCCGATGTTTTTGGCCTACAACTCCCAGCATAGCTGGCTGGGGCATGCTGGGAGTTGTAGGCCAAAAACATCGGGGGGGGGGACCCAAGGTTGGAGAACACTGTCATAGATCATGAGTGCAAAGTGGAGGGTTATGAGTGCAAAGGATCATGAGTGCAAAGTGAAGGACCCACACAGTGACAGACTCTTTTGAACCCACGTTTCTCTGCTCCAGAGCAGGAACCCACATTGCATGGAAAGGGCAAACGGAGGGAAGTTAACTGTGGGTGACTGTCCACCTATGGCCAAAACCCCCCACTGCTCTTCAGAATGGTCATTATTTCATTTGTATACCGCCCAATAGCCGAAGCTCTCTGGGCGGTGTACAACAATGATAAAACACAATAAAATACAATAAAAACATCAAAAGCAAAATTTCACTAGACATGTTAAAATTAAAACAATTTTAAAATTACTTAACTAGCAAAGACAAGATTATAGAAAGTAGACACGTTAAAAAAAGGTGACACATAACCAACACCCTGTGTACTATTTGGAGCTGTTAAATGCCTCAGCATGGAGGGCAAGTCTTAACCTGGCGCCGAAAGGATAGCAAAGTAATCCTACCATTATCCACACACACACACACACACACACACACACACACCCAGACCACCTCCTGTGCCTAGGACAACCTCACGACAGGCAGACAATCACCAGGTTCAGCTTTCCCCAATCATTGCGACTCCACGTCTAGGATCGTGCTTTATTTTTAGGGGAAGCTCAGCAGTGGAGCAGCAGGTGCTTTGCAAGCAGAAGGTCCCAGGTTCGATCCCTGGCATTGCCAGGCAGGGCTGGGAAAACTCCCAGGGATGGGGACTCGGACTCGAGGACTCGACTCGTGAGTTGGACTGAGTCCCCCCTCTGACTCGACTCGGACTCGAGTCGCAATATTTTTAATGGGACTTGAGACTTGACTCGGGACTCGAGACCAAGGAATCGTCAACATCCCTGCTTGATGCCACCTGCAGGTGCTGCCTGGACCCAGTTGCAGTAACAATCCAAGTTTATTTTTTAAAATCATTTTCCTAATGCAACCTTTCAGACATTTTGGGTTTGGCTGCCTCTGCCTGCCTGTCTGGGGTTCCCTGCCTCCTCTGCCTGCCTGGTCTCTTCTTAACCAGTTCCACAGTTTGAATTGTCCAAGACAAAGGCCTCTCTGTCTGCCTGCTTTGGGGTTCCCTGCCTCCTCTGCCTGTCTGGTTATTTTGGGTTTGTCTGCCTGGTCTGTTCTTGTCAAAATCAGTGGCAGAGTTTTGAAATAAAAAGGCACACTTGTGCCTAGAATTTATTTAAACCACACATCTGAAGTAGCCTTATTTTGTTGGGGAAAATCCCATTGATTTTAATAGGGACTCGTGGAGTCAGCTTTGGGAGTGACTCGTGACTCACCATTTTGGACCAAGGACTTGGACTCGGACTCGAGTCCAAAGACTCGTGACTCGACTCGTGACTCGAGACCAAGGACTCTTCAACGTCTCTGAAAACTCCTGCCTGAAACCCGGGAGTGCGTGCTGCTGCCGGTCACTGTGGAAAATACTGGGCTAGATGGACCCGGGGGCCAGGGTCGGACTCGGTATAAAGGGAGCTTCCTATGTTGCTATGACATACAAGCATGAAAATGACAATGCACGGGATTCCCCGAGGGAGACAGGACAGTTAGGAACCTGTTTGGGAAAGTGAGGTGGCTTCAGTTGCTACCCACCACCACCCCAGGGCTGGCGCTACCGCTAGGCAGACCCAGGCGGCTGCCTAGGGCGCGTGGCGGAAGAGGGGCGCAGAAACGGTGCGTTCCTTCCTCCCCGCCGGCGCGCTCCTGCCCCGCCTGCCGCCTCCACCATGCCTCCCCGCCCGCCGCTGCCGCTTCCGCTGCACCCCCCCCGCTGCACCTCCCCCCCCCGCGCGCGCCCGCCCGCCCGCCACCTACCTACCTACCTACCTTCGCATCGTTTCCGGAACCCCGACGGCGTTGTTTTGGCGGAGGCAACAGGGCTTAAACAGCCCTGTTGCCCTGGTTTCCCCGGCAAAAAAAAAAAGCACTCTGCTTGGGCGGAGGCTCGCCAGGCGGAATGGAAAGTGAAACTCACCTCCGGAGCGGCTCGAGGAGGAGGAGGAGGGGGAGGAGGAGGAAGAGGGGGAGGAGGAGGAGGCGGCAGCCCAAAAGGGGAGGCGTGGGTCTGGCTAGAGACCAGCGGGGCACAAAGAAGGGGGCGCCTCTCTCCCGCGGGGGGGGGGGGGCTAGGGCTTTCGCATTGCTTGTTTACTCTGGAGTGCCACTCTTTGTTCACTCACTTTTTATTTATTTATTATTAATTTTAAACGTTGAATTTTCCAAAAGAAGAAAAAAAAAACCGTCGGAGGCGGCGGCAGCAGCAGCAGCCAGCAGCGGGGGGGGGGGGGGAGGTAGGTGGTGGCGGCGGCGCGGGGGGGGGTTACAGAGCAGGGCTGCTTTGCTCCGGAGCCCCCCCCACGGCACAAGAGGGGGGGCGCTAAATATAATTTGGCCTAGGGCGCCAAACAGCCCTGCACCGGTCCTGCACCACCCCCTAGACCAGTGATGGCGAACCTTTTTGAGCCCGAGTGCCCAAACTGCAACACAAAACCAACGTATTTATTTCAAAGTGCCAACACTGCAACTAAACATGAATACCGAGGTTTTAGTTTTAGAAAAACAACACATACAGTTGTCCGAACTAATTAACATCTTTTGTCTTAAAAGAAAAACACAATAGCAGAGCTTTCAATGATACAGTTTTTTGTTGAAAAAAAAATCAACTCAAAAAATTATTATAGTACTACATTGTACACATAGCCTGAAGGGAATTTATACAAACTTTTTAAATAATTAGGCACATGTATTTTTGGATAAGGGATTCTCAACTTGTAATATGATTATATGCCAGACTGAAATTGTATGGGGCAAGCTTTACCCCGGGTCCTTTCCCTGCTTCTACAGGTGTCGGATTAGTAAAAGTAAAAGTCAACCTGTACTAGGATGAGCAAGATAAACAAGAAAACTAAACGTGCTTAACACATTTTAAACACTTTATGTCTTGGACTGCAAACACTGCATTAGGTAAAAGTTTGCATTGGGCATGCTTTTGCACAATTAATGTGATTTTTGCTATTGCATGCATGCTGATAATTTGTCAAACCTTGGCTCATACTCCGCTAGTTTGAGAGCAACACATGCAGCACTCAGGTCAACTGTTAGGGCTTTACATCCAAGCCATGCTCTGTGCATCGTTCTTCAGAATCTTTTAAAGTGATAACAATGTAGAAAAGAATTCTGTAACAGGAATTCTAGAATACTGTTTCCCACACTGTGAGAAAGAACAAAATCATTAGTGTTTTGCAGAAGGGGACAGTCTTTTTGCGATCTGGGGACCAATGGCTCGAGTGCCCACAGAGAGATCCCTGCGTGCCAGCTGTGGCACCCGTGCCATAGGTTCGCCATCACTGCCCTAGACCACTTCCCTTTCTGCCTTCCTGGAAGCGATCATGGTCAGCCCTTCCCCAAGCTGGTGTCCTCCAGATGTGTTGGACTACAACTCCCACAATTCCCAGCCGGCATGGCCAGTGGCCATGCCGGCTGGGAATTGTGGGAGTTGTAGTCCAACACATCTGGAGGACACCAGCTTGGGGAAGGCTAATCGTGCTGCTTCCAGAATGCAGTGCTTTACAGGGAGGGGCGTGTCAAGGGAAGGCCCTCTGCATATGCTCAGATGCCCTCTCTCTTCATGTTCTACATTGTCCCATTTCAATTTTTGATCCATTTCATTCAAAATTAACATTATTATTCATTTAAAAAAAAATAATAACCTGTCCCTATTGCAATGGTTATGGAATAATAATACAGTGTTGGACTGGGACAGGGTTGTTGTGAGGATAAAATGGAGAGGAGGAGGATTATATTATGTAAGCCGCCTTGGGTTCCTTGCAGGAAAAAAGGCAGGGTATAAATATAATAAATAAATAATAACAACAACAACCTACCTCGCAGGGGTGTTGTGGGGATAAAAATGGAGAGGAGGAGGATTATGTAAGCCACCTTGAGTTCCTCACAGAGGAAAAAAGCCGGGATATAATAATTATAATATCTATATCTATTTGAGGGACGGGGAGGATTTGACGTCGGACCTATTGTCCTCGACCCTAGTAGCTAGAGGGACGCGTTTCTAAGAGACAATTTCCCGTAACTACGTTTCCGGTAAGGTCAAAGCGACCGCCTCAAAGGTTGGGTGCCTCTTTCCCTTGCCCCGCCCTCCTTCCCTTCCAGTTCCGCCCTCATCTGCCAAAGGAGCTGACGAAGGGGGATTGGGCGCCGCGGGCGACCACGTGGGCGAGGCGGGCCCGGACTGGGCAGCGTTTTCCCCGCCCCTCGGCTGTAGTGGTGTCTGTGGGCGTGTGTTTTCCTTCCGGCCCCTCAACATCCGGGGTCTTGGTTGGGAGCTCTTCCTGTCGGCTGCAGCTGCTGGAGCTTCCACAGGGAGATAGAAAGGGGGGAGCTGGGGGGGAGCTGGAGCAGAGGCCCCCCCTAGGCTGGGGGAGGGGGCTGAAGGTAGGGTGGGGGGGTGTATATTCCTCTCTCAGCCCCCTTCTTTCAATCGAGCTCAGGGTTAACCCCTTTGCTGCCAGGCGATACAGACTGCCCCCCATCTCTTCCCCCCTCCCCGCATACGCTATGGGGTCTGTCACCCCACTCTGACAGCTGGGGGTTGAGCCCCTCTCTCTGTGTGTGTCCAAAAGGTGGGTATGAATCTCCAAACGCCCAGCCCTTTCGAAGTTGCCACCCTCCCCAAATTCTTGCCCCATGGCTAGCAGCCCTGCCATTCCCTGTCTAATTCTGTGCAGGCGGGGGGGGGGGCTGTTACTAACCCCTCCCCCGAAATAATAGTGGCTGCTTTGTAATTCAGTTAAGAACAGGAGAGGCGGTTGTTGTGCCTTTCTTGGAGCAGGATGCTGTGCTGGTATCCCCACCCCAAAACCTCCAGCTGCACCTTTCTCAGCCAATTTTCTTCTTTTCTCTCTCTCCTGCTGGTAATCCAGAACTGGGTTCCTTCATACTCTGCCCAATCTCTTCCCTGCCTGCTGTGTTAAGGAGCTACCAACTCGCTGCTGCTGGTTCCTGGGATGAGGCAGTGTGACCATGCCAGCTGCTGTGGGTTTAGTTCTTGTAGAGAGGATGGAAAAGGACAGGGCCCTTGAATTCTTTCCAAAGTCCTTAAACCCTCTGTAGGACTAGACTGTTGCTTCATTTACTTTGGTACATCCACATTTGACCTTTTCCTGCACCTGGAGAGAGCCGCAATTGTGACAGCCAAGAACCACCTCTTTAGTGGCATCTTGGATTGTGACATCCTCTCCTCTCCACTCCCACCTCCAACTTCCCTCCTCTGGGACCTAAGGTCCTAGCTTCACACTGCTCTAACCCTCTCCCGTAGCTGTAAGTTATCCTCTCCACTCTTTAAACTCTTATTAATGTTAACATTTTTATTCTTCCCTTCTAAGCTGGAAATATTTCACGGTTGCTCTGTCTTCTCTTCTCCTCCCAGCCAGCAAGAATTTGGATTTTGCGGTGATGACCTCTCCCAGACGGTTAACTCTCAGCTAGTACTGCAGTCTCGGGGGTCGCTCGTTGTGGCCTCCTGTGGAGGCCACCAAGAATTTTGGTTTGCATCTTGTTCGTGTGTGCGGGTTGGCACCAGCTCTCCTGCAGGGACTTTGTGCTGCATCTGGGGGCACCATGGAGTTTGCTGAGCTTATCAAGACACCACGAGCTGACAACGTGGTCCTTCACCGCCCCTTCTATCCAGCGGTGGAGGGGACGCTGTGCTTAACAGGGCATCACCTCATCTTCTCCTCACGACGGCAGGACAACGTTGAGGAACTGTGGCTTTTGCATTCCAACATTGATTCCATTGAAAAACGGTGAGGCTGTTTTAATCCCTTTAGTGGGGGTGGAGCGTGGGCAGGGCAGGGCAGGGCGTCAACGTGTAGCTCAAGACACCTGTACTTCTCCACGCACGGCCGTGGAATATTTTGCTATCGGAATAGTATTGGGGGGGGGGGAATACTAGATAGATAAATTACTGATTTATTATATTTTTAATCTGCCCAATAACCTATTTATTTATTTAATACATTTTTATACCGCCCAATAGCCGAAGCTCTCTGGGCGGTTTACAACAGTTAAAACCATAAAATACAATATAATATAAATATAAAATTTAAAACCACCTCTGTTCTCCGGGCCGATTAGAATCAGTTGGGCCTGTGGCTCACGCTGGCTTGTCTGAGCGTGGAAAGCTAAGCAGGGTCAGGCCTGGTTATGACTTGGATGGGAGACCCCCTCCTCTAGTTTCCTGCATTGAGCAGGGGGTTGGACTCGATAGCTTTGTAGGCTCTTTCCAACTCTATGATCTATGAAATCTATGAAAAGACTAGAATGCCATACAAACAGTTAAAATATAAAATACAATACAAATATTTAAAAGAATACGATACAAAACAAACAGCACAGGAATAGATGAAGCAGCCATAAAAATCTAGAACTAAGTCTCTACAATGCCTGGGAGAAAATAAAGGTCTTTGCCTGGCGTTAAAAAAGTAACAATATAAGCACCAGGCAAACCTTGGGGAGTTTATTCCATAAGTGGGGTGGCACAACTGAGAAGGCCCTTTCTCTTGTAGCCACCCGCCTAACTTCCTTCGGCGGGGGCACTCAGAGGAGGGCCTCCAAAGATGACAGGTGCATACAGAAAGTGACGTTCCTTTAGATATTCTGGTCCCAAGCTGTTTAGGGCTTTGAAGTTCAACACCAACACTTTGAATCGGACTGGAAACAGACTGGAAGTATTCAAATCATTTCATGTATCTTGTCTCCGTAATCCTTACAACCATCTTGCAAAGCAAGCCAGTATAATTTACTGGTTAGGCCTCATCTTGAGTACTGCGTCCAGTTCTGGGCACCACACTTTCAGAAGGACGTAGACAAACTGGAGAGGGTTCAGAGGAGTGCAACAAGGATGATAAAGGGACTGGAAACAAGGCCCTGTGAGGAGAGACTGAAAGAACTGGGCATGTTTAGCCTTCAGAAGAGGAGACTGAGGGGAGATCTGATCGCACTCTTCCAGTACTTGAAGGGTTGTCACACAGAGGAGGGCCAGGATCTCTTCTCGATCATCCCAGTTTGCAGGACACGGAATAATGGGCTCAAGTTACAGGAACCCAGATTCCACCTGAACATCAGGAAAAATTTCCTGACTGTTAGAGCAATAAGACAATGGAACCAACTACCTAGGGAGGTGGTGGGCTCTCCCACTCTGGAGGCATTCAAGGTGCGGCTGGACAGCCATCTGTCGGGGATGCTTTGACCTGGATTCCTGCACTGAGCAGGGGGTTGGACTCGATGGCCTTGCAGGCCCCTTCCAACTCTACTTTTCTATGATTCTATGATCCTCCATGTTACTGGGAAGAAGGGAGGCTTTGGCTGGCTGAAGGCCACTCAGTGAATTCACAGCTGTGCTCACATTTGGAGAGGAATTATAGATTTCCTCAGATAGCGGTTACAGTCCAATGCGCTGGTGTCTCTTTGAAATGAATGGTGCCTAGCTCTGTTCTGAGTTTTGGCCAAGGATGTTTCGTGGAATGGCTTGTCTGCCAGTAAAAATTTCCCTTAATTCAGTGGCTGGATTTTTGTTCCCTCGCACTCAGCATTTAATTTCCATTGCTGTGGTCAGGAAGAACATTTCCCCTGGTCACACTGGCCAAGCATCTGTTTTATCCTGTTGCTCTTTAACGTCACACAAAGCCACTAGGTGAGGTCATTTGAGGGCTGGAGTGAGGTTTCATTAGTACGCAGATGATACTGAGATCTGTTTCTCTTTGTCAGGTGGGCTTGAGTCAGGTGAGGCTGTGCAGTTGCTAACGGTTGTCTGGTTGTAATGGGCTGGATGAGGGCTAATAAGCTGAGGCCGAATCCTGATGACGCTGTAGGTACGTGATTCTTGGGTCCCAGAAATCAGTGTCCAACCAGTTCTGGATAGGGTTGCACTCCCTCCTGAAAGGACAGGTGCGCTGTTTGGGAGGACCCCTTGATCCAGCATTGTCACTGAAGGCCCGGGTACTCCTTTCACCAGCTTCAGATGTTTCGCCAGCTGTGGCCACTGCTGGACGGCGGTAGCTCAGCTAGAGTGATCCATGTGCTAGTATCCTCCCGGTTGGATTACAGTAATGTGTTGTAAATGGGCTGCCCTTGAAGATGACTGGGAAGCCTCAGTTAGTTCAGAATTCCATGGCTAGAATTCAGACTGGTTTGACTAGTTGGAACCATATCATAGTGGTTCTTGGAGAGTTATGCCGGCCGCCTATTCGCTTTTGCGCCCAATTCAAGGTGCCTTGAGCTTACCTTTAAAGCCCTAGGCACCTTGGGACCGAAATACCTGAAGGAGCACCTCTTCCAGTACCATCCTGCCCATGCCTTCAGATCTTCAGAGGAGGCCTTTCTCTGAGCATCCTTTGTTGAGGAGGAATGTTACATACAAAGGAGAGGGCCGTTCCTGTGTTGTCTTGCCAGCTCTGGCACAGCCTCCCTAAGGAAGCTCGACAGGTTTTGTGACACTACCATCTTTTCAGAGCCAGGTCAAAACATTTCTGTGTGCCCAGGCATTTTCAGTTTTTAAAAAAATATCTCAGTTCTGTTTGGTAGTTCTCGTGGTCTTATTGCCTCTCTTAGCTTTTTGTTGTTGTATGTATGAAGGCTGGATGTATTGCACTGTGCCATTTTTATTCTATTGTACTTTTATTATTCTATGCTGCCTGGAAGGATGAACTACATCGCATTTTTGTGCAGATTATTGTTTTTATCCTGTGCTGTTTTTATTTTGTCATGCCACCCACCCAGATAACTTCTGTTACTGGGTACCGTAACTAAAAAAAATAATAAAGGTGAGTTAGACATTTAAAAAATAAATGATAATAAATAAGAAATGATACCGTCTCAGTTCCATTAGGTCTGCCTTCCCCAATCCAATGCACTCCAGATGTGTTGGACTTACAACTCCCATCCCCAGTGGGTATTGTGATCATGCTGGCTGGGGATAATGGGAGCTGTAGTCCAACACATCTGGTTGGGAAAGGCTGTGTTAGGTAATGGTGCGGAAGCAATACATTTTTTCTGCTAGTTAGAATAAGGGGTGAACATAAGATGCTGGATCAGACCAAGGGTCCATCTAGTCCAGCATTCTGTTCACACAGTGGCCAATCAGCTGCCTCCAGGAAACCCACTAGCAGGACATGAGTGCAACAACAGCACCCTCCCGTCCATGTTCCCCAGCAACTGGAGTACATAGGCATACTGCCTTTGATGCTGGCAGTAGCATAAAGCCATAGCTATTGATAGCCTTCTCCTCCATGAATTTGTCCAGTCCCCTTTTAAAGCCGTCCAAAATGGCCATCACGCCATCGTGTGGAGGTGAATCCCATAGTTTACGGTAACTATGGGTGGGGTGGTGGATCTTACTTTGGGGGAAAAAGCATTGAAATCAGTAAGTTGCAGATCCTTCTTCAGCCTTTGATTTTGTGATTTCCACCTGCCATTTCCAATCCCAAGCAAGCAAGGTGGGGTGGCAATTAACTTGCAAGAGTTCTGAGCTACTTTTCTTATTCTAGCCTGGGAGAGAGAGAGAGAGAGAGAGAGAGAAAGAGAGAGAGATGGCAGGCAATGACATTCAAATATGTGGAGCCGTCTGTTTGTTCCTGCATCCTACTTCTCCCCCCCCCCCCCTCACAAGTGTTTCTTTCTTCTGCACTGAAGAACAGCAAGCGGTTTGGAACAGTGTTGAAATGGGACAATTAACCTGGTTCAGCACCCCCCCGCTGTGCTATTTTGCAACTTCCTTGGATGTGAATAAAGGGGGAACTGGCACAGCAGAGCTTCTCCTTGTAAGGGCATCGACCAGGTTGCTCTCTTAAAATCTTGCCAGTGCAGCTTTTGCTGTTCGCAGACGTACTGAAAAGCAGTTACTGTCGTGTGAGAGTTGGCAAGTCGTTTCCGTGGGGTCAGGAGGCCTTGCTGAAGAATCAATTTGAAGTGTGTGTATTTCTTTAGAAAAGGAGGAGGGGGGAAAAAAAGCACATTTTATTTCTATTATTATTTCTAGTTACCTAGTTCCTTTTCTCAAAGGTTTGCGGTGGGTAAGAGTTGTCAAACAAAACACACTGTTAAAAACAATAAGTTAAATTGAATATGCCCCACATGTGCCTAATCCTAGCTGTTTAATGCCAGCCCTTGGAATGAAAATTGGGTTGTTTTTTTTTAATGTGCCCTACTGGAAAGTATTTGGGGAAGCAGGTGCCACAGGTGTGGGACAGCCCCTAAGAGTGTACCTTGCTGTTCAGACTTGGTGTGCAGATGGGGGACTCAAAGTGCTTCCTGGAGATCATAAGGTGAGAAGGTAATCTCTAAGCCAGTGTTCTCCAACCTTGGGTCCCCAGATGTTTTTGGCCTACAACTCCCAGCATGCCCCAGCCAGCTATGCTGGCTGGGGCATGCTGGGAGTTGTAGGCCAAAAACATCTGGGGACCCAAGGTTGGAGAACACTGCTCTAAGCCATCTTCCCTGACCCGCTGCCCTCCAGGCGTATTGGACGGCAACTCCCATCATCCCAGCCAACATGGCCAATGACAAACCTTGGTCTCTGCTAGTCTATAGTAGCTTTCCGATTTTGGCAGAGTTATTATGAGGTCCACGGAGCACTGGACCACTGGTAAGTGAGTGTTTGGTGCCTGTCCAGTAAACACTGGCAACTTATCTGCAATTGGTGCGGTGGGTGGGGGGACCGTCGTACGGTATGTGGCTATTCCCTCTCAGTGGTTTGTCTTTTGTTACGGGTTCCTCAGGCAGGGAAATATGTTTCCTCTTGAGTAAACGTGTGTGTGTGTGTGTGTGTGTGTGTGTGGTGCATGCAGCATTGTGGCAAAATTTTAAGAATCCTTGCATCCGAGCAACGAAGATTGCATTGGCCTGACGCTGCATAATGTAATCCCCAAATCCCTGACTGACCTCATCCACTCTTGCTAATTTGGTGCATCTGTGCCAATGACTTAGCACTCCCTCGCCATGGAAACCCTGATCTTTTATGTCTGGTCCTGCTTGTCTGACTTCCCCTAATCCTTGTTGGTTGCTTGAGCAAGCTTAACGGTGATCACAGCTGTGATCCGCTTTGCTGTTTTTAAGCCCATTCCACTTTCTCTGTTTCTAACGCTTCATACCTGTGAGGGGGATCAGAGTCCTCCTCATTCCAGTTAACTGTATGGACAAGGGTTCTTCTCTTCCATGCATCCTCTGGAGCACTGCAGAATCCAGCATTCTTGCAAGCTTTCTCCCCTCTTCATATCACCCCCCCCCCATTATAATGCCAAGCTCCTGGCCCTTATAGTTTTGGAGAAAAATGTAGAAGCATGTGAGCTGCATCTTGAGAAAGCAAAGGAACCAAGCCAGGGGTGCACAACCTACAGACAAGCTTGTGTGTTTTGCCCCAGGGCTGGTTCACACGACCCAGGCTGCCGGCGGGGGAGGAACCACGGGGCCGTCAGCGGGGGCCGGCGGGGCGCCGCACACAACCGGTGCCCCGCGCGTGTGGGCAGACCCCGTAGTCCCCGCACCGCAGTACGGGCCTCCCGGCGCTAGGGGGTGGGGCTCCGGGATGCTCAGAGGGGCCCTTTGCCCCTACAGGCTGGAGCGGCGGCGGCGGCTCCGGCCGCTCTGGGCTGCCGTCTCTGTGGGGACCCCGCGGGACGGCCGCCCTCTGTTCGGACGGCACGGTGACCACACGCGGTAGGGGCTTACCCCTCTACCGACCATGGTCACTTTGTGTGCGTCCCGCCCGCGGCTGTCCCACGGGGGCACACGACACGGGAACCGTGGGGGACTTGCGGTTCCCGTGTCGTGCGAACAAGCCCCCAGTCTTTCCACCACCACCAAATTCCTCCTCTCCACCACCACGGTTGTGCAGAAGCAGCAGTGCTCATCAGGGTCGCCAGGAGGGCGAGGAGGCTAAAGCTTTCTCACTGCCTGTTGGGGTATCTGGCAGGAGTGGGGGTAGCTTCACCATCCTCCTAGCTCAGCGACCCCCCAAAGCAGCCTCGCCCACCCCAGTGATTGGGGGGGGGGTGCATAGGTGGACATGGGTGCGTGCAGCCCAGTGCTGAAGCCTGGTGCAGCCTTTGGGGTCAGAAAGGTGGTGCACCCCTGAATCCAAACAGACATCCAGGCAAGGTCAGAATTGAGGTCTGTGTAGCCCAGTGTTTCTCAACCTGGGGTCCCCAGATGTTTTTGGCCTACAACTCCCAGCATGCCCCAGCCAGCATAGCTGTTGTAGGCTAAAAACATCTGGGGACCCCAGGTTGAGAAACACTGGTGGTAGCCCTTGGACCTTCCCCCCCCCCCTTCTAGTCATCAACCTTATGGATCATAGCCAGGACTGGGGGTCTGCCATGCTTCGAAATGGCAGAGGTTTGTGTAGTCTTGGCATGTTGTGGCGATGCTGGGTGTCTTTTAAAACTTCTAGCTATAGTGATCAGAGAAGTCTGTGATGCAGACGGTGTTTGGAAAAAGCAGTGTTCGGAGGCAGAGCTTGCCTGTGCCTGAACCGATGTTTTCAGGATTGGGGGGGGGGGGGGGTTTCCTGAGGAATTGAGGCCAATGGTGGTGACAAAAGATGACGTTCTCAACCTTATAATTGGAAGTTAATAAATCACCAGGCCCAGATCGGTGAGGCAGTGCCTTATCACCATGCTTTGCGGGGAGCTCGCTTTTCTGTGAAGCTTGGGGTACAGCCTCATAGATTCATAGATCATAGAGTTGGAAGGAGCCTACAAGGCCATTGAGTCCAACCCCCTGCTCAATGCAGGAAACTAGAGGAGGGGGGTCTCCCATCCAAGTAATAACCAGGCTTGACCCTGCTTAGCTTTCCACGTTCAGACAAGCTGAGCCAGCGTAAGCCACAGGCACAGGCCTGCATGTTAACAGGCAGGCTTGAAGTTGCCAATCCCATCTTTGTCTCTCTCCCTAGGCTGGCTGGGGTTGATGGGAGTTGCGGTCCAACACACCTGGAGGGCACCGGGTTGGGGAAGAATACATAACGCTAGCTCAGGGGAGGGGAGCATTTGTTGGGGGGGCAGTTGGTGAACCAGGTGACAGCGCTTACGTACCCCAGGGGTGGGCGGAAGATAGATCTCCAGGTGTTTTGGACTTAAACTCCCAGAAGCCTCTGCCAGCATGGCCAGGAATGCTGGGAGTTGAAGTCCAAACCATCTGGAAATCTGCTTTTTGCCCCCCCCTCCCCCCGCTTAACCCTTCTCCCATCCACTGATTCTCCATGACAAATGCCTCCCCAGGGCTCTTTTCTTCCCATTTTCCTTCCAGTTCGGCTCTTGAGACTCAGGGAGAAGTCAGTGGGGGGGTTTGGAGGGGGATGTTTACGAGGGCAAACTGGCGAGCATGGGAAAGAGTTGGGCCCACCGTCTTTCCCGCCCGCCAGCTTTCCTTTGCCAGTTGGACCCATCCTGTATTTATATCACTTCAGCAAATGCAGATTTGGAATTCTCCCGCTTGCCAAGATAACGTGCAATTCTGCCCTCGGTGTTTTCCAACCAGCAGCTCCTTCCCGTTAAATGAAGGGTGCGTGAACGACTGAACTGTGATCACTTTTTACCTCTTGCTCATTGCATGCTGCTGAAAGTCATCAGGGCAACATAAATGGCTGCCTTCGAAGGCCTCCTCACGTCTTCCTCTTAAATGTCCCTCCCTTTGTCTTGCTGCAGCTTTATCGGCTCCTTGGGCACCATCATTATCAAATGCAAAGACCTGCGGATTATTCAGCTTGACATAAATGGCATGGAGGAGTCCTTGAACATTGCTAGCTCCATTGAGGTACGTGATCTGTCGGAGCTGGGAGGACCCAGCAAGAATTTGACCCCGTTTTATGTAGGTCCTTGTTGGAAGTTTGAGCAGCACTCACTTCCCTGCGGTATTGGGATACTGATGGAAGGGGAAGGGTAGCTCGTCCTAAGAGGCATTCAAACATTGAGAATCGAGAAATGAAACTGCAAAGGTTTATGTGAAATAAGTACCCACCTACCTGAAATTGAATCTCTCGGAAGTCTTGGCAGCTACTCTGTTTATTTTAAATCGGGGGTATTGAGCCTCTTTCAGCCCAAGGGCGGATTTCGGTTTTGGAGAACCTCTTGGGGGCCACATTCCAGTGGCAGATGGGTCCGGAGGCAAAAGGAGAGGGACCAAGAATACCACCCTGTTTTAGCTTTAAGCTCTTAGTGCCAGTAACTAAACCTTAGGAGAGGCTTTTCAACCTTTTAGGGTGGGGAGAAAAGTGCATAAAAGCCACAAAAGCTCCAAGCAGTCAGTGTTTGGGAGAAATGGGGTGTGACCAGGGGAAGGGGGCATGGCTATTGGTCCCCATACCTGAAGTTCCACACCCCAGATTTAAATGTAGAGCTCATCTTGCTCCATATTCATATTCCCTTTCCCCAAAAGGTTTCAGCTTTATCTCTGATAGGCTGAAACCTAACTCACAGCCTGCTGCTTAGCCATTGGCTGAGCTGCTGTGACACTATGGAATGTTTGCAAAAACCTTCTGCCTGCTCGGTTGAAAGCTGTCGGGTGGAAAGTTGACAAATGGTGCAACTTTAGTGAAGCAAGGTCAGTTGGGCTGGCAGAAGCAAACTCGGGTGGGGCCCAACAGTCAGAGGGGAAGAGATTTTTTGTTAGCACTGGTGACATAGGTACATGATGATGCATCTCCTTTTATCAGCATCACTCAGTTTAAGGGTGGGCCGCTCTGAGGTGCCTCGGCAGTTTCCACGCACTTACTACCCATAGAAAGCCTTGCCACTGGCCGCTAGGTTTCCATACGATACTGAGCGTGCCCACACCGTGTGCGTCCACAGCGTCGTAAAGGAACACAGCATCCAGAAATGAGATGCTGACTGACACCTTTAGCAGCAGAGACCGTGGAAGCAATGCCGACAGGAGGCGAAGAAGAGGAGAAGCTTTGAGCTACCTTTTTAAACGAAAGGGACATTCAGCAAATGGTGACACTGGTGTGTGTACGTTTCTCACCTCCTGCAGGCACTGTCTACTTTGGATTCCGTCACCCTGATGTATCCGTTCTTTTATCGGCCCATGTTTGAAGTCATCGAAGACGGCTGGCACTCCTTCTTGCCTGAGCGTGAATTTGAGCTGCTCAGTTCTGTTGTAAGTCCCGAATGCATCTCCCTGTTCTTTGAGCTCAGCTGGAGGCCTCGTTCCAAGTTTCTTTCCTACATCGTGAGAAAGGGGGGAGGGCTGGTTCTCTGTGGGAGCTCTGCCTTTGGGGACTAGCTCCCTGCGGAGGACCCTTGGCCGTCTTGTTCATGGATGTCGGGTGCATAGTGAAAATGTCTGTTCTCTGAGGCATTTTAAATTGATGTACAACTACTTTAGCTGTGGCCTTTTAAAAAGCGGTGGCGGTTCTTCTGTTATTTTTGGCTTTATGGTCTGTTTGAATTGTCTTTATTTAACGTGTTTTTCCCCTGCTCAGCCAAAAAAAAAAAAGGCTCACAGAGCAGCTTACATGCAATCAGTAAAAGAAGACAGTCCCTGTCCTCAGGCTAAGAAGACACGACACACAAGGAAAAAGGAATGGGGAGGGAAGAGGGGGGAAAAATCTTTCAGTAAGGCTGGTGGAATGGCCCTGCTTTCCTTTTCATCTCCCTCAGCTCCAGCTGCTGGGATGGCTGCAGGTGATGACAGTTGGAGGAGGAGGAGCCTTCTTGTTTTTGGTACCTCGTTGGTTATGCTTCTGGCACAAAAATGATTTAAGGCACAATCCTATGCATAGCTGGCTTTTTTCTGTCTAAACATGCATAGGATTGCACCCTTAATGAACTATAAGTAAGTTTGATTGTTGGAGAGGACACATGAACACATATCATCATCATCATCATCTTTATTTATTTGTAACCCACCTTTTCCCCAATATTGGGACTCAATATGTAGTCCCAGTATTGGGACTCAAGGTCATATAGCCGGTTGACCTCTGTGATGGAGAACTGAAGACATCAGGTGCATGGGTCCATGTGGTGGCAGGGTCCAACAACTTACCAGTGGAAAGGCAGCAAGTGGGAAGGTGCTGTTGGCACTCGTGTCCTGCTTGTGGGTTTCCCGTGGGCAGCTGGTTGGCCGCCGTGTGCACAGAATGCCAGACTAGATGGACCTTTGGTCTGATCCAGCAGGGCTCTTCTTATGTTCTTAAGTACTTGGGGGGGGGGGCAGCAGGCTAAGAACCTGGAGGAGCTAACAGATGGCCCAGCACAGCCTTTATCTGTTGCCCCTCCAGAAGTTTTGGGCGACAACTCCGAGCACTCCAAACCATTGCCCGTGCCGGCTGCAGCTGATGGCAGCTGAAGTTCAAAATATTTGGAGGGTGCCAGCTTGGGGATGGCTGAGCCAGTAGCTTCCTTCAGGGATGAGCTGCCCAGACCTCAGGTTGTCTAGTAGATTGCGGAGCAACATAGCAGGTGGTGGTATGCAATTGGCTGTCCGCGATCACCTGGTTTCTGCACCTGAAACTGGATGGCTTCAAACTGCAGTAGTTTACTTGTTCTGAATTTTCCCAGGAAGCAATCAGATTAGCCCAGCATGATCATCCTTGGCTTTTTCTTTCCTAGACAAATGAATGGCGGTTGAGCTACATAAACAAAGATTTCTCTGTCTGTCCTTCCTACCCGCCCATCGTCACTGTCCCCAAATTGATCGACGACGAATCCCTCTGGAAAGTTGCCGCATTTCGCCACGGCGGGCGCTTCCCAGTCCTCAGCTATTACCACAAGAAAAATGGGATGGTGAGTTGGCGGTTTGGATGAGGAGGTGTGTGCTTTCCTAGGGCTGACCCAGAAATAAAAAAAACGATGTGTTTTACTTTCCAAAGCTTAGGGGCCATGACTGAAAAGGCCCATCAGCAAGGGTGGGACAGCCACAGAGTGGGGGCATCAGTTGAACTGAGTTTGTGAGCAGGTTCATATGAGGGCGGGTGGGGGCCTTGAGAACCCACTTGAGAATTTGGGGGATATGTTAACTGAACGCTGCCATATAAATAAGCATCTGTTGGGATGGGAATCGGCCCTTCCTGCCCTCACTTCAGCCCACAGCTGGGTATTTAGAAGAGAGAGACACTGGTTCTTTAATGTTAAAAGAGAGAGACAGAGAGAGCACCATCAATTCAGCCTCCATGATGTAGCTGCGCGTTAAGCACGGATTTGGAAGCTGAGCTGGTATTTCCCGATTCTCCTCTCATAGGATTAAAAGGCTCCAAGTCCGCTGGAACATGTTTGCCTGGAAAGGCACGTTGGGGATCCCTACGGAGAGTTCTGTGGGTATATTTCTGTCGGCCGGGCATTACATTAGGCAAACAGCAGTGATCCCTCCTGAGAGCACAAGCTCGGTTTTCACAGCCAGCGCTCCAATCTTGTGGGGTCTCTTTGAGGTTGTCTAACAGCTGTATTCAAACAAGTTGCATCTCTCCCAATCAAGTTGCATTGCGGTCTCTCTGTGCTCAAGAAAGGCCCACCCTGAAAACAGCGGGAGGAGATGCGGTTCACACTTGAAATGTAGAATTGCATCCTGGACTTCATCGTATTGCCATGGCCTGGTTCACACGTAACCCATGTGTATGGGTTGTTGAGTTCTGCGTTGTCGTGATGTGTGAACACAGCAGCGCCATGGTTAACCACAAACAACCCACAAAGAGAACCCATGGTTTGTTGTTGGGTTGTGAACTATGGGTTGTTAGTCATTAACAAACCATGGTTTGTTAGCACAGCTGGGTTCACAGAACACAACAACTCATGATTCAACTACAGCCCACCCTCAACCCGTACTCTAGCTTGCCGTGTTATGTGAACCAGGTTTGGTTGTGAACTATGGATTGTTTACACCATGGATTGTTGTTGCATGCAAATCCAAACCGTGGGTTGTACATGGGTTGTTTCGCCAGGCTGCAGAGGCGGCGGGAAAGAGCGGTAAAAAAACAACCAACCAGCCACTCTACATAGCAGTACTGCAGCACTTCAGAGGCATTTGGGATACAGGGAGGGAGTGGGGGAAGGAGGAGGGAAACAAACAACCCAGGGATTGAGAAAACAAACCATGGTTTGTTTGATTTTTTGCCTGACAAACCCTGGGTAGGGCAACGAGCCATAGGTTAAGTAAACCATGGGCTAGTGTTAATGTGTGAACCAGGCCTGTGTGTATTACATTTCTCCCCTGCCAGCACCCCTTTGAAAACGGTGCAAAGGTTGAGGTGCTGTTTTAACTTGAAACCCGGAATTGTATCCTCAGTGTGCATACCAGCTTTCATCCTGCTATCTCCCTGTTCAAGGTAGATCCAACTAACTAATACCGAACAGGCGGGTTGGCGAGTTAAGTGAAAGGCCTCCCTTTGCTAGGCCTGATCATTCCACGTGCTGGTTTTTGCCTTTGCCGCATGCCGAGCTGGACGACTTGTCCAGCCGATGGGCGTGCTCTTCTGGCTGTAGAAGACGCAACCCGTGTGCAGCCCCTGCCTCACTGGGCGTCCTTGGCCCTTCTAGGTAATGATGCGCAGTGGCCAGCCCCTCACGGGCACAAACGGGCGGCGTTGCAAAGACGACGAGAAGCTGATCAACGCCACCCTGAGGGCAGGGAAGCGGGGCTACATCATCGACACGCGCTCCCTGAACGTCGCCCAGCAAGCCCGGGCCAAAGGCGGCGGCTTCGAGCAGGAGGCGCATTATCCCCAGTGGCGACGGATTCCACAAGTCCATCGAGAGGTGAGTCGAGCCCTCGAGGGCCTCGTGGCGATGCCGGGGCTGCTTCCGCAGCCTAGGACAGCCTTCCCCGACCGCCAGGCGTTTTGGACTCCCGATTCCCATCAGCCCCAGCCAGCATGGCCAATGGCCAGATGGCGCTGGGAGTTGTCGTCCACAACGCCTGGAGCACACCGGGTTGGGGAAGAGCTGGCCTAGGATTAGAAGCTGGCGTGGTGGGTGTGGCGTCGCCCCACAATTCAGTTCCCTGGTGTATGTCTGCTTTAGTATGTTTAGTGAGCATAGAATGTTGAACCGAGTGGGTGTGGTTTGTGATGTCTTGGAGAGGGTGGGGGGAGCGGTATATAAGGAGTGTCTGGGTGATGTCTGGGTCAGTTAGTTTTATGTGAGTTGAGTTTTAAGAGGAATCAGTGATTGTATGAGGAGTGAGAGTATTTGGAGTTATAGGGACTTAGGTTAATTATAAAGTGTTTGGTGTAGGCAGGTTTATTTTCTGGAACTAGGATTTTGAGAATTAAAATAAACTTATTTTTATTTTGTTTGCTACCCAAATCCTACGTGTCAGCTTGGCGTTATTAACCTGCTTTACTTTTAAATCTACACACACACACCTTTGTACACCCACAGCTTCATAAATTTAAAAATAGATCCTTAATAACCAGTATTAATCTTTTCCCTCATTAGCAGGGGAAAGGTTTCATTTGACCCTCCCCTCAGGTTTTTAAGTGTTGATGCTTGGCCTGAGAAGGGTTTATCATGCAGCGTGGTCCTAAAGTGTAAGGGACCGTGTCGTTGCAGTGGGAGACTTGCAGAGTAAAGCACGTAGGAGATCGAGCAAGTTGGAAATAACGTTGCATAGGAACGAACGAAGCTGCCTTACACTGAGCCGGACTCTCTTTGTGGTCATCTCCCCCAGCATTTTCTGCTCTGGCTGGCAGTGATTCTCTGGGGTCTTTCCCATCACCGGCTCCGCCTGATCCTTCTGACTGGAGATCCCGGGGATTGAACCTAAGGCCTTCTTTCATGCAGCACAGATGCCCTTAGACCACTGGCTGATTTGCAGTAGGCTAGTGTGGGTTTCTGACTCCCAGTGGTTGTTGACAATACTGGGCTAGATGGATCCACGGTCTGACTCAATATAAGGCTGCTTCCAAGGCAGCAGGATAGGATCATAGAGCTGGGAGGGGCCCACAAGGCCATCGAGTCCAACCCCCTGCTCAAAGCAGGAAACTAGAGGAGGGGTCTCCCATCCAAGTAATAACCAGGCCTGACCCTGCTTCGCTTTCCGTGCTCAGACAAGCTGTAGCCAGCGTGAGCCACAGGCCTCTAGGATGTGTAACTGCAGCTCTGGAGAGGTCAGGGTAGAGACTGGGCCCCTTCCCGTTTTAACCAGTTCTGGTGATGCAGTTAAAAGCTTCACTCGGGGCAGCTCACACATTAAGCTTAGACATTTCTGGTTCATGCCGCGTCAACAGCGCTGTAGTCCTTTGCCAGCTTGCCCTTATCTCTGGCTCTCGTCAAGCCAGCAAGGGTGGAAAAGCAGTGCAAACACACTCTTCCCCCCCTCCCCTCCCTTTTTAATTCAATGTGCAGATAAGATAGCGCTGCACGGAGGTAGCAGACAAATAACAAAAGCCAGGCGGCATGGATCACGATGGTACTTGAAAGCACCAAGTCCCTTTGGAGGGCGGGGTTTCTCCAGTCTCTTCCTGTTCGACTTAACGCCAGCCTTGTAGTTCAGAGGGAGCGGGTCCGGAACCGAATCCAGTTTGCTATAGCCAGGAAGGCAAGAACTCAGTGGGTGTTTTCAGGTTTCCATCCCAGCCCCTCCACCATCACCACCAGTTCTTCCTACACCTTTCTCCTGCTTCACCCCAAATATCTTAGGCAGTGGGGAGCAGGAGGAAGGGGGGAAATGCGCAAAGCCCAGGAAACCACCAAATGATTGGTGTTTGGGGAAAGGGGGTGGGGCCTGAGGAAGGGGTGGGCCTATCTGGGGAAACCAGATGCTTCATTAAATAAGGGCATAATCCTGTGCAAGTTTAGACAGAAAAAAGGCCTACAACTCCCAGTGTGCTGGCACGCTGGGAGTTGTAGGCCTTTTTTCTGTCTAAACTTGCGTAGGATTGCACCTTAAGCCTGTTTCAATTTCTCGCTGCAATACCACTCGTAAAGCTGCCTCCCATATCTTCTTGTTTGGAATGGGTAGTCTAGGAATGAGGTGCCACCACAGAAAAGGCCTCTCCCCTGTAACCCCCTGCCCTGCCTCAGAAGGTGAGAGCACCCTGAAAAGAATTTCAGACCAGAAAAGCTACCCAGCCCATGCAGACACGGGGACCTAGCTGGGGAGACTTCCAGCTGCCGCAGGCAACCTGACAATGACCTCCAGAGAGTATGAGGGCCAGAGTGATCCCTCCCTGCAATTTCATTTGTACTCTTCTCTTGGATCCTTCAGGATCTCAGCCCATATATATATATATATCCAAGAGAGGAGTACAAATGAAATTGCAGGGAGGGATCACTCTGGCCCTCATACTCATATATATATATTTATACCCTGCCTTTTTTCCTGCAAGGAACCCAAGGCGGCTTACATAATCCTCCTCCCCTCTATTTTATCCTCACAACAACCCTGTGAGGTAGGTTAGGCTGAGAGTCAGTGACTGGCCCAAAGTCACCCAGTGAGTTTCATGGCTGAGCTGGGATTAGAACCCGGATCTCCTGAGTCCCAGTCCAACACTCTGACCACTACGCCACACTGGCTCACATGAGTGGTGAAAGGTGTTTCCATTACAACAATAATGCTGTCAGTGTACATCATGGGCTCATTGTTTTTGCTTCTTTCCCCCCCCACCCCCACAGGTACAATATTCTTCAGGAGAGCCTCATCAAGCTGGTAGAGGCCTGTAATGACCAGTCCCATAATATGGACCGGTGGCTGAGCAAGCTGGAGGCGTCCAACTGGCTGACCCACATCAAGGAGATTCTGACGGCTGCCTGCTTGGCTGCACAATGCATCGACAGGTAAGCCCCCTCACCTGTCTTTTGAGGTGGCCTGGAGTAAGGACGTTTCATGCAGGGGCAGTGCAAGGTACTGAAAAGATCCTGGGGCTCAGGCCCACAGGACAAAAAAAATGCACAAATCTGCATACACTAATTTACGTCTGTTCTAAAGTCTGTGTGTGTGTGTGTGTGTGTGTGTCTTTGTCTTTAAAGGACCCTGTCTCCAAAGGGCACCCCTATTTGTAAAAGGGATGTAAAGATGGGAGAAGATGGCATTTGATTTCAGAAAAAACTTCATGCAGAAACCTACCTCACAGGGTTGTTGTGAGGATAAAATGGAAAGGAGGAGGAGGATTATGTAAGCCGCCTTGGGTTCCTTGCAGGGAAAAAAGACGGGGTATAAATATAATAAATAATAAATAAATAAATTCAAGGGGCAGCGGGACAGCAGGAGGTGAAGCAGGGATCAGATGCAACTAAGATCCTCAGGGCCCCTGGACCTTTATTTCAGCCAGTGCCCATGGACAGCAGGGTGGTGGGGCAGACAGCCTCTCAGAGATTCGGGGCTCCAAATGAAAGATCCGGGGCTCCAGCCCTAGCGGGCCGTCCCCTAACACCGCCTCTGGTTTCACGGAGCGCCCTTCTGAAGGAGGTGTCCAAACAGCTTTGCTCGTCAGGTTTAGGAAATGAGTAAGAACATAAGAAGAGGAGCCCAGCTGGATCCGACCAGTGGGCCATCTTGTTCACCCACCAGGTGGACAGCCAGACGTCTCTCAGAAATTCATAGGCAGCCCCTACCCTGGTTTGTTCCAAGCAGCTGATATTCAGTGGCATACTACGGTCTCTGAACATGGAGGCTCTATTTACTTATCAAGGCTAGTAGCCACTGATGGGCCAAGACTTTTCTTCCATGAATTGGTCTAATCCCATTTATTTATTTATTTGTTATATTTTTGAATCGCCCATCTGGCCAGTCATCCGGCCACTCTGAGCGATGTACAGTCCAATAAAATACAAGAAAAAAAAACAGAGTGTAAAACACAATTAAAAACAGTACAAAACTTAAAAATCCTAACCCACCCCATATTCCTGCCTAAAACCCACGTTTTTAATGCACAGCGGAAGCTAATCAAGGAAGGGGCATGGCGGAGGTCACTGGGGAGAGAGTTCCATAAATTGGGGGCTGCCACAGAAAGGCCCTCCTCCTAGTCCCCACCAGCCTGGTTTCTTTAAAACCATCTAAGTCAGGGGTGGGGAACCTCTTTCAGCCTGAGAGCCAGATTCAATTTCAGAGACACTGTCGTGGGGTGGGGGGCACATACCAGTGGTCACTGGAGCCAGATGCAAAAGGGGAAGGGCCAGAATACCCCGAATACCAGCCTATTTTAGCTTGAAGCTCTTACTGTCAGTAACTAAGCCTTAGGAGAGGCATTTCAGCCTTTTAAAATGAGGGGAAATTGCACAAAAGCCAGGCAACCACCCAGTGACCTGTGGTCAGGGGAAAGGGGAGGGGCCAAGGGAAGAGGGCGTGGCCATCTAGGGAACCTCAGAGGGCCTGATTTGGCCCACAGGCTTGAAGTTCAACACCCCTGATCTAAGCTGTTGCACTGTTCTGGGACAGGCACTAAGATCAGAAGAGCCTTGTTGCTTTGGACAGAGGGTCCACTTTGGTTGCGCCCCTTGCTTGCTGTGGTGGCCAGCCAGATCTTTCCAGGCAGCCTGCAAAGCAGGACGTGAGGGCACCAACTCTTCCTCGTTATTCCCCACCCTCAGTCGCTGGGATTTGGAGGGCACAGTGCCTCTGAACATGCATCATGGCTGATAGGTCCCCTTCCTCTTCCAGGAATTGGTCTACTCTCGTTTTAAAGCCCTCTGACCCAATGATTGTTCCCGTATCTTGTGACAGGGAGTCCATCCAGGTGTTAGTTTTGCTCCGTGTGAAGCATATATTTTCCCTGCGTGTAATAGAAATGTACTTGTTATGGGCAACCATTTGGAAGAACAGCTGTGACATTTGGGACCTGCTTGTTATATTTGCTCACGTGGCAGTTTGGCTGCCACAGATTTTATGTGGTCATGTGGTCAACCTGTGCCCTGCCCTGGTAGCTTGTCGGAAAAGTGATCTATAAATATTGGAGGAGAATAACAAATTGTGATTGGCCCAAAGTCACCTTCATTGAGTTCACGGCTGAGTAGAGATTTGAGTCTGGTTTTCCCCGGTCCGGTTTCATCCCTCTACCTGGTGAATGTTACTGTTTGGCTCTCAACACCAGCACATACATCAAGCCCAATGGGTTTTTGTCTCTCTTTGAACTTAATCCAAACAAAAGGAGTTTTCTCCGACCATTCAAATGTGCAGTAGAAAAATTAAACTCATCCGTAATAGGTTAAAAGCTGTTAGTCTGGGGCTTTCATTCCAGGGCTGGAATAATTGCTTTTAACCTATCACAGATGTGTTTAAGGTTTGGGTTTAATTTTCTGAGAACGGTATAATAACAATAACAATAATAATAATAATAATAATTTTTAAAAAATAATTATTTCTTACCCGCCTCTCCGTCTAGATCGAGGCGGGGGACAACAAAATATTTCAATATATTTTGGTATATTGACAACCAAAATGTTTACCAAGGGTAAGAACAATAAAAACAGCTTTTAACCGAAGATGGTAAAAACCTTCATGGTGTTGAAGGTTTGAGTTCAGTTTTTTCAACTGCACATTTGAATGGTCAGAGAATGCTCCTTTTGTTTGGATTAACAACCTGCAAGGCTTCATAGGAGAATGCATATATCTTTACCAAGTTACCAATGTATTAAACAGCTTTGAACTGTTCTTGGCTTTTTCCAAGGGAGGGAGCATCTGTCTTGGTCCATGGGACGGAAGGCACAGACACAACGCTACAGGTGACTTCTCTGGCTCAGATCATTCTGGATCCCAGGTGCAGGACCATACGTGGCTTTGAAGCTCTGGTCGAGAGGGAGTGGCTGCAGGTGAGAACTGCTGTTCTTTCACTGGCAGAGGCTTGTGCTGTGTACCTCTGCACCTAGGTATTCTTTGGCCATCTCCCAGCTGCTGATTCACAAAGAGATTAGCATCCTGCCAGGAATCCCTCCTGGTCAATCCACATTCAGGGATACTCTGGCTGCTATCACAAAACATCTTGGCTTGTGACTAAATAGAGCCTTCATAAACTGCGGAGCATTACCAAACCGTTTAAATCACACCGCCCGCATGTTTCAGCTATTACATTACTGTACTGCCAAATAGCTGAAGCTCTCTGGGTGGTTTACAAAGATTAAAAACCTTTTAAAAATACATTATAAAAACCACATACATACAAACATATGAACATACAACACACACACACACACACACACAATATATATCTCAAAACTATGTTAAACAAATCAACAATAAGAAAAATCCAGGACCTGATTAAAACCTCATCATATGCTGCCGGGTGCCTGAGAGACCAAGGTCTTAACCTGGTGCTGAAAAGATAACAATGTTGGCACCAGGCAGGCCTCGTCGGGGAGATCATTCCATAATTGGGGGGACCACTACCAAGAAGGCCCTCTCCCTTGTCGCCACCTTCTGAGCCTCCCTCAGAGGAGGAGGCACCTGGAGGAGGGCTTCAGATGATGAAGGTAGTGTACAGGTAGGTTTGTGTCAGGAGAGACACTCCATCAGGTATTGCAGTCCCGAGCCAGGTAAGGCTTTATAGGTCAAAACCAGCTCCTTCAATCGGGCTTGGAAACATACAGGCAGCCAGTGCAAGCGGGCCAGAATTGGTGTTATATGTTCAGACCTTCTGGTCCCTGCTATCAATCTTGTCACTGCGTTTTGCACAAGCTGCAGCTTCTGAACCATCTTCAAAGGCAGCCCCATGTAGAGTGCATTGTAGTAATCTAGCTTGGAGGTTACCAGAGCATAGACAACTGAAGCCAGACTGGTATCGGCGTCAAGACAGATTTCTCTTTGTCTTTCTGAATGTGCCTGCAAGGCTACTAACTGTGCAAGATCACTCACTTTACGACTAAGGTTGAAATTGATGCACATTTACTTGGGAGGCAGTACAATTGAATAAAGTTGGGCTTAACGTCTAAGTTAAATATGGATAGGGTTGTGTTGTGTGTGTCCAACATTTTCCTTATGCAAGGGGTTGTAGCTACCGAGCAAAATAGTGATGCTGTAGAATAGGGGTGGGTAACGTGGCCCGTGGGCCACATGCGGCCCCCTAGCCTCCCCCCCCCGCCACTGCTGCTGAAATTCACAAGCGCACGTGGGGGAGGTGGAGAAAGAAGCTTCCTTTTAAAAGCTAAACTTCACAGTTTGCCACAGAAATTTGGTGGTGTGGTGGCAAAAAAGTAATTTAAAGCAAAATGGCCCCCGTTCCCCACCGCCAGATTTCAGCAGCGCCTGGCAGGGGCGCAGCCCCTGGTGGGATCCGGCAGGGGCAATGCGGGGCCCCCAACTCCGGCTCCAGGAGATGAAAAGTAAATGTCCATGCCATTGAGTTAACATGAGAAAACCCGAAGCATTTTGAGAACTGGATACATTGCAGATAGTTGGTAGTTGGGGGCATAAAATACGATAAGATTGCCCATCTGGGCCCCAAGGATGATCCTGGTAAAATACAGAATTGCATCTCCTGGATCCTCATGCCTGTGATGACTTGCTAGTTCCTGGATGTAGCGAGAAGCCTACTGAGGAATAAATATATTTGGCCTCCGAATAAAAGGGTATTAGGCAAGTTTGTGGTGGAGAGGTCTCTCAGTGGCTATTAGTCCGGATAGTTAAATGGAAGCTCCCAGGTTCTCTAAGGCCATTGAATATGGGCTTTGTTCTGATCCAACAGGGCTGCTCTTAACGTTCATACTTTGGACCCGAGGCACAGTTACTAAGGGCACAGCTATGCTGGCTGGGGAATGCTGGGAGTTGAAGGACTTTTTTTCCAGCTAAACCTACATAGAATTGCACCCAAATTCTATGATTTCTATGATTCTATAGAGGTTTTGGTCACCACAGCTCTAGCCTCTTAAATCCCCCCCCCCTTTAAAAACTAAAACAAAGAGAATAGTAGTAGCTGTGGCCATTAGTAGTCTTAATGTGCCCATTATCACCTGTCTGCCCTCTCGGCAGTTTTGCACTTGGCTCTGTCCCTTCAGCATGTTCGCTGGTTGCTACGATGTAATGTGGCATGACTTGCAAAGCGATTGCTGGCTGGAAACCGCAGCAGGTCCACCTCGTGCGCTGGCCTCCTTTCCGAGGCAGCTGCCAACTCGCTACAGTCAGGTTGAAGCCTCGTTGCAGCTTGTAGCATAACATTAAGAGACCTGTGCGAGACACATTCATGCGTGTGTCTGGGCTTCTTTTTAGTCCATCAGGCACTGGAGGTTTTTTGTACGGGAAATCAGAAGGAAAAATAAGTGCACGTTTGTTTGTTTGTTTGTTTCTGTGTTGGTTATATTTCTGGATCGCCCATCTGGCCGGCAAACCGGCCACTCTGGGCGATGTACAACATGATAATACATTTAAAATACATGATATAAAACATATTTAAAACAGTATAAAATAGTATAACTTTTAAAATCTTAACCATATTCCCGCCTGAACAGCCAGGTTTTTAATGAGCAGGCGGAAGCTCAGCAGAGAGGGGGCATGGCGGAGGTCACTCGGGAGAGAGTTCCACAGTACGGGGGCTGCCACAGAAAAGGCCCTCTTCCCTCGTCCCCACCAGTCTAGCTGCTCTGGCTGAAGGGACAAGGAGAAGGCCGTCTGTGGCAGATCTTGTTGAGCGGCCTACTTGGTGTTGCTGGAGATGCTCCTTGAGATAGACTGGACCGGAGCCGTATAGGGTTTTAAAGGTCAAAACCAACACCTTGAATTCGGCTTGGCAAGCAACTGGTAGCCAGTGCAGCTCCTTGAGCACTGGCGTGATGTGATCCCGCCGGCGGCTGCCTTTAACCAGGCGAGCCGCCCCGTTCTGTACCAGCTGTAGCTTCCGAACCGTCTTCAAGGGTAACCCCACGTAGAGCGCATTACAGTAGTCTAGGCGAGAGGAGACCAAGGCATGAACCACTGATGGGAGAAGATGATTAGGAAGGTAGGGGCGCAGCTGCCGTATCAGATGGAGTTGATACAGCACCGCCCGGCTCACAGCTGCCACCTGAGCCTCCATGGACAGCTGGGAGTCTAGAATGGCCCCCAAGCGCTGCGGACCTGGCCCTTCAGGGGTAGATGTACCCCATTCAGCACCAGGTCAACATCCCCTAACCTCCCCTTGTCCCCATTTAACTAACAAGTGTGCAGGACTGCTCCAGGGAAGTGGAAGGGCAAAAGAGTGTGTGTGACTTACACGTGTAAGCCTCTGTAGAGTAGATGGGAAGCGCCAGCTAGGGCCGTGGCTCAGTGGCAGAGTTCCCGCTTTGCATGCAAAAGGTCCCCGGTTCAATCCCCTGGCGTCTCCACGTAGAGCTTGAAAAACGCCTGCCTGAATCCCTGGAGCGCCACTGCCGGTCAGTCTCAACAATACTGGGCTGGGATGACCAAGGGTCTGACTCAGTCTCAGCTTTCTGTGTTCCTAAGAGCCATGCTGGATCAGACCAAAGGTCTGTCTAGTCCAGTATCCTTTTTCGGACCGTGGTCTGCGCTAGCCACTACAGCTGTCTTGGGGAAAGTCCACAGGCTGGGCATAGAGCCAACAAGAGTCCTTCCCTGTTTGCCCCTTCATGTTCTGCGGTGCACTTCTTCCAAACCTGGAGGCTCCATTTGGCTGTCACTCCTAATAGAGATTGATAGACCTAACCTCTGTAGATTTGATTTACCTTCTAATCCACCAGTAAGGAAGCTGATGTCAGATAATAATAACAACGATGTCAGAATGATGATGATGATTCTGATTTGAGATTGCTTCACTGTTGTGCTTTGAAGGAAGAAAAATCACTGCCCTTCCTTTCTTTGAAGCATCATGAGTTTTAAAAACAAAAACGCCATGCCAGTGTGGCGTAGTGGTGAGAGTGTTGGACTGGGACTCGGGAGATCCGGGTTCTATTCCCCGCTCGGCCATGAAACTCACTGGGTGACTTTGGGCCAGTCACTGCCTCTCAGCCTAACCTACCTCACTGGGTCGTTATGAGGATAAAGTGGAGAGGAGGATTATGTAAGCCGCCTTGGGTTCCTTGCAGGTAAAAAGGCGGAGTATAAATAAAATAAAATAAATAAATAAATGCTGCTGTTGACCCTTCTGGATTCGTGAGCAAGGAACTCTGAGGCAATTTCTGGTTCGTATTTTTCAATCAGCCAACCGATGTCAAGTTTTTCTTAGCCAGTCCCCTGGCTAGCAGCATGCCGGTGAAAAAGCTATCAGTGGTTATATTCCTTCCCAAATCCTGTAAATGTGGTGCTAGTTTCTCAACCATTGGCCCAGTTCAGAGGATCAAACAAGCCATGGTTTGTTAACCATGGGTTGTACATGAGCATGTGGGAGCAAGCAAGCATACTGGCTCTTGACTGCATGCCCTGCTTCTGCTTCACTAAACAACCCAGGAATGCCCCCAGTTCCTGGGTTGTTCTCTATGATGTGTGAAGCTGGAACTCTGGGTTGTTGAGGGGAGAATGGGATGGGTTGAAACTCTGGGTTGTTTCTCACTCAACCCAGAATTCCAGGTTCACACATCATGGAGAACCCAGGAACCAGCATGCTTGCTTGCTCCTACGCATGCCAAAACAACCCACGGTTAACTAACCGTGGGTTATTAGATCATCCAAACCAGGTCACCCTCTGGCCTAGGTTTTGAGCTGCTAGGGCTGGTTGGTTCCAAAAATCCCTGAGGGCAGCCCTCAGCGCACTTTGCAAGGCCCTTCCTGTGAACAGAGAAAAGTGGTAGTGTAAAGGTCCTTGACCTGAGTGTCGTCATCAAGTCTGACCGCCTGCTGCTGACACGAGGTTGCTTGCAAACATTTGCAGATGGGGTTGTGGTGACCCCAAAGGCTGGATAAGTAAGTATTGCATAAAATGAAAACTCTGATGTGCGGGGTGGGCACAGCCTGCTGGGTCGCAAGGAAGGTTCTAACTGGAAAAGGGTATTTTAAAAATTCAGGTTTGTAAATGGGTATTGTAGAACTATGGGATACTATTGACACCAAATACCATTTTGCAGTCATCTAAAAGTGAGTAATTTTTCTATAAGGAAAGTAGAGAAAATTCCTGTATTTTCGCCCTTCCCGCTCCTTTCTCACAGGAAATGGAGAGGCCAGGTTCAAATCTCTCCTATTCAGCTGTAGACATGAAGGATAACTAAATTCTCATGGGGTCGCTTTGGTCTTTTGAACCTTATGTATGTGGTCTTTTGGTTTTTCTCAGCCTTTCCAATAGGGAGATAAATTGATCCCATAAGCTGTAAGAATAATAAAAAAAGTAATTTTTAAATTGGAGTTTGGAGGCGGGGGCCCTGAAACGCCACGTGGCATTTCACACCTCGCCACAGGTGGGTGTCATGCTCCAGGTATTCCTCAAGTTCTATGATCTTTCCCCCCCCAGCATGGTTGGGGGATACATCTGACCTTTCTTGTCGATGGAAAGTTACATCTGTCCTCTAAGCCAGGATGTTTACGAGCTTTCCACGCTTTCTCATTTTTGCTCTGACTCTAAATGCTGAACCATCACACAACCCCCTAGTCCCCCCCATATCCTGCTGCAACCTTCCCCAACCTGGTGACCCCCAGATGTGTTGGACTGCAACACCCATCATTCCCAGCCATCTGGAGGGCACTACATTGAGGAAAAGGCTGTCCTACTATAACCCAGCCTTAGGACATGCAACTGCAATAAATACAGTCATACCTTGGATTGCAAGTGACTTGGTTTGAGAGCGTTTTGCAAGACAAGCAAAATTTTAAATATTTGTGTAATTTTTTTTGACTTGATATACAAGCGACGTCTTGCAATACAAGTACTGTAGTACGGCTTAAATTAAAAATCTCTGTACAAATGTTTTTTGGGGGGGGTTTCGTTTTGATATAAGAGTGTTTTGGATTACAAGCACGTTTCCGGAACGAATTATGCTCTCAATCCAAGGCATGACTGTAAATAAAATCTTATGAAGTTTATGTACTGTAAACTTAATAAATTATTTTTAGTTCTGCTACACTGAGTCTGTACCTGATTTATCACGCTACTTCTGATTAAAAATAAGGAGGAACTGATCAAGGGCACATCACACACAGCGTTTATACTCACGGCACAAAGGAGTATAATAGTAATTGTGTAAGGCCTGAAGCCTGAGATAGGTGAGAACAACCTGACTAGGCCGAAGCCAAGGCGGACCTACTCTCGAGGGACCGTAGGCTGGGAGAAGGGGTTTCACCACAAGAGGCATTTCAGTGTTTTTAGAGTGGGGGAAAAGCTGTCCAAAACCTGGGGAAACCACCAAATGATCTGCAGTTGGCAGGCAGGGGAGGGACCTGTGGCCATCAGGTTGAACCCCAGATGGCTGGATTTGGCCTGTGGACTTGATGTTCTGCACCCCTGGTCTAACGGAAGGTTCCTTGCCTTGCACCTACAGGCCGGTCACCCATTTCAGCAGCGCTGCGCCCAGTCGGCCTATTCGAACAGCAAGCAGAAGTGGGAGGCCCCCGTGTTCCTGCTCTTCTTGGACTGCGTCTGGCAGATCCTCCGCCAGTTCCCGTGCTCCTTCGAGTTCAACTATCACTTCCTCCTCATGCTCTTCGAACATTCCTACGCCTCCCAGTTTGGCACTTTCCTGGGCAACAATGAAAACGAAAGGTAGGGTGGGCCTTTTGTTCTGGGCTTCTCAGAGACCGAGACCGAGGGATGTTGGGATCTCAGCAGCTGCACTGTGTGTCGCAGAGGACCAGATCAAAGCAGAATCTGTAGGCTGTGCTGGGAGCCTTATTTATTTATTTATTTATTTATTTATTGAATTTCTATGCCGCCCAGTAGCCGAAGCTCTCTGGGCGGATCACAAATAAAACCATAAAATACAGCATAAAAGACAGTATGAAACTACACTATAGAATAGAAGTTTTTTTAAAAAATTAAAACCTAGCAGCAATGCAAAGATTTAAACTACAGTAACGGATTTAAAACAACAGAAACTGAAAGACTAAAATGCCTGGGAAAACAGGAAGGTTTACTTGCTGCTGGAAGGAGCACAATGTAGGCGCCAGGCGAGCCTCTCTGGGAAGCTCATTCCACAGCCAGGGTGCCACAGCAGAAAAGGCCCTCTTCTTAGTAGCCACCCACCTCTCTTCCTTTGGCGGGGGCTCCTGGAGAAGGAAGAGAGTCTGGACTCTGTTCTTTGAAACAAGCTGGCATGCGCAGCACATGAAGCTGCCTCAAACCGGGTCGGACCACTGGCCCATCCAGCCCAGTGCTGATCACTCCAGCCTTCCCCAACCTGGTGTCCTCCAGGTATGTTGGAGCTACAACTCCCATAGCTGGCTGTGGGATCATGGGAGTCGTAGTCCAGCCAATCTGGAGGGCACCAGGTTGGCGAAGGCGGATCTACTCTGACTGTCAACAGCTGCCCAGGATCTCTGGCAAGAGACTTTCCCGGCACCTGCTACCTGAATTCCTTTTAACTGGAGATGCAAGTGTCAAACCTGGGACGCCCTGCATGCGAAGAAGGCGCCCTGCCGCTGAGCTGGAGGGAGAGTGCTGTGGTGGTGGCCCACTTTTTTTCTTCCCCCCTGACGAGGGGTGCCAAAGTATTGTAGTGCCACAATGAGGAGAGGGTGAAACTGACAAGGCTATTTACCAAGGGAATATGCTGCACCTGGGGTTACCTAATGCAGTGTTCTCCAACCTTGGGTCCCCAGATGTTTTTGGCCTACAACTCCCAGCATGCCCCAGCCAGCTATGCTCTACAGGGACGTAGTGGCGGGAACCTGTCCCTGTAGCAAAAGCCAAAGTGTTGCAGATACCGAGTCTCGGGTGGCGCATTTTCGATTTAAGCAAAAGTCCAGATGGCAGAGCTCGGAGAGAGCTCTGCCTGAAACCTTGAAGGTCTAGGATCCTGGTCTAGATGGGCGAATGGGCTGACCTAATATAGAGCAGATCTGTACGTCCAGTAACCTTCCTTTTCTCGTGGCCTTCAGCGAAGGGAGAAAGGGGGTTGCCCAAACTCCCTGCAGCGTAGACAGGAGCCCACAGTTACTTTGCTGGACTGCTGCCACTGTCACACCCCACCCCTGAATAGGGCCTCCAGCTGGCCCTCCTTTTTGGGATCTCTGGGTGCGCTTACGTATGGTTGGGGGGTTTCTTTTCCTCAAGCCCTTCCCCTTACACCTCCCACACTGCCTTTGGGATGTCTAATCCCTACTTTATACCTCTTTGACCTGTACAATAAGCACAGCTTCCACCACAGGCTGTTTCAAATAACAAAGAAAGTTTATTTTAAAATACAACAAGTTCTGGAAATAAGTTTTATGTGTACGTTTCAGATAATCTTAAGTCATGTACTGTCTTATCCTAGTACCAATCCTCCCTCAACAGCTGTTCCCAATATCAATCCCTGCACTCACTAGCTAAACTCTTTAACCATCCTAACATGATCGCTCAACTCTCTCTCCGGTCAGCTTCACAGACTCCCAAACAGCACTCCTGCACTTTTCACACTCCACACACTCCTGCCCTCTCTCTTCACAAAATCTCTCAAACCCGCCTGAGCATCACCGCCCACTGTTTATATCAGTGTTCTCCAACCTTGGGTCCCCAGATGTTTTTGGCCTACAATCCCAGCATGCCCCAGCCAGCTACGCTGGCTGGGGCATGCTGGGAGTTGTAGGCCAAAAACATCTGGGGACCCAAGGTTGGAGAACACTGGTTTATATAACACACAGGCTCCACCCCCTTCTCACTCTCTCAGCCAATCATGTCACATATGCAAATACACAATTCTTCCTGCCCAAGTGCCCATCCTTTCTCACTCACCCAGATACAGCAGGAATACATACTTATACTTAATACACAAACACATTATACTTACCACCGTCCTAGACACTTTAAATTCCAACCCAAATAACATCACATCATAGCCACCAGGGATGTTGAAGAGTCCTTGGTCTCGAGTCACGAGTCGAGTCACGAGTCTTTGGACCCGAGTCTCAAGTCCGAGTCCGAGTCCTTGGTCCAAAATGGTGACTCACGAGTCACGAGTCCTGAGTCACTCCCAAAACTGACTCCACGAGTCCCTATTAAAATCAATGGGGTTTCCCCCCAACAAAATAAGGCTACTTCAGATGTGTGGCTTAAATAAATTCTAGGCACAAGTGTGCCTTTTTATTTCAAAACTCTGCAACTGATTTTGGCAAGAACAGACCAGGCAGACAAACCCAAAATAACCAGGCAGGCAGAGGAGGCAGGGAACCCCAAAGCAGGCAGGCAGAGGCCTTTGTCTTGGACAATTCAACTGTTGAACAGGTCAAGAAGAGACCAGGCAGGCAGAGGAGGCTGGGAACCCCAAACAGGCAGGCAGAGGCAGCCAAACCCAAAATGTCTGACCCTAACCCAAACCCCCCACAACAACACATCAATCAAAATAAATCTCAACACATCGTTGGGGCTGCGCTCCTGGTAGCTGTCCATAGTGGCCGACCAGCGGTGCGCCTCGCTTCCATGCGCTCTTCACCGGTGATCGTGCTCCTTCTGGCACAGCCAGAAGACTCGTCAACAGCCCAGGGATGTTGACGAGTCCTTGGTCTCGAGTCCCGAGTCGAGTCTCGAGTCCCATTAAAAATATTGGGACTCGAGTCCGAGTCGAGTCAGAGGGGGGACTCAGTCCGACTCACGAGTCGAGTCCTCGAGTCCGAGTCCCCATCCCTGATAGCCACCCCTTTACTTCCACCTCAGCCTGAGCCAGGGGACTCTCAGGCCTTTCGGCACACACTTGGGGCGCAGAAATAAGGATTCAAGCCAATACCCTCTATTTCAAGCCCCAAGCTTGACATGTTACACGGTAGCAAGTAACCCAGCAGAGCACGCCGAATTTCGGACTGAAGTTTACCAGGAAAGAGGCACACACAGCTTTAGTGGTAGAGATGAAGTTTATTTGGGATGGGGTAAGGGGATAAAAAGACATACAAAGATCAAAGAAAACCTTTGGAACAATATCCCAGGCAAAATAAAGCAATCCCTAGGCCTATCCTATTCATCAGGGATCCCCAACCTTTTTGGTCCTGTGGGCACATTTGGGAATTTAAGAAACTGCTGTGGGCACCACCACAAAATGCCAGTGGATTGCCGCTTTGGCCTCTACCTGTTGCCTCTGTGGAACTTAGGCTGTGTCTTATTCAGCAGAAATGTCTGTTTCTTGACAGCTTCCAAGCTAGCATTTAGGCCTGCTCCAGAACGTTGGGTACTTAACCAGCAGTGTGTCTCCCCATGCAAATGCTCCAAGGTTATATCTCAGAGGTGACCTTGAACTGTACAGTAATACCTTGGATTGCAAGTAACTTGGTTTGAGAGCGTTTTGCAAGACAAGCAAATTTTTAAATATTTATTTATTTATTTATTTACTTGATATACAAGCAACGTCTTGCAATACAAGTACTGTAGTACGGCTTAAATTAAAAATCTCTGTACAAATGTTTTTTGGGGGGATTTCGTTTTGATATAAGAGTGTTTTGGATTACAAGCACGTTTCCGGAACGAATTATGCTCTCAATCCAAGGCACAACTGTATATGCTTTGCGAAGTGGGCTGCTAGTCCACATGCGTTCATGTTTCCTGCCACAAGGGGGAAACCTGTATATTCTGTTGCTGGATAACTACTGGAAGCATCCCTCAGAGCATCTGAGGAGTCACACTTCCTAAATGCCAGTTATCATCTTCTACTCCCACACTTCCTCCCTTTACTATCAACGCTTGCAAATCTTGCCCTCTGCTGGCCCTCCGTTTTGCACCGGCATTTTTCATATACAGGGGCACATGCCCTTCTCTTCCCCCAGAATTGTGTTTAATAGCTAGGGGCTAATTTGGTGTCACCTTGATTCTCGTATCTCTCCCCCCCACCCCCACGACATCCCTGTGCTGCTCCTTGCAAGTCGGCGAACGCTGGGGCGGGGCAGGACCTGTTCTCGCTTGGCGTGCGGCTTCAGCCAATGGCGGAAGCAGCGTGAGTGTGTTTCTTGTTTCTGTCGTCTTCAAAAGCCCAGCGCCAAGTGACAGCTTCCGCTCCATCCAGATTGTCAATTTTCAGCCAAATCTGGAGAAAGATCTTTGACAAGAAGCAGAAGAGGAGGGAATGCTTCTGTGTTTTACAGATCCTCAAGACCCACTTGATGAATGGAGCGGAGGATTCTGCTGGGTTTTATTGTTTTTAATCCAAAGCGCTTGTGGGTTACTACTGATTTCTCTACCAGGTGTAAGCTCAAGCTGCCCCAGAAGACGATGTCCCTGTGGTCCTGGGTGAATCGGCCGGAAGAACTCAACAGGTTCAAGAACCCTCTCTTTGAGGCCAACAGCCTGGTCATCTGGCCTTCCGTCGCACCGCAGAGTCTGCAGCTCTGGGAAGGTAGGTGGTCCCCAAGCAGGCCTGCAGCTTTGGGGGTATTCTGTGATCTGACACTGTTCTCAGCTGATGGGAGGAGCTAGCAGTGCTTTCTGCCAGCTGATGTGCCAGCTGCCCTCTTCCTTGAAGAAGGCAGACCTGGCTACAGCCATTCATACCTTAATATCATCCAGATTGGGCTACTGTAACGTGTTCTTGTATCGCGCCTGACACCTGGAGAACCAGGGGCTTGTCAGGGCTGTTCATTTTGATCTCAAGGAAACGAGGAGTCAGCTCTAAGGTGGCACTTCACAACATTGTTGTTGTTTGTTGTTCAAGATTCAGATCCTTGAGTACTGCCTGCGAGCTACGCTGGTCCGTTCCCAGCTTTGTTTGGGTACGCATGCATGCTAAAGTTACTCAATAAAGCTGTCTCTTGTGAACAGTCTTAGAGCTTGACTCCTCATTTCCTTGAGATCAAAACGAACAGCCCTGACAAGCCCCTGGTTCTCCAGGTGTCAGGTGCGATGCAATTCTCTGTGGGGCTGCCTGTGCAAAGTGTTGGGAAACTTCAGTTGATTCAAAATCCCACTGCCAGAATGTTAACCGGGGCTAGCTGGATCATAGAATCATAGAAAAGTAGAGTTGGAAGGGGCCTACAAGGCCATCGAGTCCAACCCCCTGCTCAGTGCAGGAATCCAGGTCAAAGCATCCCTGACAGATGATTGTCCAGTTGCACCTTGAATGCCTCCAGACTGGGAGAGCCCACCACCTCCCTAGGTAGTTGATTCCATTGTTTTATTGCTCTAACAGTCAGGAAATTTTTCCTGATGTTTAGGTGGAATCTAGGTTCCTGTAACTTGAGCCCATTATTCCGTGTCCTGCAAACTGGGATGATGGAGAAGAGATCCTGGCCCTCCTCTGTGTGACATCCCTTCAAGTACTGGAAGAGTGCAATCATATCTCCCCTCAGTCTCCTCTTCTGAAGGCTAAACATGCCCAGTTCTTTCAGTCTCTCCTCATAGGGCCTTGTTCAGTCCCTTTATCATCCTTGTTGCCCTCCTCTGAACCCTCTCCGGTTTGTCTTATGTCCTTCTTAAAGTGTGGTGCCCAGAACTGGACGCAGTACTCAAGATGAGGCCTAACCAGTGCCGAGTAAAGGGGAATTATCACTTCCCGCGATTTGGAAGCTATACTTCTATTAATGCAGCCCAAAATAGCATTTGCCTTCTTTGCAGCCACATCGCATTACTGGCTCATACTCAGTTTGTGATCTACCACAATTCCAAGATCCTTCTCACTTGTAGTATTGTTGAGCCAAGTGTCCCCCATTCTGTAACTCTGCATTTGGTTTCCTCTCCCTAGGTGCAGCACTTGGCATTTATCCCTATTAAATTTCATTCTGTTGTTTTCGGCCCAGCGCTCAGCCTATCGAGGTCACTTTGAATTTTGTTTCTGTCTTCCAGAGTATTAGCTGTTCCACCCAACTTTGTGTCATCTGCAAATTTGATAAGCATTCCCTGTACCTCCTCATCCAAGTCATTAATAAAAATGTTGAAGAGCACTGGCCCAGGACCGAGCCCTGTGGTACCCCGCTCGTTACCTCTCCCCAGTTTGAGAAGGAACCATTGATAAGCACTCTTTGAGTCCGATTCTGTAGCCAGTTGTGGATCCACCTGATAGTTGTTCCATCTAGCCCACTTTTAGCTAGCTTGGAGCATCTCTCTCTGGTATTGTTCTACCCTAGCCTGTTACTTGTTTGTTTCTATCCCACTTTATAGAGTGCTAGGTTTTTTTTAAAGTCTGAACCAGGGATGTGCAAGGGAACCCTGTTCGGGGGGTGAAAATCGAACAGATTTTCCCAACTTGGCCCTCTGGAGTCTGTTCCATTTCCCCCATGCTGGGACCGACTCAATCTGAGTCGAGCCGGCACGAGTGACTCTTTCAAAATGGGCTGCGATTTGCACGAGGGTTTAAAAAAAAAAAAAAAAAGTCAGAAAAATTGCGCAAATTGCAGAGTCCCAAATTTGCACAAATTTCAGGACCAGCAATTTGCGCAAATATCCTGAGCTTTAAAAAAAAAAAAAAACTTGCACAAATTCACAGCCCTGTTTTAAAAGCAAAAGAAATAAGATATTGTACACTTAATATTGGTGGGAAGAACAATGGGTGGGGGAAGAGACTAAAAAACCATGACTCCATTTGCACAAATCATGGGAGCTGAAAAATAATAACTGAAAATAATAATTAAAAATGTGTCTATTTGATGTGTGCAGATCATGTAACCCTAGCGGAAACCGTAGTGCCAATGTCAGACTATATGAAATTGACAATGACAGGTTCCTTGTGAAGTAGGGAATATGGCCAGCTAATGAGGAGAGGGTGAAACTGACAAGGCTATTTACCAAGGGAATATGCTGCACCTGGGGTTACCTAATGCAGTATTCTCCAACCTTGAGTCCCCAGATGTTTTTGGCCTACAACTCCCAGCATGCCCCAGCCAGCTACACTGGCTGGGGCATGCTGGGAGTTGTAGGCCAAAAACATCTGGGGACCCAAGGTTGGAGAACACTGACCTAATGGACTTGCAAATGCAATAAAATATTAAAAACCGTGCAAACCCACGTACGCAGATTTCAAGCTTCAGACCCCATTTGCGCAAAAGACCCCGATTTGCACAAATCACCATTTGCTCAAATGGTGCTACAAGTATGCAGATATCGGTTCTCAATGTGCACAACTATTTCACGCACATTTCCGGGGGGGGGGGGACGACCCAAAAAATAAACCCGGCACAATCCATTTCCGATTGCCAGATTGAATATGCTGCGCAAGTTCCATCAGGCTCAAACCCTGAACGGCCTAGCACCGGGAAGCTTTAAAGTAGCCTTCCCCAACCTGGTGTCTTCCAGATGTGTTGGACAGCAACGCCCACTGCTCCCAGCCAGGGCACAGTGGCTGGGAGTGATGGGAGCCGTAGTCAAACACAGTCTGGAGGGCACCAGGTTGGAGAAGTCTGCCTAAAGACCCTCCTCCTTAATGTACCTTCCCCTACATTCTGATCAACATTGGGGGTCCCGCTCTATTTTGTGCTGCCACCTCATGTTTGGCAGGTGGGCATGAGAGACGAATCTTCATTGGCCTGGCGTGTTTCACTAATTGTTTTAATGGATCTCTGTTAGCCATCTGGGCTTTCTTTGTGAAAGAAAGTGGGGAGATAAATCCTGATAACACGGACCTAGTGTAGCATATAGTTTTGGATCTGCTGTAGACCCCTGTAAAAGAAAAAACCACAACAACAGCAAATAGATGTGAGAGAATCTTGGAAGTCTGTATGTGTTTCAAGCCCATGTAGGAACACGTTTAACTTGGGTAGACGTGCCCATTCGGGTGTATGATTCTGGGAGTTGTAGTCTAACGTCTGGAGGGCAACCGGGTTGTGGAAGGCTGTGTTAGATAGTGGGTTCTTTTCAAACAAACAAACAAAATCACTCTATTTCTTTGCTGCACCAGGAGTCTTCCTCCGCTGGAACCGGTCCTCCAAATTTCTGGACGAATCCTACGAAGAAATGATCAACATCATCAAGTACAACAAAGAACTCCAAGTGAAAGTCAACTTGCTGAGGCGACAGCTGGCGGAGCTGGAGACGGACGACGGCACCCACGACGATGGGATGCCGGAGAGCCCCTGACCTCCCGCCGGGCTCCCGCGGCCAGGTTGTTCCTCCTCCGTTGGGCGACTCGTCTTGACACGCTAAGCATTAAACACACGAGGACTTGCATGCGCTCAAGCTCCTTTTTGGTGCAATTGAATTGAACGTTTTTTGGGGGGTTTGCTTCACAGTTCCTCACTTGGCACTGTTGTCATTCCCCTCCGTTTAGGATGGTGGCGTTTCTTTTTGTTTTTTGTTTTGTTTACAGGAGCAAACTCTTAATTTAATTCCCCCGATGGGTCCTCTCCCGGCAGTGTTCTCATCTCCTAATAAATTGTGTATACGGTTACGGTGTCAGCTCTGGCTCTCAAGCACTCCTGAACCCCCTCATGTATGCGACTTATGACAGGGGGCGCTTTGGCTTGAGTGAAATTTGACACTGGACTTGACAAGCAGTTTTGAATGTTTCGCGTGGCCTGCGAAAGGCTCTCTGGGAGAAATATACATACTTTCCTTTTCCTTCTCTTCCCCCAAATGTACCTCTTTGTCCCTGGGTTAGACAAAGTCCTTTTGCTTGCTGTGGGCCTTCAGTCCCAAACCGAAGCGGCATCTTCCCGTGCTCTTCATTTAGCAAGGATAGATATCTCCACCTGCCCTCCATACTAGACTGTACAGTCAGTGCTGATCCCATCATGATCTCCATCTTGCAGGTCCAAAGGGCATATGGTAACCCAGCCTTCCCCAAGCTGGTGCCTTCCAGGTTGCGTTGGACTACAACTCCCAGAATCCCCCAGCAAACACACCAGGAGGGCACCAGGTCGGGCAAGGCTGTGGCACGGCCTTCTAAGGACTGGACCACTTCACACTGTCGATGGGGGTGGGCTTGCATGTTGGAACGCTACCCGTCGTGTTGTGGGTGGGGGTGGTTTTGATTTTTAAAGCCTGCCTGTGGCATGCTAGCTTTCCCATCATCAGGGTATTTCCGCTGTGGAGGAAACACTCAAACGTGTGGCCCTCTTGCCTGCAGCCAGAAGTGGTGCCGCGGTAGGACTACGTCATGTGCTTTTCCCCACCTACGTAGTAGAATTGGCTCTTGGTTGTAGGGGCCCACGTAAGGAGGATCCAATCCCCTAAATTGGAGTGCCCTAAGAGTTGCATGTATTGTTCATTAGGCGGAAAGAAAGTAGGAAGTTCACCCGTGATGGCAAGTAACGCATACCTTATACCGGCACCATATGAAATTGAAGCCAACTTGGTTCATAGGCTGTCATTTCACTGATAAAGTGGAATGACTATCCAGCTTGGCAGGGTTTTTTTTATCGCAGGCTGTGCAGCGGTGGCAGGGAATTTTAGCCCGCTAAACTGAACATGGCCCATGCGGGTCCTGGCTGTCTATGCTTGCTGCCGGCCCGGGGCTATAAAAATAGGAGAGGGGTCAAATACCTGCCAGTTTACCACTCTTAACTGCTGGTCTGCATACTGCTTAAGTCACAAGTTAGAGTAGATTTGCCCTGGGGGCTGATCTCCCTTCCCTGACCCTGTGGAATAAAGCCCTGCTTATGAAACAGTTGAGCCATCTCTGAAAGGGGTGTGTGTGCGGGGGTGCGCACTCACTCCTGCTCCTCTTTCAGAAACAACAGGACTATTGCTTTAATGTATCTTTTACAGCCGCGTCGTGGAAACTCATGGTGAGTCAAAGGCCTTTGGAGAATGCTGCTGTGTTCTTTGCCGTGTGGCTTGATTTTTTTCCCCATAGCTTTTTACTATTGCTTGTGATCTTTACAAGTAAGATTTCCACCCCATATTTTGGCGGCTGTGGTCTGTGTTTCTGTGGCTACTATCTAGGCTTCTGAGCAACACTGGATGCACTCCTTTTTACGGTCATATCCAAATGCGCTCAAAGAGAGCGGCCACTGCCTACTTTTATCTCACTTCCTTTAGGCATCCTGTCTCTTAAACAGGCTTCCTTACACTCTCCTCTCCCCGCTCCACCCTTAGTAGCATACAGCCCCTCCTGATCTGAAGTGGTATGGAATGCCTTGAGTTCCCACTCGGATTAGTAGCTTCTTCCTAAAACCGATCCCAGCCAAACCGACAGCTTCCGCGTCCCTCACGGAAACGGGACTGTGCATGTCTTCAGTCCACTGAGCAACTGAATGTTCCGTGCCACGCGGCCACAGTAGCTCAGCCAATCTGTGTCGGAGGCTTCCCCACCGCAAAGGCAATTCCATACAGAAGATGTTCAGGTTCTGACAGGGAGGGCACTCCTGTGAAACCAGTATTTCATTGCAGATGTGGGATACTTTTTATGACGCTAAAATACCAGTTCCGTTGGCCCCTTTATTGCAGTCGGTTAAGCGCTTCCTAAATAAGTGCAGCTTGTTCCTCTTTAGAACTTCCTGGAATACTGGGCAGTTAACTTTATGTTGGGAGTCGGCAGTCCGCAGTTGCATCTGACCTGCTCCTCTTCCCCTCCTGCCTTACCGTCAAGTCCATTTGTGGGGGGAGACGGCAGGGAATCCATGGACTCGAGGGACCGACTCTCAGGATTGGGATCCCCTGCAGCATTTGTGATTCCCAACAAGGCACGTTTCCATCCAGGCGGATGTTGATGTCACGCTGCGCAGAGCAGGTCGGGGGCTGCAAGCCCACCCCGGGGATCCACAAGTATTGGCTCAGCTTACTGGCCAGCCTCTTTATTTATGCTTGCTGCCAAAAAAAAAAAAACACTTCCGGTCCTTTGGCCATGTAAAGAGGGTTGCAGGGGAGAGGGAGGGATTTCTTGATTTATGTTGATGTGGAGAGAAACTAACCTTATCTTATCCAAACTGCAGGGCAGGGGGTGCTTGGGAGAGGGGATGCCAGCGGCTGCGTATACTTCTTGCCAGAGGGCCGGGGCATTTGCACTGCCAAGCTGGCAAGAAGATTTGTGGGTGCCCGTTCCCCAGCTCTTAGCTTTTTATCATCTAGCAGCGTGGAAGGGATGGAGCTTGTTGGAAACTGTGGCACACGAGAGGATTGTTTGGCCCATGGGACTGACCTGACGCTTTAAAGGGTTTTCTGCCGCCGCCTCAGGGTTTCCAGGAGGAAGAGTAAAACCTCGTGGGTTGGCATCGAGGGGTAGAATCGAAGGAGAGCTTTTGCTATTTTCTCCACCCTGTGTTCATCCACTGCCACCCTAATCCTTTTTGAGTCCACGGGTGGGCAACTTGTGGCCCTCCAGATGTTTTGGCCTACATCAGCTATGATGCCTAGGGCTGATGGACGTTCTAGGCTAAAACATCTGGAGGGCCACAAGTTGCCCACCCATGCTTTAGACCAGGGCTCTCCAACCTTGGGTCCCCAGATGTTTTTGGCCTACAACTCCCAGCATGCCCCAGCCAGCTATGCTGGCTGGGGCATGCTGGGAGTTGTAGGCCAAAAACATCTGGGGACCCAAGGTTGGAGAACACTGCTTTAGACACAGCCTGTCTCCACCCCCCGACCCCGCACTAGACTCCACACCCTGACCTATGGGGCATCACTCCAGCGTACTGAACGAATTGAATCCTTCCATCCAGATTTACTTTGGTTGTATTTTTTTATTATTATTATTTTTAATTATATTTATACCCCGCCTTTTTTCCCACAAGGAACCCAAGGCGGCTTACATAATCCTCCTCCTCTCCATTTTATCCTCACAACAACCCTGTGAGGTAGGTTAGGCTGAGAGTCAGTGACGGGCCCAAAGTCACCCAGTGAGTTTCATGGCCGAGCGGGGACTAGAACCCGGATCTCCCGAGTCCCAGTCCAACACTCACCACTACGCCACACTGGCTCTCGCCACACTGGCTTTTGAAATGAATCTCCTTTTATTTAGTGTTCGGTCATGCTGGATCTTTTTAAAAGCTTGTTCATAATCTTCAAAGGCACTAACTCTTATGATTCATTATCTTGATTGCACTGTTTAAGAACAGCTAATCTTTTGGTTTCGTTCTTGTTTTTTTTTTTAAGCGTGTTTGGCTAAAGGGCGTTGTAAATACAACATTGACAATGAAATATTTATTATTTCACATTATTCACGTAGGTTAGAGAGTCTCGGGAGAATGTTGCCTACACTGATCGTGTTAATTTCAGTTGCGAGAGGCGTCCCTCCATGCGGGCTTCATGAGGGCCAAGGATTGTGGGACTGGTTAATAGTCTGGGACTCCCCCCAAGATACTTGCTCAAATGCGTTTCTACACTACAAAGAATTCTGGGAATTGTTGTCCTGAGACGGTGCTGGGAATTCTTCGCGATAGGTCCTTAGAGCAGGCGCTAAGGACCAAAACCTGGCGCCCTCCAGATGTGTTGGACTAAAACTCCCATCATCCCCTGATGGGAGCTGTAGTCCAACCCATCTGGGGGGGCATCAGATTGGAGAAGGCTGTCCTAGAATCTTCACAGAATTAGGCTTTGAAGTGATTAGGAGCAATTTATAGCAAAACCTGGAGTAAACGTGTTGGGTTGGCCTGTCCGACACTGAGTCTTCTTTCCCTACCCCAGTGTATGTTTTTTTCCTGTTAAAAATCAGATCCTTCCTAACAGTGTGAGTATGGCACTCTCTGTTTGGCTACTCATTTTTGGAAGTGACGGATTATTTCCCATCCAGTTAAAGCAGTGAAGTCACATCAAAAATCTGTTGGAATCAGTGACATGAAATCATGCTACTGAGATATTTTTTTATTGTTATTATTATTCCCTAAAATGCAAAGGGTTGGATCCGGACTTCGTCAGACTTGCCGCAGACCCATCGAAGTCAATGGGATTTTTAGTTACGTACTCGTGACTAACTTCAGCCCCGTTGGTTTCAATGGGTCTTCTGCTCTAAGTATGGTGAAGTCTGGGTCCATCTGAAATCTCCACCCTATTTCTGATGGATGGATGGTTAGTTACAGTCTCAGTGAGTTAGGGCTCTGTGCGGCAGAGGGAACTGATGTGCCTGCTGTGATCGATAGGTGCCAGATCCTTACGTTGCTGGCCTGTGTTCCTCCCCCAATTTTCAATTTGTAAAACCCACCTTCAGTAATGGTTTGGAAATTGCTGTGTCAGCCTGGCATTCACAAAGACTTTAACGAGGTTGTGTTTTGTTTTGTTCTTTTTAAATTAAAGTACGTTTAAGAAGTTACTCGTTCTTTTCTTGGATCAGTTAACGTTCTTCTAGCACCCAGCCTTTCCTAACCTGGCACCCTCCGGATGTGTGGGACTCCCAACTCCCAGCATGCCCCAGCCAGCATGGCCAATAATGAGGAATGCTCGGAGTTGTGGTCCGAAACATCTGGTGAGGCCACCCGGGTTGGGCGAGGCTGACCAATACCTTCAGGCGGTAGCGCCCGTATCTTAATTCCCGTTTGGTTAATTAGCGGCACTGGATCTTTTTGAAGAAGAATGTAGAAAGCCATGGTTGGCCTGCCAAAGGAAGTTCTGTCGTAATCGATTGTCTTTTGCTTCCACGTTGAACATCAGGCATTTCTGATTGTATCCAGCTTATCATTTCCCCATGCGCTCCAGGATGCCTTGTGCCGCGGCTAGGATGCCTGGATATATAGTGACCCCGCACTTCAGCAGAATATAGATACACACACACACACACACACACACACACACAGCCTCCCCCACATGTCTACACTGCTTGCCAAAAAGGGCACGGATTTGCACACTGAAGTAAATGGGTGTTGCGTCTTTTGGGGAGAACTACAATTTTGATTGTATTTGGAGCTGAACGTTTTCTTGAATGTGGCAAGTCTGTTTCTCGGTGCACTGTTGTCTGTATCGTCCACATCTCTGATATTTAACTGGCATCTTGGTGTCTTGATGCTTTCTTAAGCTTTGCAGAAGAGGAAGAAGAAGAAGGGAAACAAAACCCAGCGCTTTTCGTATAGAACAGGCAAGTGTTCGTATATTAGCAGATCTCTTTGTGCAGCTGAGTAGCACCATTTGTAGTGTACCTATAGCACACTGTATCCGTTAACTATTACAAAATAATTGGTAAGTGCATCTCAGTTCTAAGTCTGGACCTGCTGCTGCTTCTTCCAAGTTTATTTTTTACGTGAGCCAACCTGGTAGCCTCTGGGGAAACTGCTGCCATGTTGGAGAATGTTTGCCATTGTCTGTACCGAAACCCTGAATATTGCTATACTGCCTTTTATCAGAAAGGTTAATAAATATTGGGGGAGCGGCTGGAGATTGTTCATCTGTTTTAGAAATACGACAGTAAAAAAATAGCTGTAAACGTTGCAGATGTAGGATAAATGATCTCAATTAAATCCTTTAAAGACTTCTGTATTTGTGGCACTTGCAGCTTTCTTGACAGCCTTTCCAAGTAATTTACTTTGTGAATTGAGTGAAGAATTCTCGTTCAAAAAGATAGCCGTGTTGACCATAAGAGACTTTCCAAAATCCACGTTGCTTTATTAGGCCAACTAAAAGATCACCCCCCAAATGGTGCAAGCCTTCGAGATCTCCAGATCTCTTCTTCAGGCAAGGTGTTATAAAAGACAGGTGAGGAGAGGGGAATGAGGAGGGGGAGAAATGACTAGATGGGGAAGTCACATTGACTGGGTTCAGACAACACAATAACCCACACTCAAGGTTGAGTGTGGGTTGTCGTTGGAAGCGTGGGTGGTTGTTGAGACGTGGTTATCGTGTTGTCTGAACCCAGCTGCACTAACAAGCCGGGACTTGTTAGCCACAAACAACCCATGAAGAGAACCCACAGTTTGCTGTTGGGTTGTGAACTGTGGGTTGTTCACCATGGTTTGTTATCTTGCCTGGGTTCAGACAACACGATAACCCACGTTTCAACAACCACCCATGGTTCAATGACAACCCATACTCAACCTTGAGCGTGGGTTATCATGTTGCCGGAACCCAGTCACTGTCTGCAAATTCAGACTAGTCCCAAGGTGTAGTGTGGGAGGAGGAGTCCGCAAGTCATGTGATGGCTACAGGCTGCCCCCTGGTTGCGCTGGGAAGAAGGTGGAGGCAGGGAATATTGGCTCCTCCATTTTGGCCAATATAAAGTCCAGCGATTCTCAGAAGCGTTTTACATCCTGGTCAAAGCATTCAAACTGGTGTGTGTGTGTGTGTGTGTGTGTTGATTGAATCAGTGCTTCTCAAACCCTGGGAGATTGTTCCTCTTCTTCTAAAGTAATTCTGCCTCCCCCCCACAACAAATGTACTCCATATGTGTGACAGACTCAGGTAAGCCTTGGCAAGGTTTGCTGGCGCCTAAAATACAGTTAGGGTACACTATAAGGTGGCAATCACCATATCAATCGATCAAACTCATCAGATTCAATTGGTATATTTTAATATATATATATAAATAAATAAACTTCAGTACAGAATCTATGGCTTTGATTCAATGGGGTTGTTAGTAGAAAGGGAACGACTGACGGGACAGATTTCCCTTGCAGCCCCCCCCTGCCCCCCCCCGTGGTCCCCCCCCCGTGGTCCCACAAATTGCTCTGGAGGGTTGGAGGACCCCGTGGAGCAGACTTGGGGTGTGTGCAAGGGGTTGAAGCGAGGAGGAGAGGGTTGGGGAAGTCCCATTGCGTGATGCTGGATCTAAGCCTTTGCCAGAGTTCCCCAACCTGGTGCGCTCCAGATGTGTTGGGCAGGGGTACAGCTCCCAGCATGCCCCCAGCCAGGCTGGTTGGGGGATGCTGGGAGTTATATATGCCAGCACATCTTGAGAGTACCAGGTTGGAGAAGGCTGGTCTGTGCAGGCAACAGCCGTACATACAATGGCAGCTCCAGATTTCTACTCACTCTTCTGTTCAGATTGTTGAAGAGAACATTTTGTTTTTTAAAAAAAGGTTTTCATTCCCCGTCTAAAACAAGCAGGGGGGAAAAAAATCTAGGATTGCATTCAAGAAACAGATTTTAGTTGTGGAATACAATTGCCGCCTTGTCTTTTTGTTTTGCCTTTTAGGGCGCAATCCCATGCACTTTTTTCTGTCTAAACATGCATAGGGTTGCACCCTTAATTTCAAAACCCTAGTTCATCTAATTGCAGAGAGGTAGCAATGAAGTTTCAACAAAAATGAGAGTCTGGTGGCTACCCCAAGTTACAGTGGGATAAGCTTATGGGTTCTATTTTTACACTCGTGTGCATGCACACAGGTGTAGGGCGGAGAGAATGTTATTAAAAAGCGAGGCCAAGTAATGCAAGAGAGGGGGAGAGGTGTTATGGTGCAGAACACAAAATGACAAGATGCTGTCATGAGTGGAAGACCCACTCAGAGTGGGTGTGACCCATTCCCCTCTGATAATGCATTGGCTGAGCAAGATGAATAGATAAGTGTACATAAACTCTGAAAGAGGGGCAACTCCTTTCTGCCGTGCACTAATCGCTCCCAGTTCCTACTGAGCCCCGCTACTGTCAGTTCAGTTCTATGAATTCCATTGGAACTTGGCGGCTTCACGAACTGCATCTCCCTTCCCACTGAAGAATGACAGCATCCGATACTGAAATACACCCCTAGTGTTGCCATTTTAAAGATCTGGGTAGCCTTTTATTCCCCTTTTGTCGAGGCAGTCCCGTTTGGCCAGTGACAGAAGTGCGCAGCTGGCGCATGATGGCGTTCCAAGATGCACAGGAGAACAAGCCCTTGATGGTACGGCTGATTATTTATTTATTTATTTACCGTATTTATTTATTAAGCTAATTAACCTTTGCACTGAGCTCAATTTGTTCCTGACAAATATGAATTAGGGTTTCACTTTCCTGGAATGGAACAAAGGGGTTCTTCCCATTCCTTGCGCAACCTTAAATTACTGGAATATCATGTTCTGGGCAAGTCCAATTTGATTTGCCTTCTGCAAACAAGACAGTAACGCCCAAAGAGCTCTTCCTGGATATATATTGTGCAGAAGAGAGAGAAGGTCTGCGTTTGCAATGCATCCACCTTGATGTGTACACTTGATTATTACCGAGGCATTGTTGATTCCGGTTTTTTTCTCTCTTTCTATATTCAAGCCTCTCTCCCCGGTTTTTTTTTTTTGTCTGATGATGATGGTGATTTGCTTCTGCCACATATTTCCACACCAGAAAGGTGTGTGTCCGAAGGGTATGGCCTGAGTAGCATGGCACGTTACTGGGAAAATCATGTGTTTGTGGCCACCAGCTGCACTTTGCAGGTGAAAGTTATATGCATATGGATGTTTGCAAATCACCCCCCAGACACACCAATGTGCACATAAATCTTTATGGTAAAACATTTTCTTTATTCATCAAAAATGCATTTCTTTTTTTTTCTTTTTTTTAAAATTGCTGCACAGGCTAGACTGTGTCCACCACCAATGGTATTGTTTTCATAGGCAGCATGTATGGCATTATGAACATGCCGTTCAAAGGAAAGCACAACAAACTCTTGGTCAATATGATTTTGCATCTCGAGTGCAGCTAGATACAGCACTAGAAAGCGCTCAGTGCAACCACCTTACTGAATCTAAGCAGGTCCGGATCTAGATAGGAGACCACCTGGGGACCTAATTTATGATGTCTTGATTTCATTTCTTTTCATTTCATTTATTACTATGCTGCCCAATAGCCAAAGTGCTCTGGGCAGTTTACAAAGGTTAAAAGCTTAAAAATACATTATAAAAACCATATAGCTATAAACGTACGACAGAGAGAGACACAAATATATCTAAAAACAATTTTACACAATCAACAAGAAAATATCGAAGACCTGATTTAAAAAGAAAAACCTCATCATATGCCGCCAGATGCCTGAGGGAAGAAGGTCTTAAAAGAAGGTAAAAAAAGATAATGTTGCCGCCCTGCAGGGGGCCACCACCGAAAAAGGCCAGTGATTTGCATCACGGAACTGCAGGGCCGGCCCTACCATTGGGAAGAGTTGTTATGAGTGGTATAATAATTCCTCTTTTGAAAGAGTGACAAGAATCTATGGAGAAAAAGGCGTCAGAGTTTCCTGCACCACACACACACACACACACACACGTGTAAAAAAGTATAATCCCAGCTGGGGGCTGGGAAATGTAAAATGTACATAGTTTCTCTGATGGCTCCTGATGCCACAGAGTCTCCCATGTCTTTGATGGCTGGTGCCACAACTATTTGCATGCAAATGCAGCAAAGAGCCACCCTTCCGTGGCCCAGATGAAGTTCATCCTGATTGGCTAAAGACACCTGGGCTACTGAAAGGGGGGGGGGAAGAATCTATACTGCTGTGGCTTCTGGTTTGGGTTGTTCTCTGCACGCTTTCGCGGGAGTAGGGCTCTTTTGCTGAGGCAAGCCCTGGGAAGAGGACCAGCCCCCAGACAAAGGGAGTGCCTGGGTATTTATATAGTAAAGAACTATTTTTGTTGTTTTATAGCTCTACTTGTATGTACCAAAGTGTCTCCCCACCTTTCTCCCTCTCCCCTCATTCCCCACCTTTCATTGTAATCTGTTTACCTTAAATAAACTTTCCTGGTTTTACCCCGCACGGGGTGTGTGGTTCCTCTGTGGTTCGGTGCTAAATCCAGTGTATATAGACCCAGGGCAAGGCCCCGAGAGAATCAGTGTCAAGACGGCAGAGCTAAGGCTGGCAGTTTTGCACCTTTGATCTCTGGTCTTGAGAAAAGGACCGGTTGGCAGGCCTTCACAGAATCTATACAGCCCTGAAGCGTTGGCTTATGGGACATTGGTCAAGTATGAAGCAGAGTCACCTCTGGGCTGAGAGTATGAGAACATGTGTGTGTGTGAGAGAGAGAGAGATCGTGAAAGGAGGGAGGAATGTCTGGTCAATGTGTCCCGTGTGGTTGAAGCCTGCAGCAACATTTTCAGCCCCTAGTGGCAAACATCCCTAATTAGGACATAGCTTTGCAGTCCATGCAGTTTAAAGCTGGGAGGGCGGCCATCAGTCCAAGGGACAGAGTTTTATTATTGTCCCGTCCCCCCTACAGTAGGGCAGCCCCCTTCAGTGGAATGGAGTGGACAGACTCCTCCCCTGAGCGGGGCTATAGGGGTACATCATGGCAGAGGCCATGCCTAGGGGTGCCAGTGGCCATGGCTTCGCTCGGATGGCGCAGGAACAACGTGTCCAACTCTTGACAGCCACGTGCGTTTGCTTGCAGCCTTGGCTGTAGCAAGGCAAGGGCCATTCCCACCCGTGCGGAGCCGGGTCCATTCTCTAGTTACCAATAAATAAGACAGGAGACCTGCTCGATCCCCCCTTTGAAAGTGGTGAGTGACTGGGACAAGGAGGTAGATTCGTTTATTTATTACATTTCTTATACTGCCCAATAGCCGAAGCTCTCTGAGCGGTTCGCAACAATTGAAACCATAAAATACAACGTAAGATGCAATATAAAAGCTTAGAGCTTCAGGATAAAATAAAAGCAAAAACCAAAATAAGACCTAGCAGCAATAATGCAAAGATTGAAAAGACAGTAACATATTTAAAACAACAGAAACTGACAGACTACATCGCCTGGGAAAATAAGATCTTCACCTGCCGCTGGAAAGAGCACAATTCAGGCGCCAGGGGAGCCTTTCTGGGAAGCTCATTCCGCAGCTGGGGAGCCACAACTGAAAAGGCCCTCTTCTTAGTAGCCACCCACCTCACTTCTTTTGGTGTGGGCTCCCTTAGGAAGAGCCACTGATGATGATCTTACAGTCTGATCTTAGCACAAAACACTAAAAAGGAGGAATGGGAGGCAAAAACACCTCTGTCATTCCTCCTGCCATGCTTAGGATTGAATGGAGACTTCTGTGTACCAGGTGTCGATCTTGTTGGATTGTTGCACCCTAAATAGTTTCCTCCATTGAGCAGGGGGTTGGACTCGATGGCCTTCTAGGCCCCTTCAAACTCTATGATCTATGAATCTATGATTAATGGACTAGAATATAGACTGCAGCTTAGGATCCGGGGGCAAGTATGTATGGGAGGAGACGATCCTTCAGGTAGCCTGACCCCAAGCCGTTTAAGGCTTTGAATGTTAATACCAGTACTTTCAATTGGGCCCAAACATAGACTGGCAGCCAGTGCAGAGGGAAAAGTACGGGCAAAATACGATCATGTTGGCCAGTCCCCGGTAACCAGGGCTGGATTAAGAGCATTACGGGCCTGGTGCTGAGGATTTTGGTGAGCCTTTTTATGGAAATAAATAAAATGAATAAATAAATAAAATGAGGAACATTTTTCTTTCGTCTAATTCTCCATCCCTGTCCACCTCCCCCTCCCATCTTTAGTTCATTCATAAAGATCCGCAGTCCCTCCCCCGCCAGCGCCAGGTCTTCTCACGCATTCAGCTAGATGCCAGCAACGGCTGCAAAGGGGGACAACCCCCTGCTATAGCTAGTGGGGGGGGACACTACTTACCTCCCCCCCCCCACACACACCGATTCATCCATTCTTTGAAAGGAGAGATGTTGAGCAAAGCGATACGATGGCTGGGATTCTTCGCAGTCCTGATAGCTATGGGGGCCAACTGGGAAGCAGGTGAGGGGGGCAACTGGTTGTGGGTAGGGAGGGGGTGCAGAACTGGGGTTTCTGGAGATGCGTGCGAGAGCAGAACGGATGCGAGTGACAGATGCGAGAGGAGAGAAAACAGCTCAATGTGGGAAAGGAGGAGAAAAAGGAGGAGGGAGGAAAATAGAACGTGAAATAAATATTCAGCTCATCAGAGCAGAGGAAGGGCTAAAAAGGAAACCGGGGAACAACATGGGGGGCTGGGGGGCTGGCAGCACAAGGCAGCTCCCCACGTTCTGGTGCGACCCGGCGGCCGCCCAGCTGGCTGCCCGCTGCCCCCTTGCGCCGCCACCCCCTCCGCAGGGGCGCCCTCGGCTCCTTCCTTTCAGGCCTCGTCAGCGCGGCGTTTAAGCTCGGCCGCCCCCGCACAAATGAGCAGAGGCGAGCCCCCACCCGCGGCACGCACAGGAGCAGCCCACCACCACCACCGCACAGAGCGCATGTGCGACGCGCCCACCGGCCCCGCGGAGCTCGCTGCCTTGGCCTGGAGGGAAGGGGCGGCGGGCGGGGGCCCTCCCTTGCCAGCGCATGACCCCACAGAGGGAGCCGGGCTGGACAGCCGGCACAGCAGGCGAGGGGAGGCAAGTTGCCCAGGAACACCCCCCCCCCGAGCCCGCAGGCGGACCAGGAGGGCAGCACCGGCCCGGCGCCACCCGCTGTCACTGCAGCCCGGTCGGGGCAGCGGCCTCCCGTCGGGATCACCTTGGCCCGGCCAAGCCGGAGTGCCTGGGCGGCACGAGGAGGCAGGCAGCGGCTCCACCGGGCGAAGTGCGCGCCGCTGCTGGGGGGCCACGTGCTGAGCCCCCCCCCCCGCTGTGCTGTAAATGGGCCACGATCTGGCCCTTCCTCTCCGGGCAGTCGCCTCCGGCAATTGTGGGCCTATTTTGTGGTAAGGGGCCTGGAGCTGCAGCTCCAATAGCCCCTATCTTAATCCGGCCCTGCCGGTAACCATCTTGTTGCCCTATTTTGGACCAGCTGAAGTTTTTTTGACCGTTTTCAAAAGCATCCCCATGTATAACACATTGCCGTAATCCCGACGAGAGGTTACCAGAGCATGGAGGATTGTAGCTAGGCTGTCTCTGTCCAAATAATGATGTAGTTGATACATCAGCCTAAGCTGATAAAAGGTGCCCCATGCCACTGAGTTCACCTGTGCCTCTAGTGTCAATGCTGGACAACAGATCCGCTGTTCGAGCGTGATAGGAAGTCTGCCCGCTTCCCACCACCTCCACTCTTGCCCCAGAACTTACATCTTATCCCCCTCTCCATGAGAACCAGGTCTATGTGCAACCCCTTTGCTGAAGGAAACTGCACTGGCTACCTGTTTACTACCGGACCAGGTTTAAGGTTCTGGTACTAGTGTACAAAGCCCTGGACAACTTGGGACCAGCATACCTGAGAGAGTGCCTTCTCCCTTACCAACCTGCCTGGTCGCTGAGGTCATCGGAGGACATGCTCCTGGTGGTTCCTCATGGCCCTTTATCCCGGTTGGAGTCCACCAGGAGAAGAGCCTTCAGTGTGGTGGCTCCATTTCTGTGGAACTCCCTGCCTCTGGAGGTCAGGCAGGCTCTGACATTGTGTTGCTTTCAGCACCTGCTGAAGACCTCCTTGTTTCGGGAAGCCTTCCTTGCTGACCAGCCACAGTTTTAATGTTACCTTGTTTTTTTTAATGCACGGTATTTACTCTATACCTATAACAGATACTCTATATCTGTTTTTTTATCGCTCACTGCTCCGGAATCTGCTTAGATTTGGAGCGGTATACAAATACTGTAAATAAATATTACTAGACACCCACTCTTACGGATCAGCTCTACATATTCTGTGCATTTATTTTATTTTGGGTAGCTACAGCAACAGGGCCAAGTATAAGAGGGTGCTTTGAGGTTGCCTGAAAGCACATATTTCCTGGAGCGCATGTATCTTGTTTATTTACTGCGTCCTTTTATCCCACTTTTCAGACAATTATTGTCTCCCCCCCAAAGTGGCTCACATCAATAAGAGAGAGAGGGGGCCATCTGCCGTCAGGCGTACAAACTAAAATAACCATGGATGGAGGCAGTGTGTTGCTCTTTTACCGTTCTTCTGCATTCCCAGGGCAACTGACAGTTGGAGCTGAGCGTCCTTTCTGCGAGGAAGAGTTCGAAGTGAGCTCCCTGCAGCTGCTCCTTCTCTGGCTAATGGGCGGGCTGGGCTGGGCTAGTCTCCCCCTTGGCCTAATGGGATTCCTAGGAAACAGGGCATGCAGCCACCCTAGGTCTCCTGACAGAAGCCAAGCTGGGCTTCCCTTCTGCTCTCCACTCCCAGGGTAGCCAAGTACCTTCCACAGACCTTTGCGTGTCAAAGAGCGCCACCCTTCTCTGGGATCAAGTATCTCCCCACCCTTCCATCATGTCAACCAACCTCCTCTCTGGATGATCAGACCCCAATGGAATATAGGAAATACAACTGGGTACAGAACCATGTATAGATAACACCAGTTGCTCACGGTTCCAGATATCACCTTCGTAGGCCTACAATAAAAACGGGTAGAGGAGAGAATGCATTCGCTTTGGGAAAGTTCTTCTTCCCTCGCCTAAAACCATGATGAAAGAGACTTAGCATAGAATCATAGAAAAGTAGAGTGGGAAGGGGCCTACCAGGCCATCGAGTCCAACCCCCTGCTCAATGCAGGAATCCAGGTCTAAGCATCCCTGACAGATGGCTGTCCAGCTGCACCTTGAATGCCTCCAGATTGGGAGAGCCCACCACCTCCCTAGGTAGTTGGTTCCATTGTCTTATTGCTCTGACAGTCAGGAAATTTTTCCTGATGTTTAGGTGGAATCTGGGTTCCTGTAACTTGAGCCCATTATTCCGTGTCCTGCAAACTGGGATGATCGAGAAGAGATCCTGGCCCTCCTCTGTGTGACATCCCTTCAAGTACTGGAAGAGTGCGATCAGATCTCCCCTCAGTCTCCTCTTCTGAAGGCTAAACATGCCCAGTTCTTTGTCTCTCCTCACAGGGCCTTGTTTCCAGTCCCTTTATCATCCTTGTTGCCCTCCTCTGAACCCTCTCCAGTTTGTCTACGTCCTTCTTAAAGTGTGGTGCCCAGAACTGGACGCAGTACTTAAGATGAGGCCTAACTAGTGCCGAGTAAAGGGGAATTATCACTTCCTGCGATTTGGAAGCTATACTTCTATTAATGCAGCCCAAAATAGCATTTGCCTTCTTTGCAGCGACATCGCATTGCTGGCTCATATTCAGTTTGTGATCTACCACAATTCCAAGATCCTTCCACTTGTAGTATTGTTGAGCCAAGTGTCTCCCATTCTGTAACTCTGCATTTGGTTTCCTCTCCCTAGGTGCAGCACTTGGCATTTATCCCTATTAAATTTCATTCTGTTGTTTTTGGTCCAGCATCACGGGTACCAAAGGTAATTGCCGGCTGGAACCGCTTCTGTCACACCGCCTTTCCGTCAATTCAGAAGACTCATTAAGTTCATTTACATTTGCTTTTGGCTTCGGTTTTGACTTGTTCTGCTCCCGGCCAATGTCGGGACTTGTCGATTCTTACACCGCCTTAAACTGTGGGAACATCAGAGGGATCTCATTTGGACGGCCATTCTGTGAACCAAATGGCAACGCCGGGATGTTACTTTTTTCCCCGTGAACCGTTCAGCAAGTGCAAACTCGCCTTGTTTGGTTCACGCGAGTCTGTTCGCGATCGTTCTCCTTTTAGCTCTGTTCGGCGCACCATTTGCGAATGCAAAAAAAAACAGAACGGTGACATCCCTACCCCAGCATTTCTTCCTATACGTTGCGTGAGGACATCTGAGCTTGCAAATTAGCCGCCTTGCTGTGAACGCTCCATTATTATTACTATGGCTGCTGAGGAGGACTCTTTCAATTGTAACCACATCCAGAAAGGGAGCTGCATTAGTCTGCTGGAGCAACAAAAACCGACCCACAAAGAGTCATTTCTATGCAAGCTTAAATCTATACAAGATGAACACAATGACTGTTCACAATAGTGGTCACTGTCCTTATTTTGTATACATTTCAGCTTTGCTTAGAAATGCCACCAGCAATACCTCTGGCATTTCATGGCCATTTGGTCCCATGTTTGCATTTCTAAACTGCTGTGTAGGGCTGCAGCTTATACTCTAGTCCAATTAATCGATTTAGGGCGCAATCCAACAGGATAGGTGCCCGACACACAGAGGGCTCCATTCAATCCTAAGCCCTTCCGGCAAGAGCCAGGTAGGCTGGGACTGGGAGGAACAGCAGAGGTGATTTCGCCTTCCATTCTTCCTTTGTAGTTTTCATCTCCTAATGTAGTCTTCAGAAACCCTTCTCCAGGTGCCCCTGCCAAATGAAGTGAAGTGGGTGGCTATTAAGGAGAGGGCCTTTACCGTTGTGGCACCCTAGTTGTGGAATAAGCTCCCCAGAGAGGCTCGCATGGTGCCTACCTTGTAATCTTTTCAGTGCCAGGTGAAGACCTTCTTTCCCAGGCATTTTAGTGTCCCACTGCTGAACAGCTTTCACTGTTAGGACGTTTCTCCTAACATTGAGCTGAAATCTGCTTGCTTCCTTGAAATTTCCACCCATTGGTTCAAGTCTTGCCCTTGGGAGCAACAAAGAAAAAGTCTGTTCCTCCTACCTCACAGGACTGCTGTGAGGATAAAATGGAGAGGAGGAAAACCATGTAAGCTGCCTCTTGGGTTCCTTGAAAGAAGAAAAAGGTGAGATATAAATGTTATCATGATGATGATGATGATGATGATGATGATCATCATCATCATCACCACCACCACCACCATGATAGCCTTTCAGATATTTGAAGACCACGATCATGTATCCCCTTAATCGTTTGTCCAGGCTAAACATACTGAGCTCTTTCAACCGTTCCTCAGAGGACTTATAGATTTCATAGATCATAGAGTTGGAAGGAGCCTACAAGGCCATCGAGTCCAACCCCCTGCTCAATGCAGGAAACTAGAGGAGGGGTCTCCCATCCAAGTAATAACCAGGCCTGACCCTGCTTAGCTTTCCACACTCAGACAAGCTGAGCCAGCGTAAGCCAAGCCTTGTTACACTCATAGAGAGTTAAGCACATAAGGCGGCTTACAGAATCCTCCTCCTCCTCCTCTCCATTTTATCCTCACAACAACCCTGTGAGGTAGGTTAGGCTGAGAGTCAGTGACTGGCCCAAAGTCTCCCAGTGAGTTTCATGGCCGAGCGGAGACTAGAACCCGGATCTCCTTAGTCCCAGTCCAACACTCTAACCACTACACCACACTGGCTCTCTTGAGGGCTACAAGTTGTAGCTACAAGTTGTATCTTGAGGGCTACAAGTTGCCCACCCCGGTATATTACTTGAAGGGCCACCTTCACTCATTAGCAGCCTGCCCACACTTTTAAGGATGCCAACAGAGGCCCCTTTTCACTTGTCCAGCTTTGAGGGCAGTTAGGGAGAGGCGTACATGACGGCGGGGCCTTTTCCACAGTGGCCCCACACCTCTGGAATGGGTTGCCATGGAGGGTCCATCAGGCCCCAACATTGCAGGCTTTTAGGAAGGCTCTGAAAACCCAGTTCCCCCGGCTGTGTATTTTATTGTTGTGTTGGTCTGTCTTTGTTGAAACTTACATATAACTGGGGTGTTGTTTGTTGTTTTAGATAGCAGTATATAATAAATATACATGGGTATAGATTTCAAAGGCATCTCTTGTAATTGATCTATTCACATTTTATGTAAGAATACTAATTTTTCTTCTTTCCCTTTTTTTCTTTCCCCCTTTTATGGTTTTTGTTTTGTTGAAATTCACAATAAAAATTATTCATTCTGCCCACCCGTGCAGCGCTCCCTTGATTTTAAGCAGAATAAACTCTTAACGCCATATAAACTCATGCACAGACAGGATGACGTCACGACAGCGAAGGGCTGCCATCATCTGTCTGCACGTGCGCGGCTGGGGGTGACGTCACTCCTCCCCCGCGCGCCCCCTCCCACTCCTGCGTCAAAGCCGTCCGGCCCTTCCAAAGCCAAGACGCCCTCCCCCCCACCCGCGCCAAGCGGTTTCTATAGTAACCTCGCGAGGTCCGCGGCGGCAACTGCCAGCAACAGTCCGGCTGCTCGCCGCGTCCACTTGTCTCCGTAAATAGGGGCGCGGCGGGGGAGTGAGATGGTGGCGGCTCGCTCTTAGCCTATCGGAAGTGAGAGGCTGAGGCGGGGACGTGGGCGGGGCTTGCTGACGCGGAAGCCGGCGCAGGGGTATAAGAGGGCAGGTGCGCGGCGGCATCTGAGGCGTTACTTGGTGAGGTGGTCGAAGTCGGGCTTGAACCAGAGCCGTCTGCGAGGAAAGAGCTGGAGGTGAGCGAATGGGGTGGGTGTTTGTTTGTTTGTTGGTTTGTTTCCCTGCCCTTTTTTTAAAGTGGCCCTTATTCCTCTGCCCCGTAACTCCCTAATTAAAGAATATTTATTAAATTTTCTCACCAGAGAGGTGCTGGGGCTCAGAAAGCTCCCTGGCGGCCTCATCACCCCTCTTAGCTTCAGGAGGTATCTTTGGGGTGGGAAAGGGGATTGTTGAGGCAAATGCCCTTTGCACATGCTCAGAGGCAGCCTCGACTGCTTGCCTAACGGGCTTCCTTTAAACCCTCCTGGGATCTGCAAAATTTTGGGATTTCCCAACTTTGCAATTCTGCTGAAAGTGTCAAGGTGCTTCGGGGCTGCCTCGTTCATGGAATTCCCCCCACTCCCCCTCCATGACTTCATCTTCCATTTGTAGTCTCCCCATATTTTCCAAGGCCAGAAAACGAAAGAAGAAAAACCTGTTGGGGGGGGAGGGAGACAGAATAGTTGCAGACGTCATGACGGAGGAGCCCTCTTTCTGGAAGCACCCTTAGTGCTATGCTATGCAGGTTTAGACAGAAAAAAGTCCTACAAATCTCAGCGTTCCGCAGCCAGCAACGCTGGGAGTTGTAGGACTTTTTTCTGTCTAAACCTGCGTAGCATTGCTCTCTTAGTCACTTTGCAAATAATCAAAATTGCAGTAAAATGGGCAAATAAAAACTATAGATGGGTATTTTGTGGCTCAAATAAAATGACCATCCCTAAAACTTGCTTGGTTTTTAGGTACTCTGTGCTTCTCTTTCTCTCTCTCCTTTTATAGAACTTTCCCCCCTTACCCAAATAAACTCTACTCTAACCCCAAGGTTTTTATAGACCCTCTCATTTTATTCTATCTAGGTAGCATTTTATTTATTGAAACTTATTTTCTGTGCTGCTTCATTTTGGCTTTCTCCTCACTGGTGGTATTTTTTTTTAAACCGGACCCATCTTGCCCTGTAATGGTTGTACTGCTGGCATCCCCAATGCCTCCTCTTCTCTCTCTCTCTCTCTCTCTCTCTCTCTCTCACACACACACACACTTAAGGTATTTCTATGCCACCTTTCTGAAACCCACCAAGGCAGCGTACAAAAAAATTCAATAAATAAAACAGTGCCATTGGCGTGTCTGGTGCTTTACAAAGCAATGACAGCAGATGGTTCCCTGCCCGGAGGTGCTTGCCACCTAAAATTTAACACAGAGCCAGGCTACAGAAGGGAGGAAGTTGGAGGCGAGGGTGAATGGGAAGAACAGGTGTTCAGTTTGCATTACACGTACTTGGGTTCTGTTTCGGTTGGAGATGAGCGAGGGGTTAAGCCAGAGGCTTATAAATGCATGAAGCGCCTTCGTGCCAAATCGGATCTGTCTAGGCCAGTATTGTCTACCGTACTTGCCCTGTGTCCCTTCCATCCCTTCTCCCTGGTTCAGTCTGCGCCAGATTAATCCCTGGGAATGAGCAGCATTGAACCTGCTGTGCTCTACCAATGAGCGATGCCCTGTCTCCACCTTTCACAGAAAAGGGAGGAAGCAAGAGAGTTGGTATTATATAGGTCTTCTGGGAAGGTTTTTTTAATCCTCAAAGGAGGCCTAGAAGTATTTTAACTTAAATTGCATGCTCTGTCTTTGACTTAAACAGTGGCAGGGCAAAGAGGAGGAAACCTTTTATTTGTTTTTCTCTCCATCTGCCACCCTCGCACGTCCTGGGTCCTCCTTCCCAATGCAGTGTCTGCCCTGATAAGTCTTTGCTTCCTGCCCGTTTCTGCTGCTCAATGAGATTGAATTGCTGCTGTCTGCTTGCTTTAGCATCCCTTTTGAATTCCTCCCCTTTTTTTTTTTGTAATGCCACACTTAAAATGGGCACTTCTGCAAATGGGCCTCTAGCTCTATTTTTATATTTTGTTTCTCAAGCCCTGCCGGGAAGCTGCCACAGCCTGTGCATTTGTCATTTCCCCAGGACCATGTATGTACTTTCCCAGTACGTGGTAGGAACATAGGATGTTGCCTTGTACCAAGTGAGATCATTGGTCCTGGTACCTCAAGGTTGCCTCCGTTGGCTGGCAGTGGCTGTACAGGGTTTTAGAGAGGAGTCTTTCTCAGTCCAACCTGGGATCTTTTGCATGTGTTCTACCGCTAAGCTACAGCCTTTCTCTGAATAGTATTCCCTGATCCCCCCTCCCCCTGCTTTGCCCAAGAAAAAAACTGGTTCACCTCACTAGTGTACTCTGGAATGGCTTCTTGGCATCCTCGGCATCCCTGCCAGGACATGGGCACTCGTATTCTTTTGCACTCCATGCAGCCGATCCTCCGTGAATCTCTGCCTCGCTCACACCATGCCTCTCATAAGTCGCTGCTTTAAAGTTCTCATAGGCATAGCTAAGGGAGCATTCCCTTTGAGAAGCCCTACTGTAAAGCAGTAGACTAAACAGCAGCAGGATCTGAATCTAAAAGAGCAGTTTTAAGAACCTCACAGTGCTACAACTGTCTAGACCAGTGTTCTCCAACCTTGGGTCCCCAGATGTTTTTGGCCTACAACTCTCAGGCATGCTGGGAGTTGTAGGCCAAAAACATTTGGGGACCCAAGGTTGGAGAACACTGGTCTAGATTAAAAGGCTTAGGAAAATAGAAAGGCCTTTGCCTGGCATTGAAATTATATTAGTGGTAGGTGCTAGGCAAGCATCCCTATGGAGGGCATTCCGCGATCAAGGTGCCATTACTGAGCAGGCTCTTTCCCTGGTAAACCCCCTCCCCCTTGCTTCAAATGTTGGGTCTGCTGAAGATCCTAGTGTCTAATGAATTGACTTGCCGTCCACGGAGGTTTATGCCATAATACGTTTGGTAGTCTTTAAAGTGCCACAAGATTCCTTGATGCAGTTTGTGGCAATAGCTGTCCCCCCTGGATATTTTTTTTAATGTTTTAAACATTTATTTATTTTTTATTCGATCAATTGCCCAATTGTCCTCTGGGTGATGCACAACAATGATAAATTATTTTCTGCCTTTGTCTGAAGATAGCCCAACTGCGGGCAGCAATCCACACAATGCTTCTGCTTCGCATCTTGGGGACACTCCAGTCCAGTCTGTTTCTTGTTCACTTCCTGAGCTACTGAGGCTTCCGCCTGGATTTGTGATGATTGCGACTTGTTCAACTGATCTCCCTCTCCAGAAATAGTAGCTTACTGATGTGTAGACCTGTGGAGTAAACTTTGACTTAAACAGTGGCAGGGCAAAGAGGAGGAAACCTTTTATTTATGTTTTTCTCTCCATCTGCCACCCTCGCACGTCCTGGGTCCATGGAACCAGCTTCTGAGGACAGCCACTGTAGCCCGTCTGCTTAGCCCAGGAAGTGCCCACCACTTCCAAGGGCAATGGCTTCCTCCTTGCAGTTTAAAAGGGCACTCTTGGCGAAAGGGATTTGCCTTGGAGCTCCTTCCCTCACCCAGTACTTTTCCTTGCTCTCAGGGCCGGCCCTACCAGTAGGCAGAGTGAGGCTCTGGCCTTAGGCAGTTGATCTTAATTGTCATGAAAGGGCAGTGAATGTTTATGAGAGGGCAGCAAGGACAGGTGCATGCTAGATTTTCTGTCTCCAGTGCCAAAATAGCTTGACTGGCCTTGGGCACTATATATCTTGGGGGCGGGGAGGCGGCAGCAAAATACCTCGGGCCGTCCTGCAGAGCAGCTGGCCTTTGGAAGGCTATAGGCAGGCTGTAGTTGTCTTTGCCAGAGAGGGAATAATAGGCCCAGGGGGAAGAATGTGCATCTCTGGAGTCATGCTTCCCCAGAAGCTACGTAATCCCACCACCCTCAACCCTTTAAAGATGCAGGGGGGGAGCCCTATAGGGAGGGGGAACTGGGCTTGGGGAGCACTTTCCCTCAATCCAGTTCCTTCTCTGTAAGTCCCCAGGCTGAAAGGTTCTTATAATGGGATATTATCCCTAAAATGTATTCCTGTGGCTGCATTTGCACTCTGAAAACTTTTTAAAAAAAAAAAAAATGCTACAAAAACATTGATATCAAAATGCCTGAAAATTATGGTGCGGGTGCTTCCCCCTTCCAGGAGGAAAACATAACATGGTCTCTTGTTGACTTTGTTTTGGCGCCATTTAATGTGGGACTCCAGTGTGTTTCCTCCGCTTTCTTTTCAACTTCCATTTTATTACCATTTAAGAAAAACAGAAACCCCTCTCCTTCCACATGTTGCTGCTGCCGCAGCACCACGTTTCCTGCAGCAGCTGAAGAGGCAGCAGCAGACCAATATATTGTCTGCCAGTTGTGGTGCGTACCGCGCCTGGTAACTGCTGCCCAAGCGATATTGCTCAGTGCGGTGTGAGCGCCAGAGGTTAACCTAGCGCTTGGCTGTCATGAGTCAGGAGTTATGGGCTGTAATTAGAGAGCATCTTGAAATTTAAAATGGAAATGGCAGTGTTACAGCAATTCCGGGGAAGCGACTTGCTGTAATAGACCCCAAGGCACAAACGTGAGCACCTGCGTAAAAATGTGAGTGACTTTGCACGCTGTCAATGAAAGGTTAGAATACACCGAACAGGATTTTATTTTATCTGTAGCCTGGCTGTTCATGTACAATGTGTGAGATGTTCGGGCCTAAGTTAAGAGCTTTTAAATCCCGCTGAATCCAGTGGGGAATAGTTAGGTGCTTCCTTAATTAAAAATGACATTGTGATACTGTGCCCACTTACCTAGAGTAAGTCCCACTGAACCCAATGGGGCTTACTTCTGAGTAGACATGCTTAGGATTGCGCTGTTAGAAATGCAGTCTTATGCATGTAGAATGTGGAAGTAGCTTAGGCTGGATGATTCCCATAAAATAGTTAACGTTATAAAACACACACAACAAAACAACCTCAAGAACAGCTTTAAGGACCCAGGAATAGAAATATGGCGAAGGTAGAAGGATAATTGTTGAATATAATTGTAGTTAATTGCTAGAAGATAGTCCATATGCAAATTCTTCACATTGCTTTCTAAAACATGGTAGATTTGAACTCAATTTTGCTTCATTTTTCAATTAATTCCAAAGAGAAAGTGTCACTACCAAAAATGTCAAGCAGTTCCTTCCTTTTCCCACTTAACATGTGCCAAGTTCCATGTCTGCCAGTCATACTGTGGGAAGTCATTCTCGCCCTAGAGCAAGAATGACCGGGGTGAGCATGTGGAACCAGTCCCGACAGACCGACCTTGAATTTCAGAGGGTCTGTTGAATGAAAGCTAAATGTCCTATTCTAACACACAAGATGAATAGGGGGCAGAATCTTTCATCAAATAATCCTCCCAGGCCAGTGTGCACACCCATGTGTATAACTTCTTATCAGCAGCTGCCACAAGAAGGGTGGATCTGTGGATTGCTCATGCTATCTGGCTATCAAGGCAGATCCCAAAGATGTTTGTAGAGAAGAAGGGAGGATGCATTGGCTATCCTCGTTCTTACAGTAATTCTGCTATGTAGTACAGTATATAGTTTTTAATTTATTTATTTATTCCATTTCTATACCGCCCAATAGCCGAAGTTCTCTTACCACTCTTATCCTCACAACAACCCCATGAGGTAGGTTAGGGTGTGTGATGGCAGTTTCCCAGGAAGCTTGGATAGAGGGTGGCTTGACCAAGGCCACATGGGCACCAAGCGAGGAACCTGTGTGTTTTGCCTAAGGATGGAATCGGTTCTGGGTTACAGCTGAATCTTATGTTTTTGGAAATGGTGTGGGTAGGTGGTGGTGGTCAACCATTATTTGTTCCTTCATCCCATCAGCCCTATGGCAGTCCTGGGTGCAAACAGAAACTATCACAGCCCTATTAGTGCCAAATTTGGATGTCTGCAATACCCTCCCACATTCCATCTTTACTGACTGTAACTAAAGGCAAATATCATGATGACTTAAACACCAGCCAGTTTTTCTTTCTCACCCCAGTTATCTCTCCAGGAAAGTCTACATAATATTTTGTGACTGTTGGGTTAGCTGTTCAGGCTCTTGCCCTAACAGGAATTTTGGAATCTTTCAGTGGGCAGCTGTTTAAGTGCATCAGTGGCTAGAAAGAGTTACAGTAGATGGAGGGTTGCATCTCCTGTTTCCTCATTCTGCTGGCTGGAATCGGGAGCTGCAAACGCTTCTGTTGGAGACTCTCCTAAGTCCTAAGGGCCAAACAACACATACTAATCACTCGCACTTCTTTTAAAGGGGTGTTTTAACACTGCCGCTTACATACTTTGAAGAAAAAGAAGCTGGTGGGCTCCAATACTGTCCTGCATCCCTGATTTGGATTGGGGCCCTGTGCCATTTTCATGCTGAAAGTTGTGTCTTCCCCACTGACCCTTTTTGTCCCCAAAGGTGCTGATTACTGCAAACGGAGGACCTTCTGGGGCAACTGGGGGAGGGGAGAGTGACCTTTGGAAGGAGCCAGCATGTGGGCTCAGTCCAGACTGGTGGCCTGCCAGCTGATTGTCCTTCAGAAGTGAAAGTGGCATCATTAAGCATGCATTTGAAAATAAAGTGTGGTGAATGATGTTTAATGTGGCTCTATTATATGGCTCCCCAGTTTATGTATTTATTTATTTCCCACCTTTTTTCCTACAAGGAACCTAAGGTGGCTTACATAATCCTCCTCTTCCTCCCCCTTTTTATCCTCACATTTTGAAAAAAAAACTTTTTTAAAAAAAATTACAATTTATATACCATTCTACATCTACACAGATGCTGGAGCAGTGAACAATAAAAAGACAAAAAAAAAATATGAAGAATAAAAATATGAAGAATAAAACACACTATCAAAAACAGAATGTCAATAAAAACAGTTGCTTGTCAACCAAAGAAGCGTTCCTGAAAGAAAGATGTTTTCAGGAGGTGCCGAAAACAGCACACTGTTGGTGCCTGCCTGACCTCCAGAGGCAGGGAGTTCCACAGAAATGGAGCCGCCACGCTGAAGGCTCTTCTCCAGGGTAGGACTTCCAGTTAGATTATAGGTCCATGCGGAACCACCCAGGAGCATGCCCCCTGATGACCTCGGTGACCGGGCAGGTTGATAAGGGGGAAGGCGCTCTCTCAGGTTTCCTGGTCCCAAGTTGTTTAGGACTTTATACACTAGAACCAAAACCTTAAACCTGGCCCAGTAGCAAATAGGTAGCCAGTGCATTTCCCGCAGCAAAGGAGTTGGATGCTGAAAGAGGGTAGCTCCTGGCAACAGCTGATCTGTTGCATTCTGCACTAGCTCCAGCTTCCGGGCCAGCCTGAAGGGCAGCCCCACATAGAGCACATTGCTGTAATCCAGGCTTGAGGTGGCTAGCGCCTGTACAACTGTGGCTAGGCTATTCCTGTCCAGGGGAGGCCGTAGCTGGTGACCCAGGCGAAGGTACTTTGCGTTAATATTGTGTTAGTAGCAACATGCTCAAGTAGTAGGTTCATTTTACTTTCCATCCTTTTTACTTTTTTGAAGAAATGTTTTCTTATTTTAATCTGCTGTTGGAGCCTCAAAGAACTTCATGTCCTAGGAACCAAAGCCACAAAGTTGCTTATCACCTTTTTAAGGGTCATTAACTCTCCATAAATAGCTCTGTTTATACCGATAAGAGCCTGATAGGGTTGCCAATTTATAAACATTTTCTTTATTTTTGTGTTCTTAGTGGTGGCCCAGGTTACCTAGCTAGTCTGGCAGTCGGTCACATTACAGCCAGATATTAATTTTCATAGCTATCTGCCAGCAATGTAACATGCATAAATTTGCCTTTGCAGTTCCTTATTACAAATCTCTGATATTTCCTGCTGTCTATGAGTACAATGTTAATAATACTGAAGTACTCTCTAATCGTAAGGGCCTCTTTGTTTCTGCTATCAGCCACTTTAATTAAAGATATTGATAACATGGTTGTCTGTCTTCACCCACATTTAAACTTAAAGTAGCAAGAACCCACAACAGTATTTAAGGGTATCTTATTTGCCTTGGGTTAAGAGATCTACTCTAACAGCCAGTGCGGGTTTTGGATTTGGTGCTACCTCTTAAAACCTTTTTAGTTTGTCCTTGAGGCAAGGCACGACTAGAATCATAGAATCATAGAAAAGTAGAGTTGGAAGGGGCCTACAAGGCCATCGAGTCCAACCCCCTGCTCAATTCAGGAATCCAGGTCAAAGCATCTCTGACAGATGTCTGTCCAGCCGCACCTTGAATGCCTCCAGACTGGGGAGAGCCCACCACCTCCCTAGGTAGTTGATTCCATTGTCTTATTGCTCTGACAGTCAGGAAATTTTTCCTGATGTTTAGGTGGAATCTAGGTTCCTGTAACTTGAGCCCATTATTCCGTGTCCTGCAAACTGGGATGATTGAGAAGAGATCCTGGCCCTCCTCTGTGTGACATCCCTTCAAATACTGGAAGAGTGTGATCATCTCTCCCCTCAGTCTCCTCTTCTGAAGGCTAAACATGCCCAGTTCTTTCAGTCTCTCCTCATAGGGCCTTGTTTCCAGTCCCTTTATCATCCTTGTTGCCCTCCTCTGAACCCTCTCCAGTTCAGTATCGGTAACACATCTTTAAAATGGGTAAAGTTGCAACTAAATGTGTTTCAGGATTCTGACAGATGAGATTGTGCTGGTGAATTTAAATACAAAGTATTTAAAAAAAAACACACCTATCCTAGTCTTGTACTGTACACAGAAAATGCTACAGAATCAACAAATAACGCCCAGTGACTGGTATGACTAGGACAAGAAAAGTTCTAGTGCTGGATCATGGAATATTTTTCCAGCCCTGCATAGCACAATGCTTACAAGGAAAAAGGGAGGTTACATATAACTTGTGTAACAAAGGGCTATGCAGGTATGCGGTGATACTGAGACCACAGGTGGATGTTGCATGGTGCAGAGTCGTGTTCTCTGGAGAGGCTTGTGCTGCAATCCCACTGAACACAGTAGGACTTAGTTCCGTGTAAATACGCTTAGAATTTCCAGAGGAATCGCCGTGTTAGTCTATTGCAGCAAAAACGGCAGTCTTGTGGCACCTCAAAGGCCAATTTATTCTGGCTTTATTTATTTGTTTGTTTTATTATATTTATACCCCGCCTTTTTTCCTGCAAGGAACCCAAGGTGGCTTACACAATCCTCCTCCGCCTCCCCATTTTATCCTCACAACAACCCTGTGAGGTAGGTTAGGCTGAGAGTCGGTGACTGGCCCAAAGTCACCCGGTGAGCTTCATGGCCGAGCGGGGACTAGAACACGGATCGAGTCCCAGTCCAACACTCTCACCACTACGCCACACTGGCATAAGCTTTCAATGGAGTGGGCTATAGTCCACAAAAGCTTATGAAAGGATACATTTGTTAGTCTTTAAGGTGCCACAAGGCTCTTTGTTTATGCTTAGAATTGTGCCAGAACTCCCTGAGTTTTGGCAGAACTTTATATTTGTCTTTGTGAGTGACTTTTTCCTCTGCTAGGTGCTCCCCCCCCCCCGTGTGTGTGTTACTCGTAAATAATCTTGATTTTCAGTGGGGTGGGCAAGTGTTGGTGGTTTTTTGTCCTCTCCAGCTATGTGGTTTGAAATACCATTGAGAGTTTTTATCTTAACTTAAAATAAATAAATTCCAGCCTGTAACACTTGACTTTGTGGAGGTTAGAGGTAACATCACCTCAAAGGGCATTTTAACGTCAGCCAATCAGCACGTGCTAATTTAGTCTCCCCCTACCAGGGAAGAGAGGAAATAAAGTATAAATCCAGTGTTCCACGCAAGTATGCCCTGCACTAGAAAAGCAGCATTCATGTTGCTTTGTTGCCTTCAGAAGTCTGTGCTTAATCTGGGGTGATGTTATTTTTAAACCAAACAAACTGAACTGTGATATGTCCAGCTGGTGCTGAGATGGTGTGTGCGTGCGCACCCACCCACACCCTTTTCTGTGTAACAGACAACTCCCACTTGCTTGCGAACTTCCATTGGCTTAGCAGGGAGGCTGTGCCCCATAAATATCACTCCCTTTTGCTTTGCCAAACCTCTGGCAGGAAGGAAGGTAAGCAGAGAGCGAGAGCGAGAGAGCATGTTGCATCAGCCTACTGTCTGCGGGTGTGGCAAGGAACACTCATTTACTTTTTAAATCATTTTTTAAATTTGTATTGAATTCTCTGTCTTACCGTTTGGTTTATTCTCCAAGATGCCAAGTACTAATGGGCAAGATCAGAATGCAGCTGTCAGCAGCATTTTAGTAATTGGGCACAGATATCATTTTCCTCCAGGGCTAAGATTCTGCACTGTTGCTGTTCTCCGTGAACATTAAATTTGACAAAGTACCTTTTGTCACATATGGCTACACTAAACCATCGTTGTGCTGGCCGGATTTCTAGTTTCGGGATATCTACAGGAAAATGGCTTCCACGCTGTAGTGAGGGTATTGCCCTGTCTGGCACTGTGTGGTTATGAGACAGGTTCTATAACTTAATCCGTCGTTTGAATCTGCGGATGCACTCCTTAGCCCTTGCATTAGATTTACAGCCAACAGGTGTGGCTAGAACCTTGCTCATTCTGGCTGGCTCCAAACCGGCAGGCGCGGTGAATAATAAAGTGTTGTGTGTTTCAAAATGTATCTCATCCAGAGCAGCAGAAATTTATGATGGGAATATAACTTGTTTGCACGGGCGTTGCAGTAATGTGATCTTTTATTGAGTATGCAGTGTTATAGTAAATATCCATTGAGATCAGTTTCCTCATTCTGGTCAAACAATTGTGCAAGGTTCTCCTGCAGTCAGATCAAAAGGTGACTGTGTTTAAGGTAGGGTGTGTGAAGTCTGATGGCATGTGATGTCACTCAGTTGAAATGCGGGATATAAACTTCATGTAGTCCCTGAAAGATGGTGCTCTGCCACAGTGCCTGTTCTGTTCTTCAACAAGGCCAACATAAGAGAATTTCTGGGCTGGGTGCTGTGTTAACATAGCGAGAGGGCTTTGCCATTTAGATTTCCTGTCCTGCATTGGTCCTAATAGCCCAGCCCACCGCACACCCCGCAGATGGTGAGGGAACAATGGGCAAGCTTGCAGAATGACTCTGAACTATGCGAATTGCCCGCAGTGCGTGCCAGGCTTACTGGCATATTTGAATACTGGCTCTGTATAAACAGTTTTCCCTAGGGTGACCCCTAAAGCAAATAGCATGATTGGGACAGATATTTCTTGCTGGGAACTTCCAGCGCTGGCTCTGTGTTGATTTAGCCATGTCCCGGTCAGGCTGCAATATGCCAAAGATGTGAGTGCATAGGAAGCTGCCTTATTTTTTTAATCTGTGGTTTTAAATTTTATATTGTATTTTATGATTTTAACTGTTATAAACCGCCCAGAGAGCTTCGGCTATTGGGCGGTATAAAAATGTATTAAATAAATATACCGAATTAGATTATTGGTCCCTCTGGCTCAGTATTTATTTATTTATTATTACATTTATGAATCGCCCTGTCTGGCCGGCCACCCTGGGCAATGTACAGCTAAAACAATACAATAATAACACAGTAGAAAAACAGTATTGTTGACACTGACTGGCAGTGGCTCTCCAGGGTTTCAGGACAGATGTCTTTCCCACTTCCCAGCCCTATCTGGAGATGCTGGGGATTGAACCTGGGACCTTTAGTTTGCAAAGCGCATGCTCTACCACTGAGAGAGCAGGAGCCCTCTTCATTGTATCTAATGAGGGGTGTTGCCAATTCATTAGTACTTCACGAATCGGCTCTGCCTGAACAGTCTCTGTTGGTTGGAACATCTTATTAGTAACCATGACGCTTTCTGTTTTCTTCCAGCGCCCTTGAAAAATGCCTGCCATCAGGACCTTGAGCCGAGCTGTCAGGCAGGTGTTGCAGAAACCTGGCTGTGGCTGTCAGGTTGCTGTCGTGCCGGTTAGGTGTCTTGGTTTCTCACCCCGGCAGGTAACTTCAGACGCCAGCTTCCATTCGGTATCCTTCTCGGAAACCGATCATCCACGGGTGTTAATTACAGGTCAGTCTGCCGTTTAGGTACTACTTTGATGCTTATTTCTGGTGTGGTGTCTGAATTTCCTAGTAGCAAGCCATGTGTATTGATACTCCTCTGATTTTATGTAAACACTGGGTTTGGGAGGCAGTGAAAGATCTTGGAGCCCATCCCTCTGCATGCATTGGCGCATTCCTTCCCCTTATACCAGACCATCATTAGACAGCTGGGGCATTGATGCAATGGTAGCTCTGGACCAGGGTTGAAAAGACTTCAGGCTTGTGGGATCTAATTTGTTTTGTACTAGAGACCTGAGGTTCACCGACCAGAGCCAGGTGGGGCAGACATATATACTAAGAACTGAGGAACAGGATGCCTCTTAGCACATGCTCAGCCTTTTGCTCAGAACTCAGAACCAAGCTCACAACTCCTCTCACACAAACTCCACTCCTGGTTTCTCCCCCAAGTGTTCTTTTTCAGCAACTTAATTTAGCGGGGAAAGGCTTGTTGCTTGCTGGACTATTAAGAGTCAAGAACCACTGCTGATCCACTGCAGATCATGCAGAGATCTATCAGTAGATCCCAATCTACGTTCTGCCCACACCAGCTCAGATAACAAAGCAACTTTTTAAAAAGAGGGCTTAGTGTCCATCTGACTACTGTGTATGATGCATCATCTACCACTTTACTCTTGAGCCAGAGTCCTAGAAGAAATGAATATTTGCTGCTTGTGAAGTAGTATCCTATCTGAATAGGATGGTTGGTACACTGAGCAATTTATAGCACATGTGGGATTGCATCCCCTTCATGGCAAGATTCTCATGGTGTGTGTGTGTTTTGTTTTGTTTTTTGGACTCCACTGTCTTAAGAGCGCTCTCACTTTTCCACTTGTTCCTGAGAATCTGGGTGCTTTGGGAATATGGAAAAGGGCGAGCCACCTCCTTTGTAAGGGAGCTATCAGTTTTGCTAGCTGTCAAAACTCTGGCTCCTTTGAAAAAGGGTTTTCTGGCAGGGATCCACATGGTTTCTTCAGTGGAACATGTACAGACATCAATGCATATGTCCCCCTGAAAAAATTATGAGGAGCCCTGCCAAAAAAAAACTCTTTTAAAAGGAGCTGGAGTTTGACAGCTATCAAAATTCCAGTTCCTTTTAAAAGGGGGTGGCTTGCCCTTTTCCATGTTCTTGAGCACCTAGATTCTCAGGAACAAGTGGAAAAGTGAGAGCACCCTTAGGACAGTGGAGTCCAAAAAACAAAACAACCCCCCCCCCCCCGAGGATCATCTTGCCGCGAGTGGATCACGCATGCCTTTGGTATGGCTTGACAGCTCGCCTTTTGACAGCTACCAAACCAAAGGATGCGGGGAAAGGTGGTATTTGGAGTCTCCCTGGGATAATGTTCAGGGTTGGTACCTGCTGTACTTTGAGAACAGGTACTTCCCTGGACGCTGCCCAGGTCAGGCTGCCCAACCTCCACACTTGTGCAAGTCTGGAAAAAAATATTTTTAAAAAATGAGCACAAATATTTGCACACATTTGGGCCCCACACACAAAAAATGGCTTTGTAACCACAGACAGCTGCTCCAAGTTGCCACTTGGGCACCTGAAAGGAGCTGTCAGTGACTGCTGAAAATGGGGGTTGCGAAAGCTGGCTGTCAAGTTGGCTTTTGTGATCTCGGGAAAGAAAAGGGTAAAGGGTGGGGGGAAGCCGCGGGGAGCTGAAAACAGCTCTGGATCATGGCAGGGAGGGCAGCAAGCTAGTGCCAGCCCCCCCCCCCCCGAAGTGCTGCTTGGGCACCTATGGGGCAAGGGAGCAGTGGCCAGGGCGAGCTCAGAATTTTTACTCCTCTTGCTGAGTGCCTCGCTCGCTGCTGGACTTTACCCGTAGTGGGATCGGTCATCTGGGTTTGGATGACACAACAACCCACCATGGGTAAAACAGCCCCTAGAACAGCCCATGGGTTCTCAGGGTGGCTTGTTTGAAAAAACAACAACAAGCCACCATGGGTAAACTGGGCTGGGTTCGGACGACACAACAACCAACCCTGGCTACTTAACCACGATGGGTTGTTGTGTTGTGCAAACCAGGTCATTGTGTTCGCTTGAGGGCAAATTCACTGCTTTGAACTGTACAAAGTTTGTTCTTGGCCGTTTGTTCTTGGCAGTAGAAGTGTAGGTCAGAAAGCACTTCAGAATACCTTTCTGAATGAATTGTGCTTGGCCCCTACGGTGCAGGCTCTCAAAAGGGCCTTACAAGTATCTCTTCCAGGTTTCCTTTCCCTGAGGGTATTTTTGCGCATCTGGCTTTGTGATTCTGAGCAGTTTTTATTTTTTGGAATCCACATGGTATCATTAAGATGTATGATCGCAAAGTGCTATTCGTAATGTGTACACAGTTTGATGTGTCTGATGTATCTCTGTACCTTGCTTTTGTGTATGCCGCTTGTGAAGGCACGGCCCTGAAAGGCAGCCTGTAGATCCGTTGAATACATAATTAAGATAATTCCTCATCCCTCTGCCAGGATCTTATGCCTGAAATGTTCCTAATGGTGCAGCCAACCTACTAAGCCTTTCTGTGAAAGGCTTTAATGAAAGGCAACACCCCCACCCATCTGCTTCAATGACTTCTTCTAAACGAGTTATTGATAGCTGTATATTCCCTTTTAAAATTTTAAATTGGCTTTTATCTTTATAACATTTTTAAATTGGCTTTTATCTTTATAACATTTTAGTGTATTGTTTTTTTTAAAAATGGTTCATATTTGTATTTTAATTCATTATGTATTTTATTTTATTTTTGGATTGTTTGAATTGTGGTGGCCTATGGCTTTGAACAATAAAGTATTGCTTGCTTGAGTTATTCATAAAGTTCACCATCGCTATACCTTGAACTAAATTTATTTTTTAGGTTGTTTAGGTGTTATAACATTTTAGGTGTTATAAGCATTTACTCTTGCTTTTTAGGAGGACTAGGCCAACTTGGAGTAGGACTTGCTAAACTCTTGAGGTAAGCTGCAACTGTTGTTACTTCTATTTACAATAAGGCGTTCCGGCGCATTTATTAAGATACAGACCAAGATTTCCCATGAATCACCGTGTTTACTTGTGCAGGTAAAGGTGCAAATGAGCCGTGGCCTTTCTCATTAACAATAGATTCTGTGGCCTCTAGAAAAAAGGGCGGGAGGACATGGAATAATGGACTCATCTGGGTTGATCATAGGAACTGATAGGGGGTGAGTCCATGCCTAGCTAGCTGGTGTCTTCTGTTGGGGCGTGGGGAGAGGGAGTGGCAATGTTGTCATTTCATAGTGCAGAAACTTTGGGCTAGAAGTTCATCCCGTGGCTGTGCGCAGTGAGTCCTGTACGAAACAAAAGTTCTAGTTTAAAATGAACATGGAAGAACTGTTCGGAAACTAACTGTGCTCTCTCCTCTAGAAAACGCTTTGGAAAGAACAATGTCATCCTTTCCGATATTAGAAAGCCCCCTGATAATGTCTTCCATAGTGGTAAGTGGCCAGATCATAATGACTGACACACACACACACACACACACACTTTACATTCAGACAGTTCTAGCTGGTCCTTCTCTGCTAGGAAACTTTCCTGTTAAATGTTAGGCTTGCTTGGATGTTAACCCTCGCCCAGGTGCTTGGAATGTGTGTGTTTCAGGCTTGTGTGAGCTTCTTCTCCCTGCGCCTGTCACCATACGGGGCACTGGGACCTCCTTCAGGTATTCATTTCATTTCATTTATTTCATTTATATACCGCCCCATAGCCGAAGCTCTCTGGGCGGTTCACAACACTGGGTCTCACATTTCTGTTGAACACATGCTCATGTCCTCATGCTCTGAGACACTAAAATAGGTAAAGTAAAACAGATTCAGTCACTTGGGTCTCCCCTTAGTGAAAGGAGTCCAAGGGAGAGCCTTTCTCCCCGAGTCCAATCCTGGGAAGCCAATAACATCTGAATAGGCTTCTTGTCTTGGTCCTTTTGGTCTTGAAATTTAGTGACATGGTATGCCTTTTCTTCCTATCCTTTCTGATTCATCTGACTTTAGGATAGCAAAAGTCTAATATTAATGTAAATGGTAAACCAGCCAAAGGAAATGAGAACAGCAAATGTAATGTTGTGTACCAGCAGCGGGCAACCTTTTTGGGGGGTGGGGGGGGAGCCACATTGGCTCCTGCGGAACCCTTTGGGAAATGCATGAGTGGATGGGGCTTGTGGGCAGCTGTGGGCAGGGACTTACACACTCACACAATTGTGGGGAGGGGGAGAGGGGCTTTAACCTCACTCTTCCCAGCTATCTTGCCTGCAGGGATTGCTGCGAGGGGGTGAAGTTACAGCCTGCCCGGCTCCAGCTACCCTGATGCAGGCAAGATCGGTTTCCCCTACTGCCATTAATAGTGGGGAAACAGGAATCTCCATCAGGATTAGGGGGTACTTTAACTTTGCCCCCCTCCAGTGATTCTGAGGAAGATCACTGGTTCCCTGCTACTGATAGTGATCTGTTTCCTGCGGTAGTAGGTGGGGCTCTACGAGCCCCCCAAAGAGTAGCTGAGGGCCGCAAGCTGCCCACATGTCTTGTATGTCTTGCTTAATTAGTTTTGTGCTGAGGAGGCCGCAATGTGATGTGATGGGATGGGATGCTCTTCCGGTCTGGAGGTAAAAGGGTTGAAGGTTGCATGAAAGAGACATCATATACCACCCCGTTATTGCCTTTGTTCACAGGTTTTTGCTGAACTCCAAAAACATGCAAATGCTTCAATCATCCTCTTGCTTCCCAAAAGCTATTATCTGGCTCTAGCCTAGATCAGGGTATATTGTTGACTCATAACAGCCAGCATGTGAGAAAAACCCATGCAGCATTCCCTGCATGCAGCTGCATTTGTAAACTAGTCCTCCAGCTGCTCTGCATGCAGCATCGTCAAGCCGGTGTGGTGCTTGCCCAGGCCATGGATTCCTTGAGTACTTGTGCACTGCGCGCATAGGTGGAGTGACCAGTCTAAAGAAGGCGTCAGTTGTGTCGAATGCTGCAGAGTTTATTTTCTTATATGCTTGATACCCTTTTTAAATCTGACCTAAATGGTGTGCCTTGGCATCATACTCTTTTGGTTCAGAAGTAAGCCAGTCAAAGCAAAAAGTATCATTTGAGATCCTCCAGGTTGGCACCCCAACGAAGCAGCATGCATTCATTAAAGTAAGATCACGCTCTGAGGGCCTCTTGCACTCTGAATAATCCATAGCTTTTCAGAGAGGTAGAGATGCTGTTCTTGTAAATGACTCATCTTTTTTTTTTAATCTTGCCATGGTCTGTGGTGAAACCAGTTTTGCAGGTTTTCCTAGTGCTTCAAACTGTGCTTGGGATAAACTGCAATGAGTCCCAAAGGTAGCATAGCCCCGCTGCAGTAGATATCTGCACACTTTGGGGTGACACTCATGGACATCTGTAAATGAGTGTGCATGATCCATAGCATGGGCATGCACACCAGGCTCACAGCAGTTTTGCACTGGTTTCTGATAGATTATTCTGTAAGTACTGTATATGAAAGGAGAACATTCCATACATCTGTATGCACTTCGTTACAAATGCAGTGGTTAGCAAGGAACATGGCAGTGGAAATTCTGATTCGGCCAAGACATGCCTGTCCAAAAGAAAGATACTATCCCAGTTTGTAGGCTTTCCTGACTTTATTTTATTTATTAAATTTTAAATCTTTTCTTCATCATGCCCCTGTTTGATTTACTCTTTCCCCTTCATAGGTCCTTTCATCTACTCTGACATCTTGGACTACAAGAATCTTCGTGAGATAGTGGTGAACAACCGGATTACGTGGCTCTTCCATTACAGCGCTTTGCTCAGTGCTGTTGGAGAAGCAAACGTCCCTTTGGCAAGATCCGTGAATATCACCGGTAGATGTCGACTTTCTCAGCGTTGTTTGATTAGCTGCTCCTGCCTCCCTGTGAGCGCTTTGTTTTGATCTGGAGCCTGATAACTCTGTTTGCTGTTCCCAGGATTGCACAACATCCTTGATATCGCCGCCGAGCACAGCCTGCGACTCTTTGTCCCCAGCACAATTGGAGCTTTTGGGCCCACCTCCCCTAGGAACCCGACTCCTGACCTCTGCATCCAAAGGCCAAGGACAATCTATGGTGTCTCCAAGGTTCATGCTGAGCTCATGGGAGAAGTAAGAACTGCCCTTTCCATGTAGTGCTTCATTAAGCTTCAACAAGCAGCTTCCTCTTTCATCGGTATTTGTCCGGCCCAGCTCCGTGGCTTAAGTGGGCAGAGAGCCAATACCATTGGGGCGCAGTCCTGTTGCGATGATTGTAAGCCCCCGAACTCGGAGGCTTACGCTCATCCTGTGCAGGGCGGGAGGAGTGGCAGAGGCGAGCGTCGCTTCCCCGTCCTCATGTCCTGCATTTCCGCTGAATGGGCTTTTTTGCCCATCTAGCAAAAGCGTTTTGGAAGGGGAGAGAAGGAGGCTGGAGATGCCTCAGGATAGCTCGTATCCTGACCTCTCTAGTCTCCTCCCCTCCCTGCCCACCGAAACGCCTCCCCCCCCCCCCGAAGTCACATTCCCGACCTCAGAGGGATAGCCGATGCAGTTCTTTCCACACCAGCTGCGAGGGGGACGGATTGTGGATCTCCCCCCCCCCCTCCGAAGGTCTGAGAACAGTCTCCATCCTCGGATCTGGGAATCCGAATTATCCTGTGGCCCTCAGATGCTGCCTAGGGGCCACAGGATTGCTCCCTCCAGGTTCATTGCATCTTTAAAAAGCGGACCTAACATTGCTTAAATGAACTACTTAAGCTTGCGTCTGAATTTTCTGTGCCAATGAAGTAATAGCCTAAAACACTAGATTAAATGCCCACATGAAAATCTGTCATCCACTGGGGAACATTGTCTTGTTTCTCCAGAGGAATCTGGGCTGGCACTCTTGCCTTTGCAGGTATGTTTCAATGATGAGAACTTGTTGTTGTTGTTGTTGTTTTCATTTCAATACTGCCCAATAGCTGAAGCTCTCTGGTCAGTTCACAAAGAACTTACATGGCAAACTCCTGCGGTATCTTAAAGACTAGCAGATTTATAAGCTTCCTCAGCCATAATAAGTCTGTTAGTCTTGAAGGTGCTGCAAGACTTCCGCAGCAAAGCTAGTAAATGTGTTGAACTTTGTTTACTTACAACGTGTAAATACTATATAAGATGTAAGCTAATTATTGAAATGTAGGTAACATTAAATCTGTACTGTCACTTTAAGGAAGCTGTTTATACACTTAGTTAAGTTCATTTCCCTACATAAAACTCATGCACCAGTTACCCTTTCCTTAACTCTGCTCCAGTTAGCTCTTCTGGGATGTCAAGAACTGAAGTCCTCCCTCTGGTCCTGGACTCACTGAAAGGATACAGGGTTAGGCAGAGTCTCTCAGCTGTCACTTATGATAGACCCTCGGTTTCTTGAGACTGAGGCTCTTTTTGTGACAAGGCTCACTTCAGCTTCCCCTAAAGCAGGGCTCTCCAACCTTGGGTCCCCAGATGTTGCTGGGCTACAGCTCCCAGCATACCCAGCCAGCATGGCTAATGGCAAGGGATTCTGGGAGCTGTAGTCCAGCAACATCTGGGGACCCAAGGTTGGAGAGCCCTGCCCTAAAGCCTTCCTTCTGGTCTGGGACTTGGGGAAGAGGATGGAGCCAAGAAGTTGCCTCCTCTGAAGGCTTCCGGAGGCCAGGTGCCTTCTGCTGTCACCCTGGCCAGAAGCTATCCTGGAGAACTGCCCCTGGAGTCTTCCTCTCCTGGCTCTCTCTCTCTCTCGGCTTCTGCCTTCAGTGGTCTCAGCTCATCTTCTGCCTCTTCCTAGGCTTGCCTTTTACAGCTGTTGTCTCCTTTACAGCTTCTGATAGTTTGGAAGCGCCCCTCTTATATAGTTTCAGTCAAGAGCGTGGAAAGCTAAGCAGGGTCAAGCCTGGTTATTACTTGGATGGGAGACCCCTCCTCTAGTTTCCTGCATTGAGCAGGGGGTTGGACTCGATAGCCTTGTAGGCTCCTTCCAACTCTATGATCTATGAAATCTAAGACCCCTTCAAATTACATCAATATCTGCAAGCTCATTAGCTGATAACTATGATCCAATGAGAGCCAGTAGAATGTCTGTAGGTGACCTATCAAGATTTGCCCTTTTGAATCCTCCGGTCTTAAATGTAAGTTGACAGGCCTAACTATGAATCGCTGAGGTCATAACAGCTTCTCTGGAACTACTGACAGCTGCCCAGAGTGCCCGCAGAAAACCCAGTGTACAAAGCAGCCGTTTGGCTGACCTCTTACTGTAGTTTATAAATGGGTATTACCTTTCAAACAAGCACAGGCTTGTTTTTATATTAACAATACATTTTAACGGTATTCTACCTCAGACTTGGTTCTCCACGCTTAGGCAGAGTTGCTATTGTAGTACTACTAATGACTGGCATCTTTTTTTCTCTTTTTCTCCCCCCCCCCCTTTTATTTTAGTATTACCATTACAGGTATGGGCTAGACTTCCGGTGCCTGAGGTACCCTGGCATTATCTCAGCTGATTCCCAGCCCGGTGGGGGAACAACTGGTAAGGGAGCACATGCAACGTGACTTCCCCTCCCCCCCCCCCATTCCTTTCAGCACGAGATTCATTTAGCCTATAAAATACAAGGGTGACGCTAATGGAAAAACTGGGAGTCCTGCTTAAGATCATGGCTGCTCGTTGAACTTCCTGTGGTCAAGTGGCCCTATCGCATGAGGACTCTGAAATTCTGGAGGCTTTCTCACTCGCAGGCAGAGCAAGCTGGAGGGGGAAGAAATCACGGCTCCAGTGAAGGGGGGGGAGCTGCTGTCTGCCTCTCCAGCCGTAGTTTCTCAGCCCTTGTTTTTCTCTTATCAGCTGACTTTCTGTGTTCTCTCCTTCCCAACTATTGGGGGGGGGGGGGAACGGGACTAGCCTCTCTTCTCAGAGCAAAAGGGAGATGAACACTGAGTGGAGAGAGACTTCCAGCGGCTCCTCCTTCACCGGGTGTGATTTCGAACCCTTCCGGTGTCCTCCGCTTGTTTGCGGGAAAGCCCTTAGAGCAGTGTTCTCCAACCTTGGGTCCCCAGATGTGTTTGGCTACAACTCCCAGCGTGCCCCAGCCAGCTATGCTGCTGGGCATGCTGGAGTTGTAGGCCCAAACACATCTGGGGACCCAAGGTTGGAGAACACTGCCTTGGAGTTCTCAACAGCAGAGTGATTGCATGGTGGGGCTGCTTCTACAGGGGGGGGGGAAGAGTTGATGGGCAGGGCCCGTGTTTCTGGCTCTTCACCCCTTGAATACTGCAGAATCTAACTCCAGTTCGTAAAACTAGTTCCCAGTCAGAATAAACTAAGCCGCCTTAAAGAGCATTTGGAGAAAGTCTCCACTTCACAAAACTCCCACAATACCCCCAAGCCGATACGATACAGCCTTGGAAATTCAGATGCCCATCCTAAAACTGCAGAGCTTAGCTAGCTATGAGCCTCTTGTCTTTGGGCCAATAGCGTCTGGCACATAGGAAACTACCTTATACCGAGTCGGGCCATTGGTCCATCTGGCCCAATGTTATCGACTCTGACCGGCAGCAGCTCCCCAAGGTTTCGGGCAGAATTCTTTCTTAGCCCTACCTGGAGATGCCACTGGGGACCGAACCTGCAGCCTTTTGCATGCAAACCACTGAGCCACGGGAAAGGGTTTTGGCAGGAAACCAGTATGAAGCACATTCTAGACTGGGACCCTGTGTGGTTGCTTTCTCTTCAAAATGAAACTGGCCAGGTTAAGCATACTTTTTTTAAAAAAATGGATAACAATCCCTCTTCAAGGTCCTCTCTTTATCGGCTGAACAAACCCAGCTCCTTTTAGCCTTTCTGCATGAGCCCTGTGGAGCCAAACCTTGAATCTTCCATTCCATTCTTTTTTACCTTTTGCTAGCACATATTGGTGGCCTGCTTTTCTCTGCGTGACTACCTTTTCCCAGCCAGTGCTATGTAAACTGAGCTGAAGCACATGGTGGTGATGGTGTTGAACTTCCTCCTCTTCCAGACTATGCAGTCCAAATCTTCCATGATGCTATTAAGACTGGCAAGTTCCAGTGCAACCTTAAACCGGACACCCGTCTCCCAATGATGTTCATCGATGACTGCCTGAGAGCTACCTTGGAGGTCATGGAAGCGCCCGCCGAGCAGCTGAGCATGAGAACCTACAACATCAGTGCCGTGAGTTTTGCTCCCGAGGAGCTCGTCCAGGAGGTCCAGAAGCATATTCCAGAACTTGAAGTTGCCTACAACGTGGATGCCGTCAGGCAAGCCATCGGTTAGTCCCTGGTTTTGGTTTTCCGCCCCCTTGTATGTTTCCGTCCTGTAGCTATGTACCAAAATAGGCTGGGTGTAGGTGAAAGATGGCATCGGATCACTGTGTGCCTCCGAGCTCCGCCTTTTTGTTCCTTTGAATATGAATGGCGCAGTCCGGAGGCAGGGCTTTGTGCCAAAGTGTGATGGGCGTGCCATTTCTTAGAAGTTGGCAAGTAGGAGGGGAACCTGGGTAGTCAGGCTAGGCCTTGAAAATACTTTTAGCTAGTGAGTTGCTACAAATTGGTGCAGTACTGGACTAGGCAGATGAAAGGTCTGGCGTGCGATACGGCATCTTCATAAGTCGAGTAGCTTTTGCCTACCTTCCGAGAAGAGGGTGGTGCTGATCCAGAGAGGGCTGTTGCAGTCGGAATGCTAGAAGCCTGCTCTTGGAGGATCCGGATTATGTCTGAGCCTTCTGTCGTACTCGGGAGTTCATGCCAGCTAAAGGCTGCTTCACTTAAGGCCAAGCTGCACGTTGTAGAAAATGTGCACATTTAAACCTCAGCTGCTTTTTCTACCCAAAAGCTTCACAACGGGGTGACTTTCAAATGGGGTGGGACAGGGGCGGGAGAGAAGCCATTGCATTTGAAACTTAACAACTATCCAATCACAAGAAACATGCTTATGACGGAATCCATGTTTTTGTCTCTCTCACTGCCACAGCTGACAGTTGGCCAATGATTTTTGATGATAGCAACGCTCGCCAAGATTGGGGATGGAAACACGATTATGATCTTCCGGAACTGGTGAACACCATGTTCAACTTCCTTGGCTCAGTCTGCTCCATTTCCAGGGTCGCCCAGGTCAACTGACTCTGCATCTGACCCAGCCTCAAGTGATTAGCTGACAGGACCTGGGCAAAACCACCAAAAGTTCTTCATCAGCTTCTGAGTCTTGAAACATTATACCACTTATGATGCTGTCTGCAAGAGTTCTGGGGAGGCTTGTTGGACGCTTATTTCACCTTTATTCCTGTTTGACAAACTATCTGATTGCAATCAATCAATCTCTCACACTCACTCACTCACTCACTCACTCTGAGAATACGTTTAAATGCTGTCTAGCTACTGGGTCTTGCGGGAAACCTCTATTCTAGTGTTCTCCAACCTTTGGTTGCTGGCTGGGGCATGCTGGGAGTTGTAGGCCAAAAACATCTGGGGACCCAAGGTTGGAGAACACTGCTCTATTCTTTCACATGTTAAACTTGTTGCCCCCAAACTCCAGTCGTTCATATGGGTTACAGTCTCTTAACTACTTGATGTCTCTTCCATGTCTCAAGGTTTTAGCTGGTTACTGGATTATGTTGAGGGGAGAACTAGATGTGGGCCCCGCCCCTGAATTTCCCGGGACTAACAAGAATAGAGGGTCTGAGGGGAGGGGGCATTAAGCGGAGAATCTGCAGGGGAAAGGACGTGCTCCTTAACCCTTCGCCCACCCACCATTTCTCCCTTGCAAATGTCCGTGCCAATGCATGAGCATTGGCACGGACATCTGGAGGGTTACAAACTCTGTATTGCTCTTGTGACATCTCATTCCACCCTTACTAAACAACAGAAATTCACTCCGAATTCCTACTCACACATATTCTGGGAAACGGGAGGAAGCGCATATACTTCCAGTTTGATGTGCAATTCCTCCGCTCCCCCCCCCCCCCCCCGGCAAGAACTAAATCTTAAGGCTATCTTATTTCTAATCTCGCTGTCCATTGGAGCCCTCTCAGTGTGGCTCATAATATAAAACCATTTCTTTTAAAAATAAATAATCTGGGATATTTTCAGCCAGCCTGATTTGAATCTGCAGGATGTTACTCAGTTCGTGGAGGTGGGATCCCACCAACTCCTGCAGTGCCCTCCACCGCTTGACTCTTTCTGGCTGCTGGGTGTCCTATTTCCTAAGTCAATGCCCATGCGCGTTGTGTCGCAGGGAAGCAATGGCATGTAGGTCTGCAGCACCAGGCAAGCAAGTAACGGGAAAAGGCTATGACAATGGAAGAGTCTGAGGGAGAGTGCCTCCCTGGATCTTGGGAACAGATCCATGTGGTGAACTGGTAGATGGGACTTGCTCACCGGAAGCCCAAATTGCTGACTAGCTGAGGTTTCAGTTGGGTTGATCTTGGTGTTCAAATTGAAAGTCAGTGTTAGATCCATCCACCCTTGTAAAATAGAGGCCAGTTACTCTCTTGGATAAGATTACTGAGCCTGCAGTGCAGACCAATTCCAGGCGTTCTCGGATAAGATCATCTTGATCCCTGTCGATATGGTTTGGGACTGCAACCTCCCTTGGCAACTCTCTGAGCACCTTTCAATACCATTGGTGGTGGCATCTTGGTCCATTTGTGTAGGCTTATTTGAGGCACTGGACTGCAGTGGTTCCACTCTTACCTTTCAGGAAGGTGCCAGATGATTACGTTAGGAGAGCGCTGTTCCTCTCCGTGACATTTGTCCTGTGGAATTTCAGGTTTGTCTGTGAAAGGTCCAGTCTGGTTCCCCAGGCTGTTTTAACATCTCTATGAATGTGCAAGATACAGTTGGGTGAAGACTTTGGGCGAGAGGCCTGAACGAATACTTGAGCTCCATTTCATTGCCCTTCTCAATAGACACGAACTCGAGATGCGGCTGATGGTTGGTCTGCCCAATCACAAAATAATTGTGCTGTCCTGTTATTCTGTCTGATAAAAAATATGTTCTTATTTTGAGTTTCTTGGATCTTGGTGTTTGTCTTTTTGCAGCATGTCAGGAAATGTGTTGTTTTATCTCACGGGATCATTTCAACAATCCGAGTTCGTATTGTATACAGGGGAGAACTCTTCCTATCAATGGCCTAGTCATTACAAATGAGGCCGTAAAACAAAATATTACGGTGTGTGTTTCGGAGCTAGGAGGGGGCTTCTCCTTCCTCCTTTCCCACCCTGTCCCCTGCTCTGCTATAAATGCCAAAGGGCTTAGGACCAGACCTGGCTATATGGCCAGTTCTATATGGCGTCGGCTGGGGGGAGCACAGCATGGGAGGATGTCTTGACCTCAGTGGCTTGCATTTTCTTCTGCTCCTTCCCCACCAAGCCTAGTGCTTACCTCCAGGACACTATTAGCTGTGTCTGACTCATGCAGACCAATTCCCTCTGTCCTGCCCACCCCTCCATCACCCTCCTCCTTGTTTTGTGTATGTCTTTTCTTTTTTAACAGACCCCTTCAACATTCCATGGCACAACTGCCCTCAACCATAGACTTCCATTTCTAGACTTGCACCATCCACCCAACTCCCTTTCCCAGGTTGGAAGTGAGAACTGCCTCTAGAAAACGATGAAGCTGTGATGGGGCATTAATGAGCCCTCTGCCCAGCAAAGACGGAAATTCAGTGTGAACACCGAAGTTCCCGCTCCAGACATAGAAATGCGTTGTGTATATCTGCCCTGCACGTTCTTAAGGCCCTGCGAGTTGAGAGGTCCTGGAAGCTTACCTGGGCTGGTTTTTGTAAGGGGTGGGGTTACAATTATTTCTCTTGATTTGCAAACATACTACTGTATACTTCGGGAGTCCCCCCAAGTATGGAAACCAGAACCTTATTTATGGGTGGTCCCATTTCACTTCCAAGCTGATAGGCACTTGACCACCTGAGTTCACTGTTACGGAGAATGAAGGCTATACGGGATCACTAGGTTAACAGGCAGTATGCAGCAGCAGGAGAGGGCTGTTGCTTCCACGTCTTTGTGGGCTTCCTGAAGGCATCTACGCAGCCACAGCGGGAAGCAGGATGTTGGCCTACGTCAGTGTTTCTCAACCTTGGGTCCCCAGATGTTTTTGGCCTACAACTCCCAGCATGCCCCAGCCAGCATAGCTGGCTGGGGCATGCTGGGAGTTGTAGGCCAAAAACATCTGGGGACCCAAGGTTGAGAAACACTGGTCTACGTGGACCTTTTGGCCTGATTCAGGAGGGTTTGCATGTTCAGCATCTCCGTCTTGAGAAGTGCTTAGTGGTGCATGGTTGTCTTCTGCAGCCACTTCCTTCCCCACCCCTCAAATTCTCAGAAGGTACAGGCTATACATCTTATTTTTCAATTTTGTTGCAGGGTTGTACATCTCAAGTAAGCTGGAATACAGTGTGTGTGTTGACCACACATGATTCCTAGTATAATTACAGTTCTGAGAAAGAATTTGAACTTGTGGTCACGGCTGTAGCCACCAAATAGTTCAAATTATCATTCTTGGCCAAATGGGTCTACAAAGCTAGGGTTGTCGTATCTGATGTTAGTTCTACTTAGAGTAGATCCATTTAGATGAATGAGGCTTAGGTTAGGCTAACATTAGATACAGCCCCTAATTTCAATCATATATGTATTAGGGCCTCTTCCGGTTCTCAAGAGCGACTCCCACACATTAGTTACCCCTAATGTTTTAAAACAGTAATGTCAACCCTTTTCTTAGTGTTAACTGTGTCGATTGAACTATATAATTACAAATAGTATCTTTTATTCTACAACAGTGTTCTCCAACCTTGGCTATGCTGGCTGGGGCATGCTGGGAGTTGTAGGCCAAAAACATCTGGGGACCCAAGGTTGGAGAACACTGTTCTACAATGTTAAGTCGTTCACAAACAAAAGATTTTTCCATTTTCTACAATGAGGGGAGCAGGATCTCATGGCGTCAAACTTGCCATAACTTTGGTGAAAAGGATTGGGCTGTAGGTTTAGTTACTGTTAATACTAAGACACTCCGAGAGTGTGTGTTCTCGGGTTTTCGTTCCCCACGTACAGCATAACCAAATATTGTGTACTGACTTCTGAGTATACCCAACTTCTGAGTCCACCCACCCACCCCTGCCCCGCGTTCAGTGGGACTTTGTTCATAGAATTGGCAACCTGGTTTAGGCTGCAGAGTTCCAAATTTGCAATTGTTTGAGCAGGAATGAGTGCTTCTCTTTGGAATGAGAGTAAGTTCTGACTCTTTGGCTACTGTATCTGTTAGGTCAATTGAACAAAGAGGAGATTTTAAGGATTTTTTCTCCCCCCCCCCTTCCCTGAATTGTAAGTCACCCATAATGGCTTTTTAAATTAAATCCTAGATGCAAAGCTGTTTGCTTTACTCCTATTTACCTGCCATAGCCTTCCCCATCATGATGGGTGGGGATGATGGAAGTTGCAGTTCAACACATCTCTGGAGTACCAGGTTGGAGAAGGCCAATTTCCCCTATGAGTGCTACTCACCGCCAATGCTACAGGAGAAATTGGTCAGCCTCTCTGTGCAGAAGAACAAATGGGCCTAAATCAGACATCAAAAATTGCAACATTCAAAAATGCAGGGAGCAACCTTCCAGTCTCCCAGCACATCCTGCTACTGACCTGACGGTCACCATGCTAGAAAAACGTCTTGGGGATACTTTATCAGCATGTTTGGATCTAGTTGGCTTGTGGGGGAGGAAACCCTGGTCCCACTCAAGTGTTAATCCCACCTCCTTGCCAGCTTTGTTCTGCTAGCTGAATATTCCTGCATTTTTTACTTATTTAATACACTTGTATCCTGTTTTTCTCCCAAGGAGTTCAAGGCAGCATACATAGTTCTCCCCTACTTATTATATTTATTTGTAACCTGCCTTTCCCCCAAGATCGGGACCCAAGGTGGCTCACAACCATTTTATCCTTGCAGAGCAGCTCAGTCGGGTAGGGTAGACTTTCTTAGGCTGACAGCTAGTGACCGGCTGAGGAGCTTCATGGCCGAGTGGAGACTTGGAACATGGGTCTCCCTGTTCCTAGTCTTAACACTTTGACCACTCCATCACACTGGCTTTTCTGGGCATGGTCCCCATGCTTAGGTTGTATAAATCGGAGCCTTGCTTACAACACAAGTAGAGAAAAAGGCTACTGCATGTCAAACTCTAAACCCTGCCCCTTTTCCAACAGTGACAAATGGCCCAACCCCTTTTCAGGGTGGAAGCCCCACCTCTGGAACTCCTTGCCTAGATGTAGGGATCACCTGATGGGGGTCGTGTGACCCCTCTACAAACTCCTCGTGCCACCAAGGACCAGTTGGAAGAAGATTTAAGTCCCCTCATGCAAAAAGGTGGAAATAGCTGCACAGGGGCCATTTTCAACCCCTCCCCAGTTTGGCCCAAGGGGGGGTCATGTGATGGGGCAAGTTGGTAGAGGGGTCACAACGGACTAAGAGGAAGAGGTTTTAGAGCCCTAACATACCATCACAACAAAGCTATATCTCAGGATTGGCCAACCCGGGACCCTTTACTGTCATACCTCCACTCAACAGGCCAATAGGAAGAGTTTTAGGCTCAGAAACATCCTTCCCCTTCAGCCAGTCAGAAGAAGTGCCGCCAGATTTGACTGAGGCAGCCATTTTCCTTGGCAAGACACGTTTTCTGCATAGAGCACAGGGAGACACGGCACACCCTCAAATACTGAATCCCAGAAAGGCTGTGATAGATCTAAGGCCAGTACCTACATACTTTGAAAAAGAAAAATGAACCCAGAAAGGGAGAGTTTGCTTCAGCTCCTGAAAATGTAAGGAGGAAAGATTCTGCTGTGTCAGAGGCTCTCAGAGCACATTCCCATAGCCATTTTTACAGAGTTCCTGGACGATTTGAGGAAGTTCTCACACAAAGCAGCCTGTTAAAACAACGTAGAGCATCCTCCGCAGGCAGATTAATAGAACTTTGAAAAGAAAGATGTGTAGTAATTTGACGTCTATATAGATGTGCTGCCACAATTCCTAAAAAAAGTTGTAATTGCTGTTCTCACAGAGCTAGTAGGAGTCAAACCTTATGGAGGCAGAAAAAGAGGTTTCCCACTGCCAGTAAAGCCTTTTATAGTAAGCTGCCTAGCTGCAGCCTTTTTTCCCTTCCTGTTTCTGACAGACCACTAGTCTCTTTCTCATGCTTTGGCTGCCCTCAGCAGCTGCCAGTGTTCCAATCTCACTTTCCATATTGCTGGAGCATGCCAATTATGTGCAAGCATAAAACATAAGAAGAGCCCTGCTGGATCAGACCAAAGCCCTGTCTTGGGGGTGCAGAACTGTAGGACCTGGGGTCCCAAACTGGCCCTCTGATGTTCCTCAGCTGACCATGCCCCCATTCCCCCCTGACCTTGAGGTGGAGGAGCCCATGTCTAATCCTCTTTAAATTGCACAAAAGTCAGGAAACCACCCCATGATTGGTGCTTGGGGGAAAGCAGGTGGGGCCAGAGGAAGGGGGCATTTGGAACCCCAGGAGACCAAACTTGACCCCCGGGCCTGAAGTTCCCCACCCCTGTTGTATTACATGCATGTTACCTACACATGCTCAGAGACACTCTTTTAAGTCCTATTACCTTACATATCTATCGCCATATACCGCCAGCATCAGAAACAAATGGCTGGGCTGAATCCCTCTGTCATGCTGGGTGCTTCTGAGTGATCGCACTGATGGGCCCGAGGATACGGTTCCTTCCTGGTTCTTCCACAAAATCTTGGGGTGGGGTGGGGGTGGGGGATGACTCAGCACTCAGAATTCGAACCCAGCCCCGGAGATGTATCTGGCATACTAGTGATAAAGAAAAACACCTAAGTGGGCATCAGTAATTCAGGGAAATAATGGGGGAGCTTATCTGGGTCCATCTTTCCCTGCCCGTTTGCCCAGCTGCTGCTGAGTTCTTGGCACTGGCTTCTATTAGGAGGACGCAATGAAGTTGCGGGTTAGGGAAGGCGCTCGGGAATATGCACAGTGCAATTACTTCAACATGGCCAGAGCTTCACATTCTTTCGGAACGGTAACCCCATCCCTCCAGATGGCACTGCAGCATGCCACGTGGCCGGAGTCTTAAATTTACTCATCTGGAGAGAGAGGGGGGGGGCTGTGCCTGGTGCTGTGTCCCTTGGGCCCAGGGATGGAGACCTTTCTAACAATGACATGAGACATTCAAGATGTAGGAGGAAGAGAAAGCACAACAAGCAACCTTACAGAAGATTTGTTTTTCCACAGTTTTGCTCTGTCTCCCATTCAAGCCACCCTGAATTCTGGAAGAAAATTTGGATGAGCAGAATATGGGAAGCAGTCTTCATGTTTGCTTTTATAATTCTTCTCTCTCTCTCTCTCTCTCTCTCTTTTTACTGTTTTCGCCTTTTTATATTTTAGTGTTATAAACCACCCTGGACATTTTTCCGCGGAAAGGTGGCATAGAAGAGACCTGCTTCCATGTCCTGTTGTGTTACAGTTTTGGAAGATGATATTTTCAGAAATGGCAAATGTTACGCATCAGACGATCTTACATCAGTATCTCAGCTCTATTAAGAATATGGGAATTTCTAAATGCAGAAGTGGCATCTCGATCATTAATCGTGTTCATGCTGGTGGCAGTTGGAAAACTGCAGAACTTCTCACATGGAAGTCTTGGTGCAATGATCTGTGGCAAATAGGCATGGCAGAAAAACTGATGTACCTACCAACTGAAATTAGCTAAAGGCAAAGTCAAAATATCTGTTTTTAATAAAATATGGCATGATTTTATTTCGTATACGAATCAGGGACATAAGCAGCAATATTTGTCAAAGTGTTTCCTCAGATTATGGAAAAGAGACCAAGGGCGCAATCCTACGCATGTTTAGATAGAGAAAAGGCCTGAACTCCAGCCATGGCTGGCTGTGGCATGCTGGGAGTTGTAGGCCTTTTCTCTGTCTAAACGTGTAGGATGGCCCCCTAAATATAATTAGTTATTATGAAGAACCATAAAGAAAACCTCCAATGGATTCCACCTATATTATTTTTCTCTATAGTAAAAGCAGCGGCGAGTTAAATGTACCCTGCTCTGTCAATAGCTTGACTTAGATTCAATGCTTTTTTAGTTTTCTTGTTTGTCCTTGTCTTTCAATATATATATTTTTAAGGACTTGCTTCTACCCCATGCACCCCATAACAGGTTTTTAAAAGGTAGATGTATCCTTTGGGATGAGAAAAGGATGGAGAAGTTAACATTTCAGATTCACCTCTCGAAGGGCTAATGAATCCTGATTGTTTGGGGGCTTTGGTGTTTTTGTCTGCGTTTTGTTGTTTTGCTAAATGGCATTTTGTACATTTCTTTTTGGCCTGTTTAAATGCTGCTTCCCGGGTGAAAGTGTACATTGTACTTGATCTTCTAAGTCTGCAACATGCAGTGTGAGCTCATCTTTTTTTACCTTTAGGGAAATAACCAATTTATTTTTATTTATTTTTATTACCTAATGAGAATGTCTGTTCTCACTAGGTTGTTCTTAAAATGTGCATTTTTAACTGATAAAATCTACATTTTTAGATAGATAGATAGATAGATAGATATTTTCCCAAGAGGAATTGAGAATGGGGAGTTCTTGGGGGAGAGAGAGAGAGAGAGAGAGAGAGAGAGAGAGAGAGAGGTGTTTAGAACTGGTATGTAGTTTGCGTGGAAGGAATCGGTTATGATTGACAAACTGATTAGCAATATGTTTCCAACGGCATTTGGTTTCCAGAGTATCTGCTCCAACTGCCCACTGTGTCACAACTTCCCAAGCTCCCTACAAATATGGGAGCCAGCCCTCACCTGACAACACTTGGAGGTCCTTCCTGCCTGGCGCGGTAACGCTGACTTCTGACTTCCTGCATCCGTGAAACCTAACCGAGCCCGAGCCATGAAGATCGTTCACCTTTTCTTCGCCGCCCTGTCTCTGCTGCTCCTGGCTTCCTCAGGTAAGGGATGAGGGAGAGAGGGGTCCTTCCCAGCCAGCAGCAGAGGAGAAGGCAGTGAGACATCTGTGAATTGCGCCATGGCCACGCGTTTCCCCTCTAGGCTTCTTTTGAACCAAAGCTAGAGATGTTTCTTTGATACGCAATTGACACCCAGAAGACGCTTGCTTTACAGCGCAACCCTACATCGCAGGGAGTTCAAGGGGACTTAGTCCCAGCTGTGTGTGTGTGTGTGTGTGTATAGGATTTGAGCCTAAATGAGCCTTGATGGGTGTTGCCCACTAGCAGGGCCAGCCCGACTGTAAAGCAGAGTGAGGGGCCTCTTCAGGCAGCGGATGCTGTGGGGTGGCAAAGGCAGCCAGGTGGTTCGGCAGCGAGGCACTCGAGGACAGAGCTGTGCGTGCCACGCTGCCTGCCCCATTCCTCCTCCGCTACCCTGCTGCCCTCATGGGCGGTAGAAGACCCTGTCCCACTTCCAGCGTTGAAGTAAGATCCGACTGCCAGTCTGGTTGGTTTCTGTACATGGAATTTGGGCGCGGACGGGGGTTGATCTGGTCCTTCTCCTCAAGTCTTGGGGTGGCCCTGCCCACTGCCTACTACACGCCACCTGCCTAGGTGGAAAATCGGAAAGAGATTCTGACAGAGAGGGAAAAGGTTCACACTTCCCCACACGCAGGCCCCATGACTGCTTTAATTTTGTGGTGTATTTTTTAAAGAGATGTATTTATTTATTTCTATGCTGCCTTTCAGGGCAAAACCCTCCCCAGGCAGCTTGCGAAACACAATGAAAACTCCAACGTTCAGTTTTCAAAAATACAAATAAAACAATCCAATTACAACATTAAAACAGCAGCCGTTTAAAAGCCCGGCCCGCAACAATCTTAATAAAATCCAGGCTGAAACAGAAATGTTTCAAAGGTCTGCTTAAAAATGAACAATGATTCGGTCCCTATATATTCCTTTTGGCAGGGAGCTCTGTGACATGAGGCCACCCCTGAAAAGGCCGTGCCTCTAGATAGCAGAGCTGATCGCAGATAAAAGCTTTTACAGGCACACTTGCCGATGCATTTGATCGCTTATCATGATCTACAGTTTAGAGCACATTCCTGCCGTTGATATATTTCTGCAAGTCCGAGGCTTCTTGTTGAGTCCGAGTCCTGGCGTGACGGTCAGATCACAGTCACTGTCCACGCTACTGTTCCCCCTAGCTATCTGTTGAGCTAGGCACGTGCCCTGATTTTAGCCCGACTCAGCAGGCAGCCTGTTCGACTCCCAAAGTCTGACTCTTTCTTTTTAAGGCTCGTAGGTCTTCCGGCGCTTTCTGCACTGGTCTTTTCGGAACATACGAGCCTTCCCTGAGCCCTCCCATGGAGTGGATGTAGTCTACCCTATTTCTTTATTTCAATTCTAGTTCACTGCTTTTCTAATGTGCATGGAATGGATGCATCCCCATGATATTTTTGCCATCATAACTCTGCAGCCCCCTTTGTCTTC